>CM070755.1:3911404-5117237 GCA_036346245.1 Bonia amplexicaulis
ATGCAACATAGTGAAGAGGAGTACTTCCTGAATCATCAACCTCTTTCACAAGTGCTGGGTTCCACTGCAACAATTCCTGTGTCATTTCTATTACTAAAGAACTTAGTAAATGTATCAACTGCACAAAATCCAATGTTCATATTCAAGCAAGATTAAAACTTAAAGCATTACTACTCCAAGAATCAACAACTGACTGCTGATAAAATAAATGTACTCCCAGTTGTCTTATATGAAAAAAAGGAAACATATTTCTGTCAATACATATCCACACAAACCAACATATATTAATAGCAATCCAAATGAAGTAAAAAGGTAATGATTGTTTGGTATTGGTAAAATAGAAGAGAGAAGTGGAGAAGTGAACAAAGCAAAAGTAGCTGATCAAAGATGCCCCTCGACACAAATGAGAGGCAACAAGAAACTTCAAGATTCTCAAAGCTTTTTATCATGTCAATTTCATTTATGAACAGAATTTTGAGACTAATGTGATAAAAGATTCTCCTACTTGGTCCCTCTTCTATATTCTGGTTGGGCCACTTTCATCCACAGACAAGCACAGGAGTATTTGGATAGATCCATCAATTATACAGGGATGGGGTCAGACATTGGAGTAATGCAATGTAATTTGCAATGAGGGAACAAAACATTTAGGTGCTTGCCCTCTCTGCCTTGTTTCGCTGCTTAAATAATATTGCACCGACTGCTACCAAATGGAAATAGATATGGATTTTTTGTATTACAAAAATACAGTCATATCTCATATTCAAATATAGATAGAATATATTTAACGATTCACACTGAGGTTTGATTATATATATTAGAGCAGACTTTGAGTTTGAATTGCAGTTTGCAAAATATCTGGTTAAAATGAAATTAAATACATAGATTAGATCTATTATGAGTAATTTTCAATACAACTACATCTTTTCCAAAGTTCACATTCAAGTTAGGTTCTTTTTATCATGTTCTTCACTCCTCACGCAAACCCCCATCATTCAATTTCTCTGATCAAATCCATCGATATATTTAAGAATACATCCCTCCATGCTTGCATATCCTTTTCAACAAGAATACAAGATCCTTTTCACACATATCCCTATTTCTCTTTTTGTCTCATGATTCACAAGTAGTACAAAGCAAGCCACCCTGCACATTTGTTTGAGTACCCACCCAAAATCCAACGCGGACTGGAATCATTTGAGTAAAACCTTGTAACTCTACAAACACTAAATTCCCCACCTCCACTTAGTGCACTACCACAAATCAATCATGTTACCCCCACCAACTCACTCGGTGTCACCCAGATACCCCAAACCCAAAATCGCTATCACTAGCTCACAGTAAGTTCAACTGTTCAAGTTTAGTTGATTACAAGCTAATCTACAATTTTTTTCGTCGAAAGAGCACAAGCTAACCTACACTAAAATTCAAAGCAGAATCACGTGAACGTGAATTATCACATTAAACAGAGACCTCAATCATACCCCATCCACTGGCTTCACAAGCGATGATCTCCTACTTTCCAATTTCAACTGAGTGGTAATTCAACCACAGATTAGTCCAGTCAATCATATCCAAAGAAAAATGTTCTGATTTCAGACAAGCTTCTTGCAGTACCTCAATTCACAGTAACCAACTAAATCTGTCCACCTAGATCTTAAACACTCCAATTGCTCACTAATGCATCTCCTACAAAGCAACATACATAAATCTTGAAACGACAACGCGATAACTCGTTAACTCGTCAGCACTCACCATTGCTCGTGAGGACAGCGGCCTGCAGCACCGTGCGCCCGCCCGGGCCCGTGCACGAACACAATACGGGCACCTCCTCCTCGTTATCGTTCCTATATGTCTTTATAAGAACGCGCACCATCCCAAGGGACCCGGCCACCGCCGCCATGTAGATCGGAGACTCCCTCGCTCCGCCGCACAGCCACGCGAGCCCCGGGTCCGCAGCGGCCAACGCCCGAGCCGCGGCCTCGGGCCCTCCCCGCACCGCATCGTGCAGCGCCGTCTCGCCGCGCCTGTTAGTGGCGCGGGTGAGGTCGCGCAAGGACGGGGTGGTGGAGGAGGAGGCGACGAAGGCGGCGACGACCTTGTGGGCCCCGGCTCGGGCGGCGAGGTGGATCGGGGTGTCGAGCGCGGCGTTTCGGGCGGCGAGGAGGCGCGGGCCGCGGCGAAGGAGGAGCGCCGCGAGAGACGCGTGGCCGCCGACCGCGGCCACGTGGAGGAGAGTGTTGCCTCCGGTGGTGGCGGCGGTCTCAATGTCGGGGGCGGCCGGATCCGCGAGGAGCGCCTTCACGAGCCACCGCTCATCGCCGCTGCGCGCCGCGCGGAGCAGCGCGGGGCTCATGGTTGGCGCTGCTACCACCGGCCGAGGGGTTGGGCAGGATGCGGTGGTCGAGGTGGACGGCGGCGAGATCTCCACCTCCGGCGAGGCCATCGTGTGTGCGTGCGTCTGTGGGGCGAGGGGGAAGGTTGGGTGGTTTACTTCGCATTTATGTTACTGATGACTTGCTTTGCTTCGAACCTGAGGTGGCAACAGACTAAATCGGTACGGATCATTTTTCTTTTTGACCGTCGTCGGTGATGTTGGCCGCAATGTTGACTTCGGCTTGCGGATTATTTTAGATTTTGGTTTATTTAAATCAAAAATTATTTAAAACATGTAGATTTTTAACTTTTGTTTATTTTGGTTTTTGTTTTTTATCTCTTATTTTTTTTATTGTCTAAGATGGTATGATGTTTTTTTATTTTTTAGAAAAACTAATAATCGTTATAGTATAATTTTAACTATAATTTAAAAGTTATAGTTAAAACCTTAAGTGTAAGCCAGTTAGAATGGGCATGTGGATAATTGTGTCCAAATATTCCCTTTCGACCTTTGACTGTCTATGGTTGACAATTGATGGTGGAAGGTTGGTAGTTTCATAGTATCACGATCTCATCCGTCCTTCTTAAGTATTTACAGTTAAAAATCATTAGATCATTCGCTTAAGCCAAAGTCTTGGTCGTGTACCATGTCCATTTTAGGTATTTTGTTTTGCAAACATTTCAATCAACAAAGAAGACATATTTGTAGCCAGGAACCGGCGTTGGTCTGACTTATCTATGATGCCAACTAATGTTAAAGCAATGTAGCAATAAATTGAGGTCCTTGTTTTCGACTTATAACTTGTAGTTTTTTTCGAACAAACAAATATGATGATTTCTTTGTAGCCTTTTTGAAGCGGTTTATTGAGTCTGCCTTTTCGAAATGATTTATTACCATTCGGTACATTCACACAAACGCTTGTATTAGTGCCAAAAGGCATTAGCCGTAGCCATAATCCATAACTGCAGTCGAAAATAACCCATGATGAGTGAAAACCTTTCGTGTGGTCTGAAGTTAAAGACCTGGCCACAAGCATTAAAAATATATTTTTCTTTTAATCATATTGTTCCCTCTCCCCCATAAGCCAACTACCAACTTCCACATGTCGACCTTAACAATTAGCTGGAGTCCTTTCTACAGCCGAGCGGTGGCCTTAAACATAACGAGTCGGTCTTAACAATTAAATGATACTCGTCTTAAGACCCATTACAATATATACACTCATGATGTCTTAAACCAGGAAACATTATAGCCACGGCCAAGCTCATTTGCGTGCCGAATCAATCAAAATCATGGTGAGAAAATCGTATTATATATATATATATATAAACCCAGCTTCGATCAAACAGAGTATATAGAAATCTAAAGTAGGGGCCATGGTACGCCCGAATATAAATAAAACATATACTACAACTGGAATGCAATATGGGACTCAGGCCCTGTTTGTTTCCACTTAAGATTATTATAATCTAGCTTATACATCATAAGTGGAAACAAACAGACAGATTATAAGCTAGCTTATTATAATCTAGTAGCCCAGATTATTATAATCTAATAAGCTCAAAAAAGGAGCTTATTTCAGCTTATAGATCACCTTTTATCTAAATGACCATAAAACTTCAGAAAAATTACCCACCTTTGCCATTCATTAACTCCCCAACCTTCAAACATTATAAGCTCAAGGGCATTGTAGTATTTAAACATTCGAATACAACAATTCATAACTCTGATAATCCAGGTTGCCAAACACGTGACAGCTTATTTCCCACCAGCTTATTATAAGCTAGCTTATATAATCTGCAACTATAAGCTAGATTATAATAATCTTAAGTGGAAACAAACAGGGCCTCATGCACGCACACATGCATTCCATATTAACCGATAGCGCCTGCACGGTGGCGCCAATGATTTATTTTCTCCACGGCGGGGGGCATCGATAGCGGTGAGGGGACGGGTAGAAAGAAAGGCACGCGGGGAGCCGGGAGACCGCGAAAGCGCGGTCGTTTTTGTACTCTCTTGTTTCGCTCCCGTCTCGGTCTCGGCATTGCCATGATGCCGGATCGAAAGACTGTCGGAGGCTGATCACCTGGAGTAATGCTGAAGTTTTGCTTACGGTTTCAATCTCAGCTCTTGTATACGTGGCTAAGCCACCGGGCACCGGCTACATCGTCCCGGAAATCAATCGACCCTTGTCTCATTGGCGCACAACATGTACGTGTTGCTTCTTCATGATCTTTGTCTTTCTTTTATGCTTCTTAGTTTGAGATTTTGCTCCACCTAAACTTACGTGACACGTCATTACCTCAGGACGGAGGGAGCGGATATTTCAGAGCGGAGCACCTCGCGAGGGATCGGATATTTCAAAGCGGAATCGGGAATCAACGCAGAGCCGAGCAGCCGAGCATGTATGAAGCAGGAGGAGTATTGCTGACTTGTTGTATTTGCTTTTGAAGAAATTATTTCAGTAGAAATTATTTTAGTAGAAATTATTTTTATGTTTTAAAATTGGTATAAATGATCAGTGAAATGATGACATATGTTCAATGTTTTATATTTGCTGTTTAGGAACAAACTATTAAGGTTTAAGGATATGAATTAAAAAATGAAGAGGAGCACGGTCAGCTAGCCACATAGGATAGTGAGTAAATCTCCGTTTAGGATTTGAGATACTTGATGTATCTTTATTACGCTACATTTTGTATGGTTTCATATACTTTCTTTATTGTAATTTGTGTTGAGAACTTGAACTCTTCAAGTATTAATCATTAAGCAAAATTTTCATATCAATGTTGTATTTATGATGTTTTTTTGTTATATCATAATATAGTTTTAGATTTGTGGTATACTAGATTGTTACTTGGTTCAAATTTAGCCTGAGTCGTGCTCCAATCCTAGAACCGCCACTGGAGAAGAGTGAGATACGTAATACATCTATAACCCTTATCTTATACTCAGAGTGATGTGAAAATGAGAAGAGTAGAGAAACTGATTCAAAAACTAGATATCTACATTAGTTTCTTTAAACAAAAAAACAGAAATAGAATACTAACACCATGTGAGGCTTCATTATTAGAAAGTGGCCAGATTTCCCTCTCGCTCCTCTGCCTCGTCTGCCCCTCCCCGTCTCATCCACATTCGAGATATGTTAATTTAGTTGTACATGATGTGAGCCATCTTCATTCTATGCTAATTGTTCTTTAAACTTTTTTTTTCGAGAATATTCTCCAAACGGACACGGGTCATGTGCAGTAGTGCTATTATTGTAACGCTACTGCACGATTTGGATTAAAAAAACAGAGGTTATGATTACCCTCAAACGAGAAGTTAGCGATTTCTCATGCTTCTCAGTTTCTTATGACGATTGAAGGCTTCAAATCTGAGCGTTGGTGTCATAATCGAAGGGTCCAGGAGCTGTGCAGTAATACCTCTGCTGCAGCTATTGGGAGCTAGGACATTGTGCATCGGCAAGTGCAGAGCGCAAGAAGAAGCCGTCCAAGGAAACACCGCCGTCTGGTCTGCGGCTTCTTGCACGGGGACCCCTCCTCTTGAGGTCCTCCTTGATTTTTACCATATTTCAGCCATGAATCTCAAAGTAATTCTTCCCCACTCCAATCCCCCTCTTTCCAGCGCCCGCCGCACGAAGCCGCGCTGTCGTCCACCGGACCCGGCCACACCCGAGGCTTGCGGAGCCTAGCCGCGCGCCTTGACGTGCACCACGCGTGGTCTGCCCGTGACTCGCCGTGCGCCACCCGCCGAGCCTCCGTCGACCGCCCCGCCCCGCGCCTCCGTTGGCCCGCCACGCCCGCGCTTCACCGCGCGTGGTCCGCCGCGAGCCTCGAACACGCGGTTGCAGTGCGTGACCTCGAAGACGACCTCGTCGTTGCTGGCGCCGGAGCCGACCATGGCAGGGTCAAGGCGTGGAGAGTGGGTTGGTTGGTGAAGGCGTTGGCGGATGAGTGCTTTTGTTTGTTTGTTAGGTTGGTGCCCATGAAACCGATTCATTGGGTGCCCGTGAAATGCTATAGAAAGAAAAAGGAGAAAGAATCCATAGAGAGAGAAAGATGAAATCTTTTTCCTTTTTATTCATAAGAATTCGAGATTGAGGCAATGCAGCTGTGAGGTCTGAGCTAGATGTGAATGAAGGACGAGCTGAGACACCTTGCTCACGGTATCGATCAGTTTAACCTCACGAAGTAGCTGATTCGTTGGAGGTTCATTGCTCATTTGCTCGTCACAAGTATTCTTGGGTCACGAAGTAGCTGATTCGTTGGAGGTTCATTGCTCATTTGCTCATATGCAATCTTTAGGATTAAATAGCATGCTGTGAAATTTTCATTTAATCTGAACTTGTGAAGCAGGATCATTTTTCTGACGGTACCATAAGAAACTAGCATAACCATAGCACGTAGCACTGCATTTTCTTTGTGAAGGCATATGATATGCTTTTGTACTTGTGACAGGGTTGTGGCCTGTGGGAGTTAAGAAAAGATTGCAGAGTGAGACAAGCTTTACAAAACCGAAAGCATCAGGAATCAGCTGAAACTCTTGGAAGAGAGGGGATCAAACGTGAAGATTTCTCATTTGAGTTTGTACTTTGTCAACCATGTTCGACAGAGACCATCCAACCAAAAGGACCCATCATTCATCCATCATCGCCAGCAATGACGAGGTTGTCTTCGAGGTCGCGCACTTCGTCCGCATCTCGCGGTGGACCACGCGCGGTGAAGCGCGGGTGCGGCGGACCAACGGAGGCGTGGTGGGTGGCGCACGGCGAGGCGCTGGTGTGGCGGGGTCCGGCGAACGGCTTCGCGTGGCGGGCGCTGGAAAGAGAGAGATTCACTACAAGAAATCATAACTATTGCAACAAAATACATTTCATTACAATAGTTAAATTTATTACCACGAATTATTTATTTGTTGCGATAAATTTGTTATATTGTCACAATTCTAAGTTATTGTGATAATTTTTATTTTCGTTGCAATAAATCGATTGTATTGCAACAAAAAAAGATAAATCGTTGCATCAACTAATTACTATTACAACAATTTTATACTATTGCAATATGTATATTCTATTGCAACAAAATTACTACAATCTCGTCGTGATTTTTTCAACGTCGCTATTTTGGTTCTCTCTACGAGATTCATCTTCTACGTTCTTGACACCTGTGCATGTTTGTACCGTAGCTCACAAACTCTGATATGATGAATTGCTGCACATAAGAAGGGGTATTAGAGTATAACAAGTGGTATCAGAGCCAAAGCTAGATTAATCTGATTTGTGAGAAGGCAAGTAAAGCGTCAGGTGGCACAAAAACAAGATCGATGTTGATATGCGGAATCAAATAGAGAAATTTGACTGTGGAGAACATTTTTTGCGTGTGGCAATACATGGTGAAGGATGTCCTTATCCAGTAGGAGCTAAGAGATACTCTTGAAGGGGACAAACCAAAAAAGATGGATATGAAGACTGAAAGGTGATAGAGCGAAAGACTGTTAGTATAATCCATCTATGTCTCTTTGATGAGGTAAAGTACTCAGTATTCAATGAGAATTCATTGGAAAAATTATAGGACTTAGAAGAATTGTATATGGCAAAGTCACTGACAAACCAGTGGGTGTTGAAGCGACAACTGTATAGGTTGTGCATGGAGGAAGGTTCACGATTCGTTGACCATCTCAATGTCTTTAATAAGTTTATCACACATCTGACTAGTGTGGATGAGATAATTAAGTAGAATGATAAGGTCGTCATATTGGTACCATCTCTACCACCATCTGTTGGATCCCAGATTTGCAACTCAGAATCCTAATGACATCATTAATGCTAATGAATTAGCTACAATGCTCTTCTCCTACTCACAGCGGAGGTGCCCTGGCCAAGCTCGTCACCGGCGAGCATCAGCAACACAAAAAATGGGTTGTCGGGACCTCAACGAACCTATGCTTAGTGATGGCATGGCCGACGGTGAACTACGACAGTAGTGTGATAGTACACGACAGCTGTGGAGGCATGCCACCATGGCAACAGGGCTCCTGGCGGTGTGGAGGGAAAAAGAAGGGCACGACGAGCATCTACAGGGCATGGGAAATTCATCGGAGATGATGACGAATCTAGGAAGGTGCTATGGTGATCTGGCGCTGGTGACCCGAGGCGACACGATGGTCTTCAACGGTGATGGTGAGCAGAGGTGGTCGGTTGCTGAAATTGAGAGATAGGATCGTGAGAGGGAGGTAAGAGGGTGCCTAGCTGGAAGGAATTGGATAGGGACTCACCAAAGAGAGAACGACAGTGATGGAGGTGGTTACGGCTAGATGTGAAGAAGATGACGACGCTGATAAGCTTCTGCAGATGTGTAAGATCGAGGAGGCTGACTAGAGGGGATGAATAGGCGGTCTAAAAATTTCTTCTAATTATTAATAGCAATTCAAGACCTTTTCTATTTGTCTAAACCAAGTAAACAATGTGAAAGCTTAAATCAATTTGGTTTAGTACAAACACCGTCTAATTCAATTAAGTTCACTTAAGTGTACCAACAATATTAGGCTACGACAAGGTTTGCAATCCTAGGATGACAAGCAATCAATTTAATTATATGTATGTAAATTGCTTGAAAGTAAATTGAGCACAAGAAAACAAACCACAATAGATACGGTCTCTTTTTACCGTGGTGATCGGAGACTTGCCGGTCTCCCCTATTCCACGTTGAGGTAAGCCCAAACTAATTGGACCGGCTCCATGAATTAAGCCTTCCACCTCAAATCCACCAGTGGTAGCTCTTTCCCGCGTCGGGTAGTTGAGCTCCAACCTTCACACCTCGCCGGGTCTTCTCACAACTTTCTTTGAGAAGATCACTGCGCACGACACCTTCAACGCCATCTAGGAGTCGGCAAACTCCAAGAGTAACAAGTCAAGCCCCTCGCTTGACTCTCACCACGTGCAACGAATGCACAAGCTGAAATGGACACTAAGTCCAACTCTAGATGCAACACATGAAATCTAGATCCTCTCTCCTTACTCACAAAGGACCTCTCGTACATATCCAATGAAAAGGACCTCTCGTGCTTAGGGATGGAAACGGATCGGATATGATCGAATAGTCTCAAATACGAATACAAATCCATATTTTTAAAACGAATATGAATATGAATTCGAATATTCTCAAATGCGGATACGAATATTCTCGAATACGAATACTGATTTTCTTGGATACGAATATCAGATAAAATGGATTCCTAGCGGTTTTGCCGATTTTTCACCGGTTTTTGACCGGTTATCGGTTTTAAACCGCCTAGATTCAAATTTTGAATCACAAAATTCGTATGGATTTTTCATGGGTTCTAGAAACGGATCGAATACGAATCGAATAGTCTCGAATACGAATACGGATACGAATATTCTTGAATACGAATATTCTCAAATACGGATACAAATATTCTCGAATACGAATACGAACATTTTCGAATACGGATTTTGCTTACTTTTCTCGGATACGAATATCGGATAAAACGAATTACCCTGTACCGTTTTCCACCCCTACTCGTGCTAATTATGTTAGGTGCAAGCTAGACAAACCTAAATTATCACATCGTTACAGTTATATAATGCCTCAGCTTTAAGAAGACTGCAAACATTTGTATGCACTACCACCATCTACATTTGTTATCCAATCAGACCTGGTGCACATTTGGGACATTTAGAACCAGCACAGCAAGCACTTCTGTTGTGGATCTACATGCTTTCTACATGTCAGTTTGCTTGTTCCATCAGTCACTAATTCCCATGTCCCCTGTAAGTCATCGCCTAAGAAGAAGCACAACATATGTGTGTATATGTATATATATATAATGTTGACATGAAACAGTGTGTGCTCAGTTTATTATGCAAACCTTTGCCTTTATACAGAAAGTAGTGGCGTTGAGGCTCCAAATGGCAACAACTGGGCCACTAATGCTTCTAAGAAATAAGTTGGGATCGACTCAGATCACTTGTTAGACATCTTTTTCCCTTTCATCAGTGGATGCTCAGATCACCCCTCACCAAATTTCCCCCCCATTCTGCTAGCATGACTCTCCTCGTGCCCAGTATTTTCCATCCGCTTTCTTCTTCCCCCATTGGTGCAATCACCGATTAGGTGATGACGCACTAGCTGGATTATCTATGTCCTGCACACCCTGCACACCGAAACAAGGCATATGCTCTTTCTATGTTGAAATTAGTGGCAGCCCTACAAGAGAAGAATCACAGCAAGCTTAATAGCAAACAAGAGACGCGGAGATTTGTTTACGAGGTTTGCCAATGTCTACATCCCGAGGAGATGTATCGCGCTGGCTCTGTCCGTATGAAGAGTTTCTTATCATGATTAGGGTTATAATAGGTCGGTGGTATATATTTATACTTGGATTACATGTTCATCTCAGTCACCTAGTTTGTACCATTGGAGGCTTCATCCTGCGCTCCCCCAGCTCATAATATTTTATAACTCGGTACAAGTGCTATGTCTAAAAAAGCGATGCTCCGTTTTTTCAGACACAACCCCATCTTTTGTATATATTTGTCATACACAACAAATCTTTACCTTAACGAATGTGCCATCTTCACCTTGATGACGGTACCACTTTGAAGATTACAAAAAAGCCTTGATACTCCTCACACATCTGTGAACTTGTGGGGGGACCTTGTTGTTCAGCAGCTTGTGACTCCCAACAAGTTGAGGCAACGCTTAAATTTGTTGGCTGTGACGGTCAATATATGTACATAATTATCATCTTTATCAAATCAATCTCCTCGGAGTTAATCAACTCTCTGATTCCGTGATACCTTGCATGAATGTGCTTCATCCTGGCACGATGCACTTGATTCGTTGCCAAATAAATTGCACTCGGACTACCACAATTCTCTCAAACTCCACCTTGCTTAATGCCCAGTTCCTTCACTAATCCTGCAATCCATAACGCTTCCTTTGCAGCTTCAGCCATAATGATGTACTCTACTTCAGTTGTAGACAATACAACAATAGATTGAATTGATGACTTCCAACAAATAGCCACCCCATCTAGAGTAAAAATATACCTTGTAGTGCACCTCATATTATCCAAATCAACGGCATAGTCTAAATACACATATCCAACAACCAAATGATTACAATATGTGTTTCCTTCCCTTGTAGGGCCTTCCTTTGCATATATATAAGCCACACACAACATACTACATACTAGGTTGTCGTGCCAGTGCTTTTGGCATTGTATATATAGGTTGCACAAGTCTAGCTCGAGTGCTGCAGCAAGTGCTTGCCAAGATGGCTGGTGGCACCAAGGCTTATGCCGCGGTTGTTCTGATCAGGCTCATGTACTCTGGCATGCATGTCTTGAGCAAGGTGGCCATGGATGAAGGCATGAACCCCTTGGTGTTTGTGTTCTATCGGCATACCACGGCTGCACTCGCCTTGATCCCTGTCGCTTTTATTCTAGAGAGGTAATTGAGCCTTGATGTCTACTTATCTGACTGTTTTGATTCACCGTGTTCTGTTTCTGATGCTTATGTTGCGCAGGCGAAAAGCTAAACCGGTGACGTTGAAAATTGCAGGGAAAATGTTCGTACACGCGTTATATGGGTAGGTTGAATTATTCTAGCATGAATTCAGTTGTTCTTGTGGTGCTCCTTATTTCATGCAGGAGTTGTTCTTCCAAAAGAAAGTTCATTCAGGAGCTGGGACCTTTCTTGGCTATTCGTCTTGTCTGGGGAATGATATTTGTTGAAGAATCCAGCTTTCTTTAACTTGCCACTTTTCAATATATACAAGGGTTCACAACTCACAAGTCGTCGGATGATTTTGGCCTTCTATATTAACTAGCTTTCATATGAAATGTTTTTTCAAAGCGGGTCTACAAATCGATTGTAGTAGACACTACAGCGATTTCATATATATCAGCTAAAATCACACACGAGTGTCTGTCTCTCTCTCCTCTCTCTCTCTCGCAAACAGCTAAAAACCATAAGCCGTAGCCCAAAAGAATAGGGCCATCTTTTGATTTGTCCCATTGTGATCTGAAATCTTCTGTTGTTCATGGCTTACACTGTTTTCCACAATTTCTGCATTTTGGTCATACTGTCCTGCATTGAGTGGCCTGGTGTCATGGTTGCTTCAACAGCGGATCACACACTTCACACTTCATGCAAAGAGTGCAACAGTCCTTTAGACGCCTTGTCTATGGTTTGACCTAACTCTTGAAGCTGTTAAAACAGAGTAGTTCCCACTATATCTGAACTTCTGAACATATTTAACAACTTTTGAATTAATTACTTATCTAAACATTTTCAGCTCCCTGAGTCCTTGGCTTATTATGACCTGGTGAATTTTCTGACATTTTTTTGTTTCTCAGGGTGACCGCATGTGGCGACTTATTTAACCTTGGTCTCAATTATGCTTCAGCAACATCGTCATCAGCACTGTACAACGTTCAACCAGTGGTCATCTTCATCCTGGCTGTCATATTTGGGTAATGACAATGTTATTTTCTCCCATTTTTGCAGGCTGTTTGTCATGTAAGAAGCACGGGAAGTGAAATCAACCGTCTTGCTTTTCTATCTAAATCAAGTAAATGAATGGTGGATAGTGAAAAAGTGATTTGCATAACTGTTAAAGCAGAACTGAATGGTGGATAGTGATTACTTATTCCTTCGTGTGCTTTGAGATTAGTAACATTCTTATTTGAGTGGAAAGCATGGAAGCACTACTCATTTTTAATTGGCTTAGTACATAAGAAACTGATTCCTCTAAGTAATTGAAAAAGAAGTAAAAGACCTATCTACACGTAAGAGAATTCAGAAACAATGCACTTCATCAGAAAACCCAAAACAAACAAGCTATAATTCTCGATTCCAGTCCTGAAGAAACATACTCCTTGTGACAGGATGGAATCTATGAAACTGAAGAAGTTCCATGGCAACCTAAAAGCTGCGGGCATTCTTTTCTGCATCGTCGGTGTCACCGTGCTGGCCTTCTACGAGGGACCAATGTTCAAATCTTTCAACCATCACCACCTCTTTCAGCACGGCGGCAGCAGCTCCTCTGGAGCAGAAACCCACTCCAAGACGCAATGGGTATTTGGAATTTTCCTCATGACACTCTCTAACGTTTTAGCAGGCCTATGGACAGTACTTCAGGTATATATGCACTCAAAACTTCAGATTTAATCAGCACTTCAGGCCTTGACGTTCATGGATCAAGTGCAGCTTATTGATCTTTCTTCAGGGACCACTGATAGAAGACACTTCCAAATTAATGAACACCACACTACAGATCTCGTGCGCGTCGGTCCAAGCCTTTGTTGTGGCGGTCGCAGCCGAGAGAGATTTCTCCAAGTGGAAGCTGGGCTGGAATGTTAGCCTTGCTGCGATAATCTACAGCGTAATTGAGCCTCTGACCCAATGTTCAAGCTCATATTGTGTACTCAAATTCTCAGCTGAATGCATGTTTCTCCATGGAACAACATTGCAGGGCGTGATTGTGACCGCGCTTTCGTACTACATGCAAATGTGGACGATCGCGAAGAGGGGGCCAGTGTTCCTCGCCATGTCGATGCCTCTTACTTTGATATTCACAATCACAATATCCTCATTTGTTTTAGGGGATGCGGTTAGCCTAGGGAGGTATGTGTGTATCCTGAATTACTGATAGACTTGTAGCACACTGAAGAATGGGCAATTTTCCCTGTATGAACTCTTTTGCTTTGTGCTGTTCTAATTATGCAGTATTTTTGCTGGGATACTACTGATTGGAGGCCTGTACAATGTTCTTTGGGGAAAAAGCATAGAGGAACAAGATGACATGAACAAGATCAGTGCTGGTAAGCCTGGCGTGGAGCGGCAGGACCAGGAGGCTCAGGTGCCAGATGATGAGGCAGCAAAGGTCTGAGCCAAGTGATGTGACAGAAAAGATAGTGTCAAACCAGGCTACTGGTTTCAGATGGTTCAAAGGAACGTGTGCAGATCTACTCACCGAACTGGTGGCTAGCATTTGATCCAAGACGACAAGATAGTACCATACGCCTCCCATTGATATGAATAAAAGAAGTTTCAGTCGCTTTTAGTGAGCCTCTGTGCGGCTTCAGCATGCATTATTTTACAGCATCGGATCAGACGTCGTTGTGTATGTATTTGTGTGTGTTTGCCACGATGCCATGATGGCCAAAGTGACGGCGAAATAATAGTAGTGGCTTTCACAGTTTCAGACATATTATCGATGCCATTAGTATTGTCGTATCCTGTCACGTGTAAAATAAACAAATTCGATCAGTACCTAGATATAAGACGTAATAATAATAGGGAAAAAAGAGAATAAGGCTTCCGTTGCCCGTACGGACACGGCAGTGTCTAAATCTCGTGATCAATCAACTTTTCCAAGATTAAAGTAAGTTGATAAGACTTTGCTCAGAAAAGGAAATTTCGCAGCCTGCTTCCCCGCACTCTCGAGTTGGAATTGCTAGCCAACCACCAGGCACGGCACCAATAGCCGAATCGACCCAACAGTAGCCAATCGATTGCACGCAGCGTCTATCCGTGTGGAGGGAAGAGCACCGGCGAGTGGGTGGCGATCGACGACGCAGTACGCGCGGTTACTTCCAGTGGGCGCGGTGCCGGGCCGCGTGCTGATCGAGTGACCACCGGACGGCGCGGGACGGACGAGGCGTTCCACCGTAGGCGGGGCGGCCGTGTCACCGTGCGCGCGCGCAACTTGGGCCGCGCGCGGCGCGGCAGCAAGTAAGCCTGCAGCTTATCCCGTTGTTTCGGGTTGAGTTTTTGATTTTGAGCTTATTTTGTACTATTTATAAATTTTGTTTTTTCTATATTTTTGGCTTTTTTTAAGTTTTTTTAAATTCTTTTTTTCGTATTTATTTGTATTATACGTGATAGACTAACATATTTTTCTATTTTTAATTTTTTTAAATTTATTTATGTCAAATAAGACTCTATCAGTTATAATATTTTTTCAGCTAACTACAATATTTTTCAGCCAAAAATCACCTAAAAGAAGCTCTTTTGAGCAAGGCGGTGGTGGCTTGCACGATTGGGCATGCGCGGGCGCCGACGGCTGGTATGCACGAGAGCCGCCAAGCTGGCCTGCTTGTCAGTTGGGGGGCGCGTGTGCCCGTTCGTGTTTTCTTGTCTACGCCGTGTCGGCCCGGTCCTCATGGCACGCGCCATGCAAATAGTGCGCCAATGTTTGGAGCGTGTGGGCTGTGTGTCGACTCTCGCGTGCATGTCTGTCCAATGATGTATCTAACTAGGCTCGAACCTGTAGCACAAATCTAGCTTGAGCTTTACATAGCCCGATCTCAACCCACGCTTAGAGCTGGGAGTTTGATGTACCGTGCCGGTACGGCTCGGGTTTATCATGCTTCGTGTTGTTTCGTACCGTATCGACTCGGTTCAGTCATCTCACTGTATCGTGCCGTACTGGTCCATCTCGCCTCCGGCCAGGCCCAAGCACAGCCCAAAGTCCGTCGTACCAACATTTATGCCGTGCCAGCCCAAAGTAACTATACGCGAATGCGGCGGCGACGGTCATCATCTTCCTTTCTCTCGTACTCGCCTCGTTAAATACTAGTTGAAATTGAATTAATTGCATAAAAACATGGGCACGCAAATGACGTAAATATTTTGAAAAAAAGTGAAATTTCTTTGATATTTTAAAAATACAATATAACTGCCTCGTTAAAAACCTTACGCCTTTCCCGAGTAAGGAAAAGAGTGCATGCGTACCCTCCTCACCCGGCCGCCTCCTTCCTTCCCCGAGCGACGGCGACCTCGACTACTCCGAGAGCGAGCCACCAGCGGCGGATGGCTGGGCGGCAACTGGGGCGCCGACGATGGCTCGCTCTTTGAGCCGCCGTCGCCGGGCGTCTTCGCGCAGGATGCCGCCCTCGGCTCTGGCTACACCGTCGTCCACTCGTCCGAGCTCCGATGACCTCCTTCCCCTCTACTCCCTCTCTCTGGTCTCTGCTCTGTGACGTTGATGTGTTCTCTGTGATGTTGATGTAGGGAATCTAGGGATGGCTGTCGACGGGAGGGGGACTGGGGGAGCCGGGGAGGCGAGGTAGAGGCCGAGGAGGCCCGGCCGCTGTCGCCGGTGTGCTCGTCGTGCCGTGCCGCCCAATGGGCCGGTTTTCTAGGCCTGACCTGCTCCACCATTCATGTTGTGCCTAGCACGGCCCACCACATGTTGGGCCGGGCCATGCTTGGGCTGTGCTTCGGACTGGCCCAAAAAAGCACAGCCCTACGGTGGCACCGTGGACTAGCCTACCGTAGGGTCCCTTTAGTGCCGTAGATGGGGTACATGCTCTTCTGAGTCTTTACATACATTACAGGTCATCCTCTATAACCAATGTTTTGGCTCGCAGGCACAGTTTACACACCTGTAGTTTACCCATGTATGCGCCAACTTCGTCGGGCACCTCGACTGCCTCACCACTAATAACGTGTGCTGGGAGCCATACTCTGCTCAGGAGATGGTGGACCACGCCCCCTCCGAGCTCTCATCGATGTGCTTGCATGACCGAGCGTGCTGGCTCACACAGAAGAAGCTCATCTTCGGTGTGTTCGTCAAGGACTACACGTTGCATAGGGTGATACATCAGTTCAGCCTTTGCCTAGCTATTCCTATCCCCGTCGGGTGTTGGGTGTCTGACTCGGTCTAGTGTGAGTTACACACAACACATGTCCCTAATTTTTTTTGTAGTTCTGTTACGATGTCTTCTAATTGCAGTTGTATGTTTCGTAAGTACAATCGGAGGAGTGGTAGCTGTTGGATTAATTGGGCTTGGTCCATTTAATTTAGCAATCAATCAAATGAAATTCCTAGGCACACATGGAAAAACTATTTAGTACCATATGGAGAATTGAATGGGAGTTACACCACTTTAAAAGGTGGAATGTGGTAACCCCCTTGTGAAGTTGGAGAGCCAATACGCTGCCGCCGCTCGCTTCGCCGCCTCGCCTCGCCTCGCCACGCCGGCCGTCTTTGCGCGTGCGGTGCGTGTGCGTGTGCGTGTGCGTGTGTCTTGTGGCCTTGTGCGCAGCGCACCGACTTCAAAGATAAATAGCATTAACGAATGGTGGCGATAACGGTGCGATTCACGAGTGGGTTATGACTGCAGTTATTTTCGAGTAATGGCTGCCGTTATTCTGGCCCTTCGTTTTTGCTGTTACAGAGCGCCTCTTCGTTTTTGCTGTTACAGAGCGCCTCTTTGTTTCTTCTCCATACGAAGGATATAAAAGATCGATTACGCTTTTGTTGTTTTCTATCGCAATCTCGGTCCGAACCTTGCGCGAAGGCTCGGGCGGTAGGCCTCAAACTCCGTCCGTCCGAGTACCGCACGGGTGAGACGGGCGATCAAGTTTTTGGGGAGCGCATTCGCGCGACTACTCATTCTGTGACTTCGTCTTCATCCTAGTGGTGAACTGCTCGCGATACTGCACTGCGAACATCTTCCTGCATCACGCCTCGTCCTGCATCAAGCCTCGATCGACTACATCGAATAGGTCATCATGTCGACTGATGGTAACGGCGCATCCGGTGTCACCGACACTGGCCCCGCCCGAGGGTATAACATGAACTCTCCTCTGATGTATTCATTTCTGTGCGCTGTGAATATGTTAATAGATGTTGCTGTTAGTTTGTTCATTAGCGAATATGAATACATGATTGTTGAATCACTCATGCTCTTGTATGTCATGTTATATATACTTAATTTCTGGATTAAAATATGCCGAAAATTGACTATATATCCAACAGTAGCGGAACGAGCTGGGCCGCGAAAATGGCACCATGGTTGGAGGAGTGGGCGGAGGAACTCCAAGAAGAACTGGGCCTTGGGGATCTTCCTGATGACCACGTCGGTCGTGATATGGTCTCTGTGGACAGTGCAGCAGGCAAACCAAATCTGCATCATATCTGTTCTGCTTTGTCGAAGTGTCTGAATTTGCAGAAGTAACATGGTGTTGTTCTTGTCAGGGGCCCCTGTTGTTGGAGTACCCATCTAAGCTTCTCAACACGACGCTTCAGTGCATCTTCGCGAGCATCCAGTCGTTCATCATCGCCCTCGTCCTCGAGAGGGACTTCGCGCGGTGGAAGCTCGCCGGCGGCGTGAGCCTCTTCTCGGTGCTCTTCACTGTAAGCATAGTCTACAATTGGTATACTAATCTGGCGATTTCTTGCCATGTCGCTACTCAACACCTGATTGAGTCGTGACCATTCTCTGTTCACGCCTGCTCGTACGCTGTGTGTTTCAGGGCATCGTCGTTGCAGCGATCTCGTACTACCTGCAGATCTGGGTGATCGAAAAGAAAGTCCCCGTCTTCCTGTCCATGTCCATGCCGCTAAGCCTCGTCTTCACAATGGTGATCGCGTCGTTCCTGCTGGGAGAAGACGTGAGCCTAGGAAGGTAGTACAATACACTGCATCACTACCAGCACCAACGCACCGTAAAATAAAACCTTCTTTTGACTTGTGCACGGCATCGCAAAGTAATTGTCAAGGTCACAGCCAATGTGCGGAAGGGGACCGAACAAAGGCCACTGCACCTCGCTGGCTCAGATGCTCATGCCTTGAACGTCTAATCTCAATCTGTCCGTGGGTGCAGCATTATCGGTGGCGCGCTGCTCGTTGCCGGTCTCTATGACGTGCTCTGGGGCAAGAGCAACGGGGAGCAAGGGACGGACGGTGCAGAGCGACCGGGAGAAGGGAGAAGGGAGCTGCTCGGCGACAGTCCGAGGCGGGGGAGGAAAAGGATCGAGAGCGAGACGTCTGACGCGACGGCCAAGGTTTGATGCGCGAGCGCGATCTGCAGTGATTCTCGAGCATCTTCACGTGCGAGTGGCGCGACACGGCCGGTGTTTTGTGCAATGATTACCGAAAGAAAGAATGCAGAGGGCAAGATCAAAGGCCGGCCTTGTCTTATCGTCAGAAAACGTCTGTTCTTCAGCGCCATCCATGTACGTCAACTGTATTAGTGTATGCGCGTTAGCACTCACGGCAAGGTTAGATTCAAGTGATGAAGGTGATTCATAAGAATGAATCTAGTTGTTGCTATTGTATGCCCTTCTTAGCTATACATGCTATCGTTTAATTCATTCAACTTACCTCCCATTGTAGCGTGCATGTCTGTAACTAGAATAAAAAAATTTGCGTATATGAAGAACTATGTGAGAATGTTCTGAAGTTTGTTGTGATGAACTATTATAATTTGAAAGAGTTGAAAGTTTGTTTTTGCATTTTATCGAAAATCGGCCATGCATTACTATTTTCCATGAATGCACTTGAGTGAGTACTGTTGCTATGCGTGGTGTTTTTACCATGCTTGTGTGACTTTTCTTTTCTTTTCTTTTCTTTTTTTTTTGAAAGCCGGCGGATGCTGGATGATATATTAGAAGGGAAAAAATATATTTGGTTAATTTGCAGGGAGCATAAACGATGCTTATAACGACCTCATTTAACGCATCTTCAATCCGCAACTACCGATCCTTCCTCGAGCGCACAAAATGGCATTGCTTTAATTGCCTTTGCTGAGACCATCAAGCCATCTCCTGCAGAGAGCCACCCAAGTGTCTCCGCTGCTATCGCTCTAGCCACAAGGTGTGAGACTGCCGCCGCACGCCTCCCCTTCCCCTTCCCCCTCCCCCACTTCCCTCTGCTGTGTCGTGCCCGATGGCTGTCCCCTCTGCTGGTGTCTCAGAGGGCCACCTCCTGGCCGGCCATTTTTATAGGTGATGTTGTTTTATTGCTTTGGTATACCGTGGTCGTAGGCACATAGTTGTAAGCCGTGGTCGTATATCGTAGTCGTAAGCTATGATCGTATGTTGTGATCATATGCACGCAATCGTAAGTCGGCGGCAGCAGCATCATCATTGTGTCATGATGGTGACAATGCACAAGACACTCTTACAACAAGAGTGTCTTATGCAGTGAACTGTGGCATCATAACTGGAGGTGGAAGAGCTTGGGGAGGTAGTTGGCCGATCATTCTATTTTAAGGGAAAATTTGGCGAGAAGTGAGAAGAGAGAAGAGGAGATGATGAGAAGAGAAGTGGAGAAGTGAGAAGAGAAGAGGAGATGAGGAGAAGAACAGCCGAGCCTTCTATTTTAAGGAGCAAATCCAGCGAGATGAGCGAGAAATTCAAATTCGGCGAGAGCGGGTAAGCTGAAATATTATCACATACGGTTTTTGTTTTGAACCGTCTGTGAAAGATCACAGACGGTTCAAAAAAAACTATTTGTGATAAGTATAGACATCATATACGATTTTTATTCTAAACTGTCTGTGATAAGTATGTTATCACAGACGGTTCTTTTCATCACGATGAACTTAAACGGTTCATCTTGTAAAATCATTTATGGTAACTTTATCACTAACAGTTTATATTAACTGTCTGTGCTGAAGTGTCCAAGATGATATTTTTTGTAGTAGTGGCAGCTCTGTCTCTACGTGTCGTGCTGTACACAAATCATGTCACAAATTTAGTCAGACTGACCTAAAAAAATCTGCTAGTCAAGCTCCAGTTCTTCTCAGATAATGTAATCTTCCTGAATCTTGATGTATCACCAATATAATTATAGTACGCATCTATTACTCTATTTATAGGTGTACGTACAATTATACGCACACAGCGATGAACCAAGAAAATATGTTCGCTAGACCCCCCGTGAAATTTCCGTAAGTCTTCAAATTGGGCCTTTCGTCGCAGCAGCAGCAGCAGCAGAAGAAGATATTCGCATAGCTCTATTGGGGTCCGGGGTCCCTAGTCCTTACCTTAAGTTAATCCAAATAAATTCATAATACACATTTGAAATGAAACAACTTCAATTTCAGGCACTCAAATCACACATATGATCGATGCAACCCAGGCAAAACAGCTAAATAGTTTGAGGTATATTCCAAGGTTACTATAGCAGAGCAAATATCATAATACGTCCTGTCGTCCTCCATTGTAGTTTACTGTTCTTCTCCAGAGCTGGGGAGAGGACTTGTTCACCAGCCATCCGGTCTAAACCCTCACAAATCTCCAAACAATGCAGAGAATTAACACCGAGTTAACTGTTCTTTACTTCTTCCTCTTTGCTTCCCGCGCGGCAGGTAATTCAGTAGCGTGGCCAAGATGAAGAGGAAGCCCGCCGTGATCTGCTGCGGCGTGCTGCTCGCCGTCATCCTCTCCCTCGTCGTCGTCTTCGTCGCCCTCTACTTCACCGTGTTCCGGCCGCGGTCGCCGCGGGTGGTGGCGACGATCGTGAGCTCGAGGATTTCCGCCTTCAGTCCCTTCCCGCCGGCGCTCAACCTCACCTTCGACGTGGAAGTCACCGTGGACAACCCGAACTACGCGTCGTTCAGGTACGGCGAGGTGGTGACGGAGGTGATGTACCACGGCGCGGCCGTAGGGCAGTCGGTGGTGCCCGCGGGGGGGATCGGCGCGCGGACGACGGAGACGGTCGCGGCGACGGTGGAGGTGGACGCGGTGAAGGTGGCGTTCACCCCCTACTTTTTCCCGGAGGCGGTGGTCGGGGTGCTGCCGTTCGACACGACTACGACGGTGGCCGGGAAGGCCGTGGTGCTGGGCAAGTTCAAGATCCGCGCGAGCTTGGTGGTGACGTGCAGTATCGCCGTCTACCCGATTAGGCAGGAGAGCACGCCGCAATGCGCCTCCACGGTTCATGTGGGCTAATTAATTAGCTGCGGCTAATTATGTGCATACGATGTGTGAACTGTTTACTGCAAAATTACCGTGAGATTACTTTGACACTATACAATGGTTTCAACTCTCAAGCTATGCTAGCATCATCACTGATGGCAACAAGCGTCTGGTGCCGTCCCAAGAGCCCAAAGACATGATTCTTGTTCTGAGTACTTCCCGTGTTTATTTTCCTTAGCTGGTGTTGTATTTTGCTTTGCAAGGGCCCGCTCCTCTCTTGTTGTTCTGTTTGTGAACATTGGTTCTTTCTTTAATCGATCGGCAGAACTCCTGCCTCCGTTTTTTAAAAAAAGCTTATTGCGAAGAAGTCGTGTTGTAAAAATGTGTTACAGACAGGTGCCAGCAAACGAGGAGCACAAATGGACACGTCAATTAGGTGCAGTTGTGCAGACAAATATCGGAAATCCCTGTTTCCTCGCGTGCGCGCGTTGGCTCTGCAGGGCGCGCACCTTCGAGCGCAGGCCCGCTCATCCTTATCACTTCGTGAACCTCACCTTCTTCCTCACCTATCTAATCCACTAAAGTTCTTCTTCGCTATTCTCTACCATCCATCCAAATCCAGACAAAATTAGTCCTCGCCTCCAGTGATGAACACGGCGAATACCTGGAGCTCAATCGCTGGACCTCCTCCGATGGCCGGCCGGGATGGAAGTCTGCTGCCGCTGCGAGGCCGCGGTGGTGGAGGTAGTGTCTAACGTTGTCCAGGCGTTGTAGGTCATGGCGGATGTTGTAGCACAAAAGAAAAACAAAGAAAATTTAATAAATAAATAAAATAAAATAAAATAAAAGTAACCTTAATCTAAACATGGCCTTAAAAAGGAACCTCTCTTCTCCTTCCGTGCGTGCCTTTTTCAGATCTAGGTTTTTAATCTTATCTCTCTCTCACGTTGTCGTGCGGCTGCTTGGGGGCGGCTACGGCGGCGGCCGGCACTGCGGCACACGCGCGCGAACGCGACCGCCATGGCACGGCAGCGACGACGATGGCGTGTTGGCTAGCACGGCGGCACACGCGCGCGCGCTCGCGCCGCACGCTGTTCATTGAGCGTGTCCATTGAGCGTGCTCAAGGCAAGTATCTCGCGGCTGTAGCCTGTTCTTTCGCACGTTTATGTCACATGATTACCTGTTGTTTTTAGCGTGGTTTCCGATCATTGCACTATATTGATTGCCTGTCGTAGGTTGTCGCAGTCTTAGTAGATTCTTAGTATGATGAGTTAGTTAGTATTAAATGCTTGTAATTAGTTTAATGTTAACCCTAGAATTCATATGTGGTTAGGGATGTAAATAAACGTCTAAACGGTAATTATGGTTGTGAATAAGCATGCTCAAATTTAAGGTTAACCGCTAGTAATTTTTAACACTAGGCGACCATTAATGTCTTGCTTCTGTGAATCTTAACTGTTGATTATTAATTGTGAGCTGCATCATAAATCATGTCTCTCTGGTCTCATTGTACTAGACCGTTACTCTCATAATTTTTTCCCTCGATGCATTCACGACTTTCTAATTACATCATGGATAATTCGCTAAATAAAGAACTAAAGGTTATCAAGACGGGACTACCCACATATAGGGGAGATTTCCACCCAACCTGATAACGTACGGGGGCGTACGTTTTCATTACACAGGATATTACACCCCGTCGGCGGTTGTACAGTCGAGGACAAGGATGTGCCTGGCTATTCTCGTATAACTAGGTATGTGGGATGAGGTCACCGACGCCTTTGCTATAACTTGCTATAACTTGTTACATAACAACTATCTTTAATTACACAGTCTCTAGGATATTTGTCTCCCATCTTTGACAGTATTTCTGATATCAGTTGTTCATTGCTTTTATCCTGTATCCATTGCTTACTTATGATGTATGTCCCGTATTTCATGTGGTTGTATTACATGTCTTTACTCTTTGTATTGCGACCATTGTTGGGTACTTGCTGAGATTTCCAAATCTCACGCTTGCTCTTTCCCTTCTCAGGTAAAAGGCCAGTGGATTGATAGCAGTATGCATGGATGGGAGCACTCGAGTTTCAACACTGTGGCTTGCCACTACTTTGCCATTTACTTTATTTGTCATTTGATTAGAAGTGGACCGATCCTATGATTCAAACACTATTTTAGCTTCAGTTGATTACTTTAATAAAGTACTTTAAATGTTTTAATTTGTGTATGAATTCTATTATTGTCTTTTAGTATTTCTCTTTGTTTTTGGTGATAACGTTCCATAGTAGTATCCTAGATTGGCTGTATGTGGGGTGCTACAGATGTAGACGAGTAGTATCCTCTCCTTATATAGCCTCCAATTGGATCCTTATCCGATACGAGTAGAGAATGTATCCCTCTCGGAGACTATCATCCGAACTCTTATCGTTCCAGCCCATTAAGTGTGTGACCATGTATGTTCATGTATATTTGGGTGTGGGCCAAAAACTTTTTTCCGGCCCATAAATCGGTAGTGGTCCCTAACAGGACATAACAACTCCCAAACATACATAAAAATCATATCAGACGAACCTATATAGTAATTATGTACCAATCCCTTTGCCTCAGATACCAGATCAAACTCAAGGCAAGAAGGGTGACATCTTATGATAGTTCGATCCTTAACTCGAATCTATTGTGGATTACTCAGTTGTGATTGACTCATCAACCACATTCTGCATGGCTATACACTTTCTTAATCCAACCACATCAAGAGGCTCAGAGATATCTATCCTATTATATAGGAGGGGCAAATTTCATCTTGATCGCTCATATTCCTCCGCATGTTTTATAGTATACCGAAAGCTACATTTGTGACCACCTAGTTACGGAGTAGTGTTTGGTAACCTCTAAGTAAACTATTACACATGTAGGAAATAATGACGATCTCAGATTTAATGATCCTACATATACTATATATGAGACCAACTGATGACACTTAAGAATATAATAATTCATGTAGTGTCTCATGGTGGGTCAATCCAATATTATATTCTCTAACTTGTGTTCACATTATTGATTTGATATCACATATCCATAATCTATGAAACATGATCATCAATCAATACATGTGCTGATATGTAAATCATAATTATCTCATATAATGATATAAGATCAATGATAATTTAGAATAACATCAAAATATGATTAAAGAGTTCTACAAACAAGTCACATACTTATTGATCAATATGAAAGACATTTATTCAAATGACAAAATAACATATTATTTAAAAGATCATAAACATAAAAATGATATAATCATCTTCATGATTATCTCTAAGACATATCACTAACAGAAACATATAATACCCTGACAAATGCCTAGAACGCGGACATAAACTATGTGGCCATGCATGTCTATCAAATAAGCATGTCCAAAAAAAAAGGTCTACCAAACAAGGTGCTGAAACAGTACCCCCATAGTCCATAGTTATCCTAGAATAGTCCTCTTGTTCAAGATTAATTAGTTAATCGTAGCAATTATAGCATAGAAATGCAGTAAAATTGTTGAAATTTAAATGAAATCAATGGAACAATAATAGTAGGAAACTACTATAGCTTGTTAAGTTGTTAACTGAAGTAATATTTTCTATAGCTTCTGGATTGATTAATAACTTTGAGAAGTCGGAAATTTAATAACATGTTGCTTTTGAGTTTAGAATGCACCATTGTATTTGCGAAAATGGGAAACTACAAGCACTTGAGCTACAAGCGCTATCGTGGCTATCCATTGTGCTTTGAAATTAGTGCTCATATACGGTTCAAAAAGTAATTCATGTATTTGAGAGAAAGAACCAAAACAACCAGAAAAAAAAGTAGAAACTGGAATCTAAATGTAACCTCCCTCTTATATTACACACGCCCACAGTGACCTCCATGCTAACGCCAGCATAATAACATATCAAGAAACGCCAATAATTTTTTCCTCTCTCTGCTTCCTAACAAGTTAGCATGGCAAGGATCAAGAAGGCCGCCATAATATGCTGCTGCGCGCTGCTCGCCGTTGTCCTCCTGCTCGGTGTCGCCCTCGTCACGCTCTACTTCACCGTGCTCCGCCCAGGCCGCCGCGGGTGGTGGCGACGGTGGTCGACACGCCGCTCAACGCTTTCAACGTCCTCCCGCCGGATCTCAACCTCTCCCTGGCCGTTGAGGTCACCATGCACAACCCGAACCACGCGCCGTTCCGGTACGGCGAGGTGGTCATGGTGGTGACGTACCAAGACACGACGGTGGGGCGGTCTGCGGTGCCGGCGGGGAAGATCCGGGCGCGGTCGACGAGGACGGTCGGGGCGCGGGTGCAGGTGAACGCGACTAAAGTCATCCTGAACAAGCTATACGTGGCCGACGTGGTCACCGGCGCCCTGCCGTTCGAGGCCGCGACGGCGGTGGCCGGGAAGACCAGGGCGGTCCGGCCGTTCAAGGTGAGCGCGGCCGCCGAGGTGGCGTGCAGCGTCGTCTTGTACCGTTCAAGGGGGAGAGCAGCTCGCACTGCACCTCCACGGTTCATGTCACCTGATGCCATCTGGGCGTTCTACATGTGGATTCTGTTCGTGCCACGGACGGGCACACCGTTGGAAGACCGGCAAATTCGTTTCTTTCTTTTGGTAGGCAGGCAAATGGACGGTACTATGGGTATATTCTTTTTGGTTACAGTTTATGATTTTTGGCTAAAATTTTAAATTTTAACTGTTTACAGTATAAATTACGAAGAGACTGATACTCACTTACGATTTTGATTATACATATATTAGGTTTTTAACGTGTACTACGTTTAACTTGTAGACCCCGTCTTGAGAAAATACTCCATTTAAAAGTTAAGTACTGTAGCAAAAGCCAAAAACCGTCCGACTTCTTGTGTGCCAAACAAGCCGTATGAATTCAGTTTAGCTTAGAATTTTGGGTTGGACAAGCAAAAGTTATTCTTTTTAGCTTATGACTTTTTTAAATAAATAAATATAATAACTTTTCTACCATTATTTTAAAATAACTTATTAATTTTTTTATTCATTCACACAAATGTTCGCTCCATTAGTGCTAAAAGACATCGAAAAGAGAACATCCATAGTTTTGATTCTCTACAACTCGTTATAGACCTTGAGGTACCATCGAGAACGCTATAAGCAATTCCTCGATAAAATTCATGTTTTTTTATGGTTTTTAGCTTTAGTTTTTGGTTTTTTCTATAGTGATTAATTTTTAAATAGAATATCCTTTTAAGATAGAGTCTACTAAGTTAATTATAATATATAATATACTAACCTTATTTATATTGGTAAAAACCGCACGTGAATTTTAGTTACTTTGTAATATCTCACACGAATAGCGAAAAGCAATAAGCCGCAGTATCATCTTGGTAACAGTAGTTAGAAACAAATATTTTAATAAAATGACGTGCAAAACTTTGTGTATTCTCAAAAAAGAAACTTGAGATATACAAGTAAACTACAACAGTGCGCACCTCCATACAAGAAACAACATTTTGATGCTTCGTAGTCATGCATGAAATAACAGTAGCTTGGTACCATGACTTCAAGATCTGGACGACATCAAGAAAACTTGAATAAAAGCACCAGATGTATATTCTGCTTTCTAGAGCTGAACTTGGACATGAGAGCAGAACAGTACAGAATAAGCAGCACAGCAGTGAAATTAGTACTGCGAAATTAGCCCTGGGTGCAGTTACAGCTTACAAGGATTCCAATTAAGTCACTTAGCAAAACAGTGATGTCCCTAGTTATATCATGCCCCAACTTTTCCCTGTCAACACCCCACCACCCTCTTTCATATACTAAGAATCGATACCCTGGTATAACAAAATATTGACTAACTAGTGCAACCGCTAAACTTTAGGCTGCTTCTGAAGATCTTTCTTTATTGTTCAAATGTTCTTTCCTAGCTCAACCTTCTTGACCAGCCGTAAAGTGTTGTGAAAGATGGAATCCAGTATTCCAGCAACCTAGAATTTACAGGTTACATTTCATTAGCCATGTATACTTGATGGATTCAGAAATCTGAAAATATAAACAGGGACATGTTCCCACCGTGAAAACACCACCAATAATAGCGCAGACATTTGTGATGAAATGGGAGAAGGATCTTGGAACTTCAGTCACCAAGACCTGATGATAAATGAGAATCAGTTGATGGATTGCACTTGTTAATGAACCAAGCAAATAAATAAATAAAATAAAACCAAGATGTCAACCTGCATGGGAGATGGCTCAAAATGGAATTTCACAAGAGGAACGTAGAAGCTGTGCACCAAGCTGCTGTGCGCTGTGTATTCATATTCTTCAAGCAGTTGCAGTTCCTTCAAGGATTTCCGTGTAACCAGCTCGGTCTTTACGATTTGTAGGTAATGCTCAATCTAAGAATGACATAATTGAAACAAAGGCTGTGTTATTCAGTAAGAAACCAAAAGTGTTGGTGCTGGACAAAAGCTTTGATGCATTGTCCTAAACATCTTAATAAGAAAATAAGCAAAATTTAGGACTTACAGTAACATTGGCATTAACATCACCATGCCTAACAATGTAAGACTGACCAGCTAATCTATCATGATGTCCGCCAAGATAGGGAGTTAGCCTTTTCAGTTCGTTAAGCATCTTGTATGAGAGCTTTTTGCCAAAAGAGAACTGTGTCACGAAGTGGGAAACATTTATCTGGGATGGATCAAACGAGTGTGAACCAGATCGAGCCGAGATTACAACATTCCCTGGAACCTGATAAAGAGGAACTAGTAATCAATGCACAGAAAGGAATACTTTCTCCATGCTGCAACTATTACCACAGAAGCTAGCTATATGCAAGTTAGGTCAGAGGTTCATTTACCTTTTTGACCCGCACAAAACCTTCTATTCTGCATCCACTGGTCAACGGAGCAGGCCGCTTTGCAGGATCAACAGTCTTATTGGATTTGTCATCCAAAGCAAACATATGGTTCTCTTTTGGAATATTTGCAACATAGGTTTCCATTGCCTGAGGTTCAAAACATATATCAGGAATTCAATCCGGAACAATTCGAGGAGCCCATGAAACAACAAATAACACAGATTAACAACATACCACAACTAAACTTTCAGTGTCACGTTCCCCATAGTATGATTCATGATCATGGTGACCCTGATTCTCCCTGTACATAATCAATTTGGTCGTTTATGGAAATTGGGCAAAAATAAAAACAAGTATTGCGCAAATAAAGGTTTAAAGTCTCAGCAGAATAACCATGTAGCAAATTAAACCCAGAAGAAATCTCAAAGAGAATGTAAGGTTTACTGTGCTTACTTAATGTCACTCCCTTTACGGAAAATACGAATTGACGGATAACCTTGTATATGGTGCCTGCATTTAATGAATTGAAGTGATGAAAAGAATGATATATTTGTATATTAACTCAATGAACAAGCATAAGAAGGGGGCAACATATAATTAGGCGAAATTCCAGCATACCAACAAAATCACAAAAAAGGTACAATTCAAACATACACATGCCAATATGTTAAACTAGGGGCAAAACCAACTTCAGGATTTTCTTGTGGTTCAGACTCAATATGCATAACCTGAAATGTAGTAATGCACGTCTCTAGCAGGGGCACCATTACAGAAAACCCAGGGCCATCAGATGCAGAAGAGCTCATTTTTTTGTACAGAGACGATATATATACAATTCAGGCACCATTTATTCAATATGCAACAAAGCAAAAAATGCTTTCAACTCATTCTCAATGCAAATAGTTCCAGAAGGCATAAGCACCCACAAAACCAGGATGCAAGGGCACAAACACTAGTAACACATGAAAGATGGTGGCATCATAATATCACTTTGTTAGGAATTTTACAACTAATTAATCAATTTCCGATGGTACATAATGAACAAGGATTTATGGATTCCATATTGCAGCATACACATGTAAAGTGTGTTGGTTTAGAATTTAATTATCAATGAGTACAGACAGACCTCCTACACAAGTCAACTTCGTCAGTGCAGTCAACCTTGCCAAGAAGGATTCTGCCATCCATTTCAGGATCATATCTGCATTTGACAAAAACCAGGAGGATGGCATTTAACACTTGACAGTGTAAGACCACGAAACACCAAGCCTTATTAGGGGCAAATAAAGGAAATAATATATACCTCTCCCTTATTATTTTCGCAGTCTTCTCCCATGAAGGTTTCTGAAGGAAAATTAAATGATTAGACAAATTTCCAGATATTACTTCAACAGAACGGAATTGCAATTATACTTCACATGGAATATGAAAATGTTAAATTTGATCACATCAAAAACACTGAACAAACTTTCAAGACAAAGGCATCTGCAGTTCTGTACAGTAATCAGATGACTTGCACATTATCATACCATAATCAACTAGCCATTGCCTCACAAATATAGTAACATAAGTAATGAAAATGACTAAATGCAAGGAAACATAAGGAGATAAATTCTAACCAATCGATTGCTCCAGTGACACCAGGGGCATAAAGTTGACAACCAAAACAGGATACCTGAAGAGAGAATAAAATCCATGATAAATATCAACTGAAACAATATTAGGGCTTCCAGAAAGAATTACATGAGGGATGAAATACTGAAAAAAACTTAAGGACAATTATCTGAGACAGGCAAGAGTAAAGATGCTTGCGATAGAGAACCTGGCCAAAGTAACTGGAGCTAACGAGTATAAATATCTCCATGAATGTCAAGCAGAAAGATGATGATGGATAAAATACCATGAATAATTGATTGACTACTGATATGATTTTGCTATGAAAAATGACTGGATCTTTGAAGTCCGACTGTGTAGGTTGATATTGAAATAGATAATTGAATACTTACTGGTGTGAATAGCTATCAAAACTGCGAGGCGACAAGGCGACTGAACCATCACCATGGTACTCTTCAACATCATCCCCATGTTTGTTGACAGTGGGTATAGGTCCTGAGTGGAACTCAGAACCAGTAGGTACTAAATTCCGATCAATTGAAAACTTGCGAACAGTTTTCGTTATGTTCAATCTGTTCTGCATATGTTTTGAACAGAAAATTAAGTTAAAACCAACATTTAAAAAAAGGTGCATGCTCTAGAAAGCAAGATAAAAAGCAGGAAATGCTTACAGATGTAGCAAACTAGTTAGCTCACGTTTCCACTATTTTGACATAAAATCAACTTAGCAAAAGTGGTTATCTGTATAATGATTTTAGCATGCAAGTTAACAAATATGAGTACTTCCAACACCATTTTTATAGAAACCATACAATGTCTTTCATGTTTCCCTTCCTTCTAGGTTCGTCAAAGAAAATAGAAAGATGTATATTCTATATTGTCATATTCTAGAAGCTAGTAAGAAAAATAAAGCACAGGAGGCAAGAGATAGAATCAGAAAAATAAGCGCGGGAGGCAGAGATAGAATCATACTGTTCCCAACGCATCACTGATGTCAACTGATGCAAATTCACATGAAAGTGCAGGAAAGCTGTAAAATGCAAAGAGAACTGTGTCACGAAGTGGGAAACATTTATCTGGGATGGATCAAACGAGTGTGAACCAGATCGAGCCGAGATTACAACATTCCTGGAACCTGATAAAGAGGAACTAGTAATCAATGCACAGAAAGGAATACTTTCTCCATGCTGCAACTATTACCACAGAAGCTAGCTATATGCAAGTTAGGTCAGAGGTTCATTTACCTTTTTGACCCGCACAAAACCTTCTATTCTGCATCCACTGGTCAACGGAGCAGGCCGCTTTGCAGGATCAACAGTCTTATTGGATTTGTCATCCAAAGCAAACATATGGTTCTCTTTTGGAATATTTGCAACATAGGTTTCCATTGCCTGAGGTTCAAAACATATATCAGGAATTCAATCCGAACAATTCGAGGAGCCCATGAAACAACAAATAACACAGATTAACAACATACCACAACTAAACTTTCAGTGTCACGTTCCCCATAGTATGATTCATGATCATGGTGACCCTGATTCTCCCTGTACATAATCAATTTGGTCGTTTATGGAAATTGGGCAAAAATAAAAACAAGTATTGCGCAAATAAAGGTTTAAAGTCTCAGCAGAATAACCATGTAGCAAATTAAACCCAGAAGAAATCTCAAAGAGAATGTAAGGTTTACTGTGCTTACTTAATGTCACTCCTTTACGGAAAATACGAATTGACGGATAACCTTGTATATGGTGCCTGCATTTAATGAATTGAAGTGATGAAAAGAATGATATATTTGTATATTAACTCAATGAACAAGCATAAGAAGGGGCAACATATAATTAGGCGAAATTCAGCATACCAACAAAATCACAAAAAGGTACAATTCAAACATACACATGCCAATATGTTAAACTAGGGGCAAAACCAACTTCAGGATTTTCTTGTGGTTCAGACTCAATATGCATAACCTGAAATGTAGTAATGCACGTCTCTAGCAGGGGCACCATTACAGAAAACCCAGGGCCATCAGATGCAGAAGAGCTCATTTTTTTGTACAGAGACGATATATATACAATTCAGGCACCATTTATTCAATATGCAACAAAGCAAAAAATGCTTTCAACTCATTCTCAATGCAAATAGTTCCAGAAGGCATAAGCACCCACAAAACCAGGATGCAAGGGCACAAACACTAGTAACACATGAAAGATGGTGGCATCATAATATCACTTTGTTAGGAATTTTACAACTAATTAATCAATTTCCGATGGTACATAATGAACAAGGATTTATGGATTCCATATTGCAGCATACACATGTAAAGTGTGTTGGTTTAGAATTTAATTATCAATGAGTACAGACAGACCTCCTACACAAGTCAACTTCGTCAGTGCAGTCAACCTTGCCAAGAAGGATTCTGCCATCCATTTCAGGATCATATCTGCATTTGACAAAACCAGGAGGATGGCATTTAACACTTGACAGTGTAAGACCACGAAACACCAAGCCTTATTAGGGGCAAATAAAGGAAATAATATATACCTCTCCCTTATTATTTTCGCAGTCTTCTCCCATGAAGGTTTCTGAAGGAAAATTAAATGATTAGACAAATTTCCAGATATTACTTCAACAGAACGGAATTGCAATTATACTTCACATGGAATATGAAAATGTTAAATTTGATCACATCAAAAACACTGAACAAACTTTCAAGACAAAGGCATCTGCAGTTCTGTACAGTAATCAGATGACTTGCACATTATCATACCATAATCAACTAGCCATTGCCTCACAAATATAGTAACATAAGTAATGAAAATGACTAAATGCAAGGAAACATAAGGAGATAAATTCTAACCAATCGATTGCTCCAGTGACACCAGGGGGCATAAAAGTTGACAACCAAAACAGGATACCTGAAGAGAGAATAAAATCCATGATAAATATCAACTGAAACAATATTAGGGCTTCCAGAAAGAATTACATGAGGGATGAAATACTGAAAAAAACTTAAGGACAATTATCTGAGACAGGCAAGAGTAAAGATGCTTGCGATAGAGAACCTGGCCAAAGTAACTGGAGCTAACGAGTATAAATATCTCCATGAATGTCAAGCAGAAAGATGATGATGGATAAAATACCATGAATAATTGATTGACTACTGATATGATTTTGCTATGAAAAATGACTGGATCTTTGAAGTCCGACTGTGTAGGTTGATATTGAAATAGATAATTGAATACTTACTGGTGTGAATAGCTATCAAAACTGCGAGACGACAAGGCGACTGAACCATCACCATGGTACTCTTCAACATCATCCCCATGTTTGTTGACAGTGGGTATAGGTCCTGAGTGGAACTCAGAACCAGTAGGTACTAAATTCCGATCAATTGAAAACTTGCGAACAGTTTTCGTTATGTTCAATCTGTTCTGCATATGTTTTGAACAGAAAATTAAGTTAAAACCAACATTTAAAAAAAGGTGCATGCTCTAGAAAGCAAGATAAAAAGCAGGAAATGCTTACAGATGTAGCAAACTAGTTAGCTCACGTTTCCACTATTTTGACATAAAATCAACTTAGCAAAAAGTGGTTATCTGACCTATTTCATATTTTTAAAGTTAGTGTACAAAATATGCATAGCTTACACCTAAAGCTTGTATAATGATTTTTAGCATGCAAGTTAACAAATATGAGTACTTCCAACACCATTTTTTATAGAAACCATACAATGTCTTTCATGTTTCCCCTTCCTTCTAGGTTCGTCAAAGAAAATAGAAAGATGTATATTCTATATTGTCATATTCTAGAAGCTAGTAAGAAAAATAAAGCACAGGAGGCAAGAGATAGAATCAGAAAAATAAGCGCAGGAGGCAGAGATAGAATCATACTGTTCCCAACGCATCACTGATGTCAACTGATGCAAATTCACATGAAAGTGCAGGAAAGCTGTAAAATGCAAAGCCAGTTAGTGAACATTTAGGGGAACAACAATAAACTTTTGCAGCCTAGCTTCACTGAAGTCATCCAATCAAAAACCAAAAACACCATTCCAAGGTCCAGACAGCCAGCTAGACTAGCGTAGATACCCTACCGTAAATCATGCCATACAAACAAACAAGCAGTGCACTGCCTAGTGCTTGCAATTGTCCTGGAAACTCAGTGCGCCAGTTTCAACAATGGCTTCAGGAGCATATAGAAAACACTAGCGAAAAGCCAGGTGAAAGGATACCATAAACATTGTTGATTGTTCTATGAACACTCTAGTAAGGGTTGCATTTGGAACACTGGCTGATTGTGAAAGATTATTAATCTAAATACACATCTCATGCTTCTTTTTTGACACAATCCACAAAAGAGTGCAAACACTTCGACAAACATGCACTGGTGTCTTGTGCTCGCATATATACTGTATGCCTTAACAAAATAAAAAGTATATCGCAATAGCAAGTCGTTAATACCAGCATAGCAGAGAGAAATTACAAAAATCACCAATTGAAGTGTAAACCATAATAGAAAGGACAAAAGGTAGCAGTATTATTGATGCAACCATAAAGGCTCATATAAACTCTGAACAAAGTCATGCTTGGGACATGCTATAGAATTTACCTTATGTTAAAATCAATCCGTAAGAACTCGCCGTCTGAACTCCTATCAACAATTACAGACGTGGTAGTATTAACTACTAAGTAATTACTCAACTCCTGCAATAACAATTCAACAGCTTCTTAGTCGAAACTAACCTTTAAAGTATCATGTAGTTCAATCTAAACTTTACACATCTTAAATAAGAAATCAGTAACATATTGCTGACAAATACAGCACATTGCAATACTTAACCAATGGCAACCGAAGAGATGCATTGGTTCCAGAGTAACTACAATATCTGGCCACATGGTGTGGCCAAACTATCACTTTCTATGTTCGATGAATCACAATTGACCATCCCCTCAACCAAAATTTAACCAATTTAGCTTCAAGTGCAAGTGCCTTCAAAATCTGGCCCATCACGTTGATACTCTAATAGTCAAGTACAAAAAGTTTATTTGGAAGGGGTCTATTTTGAAACATTGAACAGAATGAGGAATGTAAATTAATGTGGCGTTAGCAGTTAACTGTACTGCAGCAAGCCGAATGGTAGCAGACAAATTATCTGCATAAACAAAGAAGAGGTGTCCTGTCATTTTTGTAAGGCTCTTTCCCCAAGTTCAGTTTACAATCACCAAATGGAAGTATGGGGCATGAAAACTGTCCAATCACTTTTGTTTTTGTGCTACAGAACCTGAAACCAAGTAAGATAGTGGAATCTGACAAGAACTACAGTAATTGACAATAGAGAAGAAATTGACAAATACAGACCATTCCAAACAAGAACACCATAGCTAGTGCTGCTACAACGGATAATCCAGCGCCAGATAGTGATGCCTCCGTCAAATCCCTAGGGATTTTCCTGCAAACACAAAAACTCATCAATACTTGACAACTTCAGTAGAAACTAAAATATAGCACTGGACAATGACCACACTACCGCTCGCAGTGACAGCAACATAGTTATACCGCGCTATTTCGAAATTTCAGTATACCACATCCCAATATACATCACGTAATCCCCTACCAACCTAGAGACGGACTTAAGGAAATCATCGCTGCCGAGTATCCGCGCCAAACCGCAACAACTCGCCGAAACAAAGACGCCGCTATCCAGAATTCACTCCATCCGCCCGCTACAAAGCAATGTGACGAAACCTAATCGCCGCATTCATCTAATCCCGCCGTGAATCGCGTCGAGCCAACCCCGTCTAGGATAATTCCGAGCAAGGGCTGGCCCTGTTCCTGCACGAACAAACCCACGGAACGGCGTCCAACAGAAAAAAAAAAAGGTATCGACAAATGGAGGGAGGGATGGTCGGATCAATGGGGAGATCGGGAGGGACGCGGACGGGACCTGTAGAAGTCGACGGACTTGAGCTTGCTCGAGGAGATCATGGCTGCCGCCGACGGTGTCGCCGCGCGAGGGGGATCGGGGTTCAGATCTGCGGTGCGGGGAGATCTGGAGCCTGGAGGAGAGGAGAGGGGAGGGGAAGGAGAAAGGTGAGATTTCTGTGGGGGTTCTTCACTACTCGTTCTCTTCGTGTCTTGAGGTGTATTCGCGGATCTCACCGCCCTCGTCTCCTCTCCTACCTCCCGAGTTTTTGTGTACCGCTGCCTTGCCCGTTGATTGCCTCCAGTCCCCTCCTCTCCTCTCCTAGGTGTCGATTTCCCCCGGCCCCTCCCGAGTTACCCGGTAAAAATAAATTATATATATATAATAAATTATGATTTTTTAATATGCAAAATTGTATTCATTTCTTATATATTTAGACTAAAACTTGAATTTATGTGTTAAAATATATATTTTAAAGCTATATTTTTTTTAAAAAAAATATGTATAAATTACTATAAATTAATAAACAAAGTTATATTATTTTTAAAAAAATATGTATTTTTTAGGGACCAAAGGGAGATGATTTTCTCTTGATTAGCCTAACAGGGCCGAGCTAACAGGGATCTAGGCGAGGCCACGGAGGCCTCTCCCAGGATCCAGCCCCGTTGCCACCCCTATGGCCCTATCCCCTCCCCTCCCAGCTAAGATGTGTATTTTATTTTATTTATTTTATCACTTTCCTTTTCTGTTCTTGAAAAATGCTGTCACATGCTAACTGGAAAATTAATTCACGCCTCATATGCAACCCAGAGATTCTGTAGGAATTTCCAAGAGAGAAAGCATTCGTCCTGCGAGGATGTGAGGTTTCTTATGAAAACCATATGTTTTTTAAATCCAGAAAACATAGCATTATATTATGATATGTAATTTTATGCATGTCTCCTTTTTAAAAGTGCATGTACAGAACACTAGCACTCTAATTAATATTATGGTAGATTATAATAATCTTGATTTCGATAACTATTTTTAACTTTTTTGTGTGTGTTTGGTTAGCATTGTTTTTGTAAACCAAGCTAAAAACGAAGGTAGTATTATATTCCAAATAACATTTTTTTATAACAGAAAGCATTCCAAATAACATAATAGAATGAGTGAAAATTTGAGGGGGAAAACAACTATCAGACAACATAATTTGTGTAGCTTTAATACGCACCCAAACAAGGTAGACTAGATGTACTACCAAGCAAAGAATCTCTCAGATCGATCCGATCCAAATTTAAATGGGCAAGACAAAGACGGCGTGGTACGAGCCCAATTCGTTATGGGCTCATTAGGCATAGTCTATTTAGCCCACTAGCCTGAATGGGTTATGTCGTGTCGTCCCACCGTGCTTGGGCGAGCCGAGACGGCGGCTCAGAGGGATTTCATGCTATGTCGGGCTAGTACGTTTCCGTTTAGCCCAATGTGTCAGTAGGCACGACTAGTTCGTTTGACCCAGCTAGCCTGTTTGGTTCAACAGATTTCAAAAAGACGTAATAGTTCAAAAAAATATGTAGAATTCAAAAAAGACACAATAAATTATAGAAATGATAGAAAAGACATAATAAATTGTAGAAATATAATAATGAGTTTTATTAATGTTAAAATTATTGCCTCGTTAAAAACTTTGCCAAGTAAAAACTCAATTTGAGAAAACCTTAGCAAAGAAAAAAGAGTACAGCTTGTAGCTCAGCATTACAATAAAAAAACAGAAAAAGTACAATGTATACAATGATGCTCTAAGAATCGTCAGCGTCTTGACTGCCTTCACCGCCATCTATATAGATGTTGTTGAACGTGTGTTTCAACTTTGTATCCACCACGCAGTGTTGACCTCGCGTATCAGCTTATTCCCAATCTTTTCACTATGAGAAATATTTCCACCATCTCATTTATGAGTCTTGTTCTTCTCTCCTCCAATATTCTTCCAGAAAGACTAAAAGCAGACTCGAAAGATACCGTCGAGACAGGAATGATTAACACATCTCATGCTAATATGGATATCATCAGATATGTTAGTTTGTGCTCGCACCATCAGCCCAAAATGTTGAAGTTCTCTATATGGTGAGGCACGAGATCACTGTCCAGAAAAATTGATTGTTTCTCGTGGGCCCTGGTATGGATTACTGCAGACTTGACAATATAGAGCTTGATCTTTCGGAGGATCCTAGTGCATCAAAGATTTTGCCCCATATACTTTGTCTTCTTACCTTTGGTGGGTGCCGATGGAGGTCGTTGTAAGTGAACTCCTTGAAACTTATACTCGTACTCCTGATAAACTTCTGACAATTGTGAACGAACAGTTGTAAAATAGTTAGAATAATCTATCCCTATAGCCTCACCTATAATTGAAAAAACATTTGTGAATCCTGCAATTTTAGCTCTTGGATCTAGAATAAATGCAGATGCGTATAGGTGCAAAATATCATTCTAATATTTTAAATATTTAGTTTTCATAACGCACACAACCTCTCGTAACATTGTGTCATTTTCATTGGCTTTCAAGTGAACGGCAATCACAAGAATATGATGCACACTTACAGGAGATGTTGGATAGTACACTTTGGATAAAAGCAACAGTGGATTCATAAAAGAGTTCTAGAAATGCTAGTAACTTCTCAGCAACATACCGGTGTTGCTCAGTTAGTAATATGTTGTTGGTATGGCTGTGATAGTGTGTGTGGATAAAAATAAAAATATAAGCTTATATGGTAAAAGATTTTGTACTATGATATAAGTTGAGTTCCACCTTACCGGTACGTCCACAACGAACTTTAATGGACGTACACCCATCGCAATACAGTAGGTCTTATATGCTACAATTCATTGGTTAGAATTATTTACAAAAGAAATTGCATCACGAAAAGCTTAAAGATATGGATCCAATCTCTTCAAACTACATTTAAGTATAATATTAATAATATGGCAAGTGCATCGTTCGATATAGCAAGAAGGATTTGATGTATGTACTAAATGAAAGAGTAAGAATATCCATTGCCCTGGAGTTTGTTGCAACATTGTCTAGGTAATTGTAAAAAAATTGTAAGACCAAAATCTTCCATGTAATTTTTTTTGTAAGACCAAAATCTCCCGTGACTTTGATAATACATTCTGTTATATTCTTACATGTATGTGTTACATCAATTAGTTTGAACCCTATGGTTCTCTTTTCTAATACACACAAGCGCACAACGCGATCGGCGTGGAAGGCGGTGAAGACTGTGCGCGTCAGTGTCCAGGCGTCTACAAGCACAAGGTGGTCAGACGAAGTCATGACCACGAGACGGCCGAACGAAATCTCGACCGCGAGGCAGTCGGACAAAGAGTCTACGGCCACGAGGTGGTCGAACGAAGTCACGATCACGTGGTGGTCGGACGAAGCGTCTACGACCACGAGGTGGTCGGACGAAGTCACGATTGTGAGGTTGTCAGACTAGGTGTCCACAACTACGAGGCAGCCAAACGAAGAGTCTATGACCACGAGGTGGTCGGACAAAGTCACGACCACCAGGAGGTCAGACATAGTGGCGCAACGAACTCCTGGTGAGGCGCTTTGAAGCATGCGAGGCTCACCGGGGTTATGGTCCGTGCCAGGGACTCCCTGGTGGGATACGCGAAGCACGCGATACTCGTGCAGCCGCGCATGCTGTCCCGCTACTATTTATATTCCGTAGAGTTATCCGGGATGGCTAAGTTCTCGGTGTTTTATACTCCGTAGAGTACGCCGGGGCGCAAGGCCCCCGTGCGATTTATTTTATACTCCGTATAGTTGCCCGGGACGACTGAGTTTCCTGCGCTTTATACTCCGCAGAGTATGTCGAGGCGTGAGGCCATTGTGCAATTTATTTTATACTTCGTAGAGTTGCCCGGAACGGCTGAGTTCCTGACGCTTTATACTCCGTAGAGTACGCCGGGGGCAAGACCATCGTGCAATTTATTTTATACTCCATATCGTGTCTATGATTACGAAGTGGTTAGAGCAAAGCTCACGATCCTATTGTATTCATAGAAAGGCTCATGATCATGTGATGGTCACAACAAGGCACCCGACCATAATATGTTCGTATAAAGGACCTACAACCACGATGCCAAAGTAGTCAAGCGCACCGAGCCGAGGCCAATAGAGACCGAAGGGCGTGAAGGCAACAAAAGGTATGGTGGAGACCAGCAAAGGCCACGCAAGATCTACCTAAGACGAGGCTGGTGAAGTCAGAGGCACAAAGCCAAGACCGACAAAGACCAGAGGTCGCGAAGGCCGGCAGAGGCAACACGAGATCGAGCGGAGGCCTCGCGAGGTCCATACAATGAAACAGCTAACAATGTAATCAAGCTGAGGAAATAGTCACTAATCAGCGGTACTGGGCATGATATCAGCAGTAAGGGTTGACTGAAAATCTGAAATCAAACAAGCATCATATGGATTCCAAGAGGATTCAGGCTACAAAACTTAATTTAGCCAAAAGTCAACCCTTCTCGAGTAAATGCCAGACATTGGAATTTCAATACATGACAAGGTTTGCTTTAATTGAGCTCCTAAGAACATTGAAATTGAAAGACAAGTTTTAAGCACTGTAGACACCACAACTTCAGCATCCAGATATGTGAAGCAATTTAGAAAAGAGATGTTCCCTTGCCCTTCTTGTCTCCACCAATCTCAAAATGCTTGCACCTCTGCACAGAGGAATTAGATTGAGTGCAACCAACACACAAAAAGAAACGCATACTTAATTCAGCAGCATGTTCAGCTCAAGAGAAACGAAACAATACCTTGATGGCGTGCTGGGAGTAGTGCTTGCAGCTTTGGCACTGAAGCTTCAGCACAATCTTCTTGGTGGTTTTTGCCTGAAAATTGCAACCATTTGTCACGATAAGAATATGTATAGCAGCAGAACTTCACAATCATTAGTATTACACAGTTGTCTTTATAACGTGTGTGTATAGTTTATACTGAACAGACAACAGGTAGATAGCGCTGAATTGATAGATCAATCAGTCAACCACATAACTCTGTTGCATTGATAGATCATTCAGAAAGTCACATCAATTGTGTTGCGTTGATAGATCAATCAGACAATCACACATCAAGTTGCAATACCTTCTTGTGGAAAACAGGCTTGGTCTGACCACCATATCCTGACTGCTTCCGGTCATAACGGCGCTTTCCCTGGGCAGACAGGCTATCTTTACCCTTCTTGTACTGAGTGACCTTGTGAAGAGTGTGCTTCCTGCACTCCTTGTTCTTGCAGTAGGTCTTCTTGGTCTTCGGAACATTCACCTATATAGATTTTGCAATAAATACCACACTAGTTAAAAAACGTTTTTTCGAAAGTAGACAGCAGGTTCAAATGACAAATGTTAAGAAGCAGAAAAAACATATTGTTCTACAAACATGTTTAACAGAAGCTCCAAAAATACTCTGAAAACTGTAGGTTCAAATTTCAATTGAGTCCTCAGAAAATATGCTTATGTTTGTCATCATAAGAACAATCAGGTCACAAAGATTCCATGCCATCAAAGATTCAAAATCAAACTGGAATTTGAAGCACAACAAAAATGATATCGACGACTCATTAAGACAAAATTCCCCCATATCATTCATGGGAAATAATGAAAAAGTTGAAGCAAAAGAATTAATAGCACATGGTTATCTGCTCAAAGCAAAACATGCAAACAAAGGATCTGGCATCAGTACAAATTACTACTAGCTCCCTAGTTTGCGAAGAAGTTAATTACATCAGAAGGTATTCTATAGAGCCCCAAGATAATTACATCTGAAGGTATTATATAAACTCCACACATCTAACTACTTTACTCGTAACATAGTCAACTTAAATTCAGATGCCAAATGTATAAAGAGTACTAGACTGAATAGTGAATACTCAAACAATGCGGCCAACCACAGGCTTGAGAAATATCATGCAATGTGGAGCAGCTGCTATTAAAATATGAAAACTTGGAATGCACAAGACAAAGTTCTACCTTCGAAATGTATGAATACAACCTACAGTCTCCACTCTTATCACAAATAAGCTTTGTTTCAAGAGAGCGAACCCCTCATCTCAAACCGCAAGCATGTCCAAATCATAATTGTGAGGTGCACATCTAACTACCTAGTGTAAATCTGCTACAGAGTAGAGTACTAGGAATCTAAAGCAACACAAAATCTAGTGCAATACACCGATCAAGTCCTTATTGTGTAATATTTACAGATCTACAACTCGGAGCATATTGAGCAATACAAACACATCCAGGCACGGATCATATCCGAAACTTGACACAGAGTTCTACTCGTCCAACCAAACAAGAATACGACTAGGTTCTGAATACCAAACTAGCATCGCTTCCTAAACGTGAAATCACTCGACCAGAACCGCATCAACAGGAACTACTCATCCAACTGAAATCTTACAACTGCGACAGATTACCATAGAAAACCCGCAAACAAATCAAGAAAAGCAGGTAAAACCAGACATGGATCGACACGAGGACGACTAAAAGATTCGAGCTCTCCGAGACGTGGGGAGGGAGATGGGGGCAGAAAAGCGTACCATCTTGGCGGCCGAGGGGCTAGGGTTTTCGGCGAGCTCCCAGTCTGGTCGAGAAGTTGCGGCAAGTGGCGGCGGGGAGGGAGAGGGGAGCGGTTTTATACTGCCGTGCTCGCGAGCTAGGGCTTGCGGGTTGCGACTTGCGAGACTGTGTTCCTTGATGGGCCTTAGGCCGAGTAATGGTAGCCTTAATTTGTTTGGTTTTTGAGACTCACCTCCTTCTCGTTGCCAGGGAAAACTTATCACCGAAAATTGCCGATTATCGGTATTATCGGTGGGGTATGAAAAAATTTAAACCAGACAAAAAATTTGGATTCATCTAATTATCATTAGATATAAAGAAAATTTGTAACCTTTTCAACCTTTTCCTTTTTACATCTGAAATCAGATTTCAATTCAAAATTTTCGTCCAAAAAAATTCAAAAAATCTGGTAACTACCGCTTACCGGTTCTACCACTACCTTCTACCCTCTTATAAAATTTGTAAACCGCCGACGAAGGCGTTGTTTGACCCTTTGTTGGCCCCGGCCTTGGGCATAGGATTCCCGGGTGGGCTAGGATGGGCTAGTGACCCACCTATATTACATCAGTAATCTAAATTTTTATTTTGAAAGTATAGTCATTCGGATGACACCAAAACAAATTGAATGACGCTTCACACATTTTACTCTAATATTTTTTTTGAAGCTAATTAGCTTCTAGCGTAATAACGTTGATACTCAAAATGAACTAGTCAAGTACCACATTGTCTACCGTCAGTTCGTTGGTGAGGGACTTCTGTTTACGACAATAATCGCCAACGGATATTGCGCCGTGCATGAGGCCGTAAAACTCCTGTTCAAGGAGGATGGGGCGGTGGAGTCCATCACCATGGCGATGAGCTTGGAGGATATGGGCGTCGTATAGCCAGGAACGGACGAGGGCATTGAGTCATTGCCACTGGGGTCGGGTTTGGACGTGGACAACGATGCGATGTGATCCTCGAGAGCATATTTGCAGAGAGCGACTTCGAATAACCCACACTAGTGCGCGTAGCTGTCGACAATGATGTCGAGGGTGATAGGAACGAGCGCCTTGACGTTCGGACCCGTGATGGCCCATGCCCATAGTGCGACCTTAGGCCCTTAGCGCCAGCCTCCTCCTTGGTGGCAACCTTCTCCTTGGCGGGCAACCTCGGTGATGGCGGCGGGTGCGACCGGGCCAGCCATGAGGGAGAGGGAGATAGGGACGGGTGGTGGGATGGTCAGAAAAAACCAATCTGATACCATGAAGGCAGAAATATTCACACACTTAAGATTGTATTATAATCCAATAGCTTATATAGATTGCAGGAGATAAGACGGTTTCCAAACAAACCGAATCCATGCTAAAAAAGAATCCTAACAAACTAGAAAACAAACTAAAAAAGTTATCTTCTGTAGTGTGGTTATCCAGATCTCGATTGGCCTTAGTCGTTATGACTATTCGGTGGTTACGACCACCTGTGTTACAAGTACTCGATGGTACGCCCACTCCACGCATGACCATGATCGTTACAACCACTCGATGCTTACGACCACACGTGTACGTGGTCGTAGGGGTTAATCTAACACCCAGTCTAACATGATCAACAGTGAAGAAGACCAACCGGACATTGTTCTAGCGAACGTGCAAACCTCAAGATTCAGACTTTTTTAGTAAGCAAATGTGGATCAAGTTGAGCAAATAAACACATTGCTTTCTTAATGTGGAGATCCATCAACATTCTGAACCATCCAGAACTCATAAATGGCCTTTTGCAGTCATGCTTAGATCGATCATCCATGGAGCTCACTTAGGCCATCTCTCTACCACGAAGCAAAATGCTGTTAAAAGGGCAGCATATACATTACATGGCTTAATCCCTATACACTCGCAAACTCTGATGGATGTTACAGGCGAGAGATACATACATCTCTCGCGGTTTCCTCTTTTGCCCCTGCACAAAGAGAAGGGATGCACAGGAACGGGACACTTTCACCTATGTACATGCACACATCTCGCAATGCTGCAAGAGGACGTGCTCACTCACTCATGGCTCGTGTGGCCAGCTACGGTCAGAGACCAGATTAGAAGTGTTAGTAGAATGGAAGCAAAAGTAAAGAGACGAAGAAGAAAGGCTCGTGCGTCTAGTTAATCAGAAGTCTATGATGGGCTCTCCGATGGTCAGGTTCCTCTCCACCGTCCACGGCAGGTTGAAGAGCTTGGCCGTGATGAACTTGAAGATCTTGTTCACGTTGATGTTGTGCGTCGCACTTGAGAAGAAGAGGGTCGCCTTCATCGCTCTTGCGTATGCTCTGGCCTGAAACCATCCATCACAAAAAAAACATGTTAACAGTCAACCAAAATCTCGATAACAGTTTTCTTATGATTCAAAAACAGTTTTCTTATGATGGATTAGAGTATTTTCTAAATCTTTCAGACACCGGAATCTTTCAATAACACTTGGTAGCCACGAAAAGACCTTTTTTTAATGGAAACCATGAAAAGACTCATTCCAGGTTAAACTTCTGACACTGATTAATTTTCACCGTTTCAGATGATACATACATATGCAACCCAACTCGCCTCGTCAGAACCAAGGCAATGTCTCATCTTTCTATGCTAACTACATTGGAGATGCTGAAGACCCCATATCCAAGAAACAAAGACAAGGGAACAATATTTTGATTGCAAGAAACTATTGTAAAATGTACCTGGTTAGCAATGGTCCATTGCATCTCAAGAGGAAGCTGAGCGAAGTCATCAAACTTCGTTCCAATTAGGATTGGAATAGCCGTCTGTCAGAGAAAAAAGGACTGTTCAGCTACAATACCAGGAACTAGGAACCATGAACATTATTCACTATTCAGCTAGAGCACCAATAAAAGCATATGAACAAATTTCAGTATTATTAAATCTATTTATATACTAAAAATCGATGACATATCAATATAATAGAAATTCTCACAAAAAAATATAGCACTTAATCGAGTGGACCCTAACTAAGTTGAACTATAGCGTCCATTGAATGTTATTATTTAAAAGAAAAATATCTAAACAACCATTTAGCGGACCCGGGTTATGACGGTTTAGATTAAAAGAAAGAATTCATGTCAACTACAATAAAAATAACACAAATTCAGAATAAGTATTAAAAGGAAATTAGCAATTTGATTTTCGTACAAACTCCAAATTAAAACCCATACATAGCTGAATTTCAGAATAAAAATTACATGAAAATTAGTAGTTGGATTTGTATACAAATTCTAATATAGAACTGAAATTAAAAATTAAATAAAAATAACATAAATTCGGAATAAAAAAGAAATTTGAGATTTAATTTTGGAACGAACTCCAAATTAAAACACCCTACATAGTGGAAATTCGGAATAAAAAATTAGATAAAAATTAGCGGTTGGATTTGTATATAATTCAAACCTAAAACTGAAATTCTAAATAAAATAAAACAATAAACAAAAAATTGAAATAACAAATAAAAGAAAATTAGGAATTTCATTTTCATATAAACTTCAAATTAAAACTACTACATAGTTGAAATTCAGAATAAAAATGAGGTAAAATATTAGTAGTTTGATTTGTATATGAATTCCAGCCTAAAACTGAAATTTGAAACTAAATACAACTAAAATTTAGATTAAAATAAACGGTCAATGTCAAGTACAATAAAAAACAACACAAATTCGAAATAAAATTAGCTGCTAGATTTATGTACAAATTCCAACATAAAGCTAAACAAAGAAATCTATAAGAAGAACAATCCAAAATATGCAAATTCAGAATAAAATTCAAAGGAAATTAGTGATTGTTTTTAAATTCCAAATTAAGTGAAAAATAGAAAATTTATTTTGTTCAGAATTAAAATTTTAGAAATATTATGACCCTTTTTTGGTGGACCTCCATGGGATGGGGTAATTGAGTGTGTGATATATCGACGGGTGTTCACTCAGCTATACCAGTGTACACTATGTGATGTGCATGTGAGTATGTAGTATAGACAAGTATTACAATATTCAAAGAAAGGGATGATGATGATGACGACATAAATAGAAAATATTATGTTATGATATGTTTACTATTTTTCTATGCAAGTATTTGGGAAAGAAAAAATTTTGGTCACAAGGTACAAGTATTAGAAAACAGAGTAAGTATCTTCTTTCTTATAATATATAATATTAAAATATCACAAATAGAGTCTTACAACAATCTATTTTTTATAAAGCAAAATCATATATGTATTGTCAAGCCATTTAAGCTTTAAGGATGATGGCCGTGCAAGTACGCGAGCCACCTTGCTGGTTGTTAAAAACAGTGATTTGCAGGCATGCCCTGACACATGTGGGAACCCATCTGCTAGTTACCGTTTGCACCAACTTGTAACTATTTTTCCATATGCAGTCAGTATGATTCAGCTATAACATTACAGACAACACGCAGGAAAAATCCACAGGAAACCAAAGCAGTACAGCAATGCACCAACCTTATTCCATTTCCTTGCCCTCTTGTACCAATCTATAATACTGCAGTAATCAAATGGAAACCAGCAGTAAGTACAGAGTAACGAAATCTCCAATATACTCAGAATTTGCTCTGAATCTATGATGCTGTGAAACTGATCTGAACACTAACTTATTAAGCGTGCACCGGCTCGTGAGATCGAACATGTACAAGATCGCCACGGCGTCCTTGCACGCGATCGGGACGTGGTCGAGGAACTGGCTGTCTCCTGCAGCCATTCCACAAGAAAAACTCATCAAGAAAGGTTGGAGATTTGGCACTTGAACCAAAGCAACCAGGAAAAATGTTTGCTGCTTTGATATTGCCTGGATTACCTGCCACATCCCAGATGCTGAAGGCAATCCTCGCGCCCCGAACCGCCAATGTCTTGTCCATCAGATTCAGGCCCGACATCTGCAAGCCGTTCTGCTCCTCCCCATTTCCGACATACTTAACCTGCAGATCAATGACCACAACAGGATAAAATTAACGAATGGACAGGACTATTCTGAATATGAGTTCCTCAAAATTACAGTGATGATGCATTTGATTGCTGACTCCAGTTTCACACTTTGGTGGTTTCTTGGTCAAAATAGCATGATGGTCAAGGAATTGAACAATAGAATGCAAGAGGAATGGAACGCTTGTGTAAGTTGTACTAGCAAAAAGATTTTATTGGTTTGTTGATTTGATAAAGGTTTAATACGAAAAACATGGGTACCAAACATAACCGTAATACCAAACCAATCGAGATTACACAAGCAAGTCGACAACAACAAGAAGACGCGTACAGGGCACAAAGCTTGTCCAGACGAAGTTAACAATACAAGGAGGAGGAGGAGAAGAGCAGCGAGAAGTTACCATGAAGCTGGTCTTGCCGATCCGGCAATCCCCGAGCATGCTGACCTTGAGGCTGACCACGTCCTCGACATCCGCCGCCTCGGGGGCGTCGGCGGCGGCCGCGCCGTCGTCGTCCCTCGCGACCGGGGTCAGTACGGCCCCGCCCTGCGGCGGCCCGAGCCGGCGGTACCCCCGCCGCAGCAGCCGCCCCGCCGCCGCAGGAGGAGCACGCGAGCAGCTGGTCCCACACGAGCCGCACGACCCTGCTGACGACGGCCAGCCGCAGCAGGCGCGCCCATCGGAGGTCGAGCCGCAGCACGGCCGGCCTGCGCCGGCGGCCGCACCACCGCGCGACGCAGAGCTTCGACGTCACCGTGGTCACGTTCACGGTCGTCGTCGTCATGGCGGAGCGGCGGACCTCCCGGCGCGTCCGGCGCCCATGCACACCAAGGCCTGGGGCGCGAGGTGGGGGAGGAGGAGGAGGAATGGACAGACAGACCGGAGCACCGCAATTTTACTACGACGTGTTAGAAGAGTGGGAAAGGAAACAAAGGCGCGCCCTATAAAAAGGTTCTTGGCCGCGCGACGCTTTTGGTGTCCCCTTCTTCTCCTTATAGCCGAGGCGCCATGGATGCCATGCTTCGATGGCTGGCTCGCGCGCTTAGCTTTCTTGGCTAATCTGCATGGGTTGGGTGGGTATGCCCTGCTCCAGAGCTTCTATTTTTGCCTTCGGACTTTTAATTTTTGTTTTTTTCTTTTATTTCTTTATATTGTCAATGATGTTATAACTTTTTTTCTTTTTTAAATTTAATTACATAAAAAAACTAACAATAGTTATAGTGTATTTTTAACTACTATAGTAAAAAAAACTCAAATGTGGGAAGGAGACAGTAATAGGGTTGGTGTTGTTTACCAGGAAGCAGGAGGACTGAGTCATGGTGGATGTCATGTAGAGAGAGGTGGTGGCAACGACCGGGGAGATTCAACTTTTTGCCACTATTAAGATTGGTCAATTAACTCTGTCACTTACATGTGAAGCCATCTGAGTCACTGACAACGGGCCAGGGTGGCAAATCTGTTACCACCCTACTCATAAGAGTGACAAATAATTAAATTTTCCAACGACCGAAGGCTGCAGGCGAGAGGGGTGGTAACAACCCGTTAGCGCCACGGTCTCCATGTTCACAATAAGTATTTACCCTTTTTTAGCTGAGGCTAATAATTTTTAGCCGTGGCTGAAGGTTTTTTTTATACGTTTTCTAAGAAAATGGCAGACAGTTGGGACATTGACTCGGACAACATATACAATTTTAAATTCAAGAAATCATTTAAAGAAACGAATTATTTAAATAAATCATTCTATTTATTTCGGTCTTCCAAGAAGCTGGAGCTAAAACAAAATAAACATAGTCATTTACTTGTCCCCTGCTTTCTCTCTCTCTAGACTGGAGCGAGAAGTCTGAAAACGCCGTTCCTACGTGCTCTGTTCCTCTCTCCTTCCTTGCTTACGTTGGGGAGTCCAAATCGCCGGCTAGGGCCGTTCGCCCATTTCATTGCCGGATGGTGATGGCTATGCTCGTGCGATGCCTGACGAGGAGGGCCTGCTTTGCGACTGCTACCGGTTTAATATCCACTGGTGTTGAAAGTGTTTTTCTAGAAGTGATTTTCATGCCACAATCATGTTTAGTAGACGGAAATTTCCCTAGATCTCTATTGAAATCATTGAATGCGAAATTGTCGAGTAAAATTCCTAGTTTTAAACAGGGCTTGTACGAGTAGGCTAGAAATCAAACGGATTTGTCCTAGTCATATGCTTGTACTGATAGCCCACTCAGTTCGGCTAAAAAAATATGGTTTATGACTGAAATTGTATTGTACTAATTGAAATTACACTGTAACTGATGGTAGTTTATTTGGCATAATTAAATTTAAAAAAATTTAAAATAGAAAAAACAGATTAGCCCATGGACAATGCAAACGAATACGGAAAAAACCAGCAAAAAAGCTAAAAAAACTAGAAAAACCAGAAAAAAAATTCAAAATAATAAAAATAAGTCAGAAATAAAAAAGACAAGCTAAAATGAGCCGAGCCTTGAACTGTGGTTAGATTAGTCAGCAAACTCCTTGCATTTATTCTGGACCGTTTGGCGTATGTCAATTGTCAGGTCGTCCCTCTTATCTAGCAGTGCTCCATTTTTTGGTGCTGTTAGTACATCGACGACGAGCATGGTACTACATCAATCGATCCTACGACCGACGTAGACGTCGTGCTATAAACTGGCATTGAAAGCTCGCGTGAGATCCTTTGAAATTTCGGTTGTATGGTATGGAGGAGCAACTGCGTATTTATCCTTTGAGTAGTGCTGCATGTACAAAAGTTTTGTAGCAAAAGTCTGAATGACGGGATGGACAGTGTGGATTTCGAACACATGCCTATGCGTACAAAAATTTTGTGCGAAAGGTGCTTATATATATGATTTTCTCTTTAACAAAGAGATAAGTAATACCTATTAATTGTTTATTGTGTTTTAAAAATTATGTAAATCGCTGTTGAGATAAGTAATTTCAATTGGACGGTGCAATTGCTCGAGGAAAAAATGGACGGTGCAGGTCCAGAGTGGGCGGCGCACTCCTACATTGTATTGAGCTATTAAAGTTGTAGATCATATCTGTACAGGCTCTAACCTATGTAAAATACACTGAAGGGCAAAAAAAATTGACAGTAGCTATCTATGAGCTGCCTGGATAGCTTCATGTTACAAGAACAAAGGAATTTCAGGAAAAACATAGAAAATTTTGGTTAAAAATGAAAAGTAAACAAAAATGAAGTCTCTAGTAGGTGGGTGATAGTACGGGATTCAGCGTTTGAGGTGACGAACAGAAGGTGAATCTGAATCGACTACAGTTTCAGAAACATGTGACGTGTTGGTATAAAACTAGCGATTTACTGACGCAATTACGTGGTTACATATTGTGATATAGATTATATTTATGTTGGTTTCTAAAAACTGTTTTTTTATAATGAATAACTTTCTACAGTATCTAGTTTTTAAATAAAGTGTCTTTTTAAGACGGTGTCTACTATTCGATTGTAGTACACACTGTAGCGACTTTATTTATATCAGCCAAAATCACACACGAATATCTTTCTGCAAGATTCTTTATAAAATGTCACTATTCATAAGCCAAAGATAAAAGTCTATACAAACAGCCCATAGTTGCCTTTAGTATATAATTGTACTGTCTATAATTAAAATAAAAATGTATCCGTTATACAACTATTATGTGAGAATTTGTAGAATATTTTGTTAGGATTATCGTGAGATTTTATTGTCCTTAAAACAAACGAGATGTTAAATCTCATCCGATATTTTTATTTATCTAGATACCACCACTTGTGACTTGTTACTGTGCATGACGTCGTGGCAAGTGGCACGAGCACGAGGCGCACGGCTTGACCTTGACTCGGTAAGGGCAGGCAGCCACGATGATGGCCGTTGTCATCGACGACTTGGAAAACAACTTGGAAATGTATCTGTCTGTCGACTATGGGCAGTGTTTGTTTTCTTTCCCGAGAGGTATTGGTAGTGGTTCTCATTTGCTTTGGTGGTCATATTTGGATAGTCAAAGTAATTGCATTTGAGGAAGCGAGAATTTACTTGGCGAATGTTTTGGTTTTATGTGAGAACCAGGACCCGTTTGGAATGCATGGGTTACACGGGAAGCTCTACGGAAATCCGGTAGGAAACGAAACATCCCCTTGGTTATGCATATGCCAATTGTCCATACGAAATAGGCCTGAATAAGTAAGAACACGTCGTGTTTTTTCAGTTCACACCTAGCTTGGAGCAATCAGACAAGTGCATGCCTAGGCGTATACGCGGTGCTTCGATAAGCCTACTGTCTATTGGTAGGGGAGTAGTTCTTTTCCAAACTACGGATTGAAGGTCCCGCTCCTACTAACTGTTGCTTTCGACTTTCAACCGGTGATTTTTGACTGAAATAATATTATAATGGTTATTAATTTTTTTAGTTATTTAATTAAAAAATAATGTTATATTTCTACGGACAATGTAAAAGAATAAAAGGAAAAAAATACAAAAAGGACATAAAAAGCTAAACAAAATCAAAACTAAGAAGTTTGATTTTGATTTGTAGCTTCTAAAAACTGAAAATCAGAAGTCAAAAGGCGGCACTTAAGTTGTCCGTGAATCGAGTGCCTTGCGCATTATGCTATCGTGTTTTGATGCTCGCAAACTGTAAAGCACAAGACTCCTCTTTCCCAGGAAATTGCTTGCGTGCGTCCTCTCAAAAAAAGAAAATGAGATAAATGTGCACCTTTTCAGCATCTCTCTCTCTCTCTCTCTCTCTCTCTCTCTCTCTGCGTGTGTGTCTGTCTCTATCCTCTCTCTGTTCTCTCTCTGTTCTCTCTCTGACTCTCTCTCTGCGTGTGTGTGTGTGTCAGTCTCTATCCTCTCTCTGTATTTGGCCGTGTGCGTGTGTGTGAAAATGAGATAAAGGCAGTGCCCCAGGGACAGAAATGACACGAGAGGGGAAATGGGCGGTGGTACGTGCAGGCTGTGCTGCTGAACGTTCATCTTCTTGGCAACTGCAGCGCAAGCGCGCGACCGGCTATAGATTTCAATCTGACGCCCATTTCTGCTAAAATGATACTGAGATCGAGCGAGCGAGAAACTGACCAACTTTCACGGACACGTTTCTCGTGTTCTGTTCTGCCAAGAGACGGACGTTATCACCGCACTACGCAGTGGCCACACCCGTGGTAATTATCTGTCTGATTAGGCCATGCACGCGTCGTTCATTCCCATGGCAGCTCGAGCCACACGAACACGACGCTCGAATCTTGGAGAAACGGTGCCGCACATGCCAATATGCCATTGCGCTGCATTGGCATAGAGAGCACCGCCTTTTTCCCCTGCTTTGCAGACGTGTGTTGTGACATGGCTGGCTGAAAAGCTCTGATCATGGCAAGAGCTAGCTGAGCCAAAAGCGTCTCTTGAGCCTGCTGATCTATCCAGATTCCAGACATAATACAGGTGGCTAGATTTGTCTGGAGAAAAAGATGGGTTAACGGTGTGCTAGTCCGGTGGTTAGTCGCTAACCACACGAATAAACAAGCTTAATCCCTGGCAAAGATAAACGATAGAGAGCTTATTGAGATGTGAGGCCAACCACTGATTGAGCTGTGTACACCTTGCAAACACTGTGACAGTGTAGTAGTACCTTTTGCGGCTTGCAGCTGCAGACAACCTTGATTGATCGATCTATATGGCACAAGCACAACACAACCGGATTGTGGACCAGTGCCGCAGGAAGACGCCTGGTTTATCACTTGTGCAATCTTTTAATCTAGAACTGAATTCAGAAACGAAAAGAAGTCACCGAGTTAGTATGATCAGTGCATTTTTTTTTGTTTTCTTTGGGAGCTGGAAGAGTTGGTTAGTGCGATTGTTAAAATACAAGAGGATGAATCAGATCATGGGGTTAAATCTGACCCAAATGTGTAAATCACCCACGTAACATACGGTTTGTTTGTAGAAGGCTCAGGCTAGAATCATGATGTATCGGCTGAGTTTTTTTTGGACTTATTGCTTGTGGCTTTTGGTTTATGCTATAATAATTAACTTTTAAACGGTGTGTCTTTTGAAGGTGGAGTCTACAAGTTAATTGTAATAGACATAATATCAAATTCATCTATATTACCTAAAATCACATACGGTGTCTCCCTCTCCGTATTCTCTTACGAATAGCCAGAATCAAAAGTCATAAGCCAAAAACTATAAGCCAAAGTCAAAAAAACCCATACATATTAGATCTACAAACTATCCGGAATATTGTGCCGGTTGGACTTCCCATGGGTTGGCTTAGACTTTTTTGCTTGAGTACGCTAGGACAAATAAAGCTGAGTCGTCGAATTCCAGAGTTTAATCCATTCTGAAATCAACTTTCTGATCATTACGTTGTTTTTCCACATAAGCGGGCAACTACATGATTCCGGACTGATCTTGTTTAATTAACCCTACCAAAGTACGAACCTTGACGGCCGTACGAATGATTACATGAGTTCTGTTAAAACTTTAGGTGGAACGATCATATCGACAAATCACAAAGAATAAGATCTTTAATCGAGACTAGGCAAGGATTTCATCTTTAATTCCTGTTCCGGCCGATAACAAATACTAACAAGGACACACATCGATGCCCGTGGTTTAGCAGTACCGCTCTCCATGATATTGTAAACTCGAAAGAATCAAACAGTTGAAGGACCGGTGCAATTAAAACGACTCAAATCAATTCTGAAGATCCATACCTACCATCTTGACCTGAAGAAATCTGTTTCTTGCGTGGCATGAAATTCTCTTGCTTGTATGAATCGAGTTTAAGAAAATCTTTGTAGGGTTTTGTTTATGTTCTGAGTAGTAGTAATTGATGTTGCAACTACCAGATATCCAAAAAAAATTGAGGACTTGCAGACAAGTGTAGGGTGACTCATTCTACAAGGATTTAACTAGCTTTCAAATATATTGTCTTTTCAAAGTGAGGTCTATAAATTGATTATAGTATACATTATAGCGACTTTATTTATATCGATCAAAACCGTACGCGAGTTTGAAACAAAAAAAATAGGCCTATATTTGCCTAGTGAGACAATTGATCTCTATAGGCTGCATGCATGACAGGGATATTACTCCCTCTGTTTTTTTACTCATTTCTTAGAATCCGCGTCGTCAAACTTTCTAAAGTTAGAAAAGCTTGATCATCAATAAATTTAAATTTATCTAGATTGGTTATACGAAATTATATCATATTTTTTGTTAATACACTTTCATTATATTACAATTTTATTAGTATATCTTAATGTAAAGTTATAAAAAATAATAGTCAAAATCGTATCTTAAAGACTTTAAAAAATAAAAAATATCAAGTAAAAAGAACGGAGTGAGTATTGATCAAGCGGAGGCACCATATTATACTAGAGGCATGCATAGTCAAATTTGGATCCTTGATTGAAGAAGAGATCAAGAAACCAAGAAGTAATTAACCACTTCTGTTTATATGTGGCTGAAAGTTGAGATGATATTTTCCATCTTCCATGCAAATCTCATTGAAAGAAGTAATCATCATTAGCAAGGTACGCATTATGATACATATTGGAAATAAATTAAAAACCCCCACATTTTCAAGGTAAAAAAAACACATTTTCATTTACCGATGCCCTTTTTTTTCCTCTTAGTCCCTTTCCAGAGCAGCATGGTTATATATACTAACCATTTGGTTTAAAACTTTCACCTTTTTGAGTAAACAAACTGACCAACCAGCAGAAAATTTAACAACCTTGAATGGTATCTTCCCCTTTTGAGAAATACTTAATTAACTTCCTTGACAGCCCTACCACCACCGAAAGAGCATAACAAAAGTAGACTAGTGGAATCACAAACCACAAACACAAAGTATACTTTTCTCCTTTGCCTTCCCTTGAAGCACATCGCTACTTATGTCCAGACCATTGCATCAAAAACTACTCATACCCCCATCAAGATCACACACACACACACACATATACCCGGGCACCAAGGAGCACTCGTTATTTTTAATATATATATATATATATATATATAGAGAGAGAGAGAGATTGCTCCAATCAATGGCTTTGTTTGCTCTCACATCATCTCATCATGTATCCTATCATCTACAATAAACAACATAAACACTACGTGATATTCCATCATGTGTGGCACCACAATACGAACTTGGTTGCGCAAGTTGTGTGGTGTGTCACACCGTGTGTAGCGGTTGCTTGGTTGGTATATAGAAAATGCGACACAAAATACGTGTCACTCTGGCCCACCCGTACGTTATTCTCACAGTCATATACCAAAAAAATTAGGGAAAAATTGAACGTGGCGACGAATTAAACAAGCCGTTAAATTACCTGTAGGTAAAAACACCTGCACTCATCCTCCATCAAGATCAAATATGTTGTTCCAATTGTTCTGATCGATTACTCCCATCAGTCACCTCATCATGAACCTGATCAGCAACAAGCCAACAAGCTACCTGTTAGTGTGTGATCATGCATAGCCACTGCAACAGTTTGCTTGTGCAAGTTGGGCGTCTATTGCTCGACATGGGCCACGCTTGGAGCAAAGCTGAGAAAAGCTAAGCTGAGCTCGTGTTGGATTGCACTTTCACAGGTCCGCCGCTTACATTAGTGCCTGTTTATATTGACTACAACTGATGTTTTTGCTAAAAATGAATAGTGGTAATTGAAAAAAATGGTTTTCAGAAGGAGAAAATAAGCAGTTAAGAGGAGTGAAATGTGTGATATGTCCGTAACCCCTTCCCCGAAGCGAGATAGGAGCGAGAGGAGTGAGGAAGCCGTTTCAGAAAACCAAGTGTTCATATTAGCTCAATGTAATACCATGGCTCCTTAGTGTGAAGGCCCATATGGTCCATGTAGAGTGGTGGGATTAGTCCTACATTACCTATCTAATGTGAGTTGTAGTAGCATATAATATATGTTAGATTTAAATATAGCACCTCTGGGTTAAGCCTTTTATACAAAATGAGGATAAAAGTGTAAGTGAGGTACTATGCATGCGTTAGTCTACCCCCATGATGGATTGTGCTTTGAGCGGATTTTGAGCCAGGGTGTTACATATGATATCAGAGCATCAACCTTTGCTTCACAGTCACGTGTGGGACAGGGGTGTAAGCATATGGCGCATGGCGCGTGTAGGCCTGAAGTGGACACACGGTATGTCATATGTACCGGCACTGGACGCACGAATGTGCACCGAGGGATAGTTCTGAGCATTTGCCGTGTATACAGTGTGTTGCTGAGGGCGTCAATTCTTAAGGGGAGTGAATGTAATACTCTGACCCTTTAGTGGGAAGGCCCATATGGTCCATGTGGAGTGATAGTGGGATTAACCCCATATTATTTTTCTAATGTAAGTTATACTAGCATATAATATATGTTGAATCTAAACTAGCACCTCGAGTTAAACCTCTTACATACACGAGCCCTCCTAATAGTGGATTAGGCTTTGAGCAAATTTTAATCTAGGATATTACACTTAAGCAAAAACAAAAATAGAGGATAATATAAATAGACCTTAATCTTTTTACTTAGTTGTCCCCTCTTAATTTATTTGAGGTGGACCTGTTTCGATCTTGCACGCCTTGACAAGATAAAGATTTCTTGAATCGTCTAATTAGACACCTCATCATTGATATGTTAGTACCATCTAGAGTTCTAGACCATACCTGTCGGTGGCCTGCATGGCGTGTAGTAGTAACGAACCTTCACGTGTAATTTTGCTGATGTTATCGTGTAAGAGAAGTCAAAACAATTAAGGGGCATGGGTACTGCGTTGAACGAGGATTGTTCAGATACATATCTTCTTGCACCATATCGATCAGATGTATGATACGAGTAGTTTGATGTGCAGCTTATAGAAATTTTACACTTAATTTGAGTGGACTTGCTCAAATATACCATTCTAGACTAAATAGATCGATGGATAGTAGACAAAGATCCAATTGTTTTTTAACCGAATCCAAGTAGTTCCCAACACTTGTAAGTAGTAGTTGCGAAGATGATCATCTGACTCTTATCATCTCTCCTTTTTCTTTCATGTACCTCTTCACATTTTATACTCTAGATTCGACTTGTAGTGTACATTGGAACCTAACCTAAGGTGGCGACAAAACTTGTCTAGAAATATCTACCTTTCCATGAAACTCATGCACTCTGATCAATCAAAGGTTGGAGCCGAATCCTTTTCTGAAAGAGGAGAGGAGGATTGAGAGATTAACTAATGTTATCAGAATTGTCAGGAGGAGAATGGGGGTTGGGGATTTGGATATGTTGGCAAATAAAGTTAATTGGGGCCGTCAAGAAAACTAAACAAATGCTGGAAGATGTGTTCATGCTACCTGCCAATCTTCTTCAAAGTTAAGGCCAGTTCAATTTCTCAGTCTTTGCATCGACAGTCAAGACGTAGAATTACCTTTATCAGGAAAGGACAAAAAGGAGGCTAGGTTTATTGTTCTCCCTAAGAAGTACATCAAGGAGAAAACTTTCTATGTGAATGCTCTAATTAAAGAGGAGAATGTTAATTAAGAGAGTATTAGATATGCTATTAATGTGAGGCCGCTGAAATGGGTTTCCTCGCATAGTCGGGTGGAAGAGATAGATATGTTGCTTCTTCAGCACAGTGCAATAGTGAAAGGAAATGCTCAACTAGAGTGCTAGGCACATACCACACCAAACAAAGATTCTTAACTTCTCAACTTGTTTGGAAGACGCTTCAGATTGTAGCTACAAGAACTTGACAGAGGTTACTTCGAAACGAAAAGGAGCAACTTGACAGAAGATGTAGGAGCAACCGAATGCTACTTCTCCCAGAAATTGCTGTTGAAGGATATTCGGAATTGTTGTTGGGCACAACGTAAAAAGTTGCTGTAATGTTTGAGAGAAACTACTCTGAAGCTGCTTCCGCCACTTCACTGCGAGATCGCGCATTCTGCTGGCTATGTTAGTCATGTAGCGACGAAGATGTCGTAGTGGTAGTGTACATTGTTCTTCTGTACCACCAATTCTTGGCTGCTGAAAGCCATTAGGCTTCTTCTTGAGAGCGTTCTTCACCTCCTCTTCTCTCTTACCAACAAAAGAGATTAATGATTTGATGTTAGTTAGCCTTGCTGGTCGATTTACAATCTCTGGTTCAAGCTCAACCTGATTATTGTTGTATCTGCTGTACTGACAAAATATTCGAGAGAAGAAAATAAAGAGAGCAAGAACACGTGCAAGGCCACAGATGAGGAAGAGGCCCCAGAAGCTCTTGAACTGTGAGAAGTGATGTCAAGCTTGCCGTGTAGCTTGAGCTAATAATGAGCACAACAAAGAGCCAGACAAGCAGCACAAATCTACCAAGTGCGCTAACTGTGTTCTCTCCTGTGTAAAGCAACGAGGAAGGAGGATGTGAGTGGACTAGGAAATCCTTCAATATTTTGACTAGTTTCATGTCAACACTTACTGTGTGCAAAAATCATGGTAGAAAAACTAAACCTGAAAAGGTGCAAAAACTCCATAAATTAAATAGAAAACACGAATGTGGTAAGCAAAATCCGTATTCGAGAATATTCGTATCCATATTTAAGAATGTTCATATTCGTATTCGAGACTATTTGATTTGTATTTGATCTGTTTCCATCCTTTGCGACCTCCATAGGGATGTTGTATAAAGCAATTTTCTGATGAACCAAGGTTCACAAGCAAAAAATAACAATTACTTTGCATAATTTTTAACTTTATGTGCTACAATACTAACTCGTGTAGATGTGTAATCATGTTACATAAATTTATTCTATCGAGATTTATTACAAAAGTTTTAGAATATTCACATTCGATTGAATTAAGTACATATTCGATTCGAATTTGTATTCGTCACGACATTTGATTCGTATTCGTATTCGAGAATGTTCGAATTCGTATTCGTATTTATTTTAAAAATATGAATTCGTATTCATATTTGTTTTAAAAAAATATGAATTCGTATTTGAGACTATTCAATTCATATTCGATTCATTTCCATCCCAACTCTCTAGTAAAACAATAATGTCGTTCTAGATTATCTGGAATCAAACTTTTAAAATTATGTCCATCAATATCTTTTCAGTATTTTGATTAAATACATAAACATAATATATATAAATTTGTCTCAAAAAACTTTTATAAAAGTACAATTTTGTTAGGTCTTATAAATCTATTATAATAGAAATTTGTGGTTAAAATTATATTTTGGACACCATGTTGATATCCAAATTGACATTCTTTTGTGACCGGAGATAGTATATATTAGAATTGTTACAATTCTATAAGAAATACAACTATATTTTCAGTTATAATCAATAGAGTTGTATAATCAATACGTTCCTTTTACAAATCTATTACAATAGAAATTAGTTATTAAAATTGCGTTTTAGACACCGTGTCGATGTTCAAAACGATATTATTTTGTGATTAGAGAGAGTAAATACTATTGTTACAATTGTATAAGAAATACAACTATAGTTTTAGCTGTAAACAATAGAGTTGTATAATCAATACATTCCAAAATATAATCATATGTATTATAATATCTAACTACGCAATTGGGCAAAAAGCTCGGCTAATTTAGTTTGTGAGAATACTTAGAAGCACCACCCCAGACTGAAGTGTCGTGTTTGTTTCACTAAAAAAAGGGTTTTTTATTGTGCAAGTGGAACCTGACCACCTCCCTTGTGGCCTAGTCACAAGTCGCAGCAGAACAGCAGAACAGTGGTCGGCCATAATGCATTCAAAACGTTTGGAATTGGTTAAAAAGGCTTGCATTAAAATGCATTTGGTTAAACAAAACACAACGATGGAATTCAACGATCCTCCATTAAGACAGACGTTAGCAAACATGAGTATTCAGCAACAAAATCGTTCACAGCATCAACTTCCGGATGCCGAGCCGAAGCCACCACCACCAGAGATTATGGCCGCGGACGCCAAGAACCCAACCAAACACCTCCCCAAGATCGACTTTGCCGGCGTTCACCCGGCAGCGCCAGGCGCCGAGGGCGCTCGGTGGGCGCCTGGAGTAGAGAGATCACCTACTGTATTCGGTTCAACATTAAGCAGTCAAGGTAGTAAATGCGTCCATAGCCTGCTCTTCTCCGGGCAGGCCCTTGCTAACATGCCCTTCAGGCTCCCCACCGAATGTAGCCTCTCTTCCAGCCTCCACCTCACAACCGGAACTTGCTGCATGAAACAAAAACATGCACACACACACACAAGCTTTTCCTTCATTAGCTGCCTAAACGGGATCCTCCAATTCGTGCAGAGAGCGAGTATATATCATAATTCAACTTGGGCGTGTAAAGGGGTTGCTTGCCTTTGATATCCAGAGGATGTAGAGCGCTGCAAGCTCCGCCTGGACACGCGCCTCGCCAAACTCATCTGCAGGAGCATTCAGGCGGTCTGACAGGAGGTATATCTCCTGGGCTAGGAAAAGATCCACCAGGGACGTGCTCGGACTGCAGCCCTCCGTTGTTGAAGGGCAGGTTTTCTCCTCACAGCTGACCAAGCGCTGTATCCACCACTGTGAAAGGAACCGACGATGGATCCACAAGGACTGCAGCGACACATCACCACAACCAGCATAAGGAAAACAACCATCTTGACAAATCAACCATACTTCTGCAGTAATAATAGCATGTTTGATTCATAGTGGGAAGAACAAACCTCTCTCCCTTGGTACCGTCTGATGAGCATCTCATTCCATCTCAGTTCCTCCTGTCAGATCGTATACAAATCAGTTCCTACCAACATAGGTGGGTGTCAATTACCCATGGCCTACAGAAATCAATGTTCTAAAACAAAGTGAAATATGCACGGTGCACGGATAAGTTTCCACAAAAATCAGTGTACAATGAAAACTGAGGTTAAGGTGGTGCTGTAAGTATTCATAGCAAACAAGCTTTTGACAAAATACACCATACCTTCCACAGTATATCAGCTTCTGACTGCCAAACAAGGGAATCTTCTCCGTTGTCTACACCGCGACTGTCAAGTAATGCAAGCAGCAGGGACTGTAAAGAAGCAATAAAATGGCATGTTTGCATTAATGCACTTGAAAATGCATATAGGCTATCTTTCAAAATAGTTAGCAAACAGGGTATACGTGCCAAAACAGAATATTGGAAAGCGAGAATGAATCCAAATCCAAAAATATCCTGAAGTTTCAAGCATGGTGTGTGTTACAGAGCTCTGCAAAATGATATGCAAACATATTGTGCAGGCTCTCAAAAAATGCTGAAGGTCAATGACAAATCGTCGAGTAAGATATAAACTTGCTTTAAAAGGCCTGACCCTGCGGTAGTGAAAGCAGCAGTTGTCAGCAACATGCAACTCACTCCATCTTGTTGACTTCTTCAACTCATCCAGCACCTTCAAGAAACAGAAATTAGATGCTGGTGGGGATGCGAGCAGGAACTGATAACTGGCAAGCAAAAATTCTGTAGGTTTTAGCAAGGTTGAAACAGTCATGGACAAAATTAAAGCTATGGTCTTCATGGTAGTGCTCAAAAGTCCACATACAAGATTAAAAATGAGAGAAGTAATTTTAATCGGCTAGAATTTTTTTATCCTCACCTGTCTTCTTTTCATGTAAGGAATAAGCCAGCATCGATGCCTCCATGCACGGTAGTTCATCTTTGATTTCTGCACAAGGAACAAAACTATCTACTTGTGTCAAATTAACTTAATAACTAGTTACATAAGAAATGCTATGAAAATTGTAATATGATGATCTCAGACAAGTAGATGAGAAAGGTGCTCTTAGTATTATGAATAAACAAATATTTATGAGTTATGACCTCAGCTATCTCTTTCACTAGTACAGATTCCTTCTCTATAAGCTCTGATACGTCCTGATGGTGTTCTGCAACCTTTTTGATAGCCCATCTCCTGTAGTACACAATTACTTTAAACTCTGTTATTCTCACACTAACAAAATAAACATAATCTTTTGTGGCTAAACAAATGATATCCAGATCCAAACAGGAATATTATCAGGTCTTTTCAAGATCTTTAGACGACAATACTGGCACCATTTACTAGATATCCTACTTCTTCAACAGCAAGTTAACGGGAATAGTACTTCTGCCAAAAAAAGTTAATGCATATAGCCATTTGATACCAATTGGGAAGGCGATTGCATTTGCATGAGTAGAATGATGTACTCAAGTGTCATAAAAATTTAAGGGGAAAGGGTTATCTATCATACCAGTCAGCCATAGTCATCCATTATACTGTTTTAAAAATTCCATAATTTTTTTAACTCGTGATCTGAAAGAGTTACCCAGACACCCTGATTTGATACTTTGACTAGTGCAAGATGAGCTGTACCTATGGCTCCAGGTGCTTTCATTCTTTGGCGAGTATGAAAGGATTAAGGCGCACAACTGCAGCTCATCCCTGAGTTTTGCGAAATTGTAATTCACTGATAGCACCATCTTCCTGCACGAAAGAAAAGAGCCATAAGACAACCATGTGGAATCCCTTCCAACCAGTGCATGAAGTTTGTTGTCAACTCAATGAAATGAGCAACCTTTTAGCCATATGGTGACAGCATTACCTTGAGTTCCATGCAGTAAGAAAGTCAGGGGAAAGTATAAGTAGAGCCTTGCTGTGCCTCATCAAATCAGCTGTTGAGCACGTAACGTGATGGGCTGTTGTTGCGTTGGAATATGCATGGCGTGCAGCGCGGCAGAGCTTGGGTAGGATCTCTGAGGAGATGGCGAGCTTGTGGTCTCTGCACCAGAAGTACCTCTGATGGAATTCTAGCACTTGGGATGTGGAATTGTCGGTTTGGCTGCAGTCTAGCGATTGGAACTGCATCGGGTGCAAGAATCCCACCTCATCTCTGTGTGAAATTTTTTTAGAATATCAGGAGAGTTAAGAGACCAGACTAGGCAGGAAACGAAGTGACTGGTAGGGAAAAATGCATGGTAAAAGAAGAGAATTGAATTGTGTTGGAAGAAGGAGTGTTTGGAGAGGAACGGTTTGCCAACAAAATGGGTCAAGTAGGGGTTAGCTTAAAGAAACAGGTACGGGAAGTGAAGTCGGATTGGGGCTTTATCTGGATGAAGAAACAAGGAACAGAAATTGCAGAGAAAATCTGGTGGCCTGGCTTACATGATGGGGTCGTCATGCAGGATTCGCTCAAACTGGTCGAGGAGATCCTCCCCGAGCTGGCCCTGTTCCTCTTGCTCTGCTGCCACACCTGCTGCTGCTGATTGTTCCATTCTCTCCCTCTTTCTCTTGCCACGATCTGGGTATGCAACAACACATACCCAACACAGAAAGAGTGGGTAGTGCAAAAAATGTTAGCAGTCTATGTTAGCAGTCTTACATCAATAACTCTTTAATCAAAGCAAGTGATGGATCAAGAACGAAAATGACCGGGGTCATCATACATATCACCACACAGTGGAAGACACAGGACAAAGTTCTAGCCTGGGCAAGCCTACTTATTGGATAATATGTCGCAAGCAACTCATGCATTGATGCATGCAAAGTTAGCGAAGCACACCAGTTTAAACTAAAAGCAGAGTGCAAAAGACATACGAACGTACATAGATTAAAACATATTGATCAGTGCAAGAATCATATAGCTCAAAATCCTCACAACACTAGGCCTTGCTTGTTGCTGTTCTGCAACTTGTGCTCATGGTCAAGTTGTACCTGCATCAGTTGCATCAATTGCTAGAGTTGTCGTATCTACCAAAACCCTTGCTATTTCTGAGATTTAAGAATTGAAATCAACGGATTTTCCATACGCAATCGACTATTTTATTTTAATTTTAATCGGCTAGAATTTTTATCCTCACCTGTCTTCTTTTCATGTAAGGAATAAGCCAGCATCGATGCCTCCATGCACGGTAGTTCATCTTTGATTTCTGCACAAGGAACAAAACTATCTACTTGTGTCAAATTAACTTAATAACTAGTTACATAAGAAATGCTATGAAAATTGTAATATGATGATCTCAGACAAGTAGATGAGAAAGGTGCTCTTAGTATTATGAATAAACAAATATTTATGAGTTATGACCTCAGCTATCTCTTTCACTAGTACAGATTCCTTCTCTATAAGCTCTGATACGTCCTGATGGTGTTCTGCAACCTTTTTGATAGCCCATCTCCTGTAGTACACAATTACTTTAAACTCTGTTATTCTCACACTAACAAAATAAACATAATCTTTTGTGGCTAAACAAATGATATCCAGATCCAAACAGGAATATTATCAGGTCTTTTCAAGATCTTTAGACGACAATACTGGCACCATTTACTAGATATCCTACTTCTTCAACAGCAAGTTAACGGGAATAGTACTTCTGCCAAAAAAAGTTAATGCATATAGCCATTTGATACCAATTGGGAAGGCGATTGCATTTGCATGAGTAGAATGATGTACTCAAGTGTCATAAAATTTAAGGGAAAGGGTTATCTATCATACCAGTCAGCCATAGTCATCCATTATACTGTTTTAAAATTCCATAATTTTTAACTCGTGATCTGAAAGAGTTACCCAGACACCCTGATTTGATACTTTGACTAGTGCAAGATGAGCTGTACCTATGGCTCCAGGTGCTTTCATTCTTTGGCGAGTATGAAAGGATTAAGGCGCACAACTGCAGCTCATCCCTGAGTTTTGCGAAATTGTAATTCACTGATAGCACCATCTTCCTGCACGAAAGAAAAGAGCCATAAGACAACCATGTGGAATCCTTCCAACCAGTGCATGAAGTTTGTTGTCAACTCAATGAAATGAGCAACCTTTAGCCATATGGTGACAGCATTACCTTGAGTTCCATGCAGTAAGAAAGTCAGGGAAAGTATAAGTAGAGCCTTGCTGTGCCTCATCAAATCAGCTGTTGAGCACGTAACGTGATGGGCTGTTGTTGCGTTGGAATATGCATGGCGTGCAGCGCGGCAGAGCTTGGGTAGGATCTCTGAGGAGATGGCGAGCTTGTGGTCTCTGCACCAGAAGTACCTCTGATGGAATTCTAGCACTTGGGATGTGGAATTGTCGGTTTGGCTGCAGTCTAGCGATTGGAACTGCATCGGGTGCAAGAATCCCACCTCATCTCTGTGTGAAATTTTTTTAGAATATCAGGAGAGTTAAGAGACCAGACTAGGCAGGAAACGAAGTGACTGGTAGGGAAAAATGCATGGTAAAGAAGAGAATTGAATTGTGTTGGAAGAAGGAGTGTTTGAGAGGAACGGTTTGCCAACAAAATGGGTCAAGTAGGGGTTAGCTTAAAGAAACAGGTACGGGAAGTGAAGTCGGATTGGGGCTTTATCTGGATGAAGAAACAAGGAACAGAAATTGCAGAGAAAATCTGGTGGCCTGGCTTACATGATGGGGTCGTCATGCAGGATTCGCTCAAACTGGTCGAGGAGATCCTCCCCGAGCTGGCCCTGTTCCTCTTGCTCTGCTGCCACACCTGCTGCTGCTGATTGTTCCATTCTCTCCCTCTTTCTCTTGCCACGATCTGGGTATGCAACAACACATACCCAACACAGAAAGAGTGGGTAGTGCAAAAAATGTTAGCAGTCTATGTTAGCAGTCTTACATCAATAACTCTTTAATCAAAGCAAGTGATGGATCAAGAACGAAAATGACCGGGGTCATCATACATATCACCACACAGTGGAAGACACAGGACAAAGTTCTAGCCTGGGCAAGCCTACTTATTGGATAATATGTCGCAAGCAACTCATGCATTGATGCATGCAAAGTTAGCGAAGCACACCAGTTTAAACTAAAAGCAGAGTGCAAAAGACATACGAACGTACATAGATTAAAAACATATTGATCAGTGCAAGAATCATATAGCTCAAAAATCCCTCACAACACTAGGCCTTGCTTGTTGCTGTTCTGCAACTTGTGCTCATGGTCAAGTTGTACCTGCATCAGTTGCATCAATTGCTAGAGTTGTCGTATCTACCAAAACCCTTGCTATTTCTGAGATTTAAGAATTGAAATCAACGGATTTTCCATACGCAATCGACTATTTTATTTTATTTTGCAAAACCAGTCAAATTTCTAACCTTCTGATCTGCTTGAAGAGTAGTGCTCCGGCGGCGGCGGCGGCGAGTTAGGGCGGGGTTCTCCGAGTTATGATTCGAGGTCACCAGGGCCCGGCTATAGAGGGAGGGAGAGGCCACGGAGGCACAACGGTGGGCGGCGGAGGCGGCAGGGGTGACGAGAATCGACGAGCAGTTAGGAGACGGGGGAGATGGTCGATGGCGAAGGTTCGGGAGGCAGGGACGAGCAGGCGGGCGGCACCGTCGGCTGCCTCGGGAGGCGGATGCTGCGGCGGGCGGTGGAAGCCGACTAGGCGGGGGCTGCGGCGCGCGGGGAGGGTGGGGCGCCGGCGGGTGAGGAAGACCAGACAGGCACATAGTGGGAAGGGGAAGGAAAATAGCCGCTGGATCCAGATCCAGTGGTCCAAAAACTTGACTGATTTTTATGAAAAAAATCAGTTAAGTGATTATTATAAAAAAATTGGCTTAAAAACATATGGTTTAGTACACCGGAACACCAGCTTGTTCGCCGTGCTCATGCAGAACGGCATCGACGGCGTGGAGGTTGAAGGCGGCGAGTGCTAGGCACGCCCGTCACTCTCTCCCAGCTCCTTCCTTGTCGTCACCGGTGACACGCACTAGGTGCTACACCGCAAGCCTTATGAATCGAACTAAAGTGGCGTCTATTTCATTATACTTAGAACGTATCTGTATCAGTGGCAGATCCAAGAATAAAATCAAGTTAGGGCAGAGAATGCATGATGAAACTACGTTGCAATCGCACTAATAAGAGTATATAATATAAAATAAAGACAACAACTACAATTCGTATGTAAACATATATGGATAACGGTAGGACATCGAAAAATACTTTAGTAATGAAGGTTAATCCTTAGTTGTAGATAAGCTGTAGAGAAATTAATCTGTCAATTGTGAAAGATAGATTAGTAGTATCACGATTTGATAATAGAATATAAAAATACAATAAACTGCAAGTATAAACCATCAATTTGTGGTAAAGGCATTAAAAAAACTAGTGAGAGTTCATACCATATACTACTAGTAATACATCACTCGTGGTTTTCAATGATCTAGAGGAATTGAGACTGCAAAAATACCCCCAGGCCGCCGCGCCGTGCTCCGCCTCGGCGCCTCCCCTGGGCGCCGCGCCGTCCTCCACCTATGGCGTCTAGGGTTAGGGGCGCCCTCTCTGCTGTGCAGACTGCTCGGTCGGCTCGGCTGCGCTGCGCCACTGCTCGCCCCGCGACTTCTATTCTACGCAATCTACATGGATCGCCATCAATTCGCTCGGCTCGGCTGCGCTGCGCCATTTGCTTCTGGGTTGAGACGCTCCCTGCTGCTGGGCTGAAGGGTGAAGGCCAGTTGAGTTGGGCGAGACCGCGAGAGAAAAGCTTGGCGTCTTCGGGCTTCGATAGTTTGGTCGACTCAGGGGTACAACCCGCTGCACCGCGTGGTGGTGGCCGGCGACGAGACCCGGCCGGTACTCTGCTAGCCTCTTCTCCTACCCCAAAAATGGCGCTACTGTACGCGCCCGACGAGCCAGTGCCGGTGGGTGACGAGCACCCCGCCGTGTACAGGCTGGCGACTACATCAGGTTCTGCTACTCGCCGGAGGGGATGCAGCTCGCAGACAAGAAGCAGCTCGAGGCCTTCGCTGCTGTTGCCGTCGAGAGAGAAAGCTTCGGTGCACTAGAAAGCAAGAAACCCCTCGTGATGCCCCTCCCCTTGTGAGTGGGTCACACAAAAGTTCACAAGGAACGAGAAAAATAAATCGATACAATGGTTGGTGATGATGTCAAGAAAGAAGACATAACAATTCAGTACATGTAATCACATGTTATATCAGAGATGCAACATAAGATCTCTGCTGTAGATTGCTGCATTCGCTTTACACTCCAAAAGGAGGTTTTGGATCCACATCCTGCTGGCCACCGCGCTAGCTCCTACCGTTTCTGGAAGTTCAAGTACTTGATGCCGTATCCGAAGAGGAAGAAGAAGACGATGACGTAGCCGAAATGCGCCAGCACGACGTACCCGAGGAAGTCGTGCTTGTAGCCCATGTTGTCCTCCAAGAAACCCTTCACCGTCACAGTGTTCGTTTGGCCGGTAACTGTGACGTTGCGGTTGCTGTCCCCAAACTGCGAGCCAAGGACGCCATAGATGGTCCAGGACACCGGGTTAGCCCAGAAGAACCATCTCCACCAGACAGGCATCAGCTGCAAGAGCGAAATGCTTCAGTGATCTACCATAAGCTCACGGCCTAGTTAGCAATTAGAAAACGAGTGCTGCAGCACCACTGCTTAATAACGAAGCGCCTACCGGTCGGGCTATAATGAATCCGGCGAAATTGTTCCATTGGGAGAGAACGAACGCAACAAGGATGTTCGCGAGCAGTTGGGAGGGAGTGCATGCGATCAACATCATGCCAAACAGTGCGTAGTAGACGAAGTTCATGATCATAAAGAACAGGAAGTAGAAGAACTTGTCTGCCTTCCACTCGTAGCCAATCATGGAGTAGATCAGCACGGTGTAAAGAATACCCTGAGCTGCGCTGTAGACAAACTCGACAACTGCCTGTACACATCACTCGGTGTCAAGACAGAAGCTTGAGTAGGTATTTTGTATATGTAAAGACTTTAGTAACAGCCATAAGAAAATAACTACATGTAAGATAAGACGATGAAAATGCACATTGCGAATGTTCTAAAAGCTCACTTATGAAACTGAATAGAGGCGTGAAGAGTCCATATTATCCATGTTGAGTACTGCAAAAAAGTCCACCTTTCCCCCTGAACTAGATATCCAACCCCCCTTAACTTTTGAAAACAGACTATTTAACCCCATAACAGTGGTATTGCTGATGTGGACATATATTTGGGGGCTGATGTAGTGTCTCTAAGCCAATTACACCCACCCACCCTTTGTCCCTTTTTATCTCTAAAACTGTCGATTCATTATTTCGGCATATCTTCCTTTTCCAACTGTGACAACTACAAAAACAAAAAGGAATATGCTCTGCTATTTAGCATTTCTTGGCCCTGCTCTTAACTTGGAGGTTAAGTACATCTGTCTGGAACAAGATCAATATATGCCCCGATCATCCTATATCTGTCAATGCATGGCTAGTAAAGGTGCTTGGAAATTACCTGTGCAAACGCGTAGGACAATGGAGAGTACATCCCTGCTGCCTTTTCGCGGTAGAAGACTGTCCTCTCAATAGACACAACAGGCAAAATTGTGAACAAATTTGCAGCTCCAAGGAAGAAAACAGCAGCATAGGTGGCTCCAAGTAGACTATACAAGTCCTGCTGGGAGTCTCTGCACATTTGGAACAAAACAAATCAACAGATCAACCAACAGGCATTTGTTCCACAGGTCATTGGTCTAACATCATTCCACGAATTGATTGCAATTAGAACAGATGAATGGGTGGAATTTGGAGAGAAATCAGAATATAGAGTAGAATCATACACATTCTTTCCCTTGCGCCAAAAGACTGTACCAAAAACTACACCGTAGAGAAGTGTCATAAGATAGCGCATAGCATTATAGGGTGGATCCTTCCAATAAGATCGAAATTGTTTCCATGTATTTGCCATACACTGATTTAGGAAGTTCTGAGAATATTTGGTAGGAAATGAGAGATCCTGGTAGCCTGGAGGTGGAACACTCAACTCCTTAATAAGTTCTTGATTGCTCCTGAACATATTGGTGAAAAAAATGTAAGAGCATAAAAAAAGAGAGGAAAATTGCTGTTTTGCTTGTTTGACCATTCAAATAATTCAATTCACAGTTTATAGGTGTTAATATCGCTCATCTATTTACCGATAGAGTGCAGAATTGGCAAATATTTCAGCAAAATCTATGTTCAGGCGAGCCTCAGCTAGAGGAGAGCTAACTTCCAGCATCCATGTTGCTGGATTATATCCTTCTGTGATTTTGGGAACACTTGGAATTGCCTGCAGGAGAATGCTATACGTTAGAAGTATCCTTTTGTTGTCTCACATTAAGTAAAGGTCCTCTCCATTCCATATTACATGCTCCTCTGTTTCTAAATAGATGCTGTTTAAAACATTGACACGGTCCACAATAGACACATTTGACCATTACTTTTCTAATTATATGCTAGTATAAATTATTAAAAATGTAATGATATGTAAGTACTGTTGATGACAGATATACTAATACATTTCCATGTGACAAATCTAAACACTTATATTAGTGGTTCAAAGTTTTAAAATTTTACCAATTACCAGCACACATTCTAAAATGGAATCTGTTTAGAAATGGAGGGACTAGAGAATTGTATAACTTTTACAACAACAAAGTTTTATATCACAGATCATAGTTAAAAAAATAGCTCACATATATTTTGTACAAAAAAGAGAGTTTTGACTCAAATGGTTCAAGCAGTTTCCAAGAATCAACCTTAGTCCAACAGCCAAAAATATATTGACTTCAAATCATAATGTATCCCTACTAGTTTATGTGCATACGAACATAAATTTATCTACACACCTGCTTTCTGCACAATTGTGCATTATTAGAAATGGCCTACAAGACCTTGAAACAGTTTAGTGGAATTCCCAACTAACAAACATAATTTCAGGGTACTAATACAGTCCCACTTTACCCAGCAAAATTGCATGGGTCTACAGTCTACACTAGTTGTAATTGACTATAGCAATATCGATAGTTAGCATATTAGAACTTGATTATCGTAAACTGAAACATATTATCAAAGACAATTCACCTCGAAATATTCAACTAGTGTATGAGAATGGCGGCCAAGCTTGCCAGCATATATGACCCGTCCTCCCCTCTTTAGCAGCAAAAGCTGAAAGAAAAACACAACCATTTTTCAGTATAACCCTGCAGAGATAAAAAAAACAAAAGAACATAAAACAGGAGCAAAGTTGCAAGGACCTCATCAAAAGACTCAAAGATATCAATGCTGGGTTGATGGATTGTGCAAACCACAGTTCGTCCTGTGTTAACTGTATTTCTCACAGTACGCATAACAATTGCTGCAGCTCTAGCATCAAGACCAGAAGTTGGTTCATCCATGAAGATAATTGAAGGATTTGCGACTAGTTCTACAGCAATTGTCAGCCTCTTCCTTTGCTCAGTTGATAACCCGCTAACACCAGGGAGACCAACCAGAGCATCACGCAATACATCAAGCTCAACTAGTGACATCACTTCCTCCACAAACACCTACAGTGGAATTATTTTCATCACAAATAATTAGCAGTTTCAACACCCAAGATACGAAATGTTGAATCTTTTCTTCAGTATCATGATCATCGAGCAGGCCTTGTAGAAACTCAAACAAAACTAAAAAATGTGAATAACTGAACATAAAAATGCAATAAGTAGTATCCATATTTGAAGTATATATTAAAGAGCAATATGATCTCATGATGTGTTACTCATAATACAGGCTGCACTGATATATCAACATATAGAAAGATAAAAAGATTAATCCATTCAACACTCAGGAGTATCTCACTTCACACTATCTTAAAAGGATGCAGAGGGTCGAGGTTCAGTTTTCGATGTGTCAAACTTGTCTTGATATAGGTCAAGATTTAGGAAAACACTTAAGTTGCTAGGGAAGAGAAGCTAACTTATTCTTTTTTTTTTATGGAAAGCAACTTATTCTTTCAATAAGCACATTGATAAAAAGTATATGACTAAGGATTAATGAGCATGGTGTCAGTTAATGGACAATATATATACACCCACTCAAAACTACAATTAACATGGTTACTTTCCTCTAGCAGCATCATGAGTTCAAGCATATGGCATCCGAAAAACAGAACAATAGAACATGTACCTTTCTAGTATTTTCATCAACTTCTGAGGAAAGGCGCAACCAAGCAGAATAGACAAGAGATTCATACACAGTGACATTTGGCGAATGGATATCAGTTTGCTCACAGTAGCCACTGATACGGGCAAAAGTTTCTTGTTTTTTGGGGTAACCAGAAAGCTTGATATCTCCTTCAATGGTTCCACTTGTCTTTCTTCCTGCCAGTACATCCATTAGAGTGGTCTTTCCAGCTCCACTGACACCAACTAATGCAGTCAAAACACCAGGTCTGAATGCACCACTAATATCAGATAGTAGCTGGAGGCGACTTTCTGCGAATCCTTGTGCCTTCATTTCCTACAAAACAAGATTTAGCATTTCAAGTCCGTATCTGAACTGTATTCCTTGATTCAAGCAGTAATTTCTACTAGCTTAATTCAACAATGATTATTACATGACTCCAATCAGTAATGTCCCAGCTAGATAAGGCCATAAGGGGCAAATACTTATCTATAAGAGGAATCAAATCAAGCTAATTTTAACTCCAGCTATGATGTGTCTCATCAACTTTGCACAATTTGGTTATGTTAAAAAGTATATATTTGTAGAATATCAACTTACAGCGGGCATGTCGACATAGTAGTTCATGTGGTTGAAAGAAAGTGAAAGAGGCTGGAATGGCAAGACCATTCCTGTCTGGGTTCTCCTGTTTGCTGCTCCATTTGCACCTAATATAATTATGCGGACGCAGGATAAATTACGAGATGGTACATACATAGAAAGATTAAAAATAGTAAACAAATCTGTATGCTTCATGGTGCTTAAACGTACTAGTGTGAACTGTATATAGGAATAAAGCCATAACATAAATTAGGGCCTGTTTGCAATGTAGGATTCTCATACAATTTCATAAGAAACCAAACATCCAGTGAGTGTGGATGTTTCCTTTCCAAATGGGACTTTATTGAAAACATTTAGGAAAACATGAACAATTTGATATAAATCAAGCTGAGATAACCAATATGAATTGAAGATGACGTATGAGACACATTTGCTGCTTTCTCACCATGGGTAACCTCGGACATTTGTTCTTGATTTGCTGTTTCTGTTTCCAACTCATTTTCGTTGGCATCATCAGAAACTATAGTATTTGAACTGCCACCAGCTGTAAGAAAAATAATACGTAAGTGCTACTCCTAGGCATGAGACAAGTAATAATACCAGGAAGAGGAAAGGTGCATACAGCTGAGGTATGTAAGAGCGCAAAGGTAGAGAATGTTGAAAAGAATCATAAATCCTATCAAGGCTCCAATGGAAAGCCAATACCCCCATTCACCCGTAAAGTAGCCTCTGGATTTAAGAATAGCCTCTCCTAGCGTTCGTGCAGAAATGCTTCTGTCAGTGTTTGGCTGCAGTTCAAAGGTGATATTAGTTCCACATCAGTCAAATGTTCAAAAATATTTAGATATATCAACATTCTAGAAATTGGAGGTGATGAAACTTAATAAGATAATTTTCTTTGGAGTGTTGGCATTAACAACATCTATAAAAAAATGTCTTATCTTGTGGAGGAAATCGATGGTTTTGTCTTATATAAAACATAGAGAAAATATTACATTTCAAGAAAGAAAATTATTGTGTTGACAGAAAACTTACAATGGCCCACCTACTGGCAAGGAATTCATTAATTGATATGGCATTATTGCTATACATCATGGGAGATGTCCAGTAGCCCCATATCCACCATGGTTTAATGTCATCTTTCCACATAAATATGAAGAACCCGATAAGAAACAGAAGTTAGTAGTTCACACTGGAATATTCAGAGTAAATAAGACAGAAACCTCAACAAAAAAAAAAATCAATCAATTTTCAAGGATGTCACTTGACTCACTTCTAACAAACCACAACTGCTGTTACCTACGTTTTTGAGCCAAAAGGACTAAGATACACTTTCCACAATGATACACTTACTTCTGCGCACGAGGAATCCTCCAAAGATGAAAACAAGAAGCAGCACAAACATGCCAAATGTATTAGCTACCACCATCGATCTTAAAATTGCGCCTAGCAGCCGGAACAGTGCCATAGCCATCTGGTGCGTACAAAAGTATGCTAGAAACTGGCTAAAGAACCTGAAATCAGTAGCAGATAACAGATGAACTCATCAAGTCGAAAACTAATATAACATTTCCTTGTATGCAAATCTTAAAATTGAAAAACTGAGGAAAGGAAAAGGTGGCTACCTTCCTGCAGCAGGTGCAAAACCTATAACATAATATGTAAAAATTATCCAAACAGATGATTCCATAAGCGATAAAGGAATCTTTAAAATGATGTTAGCAACTCCAAAGGTCCACGCCGGAAAGAACAGGTAGTCTCTCTGTTTGTAGAATACTGGTAGCTTTTCTATGGTCATGTGAAGCTCACCAAATCCGTTGAACATGATTGTGATCAAAGAAGAAGTCAAAGCACCAATAAATTTCGTGGAATCAGAAAAATTCCTGTGGGGCATCTTTGTTCTGAAAAACATAGTCATGGTTACAAGTGCCAGGATAACCAATTGAAAAGCCTTGAATATGTAGACGAAGGAGTTGCGCTTCACCAGCAGCCACTCCCTTGACAACACTGCCTTGAGGGACTCCCAGCTAGATAACCCATACTTCTTGGTAACCAACGCAGCAGGATGTGTTTTAGATTTGTCGTAAGGAATTTGCAGCTCTTTCTGGAGCTTCTGCCCGACATGGAAAGTCTTGAAAAGCTGAGCGAACTCGGGGACTGACACATAACGATAATGCTCCTGGTCATGGAACCAGTACTGCTGTTGATCTTTCCTGGAAGTCACCTCTTGAAGGAAGTCAGCCACTCCTTTCCGTTCAGGACACCGGAAACCAGCACTCTCGAAGAATTCGAGGATGTTCTCTCGTGGTCCATGATAAACTATGTACCCTTCTGATAGCAGAATGATGTCATCGAATAGATTGTAGGTCTCAGGCGGAGGCTGGAGGAGTGAGATCATCACTGTAGCACTCATCACATGGACCATCTGTCTGATGTATTTGACAATCTGAAATGTGCTAGAACTATCAAGCCCAGTAGATATTTCATCCATGAACAAAGCTGTTGCAGGTCCAGTTAGCATCTCTCCTATAATCAAAGCAATTACAGAAGTCCAGGATTAGGGTTCTTGATATGTCAATAACGTAATATCAGGATTCCTTATGCACATGATAAATTATTACATGCTCAATATCTCCGAGGAAAAATTACAGTTAGCACTAAGCAGTAACTTGACAAGGAAAAGCTGTTGCTGAGCCACCTAGTAGACTGATACCATAGGTTCTTGGATTTCTTAGTTTAAGCATATTGAAAAAAAAACACTGATTTAGCCAAAAAAAAGTAGTAGTGCCCCAAAGGGTTGTATCATGGTAGTTGTGCCCCAGAGGGTTGTATAATGTGTAATTATATCCCATAGGGTACACACTGGACTCCCAAAATATATGATTTGAGATAAATAACTGCCAATTTATTCTGCAAATTCATATAGAGAATTCTTTATGTCTAGGCTATATTGATCATGATTTCTGATATACTTTATTATTTTAATGTGCATGATATGCATGCGTACCAGTTGTCACGCGTTTCTTCTGCCCACCAGAAATACCTCTTTTCATCTCACCGCCAACAATAATATCAGCACAAATGTCAAGTCCAAGCACCTGCCGAGATTTAAAAACTCAATTAGCACAGCAAATAGTGGCCCGTTTGCATCATGGAAAGAAGTATTAAGTTTTCATTTGCATGTCACGGTAGAAGGGGATAATACACGTGTACCTCCTGTTTTTCTTTTAAAAAAAGTGTACTAGAAAACAAATATAATTCTCGCACCACTTCATTTAAATAGATCGATAAAAGAAATAAATGGACAAATTGAGGCTAGAAGGCCTAAACCATGTATTTTAACTTGTACAATGGTTACAGAATCTCACCTTGAGAATAAGATCTGTGATAATGTTAGTGCCTTTTCCTGCTACTGCGGTTGCCTTCATGAAAGCATCAATCTCAGGGTCAGGCTTAATACCTGCACTTTGTTCCCGTCTTGCTAGTTCTGAGAGCATATCATATCTGGCACCAATGCCTAGACATCGTCTTGAGAAGTCCAATGTCTCTCTTACTGTCATTTCTGGATTGTGCAGATCATACTGACTGACATATGCACTAGTCCTCTCAGGATAAAACTCTGAAAATGTATGACCACAGTATGTGACCTTGCCAGACACCTGTAGCAATCGAGTGATTCGGCATACTGTAAGCATATATAATCAGAAGCGACTCGTCATCAAACTACATGAATAAAAATGCGACCTTGAGATTTTCATCATGCTTCCCAGTTAGTGCTCGCATAAGTGTGCTTTTCCCCGATGATGGAGGTCCGAGGAGAAGTGTCAACCTGACAGTAGTAGTTTAATACAATGGTTCAAAAGAATAAGAACATTCTATGTTATCAAATAACAGTAAAACAACTACTTTGTAAAAGACAATCAGAAGAAATAGCTTCAGAAATATGGTCCGCAGTAATATATTATATCTACAAACAATTTTGCAGGCAGAGCTAATACTGTGCATTCAAAATCTCAATAATGCGTGGGACATGCTTTTATTATATTACTATTTACCACAGGGGAAAAAGCCTGAATTTCAGAGAATATATGGTTGTATACATCACATAGATTAGATCACTATCACTTGGGAGTTGTGTTCGCTCAGAAGAACCGTTCTGTACCTCGATGGCTTGAGAATGCCGCTGACATCTTTGAGTATCTTAATCGTCCTCTTGTTCGACGAACCAAATCGGCTAACAAGTCCCTGTCATAAAGCAATAATGCATCAACTGTAACAACTTGGAGCCACTACAAGTAACAAATAGGTTGTAGTAACCAGCAGTCAGCGTTTGATTGAACTTGCATTACTACGATCATTAAATTGGCAAAATTAGGTCTATACCATTAAAATTTCACGACCTCAGGAAAAACACCACCGAATCTCGCTGGTTCAGTTTGAAAATACCACCGAAATGCCACAAGCCCCCAACCCCGCTTAGTTTTTTTTACCAACGCTGTCTCCTGCCACTGTCTGCATGCTGGGACATTTCGGTGGTATTAAATTGAACCAGTATGTTTCGGTGGTATGTTCCTAAAACTCTTGAAATTTTGATGGTACAGACCCAATTTTTCCCTATAAATTTACAACGTGGTACTGAAGCGTATGGCCGATCCAAATTCAGCAGATACACGCCAATACAATCCTACATTCTCGAATAAGGAAAAGCAACGCATGTGAAACCCGATTCACCAAAGACTGAGCTGCCTTTTCCACATTGGTGAAGGTGATCAGACCAAGTGATCATCAATTCATCACCATAACAACCGGCAAATAAAGCAGGTGGCTGTGATCGGCTGGTTACACTCGCATCACAACAGCGCTGCGCGCCGCGAGAATGGGATTACAGCAGCGGCGGGGACCAGGGCAGCAACGCGAGCCCGCACCGGAACCGGATGGGGGGCAAAAGAACAAGGGCTAGCTCCTAGGGGAAGGAGTGCGAAGTAGAGAGCCAAGTACCGAGCAGACGGCGACCTAGCTCACCGCACCTCCGCCACGGCCGGAAACCCCGGAGGCGGCGGCGGCCGGTGGCAGCGGATCCGGGCCGGCCTTTCTGTGCAGGATGGGCCTTTTCTGAGCCTATTGCTTCCAGGCCCGTCGAATATTCGATGGGTTTGGGCCTAATGGGATTGACCACACTGCTCAAATCTCCTCAAAAGAAAGAAAAGAAAACTAAATCGTTCAATGATTTACCTTTTTCATTAAAAAATTTGTTCAATGCATTACTTGGTTTAATTCGAGGGGTTGTCTGCACATCCAAATAGCCATTTTTTTAAAAAATCATTTCAACTTTGCAATCGATATCCAACGGGCCACCTACCTTGGACATTTCCACAGCAGAGAGCCAGCAACCACAACAGTGACCAAGCAGGTGCGCGCGACGACCACGTACTAACTAACTAGGCCGCATGCATGCATGTCAAAATCTGCCAAGGAATTCTGTTACGCACATATGAAGACGAGTCCACGCCGGGCTCTTACCGGCCGGGACGTACCAACGTGGAACTTGGGAGGGATAGGGACTGCTCGATCGATCGGCTGCTAAAAGTCAGACCTAGCTAGCTACATTGCGCAAACGTGATCGACCGATTGACTAACGTGCGACCTAATTTAATTAGGAATCGCTAACCAGTACTCGACCGTGTTTTTTTTTTACGCTCAAATTTGTCAGCGTGGGATTTTACCTTGAGATTCGTGATCCACCTATATTTGCTCCGACGAGAGCTCCGAAAACGATAGCTACCGGAGACAAGAAAGAGAACGGCAGTGAGGGAGCTCATCGGAGCACAGGAAAGCTCGCAGGAGGGAAGGACGGAGATGGCAGACAGCGCGGCGACAACTGAGTTAGGAGGTGGCTAAGATTTAGAGTAGGGAAAGGGAGAGAAATGGGTAGGATGAATTTTACGTGATTTTAGAGGAGAGATGTTGTGTTTTACATTTAGATCTAATGGTTAAAAATTTAAGTGCCGCTCTAAAATAAATTACTACTCACTTAACTCCGATTTAATTTAAGCTGCATGCAGGCCGATTATCTCCACGTCAAATTAAGGGGTCAGCACGACAGCACTGCACGTACGGTGTGTATGTACGTACGTAGGTAGCTAGCCAACGTTGCTGCGTGCGTGAGCGCAGATTCCCAAGTTGTTTAAAACGGTTCACAGTAGGCACAGCATGCACAGTACGTACGTACAGTTGCCGTTCGATCAGGGAGGAGCGAAATCGAGATGGATAAGTTGAAGAAGAAGAAGATACGTATATGTGTACGTACCTCGAGGACGTTGATGGCGGCGTTGAGCAGCGTCGGCAGGGCGCGCTTGCCGACATGCACGTCCGCCTCGATGGACAGGTTCTCGTACCGCACCTCGATCTGCGGAAGCTCGATGCCAACCCTGCAGCAATTACAATAATATAGAACCGCCGTCAGATACCAGGTAACCTAGCTATCATCACTGTGCTACGCCCGCGGAATATTACATGAAATTTTACTAGTTCCAGTAGGATTTTGCTGTTGTGAAAAAAAAATATACTCATCCGTTTCAAAATAATTATTACCTTTTTAGTTTTATGGTCACTAAAGTTAATTCTATATTAATACAATTATAAAATATTGTGGAAGTATAATATAAATCTAATAATTTATTTTAATACGATCAATCCTAATATTAAAAATATATTATTATTTAAAGATCATCAAGGTTGACCGGACTAAATCAAAAGTCCACAGCCGTCGCAGCGCCAGTCTTACAGGTCGAGCCGGTCCCTGAATCGGCGTAGGAAGCGCTCGTTGTCGTCCTCGACGGCCTTGAACACTCGATCCATGAGCTCACGACCGTCGCGCGGATCGAGGTTGGCGATATCCACCTCGTCGGGCGCGTGCTTCCCGTCGTCGAGCGCCTTCCGGATGATGCCCCGCCGCATGCGGTCGTACGTCGGCAGCTTCTCCAGCGCCGCCCACCGCAGGTTCTCCTCATCGTCGCCGTCGTCGCGGCTCGCCGTCGACTGCCGGAACGGGTCGTCCGGGTCGCGCAGCGACCGCGAGATGGACGCCGCGCCCGACGACAGCCAGCTCCGCCGGCTCGCCGACGGCGCGATCTCCCCCGCCATCGCTCGTCCCGCGGGATCGAGGCACTGGCCGGACCGCGGGGGCGGAGCGAGCGCGCGCGGCGAGAGAGAGAGAGAGAGAGAGAAGCGTTAGCTTGATCGGTGCAAAGCTTTTGGCTGTGCGATGATGATCAAATGATCCGTGCGGACAGAAGGATATATAGTTGCATGCAGCGGCAGGTACAGCACGATGCCCCGGGCGGCCGGGCGTACTTTTTGGACGAAATTTGGGGAAAGTCCATGCGTGTTTTGAACTTCTTCGTCGCATTTTTTCCTTCATGAGAACGAGAAGAAATGCTTGGAACTTAGCAGTACGTGCCAAGGACCAAAGGCGGCTGCTGCGCAAGTTCATAGTGCGCTGCGCAACCAAAGTGATTACAAACCAAACCAAGGTTATAAATAGCTACCTTTTTTTTTACCCCAAACGCTAAGCCATGGAACCGCAAAAATAGGTAAGTAGCTAGCTATAAAGCGTGCTGTAACTGCGCTATAGGTTTTTTGGGACCTTGCCGTGAAGCCGCGAAAATTGCGATGTAAAACCTTGAACCAAATCAATCTAAAATATGTTAATTATATATGAAGTGCTGTGTATTTGGTGGTAGACTGAATACGAGGATGTATGAGCTTTCTTAACTTTTGGTTGGTAGTGCAGGGACGAGTTCTTTTCGGTTATGATTTATGATTTTTGACTTATAGCTTTTAAATTCTAATCATTCGCAAAAGAGACAATTTTATTGTAACACCCTGTCCATCCTCTGGGCCTAGAGTGCTACCATCATCGCACTAATAATAATATTTTTAAAACAGCTGCTAAACAATTTAAGCAAACTCTACTTTTTCATAAAGCAACGACCACTTACACCATACCTTTTTTTAAGCAACTATTCTAACTTGCTAGTGGAGTTAAACATACTAACAAAAGTTGGTTAAATGACGTGCTGCAAGAACGTGAAGATATTCATGTGCTACACCCGCCCATGCATGTCGTCCTCAACGGTCACCTAAAAACAACAACAAAGCAAGGGTGAGTCGAAAGACTCAGCAAGTACATAATAGGACGATAAAAATACTAACACAACATGAAGACAATTTTAATCCAATCAATATACTCTGCATACGTAGCCATGCTTGTACCACCATTCTCAAGGTTCCACATTGCCAAATCATCAATGCAATGCAATGCAATTCATCCCTGCTCTACATGCACATTTGCTCATCACATTGCAAATACCGGTATTGCCGAGTGAACACCCGTCGATGTTCACCTATAATCTTGGGCCCGTCCATCTCGGCACGGGGGTCTCTCCACTCCCGTGGAGGCCTACTGAAGTAGGTCTTACTCAAGAGCACTCCGGATTAGTCCGCTAGCTATACTCGTAGCTAGGGACTTTCTCACCGCCCTCACTCTTGAGTGCACATGATGCACATGCATATGTCCATTATCATAATCATGCTCATCATTAACATCATTAGCAGGTAAGCATCATTGTCCACCCTATTCCAACATCATTACCATAATTTACCTTGCAACATCACGTCATATAAGCATCCATTTCCACATAAACATCATCATATCACGTAAATAGCACAAATATTTATAAACTTTTCGGTCTACCGTTTCTACCATGCACTTGCCTGTTAACCAAATGGAGCGAAGCGACGTGCAGACGACGTCGACTCAGGACCTTCACCTGTACAAACGTCAACCCGACTCAATGCATCGAATCAAAAACCAGGACTTAAGCGGACAACGACGATTCTACACGCCTGACCCGACTCGAGCAAAAATACCCGGGATTAAGGACCCGTCGCGCAGGTACCAATCCCATTTTCTATTCTTTTATTTTTCTCCTCTTTTCTTTTCTTTCATTTTTTCTTTTCTCCTCTCTTTCCCTTTTCTTTCTTATTTTTTTTCTCTCTCCCTTTTCCTTTCTCTTTTTCTTTCTTCCTTTTCTCTCTTTCTCTTTTCTCTTCATTTTCTGCGGCCGAACCGGCCTCCTCATTTTTTTTTCCTCCCTCTCCTCTTTTCGCGCACTCAACCGAACGGCCGGACCCTCCCAGGCGACGCGGCGCTGCTTGTGCTGGGGCCCCCTCCCTCGCCGGTCGCCGGACCACCGCCGGCCTCTCCTCCACGGCTCCCCCTCACTCTCCCTCTCTCTCTCTCTCTTGGCGGCTTGCAGAGCGGAGGGACGGCGGCTCCTCCCAGCCGGCCGATTGAAAATATATAAAAAAAGCCAACACTAGTCATGCGATCGTCCGATTTTTTGGGTCTTTTATTGAAAAATATAAAAAATAGGTCAACAATACTCGTGCAGTCGTCCAATTTTTCGGGTCTTTTATTGAAAAGTATACAAAAAAATTGGTCAACAGTACTCGTGCGGTCGCCTGATGTTATGGGTCTTTTATTGAAAAATATATTAAAAAATAGTTCAACAATTCAATAATCTCGGATTTTTTTAAAATTACAAATAGTCGGATTTTTAAGTTAGGATTTTTGTGGGTCAAACATGAACAGTGCTTGGTTTTTTCACTGAAAAAATAAAAAAAATTGTGAACAATAGTCATGTGGTTTTATTTGCTTTTCGGTACAAAAAATAAAAATAATCATGAACAGTGTAGTCGTTCGGTCCCCAACCACACGATTAACACGTGTTACGCCCTCGGAGTCGTGCGGTTGGGAAGGGGTTAGATTTGAAATTACGGTGGTTTGAGAGCCAAATTTAGTATTAACATGATATAGGTGGCTAGAAATGACCAAAATTCTAACCATTACAAACAACCACGTGTTGTGATCTAAATTAATAAAGTATTTTTGGACGTGGACGTCCAAATCAGCACCATCGTTACTTAATAATACATAATGATTTTGTAACGGCAAGGGCCTTTTTTATACATATAGCGTTGAAATATGTACGACCCAATTGATGAAACTAACAGATGTGGGACTTACGGTGAAAATTACTCGCCAAATATATATATATATATATATATCCCAGGCATCATGGAAGAAGAACAAGTGACACGGAATCAGTTTGTTCTTCATTTGGACCTTCTAGAATGGTGATTGACTTTCTATTTTCGTGGAAGCAAAGCAAGGTAATCCAACTCTTAACTTCCGTCTAGACTAACAGTCTAACACAACTTAATACTTGCCCTTGATTCGTCGTGTACATCGATGTCAACGTTTACACCAACAGGAAGATATCACTATTTGACTATGCTTTTCTTTCTTTAATCCATGACCTGTTCGCTGATGATAATTATATAAGATTAGAGGGACACGAATTTTCGTACCTAAGAATATATAGCATGCCAATTCTCAGCACGAAAATATCCACGGTCTGCATCTAGAACGCCACTCCAAAAAATAAATAGCATTAGGACTTGTACTTTTCGGCTTCTAAAATATGTTTTTTGATTTTTCTGTAGTTACTAGTTTTAAAACAGAATATTTTTTAAGATAAAATCTACTAGTTAATTATAGTACATGTTATATCAACTTTATTTATATCAGCAAAAAACACATGTAAGTTTTTGTTACTATGTAATCTCTCATACGAACAAACTAAAAGTTATAAGCCACAATCAAAAATTATAAATTTTAGTCAAAAAGTACATGCCCTTAGCTTGTAGCTGGCAGTGACTTATCAACATGGAAAAAAGAAAAGTTCATGCATACTTAGCAGTCAAAGGACAGAATAGCTACTAACCATTATAGCTAGTACTAGTAGTGACTTGTACGATTGCGCAACATCCTGCATGCTATAACGAAGTAGCTCTAATGGTGCTAAATTTGACTTAAATATTTAGCTTCGAATTTATTCTTTATTATTTCTAATTTTTTGTTTTTTTTGTTTTAGGTTTTTTGCCGGTTCTTTTTTCCGTATTTATTTGCATTATTCATGATGGGTTAATCTGTTTTTTATTTTTAAATTTTTTAAATTTAGTTACTCCAAATAAGTCATCATTATCTACAATATAATTTTAATCAGCTACAGTGCAATTTTAGCCATACGTCAGTTTATTTTAGCCCAATCGAGCGACAACGATGTTCCTCTGTTCTTTTTACTTGATATTTTTATTTTTTATGTTCTCCAAGATGCAACTTTGATCGGTATTTTTATAACTTTAGATTAAGATGTACTAATGTTATAATAACATAATTTTAATATAGCTATTCTAAATAATTTTAAACCTATTTTTAATGACAAATATAATTATATAATATTATATTATTATTTTTAACAACAAATCTAATGTACTTTTCATTACAGTTAAACTTTAAAAAACTAGCAAGGCGGCTGCGCATTTACGGATATCATCCTTAAAACACATTTAAATAACTTGACAATATATATATATATATATATATATATATATATATATGATTTATTATAGTTGTAGGATTTACCATAGCCAAGTTTATGATTTGTTTCTTAATATGGATTATTTTCTCTTCTGAATTAAGAAGGAATATATCTTTAAGCAATAACATCTTAATAAGGATTATCATCTCTTTAAATTAAGAAAAAATATATCTTTAAATAATAATATCTGACAGCTGCTATAATTTTTCTTAATTAGGACCAACTTGATTAAAGGTAAGATGTTTTACTTTTTTATGAGGATTTTTAGTTTTTTATCTTTTTTTGGTTAGCGACTCTAAAATATCAAATCAAAAAGTCCATGATAATTGTTGTACATAAGAGGAGCCCCGCTTGAGCCATAACTAAATGGAATCAATACACCTGATCGAACAATAAATAAATGCAACAGTGCAAAGAGAGAGAGGAGATCTAATATTCCAACCCCACACGCACATGGTCGTCCTCCCTTCCTCATGCCACTCGCCCTCCTGCGCGAGTAGAAATAGAAGGGAACAGGAATTAATAGTGCGTGCCTCCTTGGACTTTCGCTTTTCTCTTTTAAATTAAAAAAATAATATATCTTTAAACAATAACATCTGACGATTGATATAGTTTTACTTAATTAAGATCCATTTAATTAAAAACCAGATATTTTACCTTTTGTAAGAATTTCTAGCTTTTTATCTTTTTTCTTAACTGTTGTTATCGGTTTTCAGTAATAAATAAATTAACAGCACACATTGCAGGATCACATAAAAAAGAACGGACCGAGCAATTCAAAGCCATCGTAACACATAATCACTGCAAAGAATTCTTGGTTACGAGTTAATTACGACCAAACGGAAACACCAGAAAGTCGATCGGCAACGCCACACTTGCACGAAAACAACCATCCTAGAAGGCTAGAACGTCAAGGCCGCACTTCCTCTTCAAGTCTTTCTAGAAGAAGTCCTATCTTTATTTATGCCTTAGTTATTCTTATCTCTCAGTTATCGTCGTCGTCGTCGACGGCGTGGAGGTAAAAGGGTTAAGTGCTAAGAAAAATAAACTGAGAAGACAGCTGGTAATGTTAACAAAGCAGACATCATGAATTCATGATTCTTCTTTTTTTTTTTTGCCCCACTCATAGCTATCCTATTTTTCTGACCTTCATACACCGATCAAGATATTAGACAGGGAATGCTACGCTTTAAAATGGATAAATTGAATAATCATCTGTGAAAGAAAAAACGAATCCTTTTGTAGCTCATTATTTATTGGAAAAAATCGAAAATGTCAACATGATGGAGCAAGAAACAATAATAACATGGCAAGTATCTAGCATTCTACCCGCAATGATCGGATGTTCATAATCCTTTTGTTGCTCATCAATCGTAATGGAAAAGGACGTATATATATTTACATAGTTTTCAATAATTATATTTTATATCTAATTTGCAATACAAGCTAGCTGCTTTCAATCATACTATGGTCATGTTCATATTGGTTTCTACTTAAAAAAGCTAAAAACTAATACGAACATTTAGCCTCTCAAAGCGGCTTTTTCACCCCTCTCGCTACCGTCTCACTATGGGGATGAGACAAGGGTCACTGGTGCATGCATCACCCACATTACTCCTCTCGATCCCATCACAAATGCATTTCTCTTTTACTTTTTTGCACCACGCGTTCCTTTTTCCTACAAGCCGCTTCTTTCAGATACCACTATTTATTTTCAACTAAAATCATAAATCACAGCCAAAATTCATCAGCAAAAATCAATACGAACACCCTATGTATCTCTGCAGCAAAGCATAGTACACAGAGGTTGCCGCATTTGCTTCACACTCAAAAATGGTGAGACAAGAGGTGAATTTGGATTCACATCCTGCCGGTCACCCCTCCTACCGTCTCTGGAAGTACAACTTCTTAACGACGTACGCGAGGAGGAAGAAGAGGATGAAGACGTAGCCGAACAGCCCCAGCACACACAAGCACCTGGTAGCCGATCGAGGAAGCTGTTCTTGTAGCCCAGGTTCTCATTCAAAAAAAATCCTTCACCACCAGTTACGCCAGGGACTGCACCTTGGTGTTGAAGTCGCCAAACTGCGAACCAAGGACGCCATAGATGGTCCAGGAAACCGGGTTAGCCCAGTAGAAGTGTAGAACCATCTCCACCAAAACAGGCATGAGCTGCGAGGCCGAAAATATTTTACAGATGTAATATACACTCATCATAACTTAGTTAGTACCAAGAGAAGTTCTTAATATTGTTGTGATGAGTTGATGTTAATTTGGGAAGTTGAAATTTTAAAATTGCTTTTTTTTTTTTTGATAAAATTCTGGATCGTCTGTAGTTCTGTTTTTGTCAGTTTTGAGAAAGCCATGCATATCACATCATTAATTAGTTACTATTTTGGGAAGCCATGCTGCATGCAGCTTGTTGCTGTATGGGGTTGTTTGATGGACCATGCATGGCATTTAATGAGGTCTGACTTGCTATGCAGTTTCACCTAGTTGCTGTGATCAGCATGCCGTGTGAGCTTTTTGCATGCTGCATTAATTAGTCAGCAAAGTGTGTTTGCATGCAAGTGTTGGCAGCAATCTCCGGTAGGTCCGGACGGTGGAACCGGTCTGACCGGGTGGTAATATCGGTCTAACCGGTATGCCCAGCCGGTCGGACCGGTCATATGGTAAATTTTCGGTTAGAATTTTGCTCTTGAGTTTTTGAGTCATGAAATAGGTTTTGGTGACTAAGGTCAGGGTATATATATTGCATGAGTTATGTTACAACTAATGTGGGTCAAGCAATTAATAGCTTGTGTCCGAAAATGATTTTTTTTGTCTTTGTATGTGCAGGGTCGTTTGAAGTCAACTATGGTCAACGCCAGGATTGAGGCTACGCTCATGGAGGAGCCGAGGCCCAGAACGGTCAAGGATATCGGGTGAGACGGTGAGCACAAGCATAGTACAAGAAAGACGGAAAATATCGAAGGAAAATTCGAACGATAGGATTGCACCATGTGGCTTAGTCAGTCCAATGAGACGTGGTCCGGTGGAACCAGAGCGGAAGAGACTTACCGACGCATGGTAAGCTAGTGGTGCACCTACACGTGGCAAGCATGACAATTGCTTGCAGTGGAAGATGAAGACCGGGTCAAGAAAGTATATTTTAGTAATTTAGCAAAAATACTGGAAACTATCTTAGATCAAAACTGTGATGCTTGAGCGGCTTTTGGGAGAGCAGTTTAGGTTAAAGATAAGCTGTTTTTATCAAGATGGATCAAGGCTAAGGAATTAGCTGATTCGAACTTATGCGTTTTGAAAAACGTGCATAAGTGAATATGTGTAAGTAAAACCCATGTGTGGGGTTATCGGGTTATCCCCATTGTGCTAAGTGAATAGTATTTACTAAGAGTTATATGTGGCTGGTTAGCCCATCTATTTAAGGGGGTTGGGATGGAGATTTATGGTTAACTATCCAGCCTACCTCTCCTGTGCTTTCTTGTTAAAGTTACGGTTTGAGAGCTGAGTGTTTGGTGTGCTCTCTGTCATCAAAGGTAGAATAGCTGTAAAACTTTCCTCCTCAAGCAGCAATGGAATCAATTTTTAATCATCTTCATGGCTATCTCTTTTTTTTATTGCTTTACTCTTGATTTGGTAGAGTGGCTGTAAAGTTTCCTCCTCAAGCAGCAATAGAATCAATTTTTCATCATCTTCATGGCTATCTCTTTTCGTAATTGATTTACTTTTGATTTGGTTGGTTTTTCTTCTCCTCTCACCCTTTTTTGATTTTATTGTGTCAAGGACGTATAAGAGATGAAGATAGGTAGTTTGGTAGTAAGTTCATCAGGAAACTTGGTTTTTGCACGTTTTTTATTTCCAAGTGGTTTCTTGATCTGAGGGTTTTTAGAGTGATTTCTTTGATATTCTTGCTTGTTGTGATATATGGGAATATATCCAAAGCTATCTTAGCTATCCCCTGGCCACAAGCAAGTTTTGATCATCGATTTTGATTTTTACTCATTTTTGGCGCAACCATACTTAAATCACAAAAAGGGCTGAATTTTGACGTGGGTTTTTATAATCCATGGATGGAATAAGTTCCTGAGACCATAAGCAAGGTATGTATAAAGTTTCACAGCTTTTGGATCATCCGATCAAAAGTTGCGTGTGTTGAAGTCTCACAACTGTGCTAAAATCACTATTTATTTGCCTGATTTTACTGTTCACGGCGGTCAGACCACCCGAAGAGAGATCAGACCACCCCCTTGTTGGAGGTTAGACATCTAGACATTGATTTTTCACTGAGAATGATATTTTGGTTGATTTGACTTGAGATTTTGGCTATGGATTCAATTCTCAGTAGCGCTGTAGTTATTGGAGAATATGATCAAGAATATTTGTGTGTGGGGGATTTTAGCCCGCACCATTCAACCCCTTCCCCTCTTTTGCCTTTTGGTCCTACACCTGTTCTTCACTTGGATGTTAAGTACTTCTGTCTGAAACAAGATTAATGTATGTCGAGATGATAGCATTTTAGTCAATACATGGGTAGTAAAGTAAATAAGAAAATTACCTATGCAAACTCGTAAGACAGTGGAGACCGGAGAGTACACCCCCCCTGCTGCCTTTTTCGTGGTAGAAGACTGTCCTCTCAATAGACACAACTCCAAGAAAGAAAACAGCAGCATAGGTAATTTTCAACTCCAAGAAAGAAAACAGCAGCATAGGTGGCTCCAAGTAGATTGTACAGGTGCTGTTGGGACTCTGTACAAATGGAAAATATCAACAGATCAACCAATATGCATTAGCTCAGCGGGTCATTGGTCTAACATCATTCCACAAATTGATTGCAATTAGAACACACGAATGAAAGGAATTTGAAGGCAAATTGGAATATAAATTGGAATACATATTCTTTCCCTTGCGCCAAAAGACTGTACCAGACACAAACCATAGAGAAGCGTCATAAGATAACACGTAGCGTTATAGGGTGGATTCTTCCAATATGATCGGAATTGCTTCCATGCATTTGCCACGCACTGATTTAGGACATTCTGAGAATATTTGGTAGGAAATGACAGATCCTGGCTGCCTGGGGGTGCAATGCTCAACTATTTACCGATAGAGTGCAGAATTGGCATAAATTTCTGCAAAAACTACATTCAGCTGAGCCTCAGCTAGAGGAGAGCTAACTTCCAGCATCCATGTAGCTGGGTTATATCCTTCTGTGATTTTTGGAACTTCTGGAATTGCCTGCAGGAGAATACTATACATTAGAAGTGTCCTTTTGTTTTCTCACGTGAAGTAAGATCCTCTCCATTGCATATTATGTACTGTATATCTTCACCAATGACGAATCATTATACCCCATATCTTAGGTAATTCCAGAAGCAGTTTGACTCAAATTGATAAAGCAGTTTTCAAGAACCAATCCCACAGCCAAAAATATATCGACTTTAAATCATAATGTATCCCAACTAGTCGGTGTGTATATACAACCATGGACACCAAAATTTATCTACATATTCTCTTTCTGCATTATTAGAAATGGCCTGAAAGACCTTCAAATAGTTGAGTAGAATTCCCAAATAATATGCATATTTTCAGGCTACTAATCCCATCCAAATTTACCCAGAAGAATTGCATGGGCCCACACTAGTTGTGGAGCGGTAACCGATTTTAGCAATACTGATAGTTAACATACTAGAACTTGGTCATCACAAATTGATACAAATTATCAAAGGTAATTCACCTCGAAATATGTGCATTACAAATCTTGAGGAAGTGTCAAGTTGGCAAGAGGTTAGAAATGCAAACCTAGTGGAGAAAAGGTCTCTCGACACTCTACAATTGACATGGGTGTATCGGGTTCATGAAAGTAGGTCTACATCCCAATTAGACAGAGATGTTCTTGATGGCCTACGTCCTCACCTCAAGTTGAAAAGGCTGACAATTTTGAACTACACTGGATCTGATTTTCCTTACTGGATGCAGGATCTCACAGACCAAGTTGTTGTTAATATAATTAACTGCCGATGGTTAGAGGTTCTTCCACGACTGGGAGAGCTCCCAAATATTAAGTCACTTTCTCTTTTTGGTCTATCCTCTGTAACTCATATTAATGATGAAGTCTATGGAACCAATGATGTGATCTTTCCATATTTAGAGGAGCTGAGCTTTTCAGAATTGTTTAGCTGGGAGCAATGGTCGGAGGCAGAATACAAATTGCTAATTCCACACCTGCGGAAACTTTGTATCAATACCTGCAATAAATTTAGTGTGTTGCCAGTTGAAACTTTGAGTTCATCAGTCAAAGAGCTTCAACTTTCAGCCTGCACATCATATATCAGTATGCTCCCAGCTTATTTGCAAAGGCTAACAGCTCTCACCAAATTTAACATACAGGACTGCTCAGCCACAATACTAGTTCCATGTCATTCCTTGACAGTGCTGGAGAGCTTGCATGTTGAAAGCTGTTTAGATGTACACTTTGAAGGGGGGCTGCAGTACTTCACCAAACTGAAGAAACTAGGAGTGCAAGGCTGCTTTGATGTCACTCAGAACATATATGAACAAACATCACTTGTGGAGAGTTACTCGCAGACCAGTCTGCTGGAGGGTCTTCAATCACTCATTCATCTCAGCATCGATGGCAGATTTGTGTACTTTGGATACTATCATATGCTGGGGAGGCTTCGATCACTTCGAACTCTGAAGCTGTGTGACTTCGATCTTTCCCAGTTCACCATGGAGGATGAGGAATGGCTTGACCAACTACAGTCCCTACAGGAGATCCAGTTTTCTTCATGTCGAAGCCTCTTACATCTTCCTTCTAACCTAAATAATATGTTTAACCTGAGGAAGATCATTATGAATGATTGCTGCAAGCTCCACTCGCTACCACTGAATGGCCTGCCAGATGACCTAAAAAATTTCATATCTCCGGAGGTTCGGGTGTACAGGCGGAGCCAGAATTTGGTTACGTCCTGGGCTCAGTGGTAGAATGATATAGGTTATCTGGGTTGCATCATAAAAATATTATCCAAACTGAATTGAATTTATCCGGACTATACACTAGATATTTTTTTACATCCCAGACTGAAGTCTATCCTGTCCAGGGTGTGGCTCCGCCCTGGATATACTAGAGCAAAAATGTCAGAAGGTCGATGGAGACGAATGGGCAAAAATTTCTCATGTACCATACATCCACGCAAATGGCAAAACAATCCAGATGCTTTGAACTTGGTCTTTGGCCACACCTTTAACAAGATAACTCTTCTTCGAAAAAAAAAGAACAAGATAACTCTTCTAATGGAAATGAAGCGCACATCACCATGTACAAAGCACTCTTTAAGGGGCAGCGTCGCAGCTCTATTTGTCATTTGGTGCCTGCCAGTGGACTGTCTGTATCAGATATACGCTAGACTGTTCGATAATTGTGCTTAGCCTTGTTGTGAGACACTGCTGCTCTACACTTCTGTAGTTTCAGTCTTGCCCTTATGAGTAAAAATTTGGATCTTGTAAACATGTCCATACTACGTTCATAGAGGCCAGTGAGTAAATGGAATACACCCATGGCATTCTCGTCAGGACAAACGTGGATCCTGATATTCTATTAGAAGACTGCAAATAAGGTAATAGCATTTTAAAAAAAAAGAGAGTTAACATTATAGGACATCATAATCTTAGAGGGTAAGGCAACACTTGTCAACAGAAGTGCGGCAGGAATAATGAGACAGAACTTGGTGTAGATCTCAGTTCAGTAGACAAAAAACTAGCAATATACATGTGCGTAATGGTTCAAAGTTGCAGACCTCGTAACAAAGTACATTCAAAATGAAGTCTTTTTACACTGATCATCAAACAGTTTTGCTTATTATTAATAAAAGTCTGCAGATATGACAAGATAATGTTATTCCAACTGCACCTACAGTTGCATTGCAAGGCAAATCCAGACGATAAAACAGTCACAGTAATGTCGCTTCTCATCACAGCAGGCTGCTTTTTGCTCAGACATCAAACATGAGGCTGAACTTGGTAGCAAGAGGAATGGATATGATGGCAGCACACAACGCAACACCAAATATACGGTGCGAAATTGAGAATGTAGCGCTGAACTGGGGCTTCTTTAAAGGAAGATGGGGAGACAATGGGCGGTTTGCAACAGGAGCTGACAGGGGACAGCTTGTGTGCAGGGATCGGCTTCCGAATGGAAACATCTTCGGTCGCACAATTCCTAGGGGAGAAGATGTGCAGCCCCTAGCTTGCTCAAGGCTTGAGGAATGTCTGAGGCCATCCATGCTATCGAAAGATGAGTTTGAGCTTCCAAGGGCGCCTGAAAAGATAAAAGCAACAAACGCGGAATGCCCGATTGTGTGAAATGAACTTTAGACTTCTACACGGCAGAATTAGAGGGAGAGAGAGAGATCATGGCATTTCAGCAAAGCTGGTGGAAAACATTGTTGACTATACATAGAATTTAGCATTAGCTTGCCAACAATTCACTAAGTAAATAGATGGCTGTTTCTCCATGAAACTACGCATCAAATTATAAACCTATATCCAAATAAAAATAAGAGATACAACTGAAAATGATCAAAGCCACATGAAGCATTAATGAACTCTTGCGCCCACACAAAATTCGTGATTAACCAATAAGGCAATAGCAGCTCTTCACCTCCGAATAATGGTACTAATGACCAGTGATATATGTCCGTTATTGACGTTCTCTCGAGCTATGATAGACAAGAATATATATGGTGATAAACTGGCAAAATATTAAAGTTGTGCCCAGTTAAGCAGCTAGATGGCAGACAGACTAACACTCTAATGACATTTCCAGCCCCATACTACCTCAACTGTTAGTCCATTACACATCCTACACAACAAGAATGTACTAGCAAAGATGTCTGTATGCCCCCACTTTCACCTATACAGTGGGTCTGAGGTGTAATTATTTGATATCTCAAAACTATGAGAACATAACAAATCCGTGCAAGAGTTTGTACCACGGAGAGCAAATGGAGCATCTCTGAAGGGTGCAAATCGAGTGTTGCTGTGATACTTCTCCATTCCTGCCAAAAAAAAAAAAAGAGAACCAATAATCATACATTAGCATCAACACACTTTAATAAAAAAGAATATGATGAACCAAGTTTTGTCAAATGATTTTGAGAAAGAGCAGATTTGTAATTAATGTATCTTGGAGATCTCAAAATTAATTGAAACTACTAAGCTATATTTTTTAGAACATAGATCAAGTAATGCATTTTAGCAAATTCTTAGTAAAACTCGAAGCTAAGCAAAAGCCGGAATATAGAAACACAGAACAGAGATCAAAATACGTTGTGGTTCACAAATCAATCTCAATGTGATGATGTAAAATTGACAAACCAACATAACAACACGTCTTAGTTTTTACAGTATGTGCAGTACGTGCTATGCAGTGTTAAAAGAATGTAGGAGCTGGTGATGTCACAGAGAACATAAACCTGAGCATTACAACATGTTAAAATTACCAATCACTTTACTCACATCCAGAGCTTAGCTAAAATCCAGATACACACATACACATTCCAAAGGAAAATAAGCCTAGGCATGGGTTGCCATACAATCGTACTATTGCAGCTAACTACAGCATGTCTATTAACTCTAATGAAATTTTCCAGTATATTATTGATGTCACTGATAATGCAAGGGACATTTAAATATGCCCGTCCACCTAAGCCTAAGAACCTCCTTGGATGACGAGGAGCAGTACGCAACATAGGTTTAGAAATACTTGTGATTTTTATAACACAAACAAAATTTCAGGACACAAAGAAAAGCTTTTCACTTGTAACTAGATTCACAGCAACGGAGCTTTACCAATTTGGACCTGCACATCATGATCGAAACACTTCTATCCAGCAAAAGTGAAATCCAATATCATTGCATGAAGCTATAAACAATGAACCATTCAAGAACATACAATCTACTTGCAATCCCCTATACACAGTTCATATTTTCGGCATCGCGAACCAGAACGAATCAGGGGCCTCGAAGGGTCTAATAAGTAACAGTAATCTAATGGAAAGATAACGGAGCGTAGCCGGTGGCAGGCGTTGAAACATCATCATGGGATGCGTCCGGAGGCAGGCGAGACGGTGGCGGCAGCGGGATCGACCGGTGTGCGGCACAACCGACGCCCGAACGATTCGGGACTTTAAATCAATACAACTAAATAATGCCAAAGTATCACGAGACGCGCCTTATCTTGACTGATTAAACAATCTGGGGGATCTCGATCAATCATGCTTACGCTCGCCATGGAAGTACCTAGCCCTAGCGCAAGCTCTAGAAACCAAGAACTGGCCCCAGATTAAGAGCACACGCAGGCAACAAGAAACCTAGAAACACATGGGGGACTGCATGGCTGATGGATCCCAACCTTCCTCCGTGCTGCTGCGCCGGGCGATAGGAGATCCGGAGCACGGTGGCGATTCGGAGGGGACGGCGGCGTCTGCCTCTGCCTTCTTTCTCCTCCTACCCTCTTCCTCGGGACTGGAGGATGGATGCACGACGAAAGTGTGGGGAGGGGATCTCGGGGTTTCGGGCCGGACGGGGTGGGCCTGGGCCGCCGGGAATAAGATTGGATGGGCTGCCGCAGATGACGGAGATCATGGGCCAGGCCTCTCAGGGCTTTTCGTAATGGGGTTCGTTTGTTTCGGTAGGCATGCAGGCCTGCTCAATACACTGGTTCGAAATCAGATCTGGCGCATCTTTTTTGGGAGGAGAATTCCCGTGCAAGCAAACTTAAGGTAACGTGAAACGATCATACAGGGCCAGTGGCTTGGCCTGAACATTTGTACATTTGGAAATCGACAATTATTTGATTCCAAGAAGTAGTCCTTTTTCTTCAGTTTTTCTGTTTTAAAACTAAGTTGTTACGATTTGTCCTTGTTCGGCGAGTTTTTAGACAGAGTTTCGCTGCTGTGATCACCGGCAATCATGATATTGCTCCAAGATCCGGAGTCTCCGACAAAAAAGATTTTAAAAAGTCCAACATATACGTAGACTCAAGGACTACGATAAATATTGTTCATCTAAAATATTTAATGTAAAGCTGTATAATTGTTTACTTTATTCGTAGGTTATTAATATAAATAAGAGAATCTTTGTAAAAAAAATAACTTCTTGGGAAAGAGCTGGATCGTGTCTGTTATGGCATGAATATATGCATCTTCCTGAATTGGATCGTCATCCTCCCTGTTGCTCTGCGTTTCTACCCTCATGTTCTTCTTTTTGGTTGGAACTTCTGTTCTCTACCATGTCACTTGCTTCGACTTCCTCATTTGCCCACGTTCTGGTCATGCATCGTTCCTTTGCTGCCGATCATCCTGCTTTTGAAAGGTGAAATCTAGAGAATATATGAACTACATGTGGCACAGTCCCAAATCTTAAAGGTGATACGAAAGCTATATGGGTGAGCTTCGGTTCTCTGACATCACCACGACACCAGTAATTTTATGTTCTAAATGCCATCAATTGCTTATTTACACGACACGCTCACGCTAGGGAAAATCAATCATATGCCACTTTCAGATTGTCACTTTATGATTTACCATTTCTTCCGTCATAATTGATTATTTATCACTGGATTCATCTATTTTCCTAGGATTTGCCACTTTTGGGTTTCAATTGTCCATTCTCTCCTCCCCCCTTCTTCTTCCTCGCTCTTCCAGCTATGGCCACCACTCTAACCCAAATTCGCCTGCTCCACACAGTTCCTCACCACTTCTGCCCCGAGGGTGTAATAGCCCAAAATTTCACTATATTTTAAACCGAAGCCTCAAAAACCACTCTATTAGTTTTTCCTGAATTTTTCTAGCATTTATGTGCTTACCCCCGATTTAATTCTCTACTGAAAATCCCCTTTCTGTTTCCGTGTAATTAAATTTATAAAATCAAAAATTCCTAAATTACCTCTGGCCGGCCTATCTCCACTGACCCATTCTTCCTTGCTCGCGCCCACCGGCCTCTTGGGCCCCACTTGCCCTCGCGCTGGCCTGCTTGTCTCGACCCAAGGCGCTCGCTTGGCTGGCTCCCTCGTAGACCGTAGCCCATGCCGTGCCAACCCAGCTCGCCCGAGCCCACGACGCCTTCAGCCTTGCTACCTCTTCCTCACCAGAGAGCGCTCTGCCCGCACCACGCCGAGACTCGAATGACACAATAGCCTTGCCGTCATGCCTCCGAGCTTTTCTTTGCGCGCACCAGCAACACCTCATCTTCTTTGTAGCCATGCCGTGCTCCCGCAACCTCACCGGCGAGCCGTGCCTACTCATCACATGCGCTCGTGTCGCCGCACCACGCCGAGCATGCCCCAAATGTCGCCACCATCTTTGATCACGACAAACCTCATGACACACGTGTTGATGCCTCGCCGCTGCCACGTGTTGCTTGCTCCGCACTGCCCTGCCACCGCCCGCCGCTTTATCCCTGCCGCACACACGCCCTCACCCCTTATTGCATTCTGGACCCTATAAACTGCAAACCAGGTCGCCCAGTTCGATCCTTAGTGGCGAAATACTTGCCGCTGCCGCTCCATCTTCATCCCCAACGATGGTGAGACACCGCCGCCCACTCCGGACAACATTACTCACATAAAATGACGAAATATCATTTTGGCAAATTAATTGTCGAGAGCGAAGAGGTGGTCTGTGCTTAATGATGATTGTATGCACATATATTATCGTGGTGATTGTGTACACATCGGGTTATGAACGGTGGTGTTGCCTAAAGCATCGAGGACTAAACCCTTATACTAAGTTACTGCTCAACCACAGTAATGGTGTATTGGATTTGATTGGTATACTACTCAAAATGGTCAAACTTCTGTAGGAGTAGAGCTAAGTCAGTGTGCATCCCTTTGCCTCTGCCAACTGCTGCATATATAGGACGTGGAGCTGGATTGAACAATCACGGTATGCGTCCCTTTGTCTTTGCCGAATTGATTAGACCGACAGTTATCACAACAACGAGTGACTATTATTAAAGCCGACCGCTCCTACCGAAGGCCAGAACTGGGGTAGATCATGATAGCCTTACACTCATCGTGCGGGAGTAGGAAGCTAGAGGGCAGTGTTGCTATCTTGTTATCCCAACTCTGTACAAGTTGAGGGTATCCTATGGATAAAGCTGAACAAACTCTGCAGAGGTTTCCTAAAAGTATTTGAATGCGCCATACTTCTGGTTAATGAAGCTTTGTTGATGGGTGATACCAGAAACCACATCATAAGTATTATTTTCGGTGATTATAAAGTCACCTCCATATGTTATAAAAATTTAACTGAACTCAACCCTTTAAAATTGTTTTACAAAATACAAAACTCTCTTTTTGCACATGAAATAATTATGTGGTAGTAATTTAGCCTAAAGCCCTTGATTCATTTGAATCACCTGCATGTTATTATAAATATTTTGGCATTTTGGTTTCTCCAAAAAGTGAAACAAGTGGAGTGGCCTTTTGAAACGGATTTTTCAAATGAGTTTTTAAGCCTTAAACCATGTATGTCGTCGTCCGCTGTCGTTTTAAAATATACAGATAAAAATAATCAGTTATAGCAAAAGTAATCTATTATAGCTGAAAAAAATTAGAGAGATTGTACGAAGTAGACAAACTATCGTGTAATCTGCTCTTCTATAAACTTTAATAGTTTGGCCAATGAAAACCCCTAGGCTGGGAGCCATCACAAAATTTCGTGCAGAGGACGCTGGACCGTAGACCCGTACCGTCGGTAGTGGAGTTTGGGAGGTAAAACCCCAAACAAAAAAAACCAAGAAAGGAACGCGAAAAATTCCACAGACCAAACCAAACGAAACACACAAAGGCCACGCCACGCCTCCCCCCCTCCGCTCCGCTTTCCTTCCCTTCCACCTCTGTTCGTCTTCCTCCCCACACCACCGCCCCACGCCTCCCTCCTCCTCCGCCTCCTGGCCTCCGGATCCGAACCCTAGCCCTACCATTTGATGCGGCGACCGCCATGTCGTCGTGGGGCCTGGGCTGGAAGCGCAGCTCCGAGATCTTCCACCTCACCCTCGACTACGGCGACCTCGCCGACGCGCCCCACCCCCCGTCTCCGCCGCCGCCGGCCTCCCCCACCGCCGCTGCCAGCGCGTCCTCTTCGCCGACCGCCACCACCAGCTACGGCGACCTCGGGTTCCGCATCGAGCTCGACTGGTCGGCCGGCGACGACGAGGACCAGGTCGCGCTGCGGCTCCAGTCCCAGCTTATGGTCGCGCTGCCCCCGCCCCACGATGTCGTCTGCGTCGATCTGAACCCGAAGGAGGACGGGGAGGTGGAGGTGGGGCTGGAGATGCGGGTGGTCAGGAGGCGGGAGGCGCTGCGGTCGGTGCGGGTGGCGCGGGCCGCGGGGTCCGCGCAGGGCAGCGGCGATGGCGCCGGCGTGCTCGCGCGGCTCATCAGATCCAACCTCGCGCCAGCCCCGGCCGCGGATGGGGCCGTTGCCGCAGGCGTGCCGGTGCTTGCCGACCACTGGCGCTCCGTCGCCGTGCTCAGCCTCTGCAACTGCGGCTTGTCGGTGAGTCCATCGTCCATTCGTTCCACTCTGATCCGCGCTAGAACTTTCCATTTCGTTGTCGTTTTCCATGCGTGCATGATTAATGTAGAATTCTGCTAGTGCTGTGATTGCTGGATGCTGCAGTGATCTCGGGGGTGCAATTTTGGTGTTGTAGGTGTTTGTTAAGAGATTTTGGCCAGATTTATCATTTATGTAAAGGACACTTGGGCCTTGTTTGGTTGCTGTGCATTCGTCTACTTTCAGTTGTAGCGCTTCTGATGAGGTTTAATCGTGGGCATGGGGGTGCGTAACTTGGTATCTTGTTATTGTGATTTGCCGTGGACGCATGCAGCATGCTGGTGGTCCGGACTACTAGCCGTTTCTCGGCCATGCTTGCTCTATGCACATGTTGTTCTCACTTCTCCGGCCTCTGTGGCTGTTAACTTCTGCTGCAAAACCTGCCCATTCCGTTGTTCTTGTGTTTTACTTGTGTGAAATTGTACTTGTTGTGGCTGCAATTGGTGGTGTAATGATCTAGTGATGTGAAATCGTGTTTGATTTGGTAGAGTTTGTCTGATTGCTCAATGCTGATTGTTAGTTATTCTGATTTTGCAGTAGAAAGATGCTTGTTCTATGCATTCAATATTCACCAATCAAACTTATCATTTGCAGCAGGTCATTTTTTTGGACTTTTAGTTTTGTGTGGATTATTGGTACCTTAATTTTGTAGTGGGGATAATGTTAGCACTCGATTGAATTGGACGGCAATCTGAATCGAACACCTCACAAATCAACAAGAACTTGAAGGGTTTAGAGAATAATTTGAGTAGAAGAGGAGAGGAACAGCACTACTTTACTCTACCCCAAGGGATCTACAAACTACAGTACTCTAGATAGGGTAGAAATGGCACTGTTCATTGCTTCTTCACCATCACACTGTTTTGACTGACTAAAGTAAAAGTTAAAGCCTGATCACAATCAGCAATGGCTTACTGAAAGGCCTATCAACCATACATTTGGCCGAAGTGGTATCTTTTCTCCTAGGCCATCAGATACTCATATCACCTGTATTGACTTCTATTGGATTTTCTCAGTTCGCTGCCGATTTCCACTAAGATTGCTACTGCTCTGTTTTCTGAATCTGAAACTGAGTTTTGCACTGAACCTGCATAGTTATTGTTGAAGGAGTGGCAAACACCTCCTTGAGCAAGACCGAGCACATCAAGAGAATGTCCTAGGTCGTGGGGGCCACCCGTCATATGAAGATTCATGCACAGGAAGGCCCACAACTCATCATGTGGGGGCACAGATCAAAAGAGCTACTATTATGCCTAGAAAGGACAATGTTACCCCTCATTTAGTCATTTCTAAGTAAAGACTAACTCTCTCCATGAGGGGTATTCTTGTTATTTGTGTAGGCCCAAGAGCCTATAAATATCCCATGTACCCTCACTTGTAACTTGAGCTCAAAAGAAACACAAAAAGTTATCTCAACCGGTGTGTCTCCGGGAGGACCCCTCATGCAAGGAACCCTCCGTAGGCCATTGACAGGAGTCAGGAGTATGGCGGTCCTCTCAGACTCCCGAACCTGTATAAACCCCCATGTTACTTTTGCCCTCGTGGACGCTGACCCATAGTACGGCTGACGTTCACCCCCTCACTTGTATTTGGGTTTCACACCTACAACAGTTATGAGCCTGACAGCTAGTAAAGTGACATTAGGGTCTTGTCGGATGATCGAATAATTTACATCATGTTTGGGTATGTTTGCACTTGATTAACTTTGGAATTTGTTAATTGTGCATGCCAAGAATCTGATCACCTTTTGTCCTTTTCTCTTTTAATCAAATATGTGATCAGTATATCTGTAGAAAATTAGCTGCTCCATGTTTTTTAATTGAAAAAAAAAATCCTAAACTGATGTTGTTTATCATTTGGGATTATTGGTGTCTTGGTGAGCACAGAGTAATTGCAAGTTATGGGGCAATTGGGCACTGCTTTACTGATTTCTCTGCTAAATTGCAACAGTTTAGAAGTTTGCCACAGGATTAGATCAGTTTTTGGCTCTCGTCAATGCAGTGTGTAGTTACACAAGTTAGATTCTCTTTTCATTTTATTTTGGAACTGTACTATCAGCTGATGATATTGCAAAATTGAACATGATCAGAACTGTACTATCTTTCTATTATGATATTAAAGAAAGGGCATTATAAGGAAAAATGCTGGTATGATCAGATGTGTTTTTACTTGTGAGTTGTGAGGTATCGTTGAATGTGAAACATGTGATAATTATGAATACCATTGATTTGTAATGTATATACTTGTGCGTAGTTGCTAACACAGACGATTCAAGAAACAGATCATAGTTAAAAATAAACCAAAAAGAGGAATATATTATTCTTTGTTAATTTGTTTAGTTAGAGACTTCCTGCTTACCACCCATAATTTCATATAAGCTTACCACTTGATGTAAATTTGCTGCACTTTTTATTTTTTAAAGAAACAGATAGCACAGTTCAGTTTATTGATGTGGCAGATCTGCTAAATGAAAGTTTTGTTGGGTTGTTGGTGTGACGTGAGAAATCTCCATGAGTATCTGACTATCAGTGTTTGACGACCACTCAAGAGTTTGGATTTAATTTGTTTTGAGAGCCTGCAAAGAGTGTTTTCAGGGAAAGAAGAGTTAAATCGGATCAGGAAATATGAATTCAATGTTTCACTACTGTTGTTATTTTCTGCTTTTTCAACATATATATTGTGTGTGCTTTTAATAGATTTCAAAATGTTCTGTTGTCTTTTATGACCTATCTGTGGCTATGAAATTTGAGTGTGATTGATATCTAGACTACTCTAACCATGAAATGTTATACAAAAACTTGGCAGGTGCTTCCAGTTGAATTAACTCGCCTTCCACTTCTTGAGAAGCTATATCTTGACAACAATAAATTATCAGTCTTGCCACCTGAAGTTGGTGATTTGAAGAACATGAAAGTGCTGACAGTTGACAGCAACATGCTAGTTTCTGTTCCTGGTTAGTGTGTGCAATCTTTATCGCTAAAACTGGTGTTTTACAGATTTTTAACATCTCAATACTTCTGGTCATTCAAGATCATGTATAATCAACTGTCCTTACAATGATCTAAGGGTTTTCTTTTCTTTTGACAAGCAGTAGAGCTGCGAAAATGCGTTTTGCTGGAGGAATTATCATTAGAACATAACAAGCTTGTCCGCCCATTATTGGATTTCAGGTTATTCAATGCTATTTATAGAGGTTGTTTATTTTTTTGTAGTTTCTTTCCATTGGTGTCATTTTGCTCATAATTCATTCTCTGTTTCCCACAGGTCAATGCCTAAGCTACGGGTATTGCGCTTGTTTGGAAATCCTCTAGAATTTCTTCCAGAAATTTTGCCGCTGCATAACCTTAGGCATCTCACACTTGCAAATATTAGAATTGAAGCACTGGAAAGTCTTAGATCTGTCACTGTGCAAATAGAGGTAGATAAACTATCTTGGCATTCTATCATTCTGTTAGCTAGGTCATACCATTACTAGCATGATAGCATCTTTTTTGATAAGTGTGTGTTTGGGTTTTTTTCAGACTGAGAATAGTTCCTACTTCATTGCGGCCAGGCACAAACTTAGTGCCTTCTTTTCGCTTGTTTTCCGGTTCTCTTCCTGTCACCATCCTTTGCTAGCCTCTGCTTTGGCAAAAATAATGGAAGATCATAGCAATCAAGTTGCCATTAGCAAAGAAGAAAATGCTGTCAGGCAGCTTATCAGCATGATAAGCAGCTATAATCGCCACGTGGTACGCACTCTTACCACCACAATGTGGTCTGGTTCTGTGGAAATAAAATGTATATTTTAAGCATACCACAGTTAATTTATTTATTTTGTTAATTGCCAATCGCTTTTGCAGGTTGAGCAAGCATGCCTTGCTCTTTCATCACTGGCATCAGATATTTCATCTGCAATGCAGCTGATTAAGTGTGATATTATGAAGCCTATTGAAGCTGTACTGAAATCTTCTGACGACGAAGAATTAGTATCCGTATTGCAAGTTGTAGTCACCTTAACTTTTGTTTCTGATCATGTTGCTCAAAAGATGTTTTCAAAAGATGTGCTGAAGTCACTGAAAGCACTTTGTGCACACAAGAACTCTGAGGCAAGCTGATGTGGATTTACAGTCTGGTTGATGTGTTGTTTGGATAATCACTGGAGAGCTCATTGTTGTTTGCTTCCTTTTGTTAGGTGCAACGTCTATCTCTATTTGCAGTTGGCAATTTGGCTTTCTGCTTGGAGACTCGTCGCACCCTCATGCACTCTGAAAGCTTGCGTGACCTTTTAATTCGCTTAACTTTTTCACAAGAGAAGCATGTCAGCAAGGCAGCCGCACGTGCTTTGGCAATTCTAGGTATACTTGTTTTTGCTCCTGATTGACTTGATTTCTCGTGAATAATCAGTAACCATAACATGTGTTGATGTGTTTGTGAATCTCTTCAAACTTTTTAGGGGAGAATGAGAACTTGCGTCGAGCAATAAGAGGAAGGCCAGTTGCAAAGAAGGGTCTGCGTATTCTATCAATGGATGGTGGTGGCATGAAGGGCCTTGCAACTGTCCAAATGCTTAAACAGATAGAGCAAGGAACTGGGAAACACATACATGAAATGTTTGACCTCATATGTGGTACATCGACAGGTGGCATGCTTGCGATGGCTCTTGGAACCAAGCAGATGACTTTGGATCAGTGTGAAGAAATATACACAAAACTTGGTGAATGTCTTTTGGCTTTTGGAAGTTTCTTTACTTTTTTTAATTGTTAATGCCAATGTGTTGCCAACTGAACTGTTTGTTACTTGGTTTTCCTAGGGAAACTTGTATTTGCTGAACCTGTCCCTAAGGATGAAGCTGCTACGTGGAAGGAGAAGCTTGACCAGCTTTTCAAAAGTTCATCACAGAGTTTTAGAGTGGTTGTGCATGGGTCCAAGGTATAAATAAAGTAATGAACTTGTGTGTGGTGTTTCATGTTATGCACAATGTAGTGAGTTAATGAGCAAGGGCTTATTTACAGCACAGCGCAGATCAATTTGAGAGGTTATTGAAGGAAATGTGTGCTGACGAAGATGGTGACCTCCTAATAGAGTCTGCTGTAAAAGGCATCCCGAAGGTTTTTGCTGTATCTACTTTAGTCAGCGTCATGCCTGCCCAACCATATATATTCCGAAACTATCAGGTTTGTGTTTTCTATCCTTCATGAGTGGTTTGTAGTTTTCAGTTCCAACTATAGTTTGTACAGCTGTATGCCAGGGCTAATTTAATTATCAAAATTGAAATTAAAAAGACAGCTAAAAGTAATTTTTAATATTGTTTTAGCCATCACAATGTTTGTATCCAGGAAGGGCACAGCTTCACAGTGTTCTCTTCTTTTCTTTTCTGAGTATTGGCTCATACGGTAACCTGATAACATGTCCCAGTATCCACCTGGCACTCTGGAGGTATCACCAGGAATGGCAGAAAGTCCATCAATTAGCACGGTTGGAATGACTTTTTCTGGTGCACCAGTTGGTATTAAACGTGGTGCTTTTATGGGGAGCTGCAAGCATCGTGTATGGGAAGCCATAAGAGCATCATCTGCAGCTCCATATTATCTGGATGATTACTCTGATGGTAAATATTTATAAACTCAGTTTCAGATTTTATTCTGTGCAAGGAACATTATGTCTCTATTTGTCGAAGGCCTCACGATATGTACCTCAATCCTCTGTTTTTTTTTGTTTTGTTTTTTTTCAGATGTAAATCGCTGGCAAGATGGAGCTATTGTAGCCAACAATCCCACAATCTTTGCGATAAGAGAAGCGCAACTTTTGTGGCCTGATACGAGAATAGATTGTCTAGTTTCAATAGGATGTGGCTCAGTTCCAACCAAGGTAATACACATCATAGTTCTTGGTCGTGCTGCTAAAACTAATTCATCGTTAAAACTATTCAGTGCTGGGCAACAGGAATCCATGTGCAACCAATTCTTTACTGAATACTTACATTTTACTGAAGATTTAGCTATTATTTTCCCCCAATGTAACACATGAACAGTATATTGGGAAGGAATTTGGGATTGACGAGTTCCATTGGTCTCAATATCAAGCAACAGAGTGCCAGGCTTGTAAATTTGAAGGCTAAATTTTGGTCATTTTCAATTATTGCTGTCTTTTCCATTAAGTGGCATCATAAGGAATCTGTTAATCTAACATTTTCTATATTTAATTATTTACAGTAGCATATACTGGCCTCCATCCTTAGAAACCACAAATCCAGGCATAAATTTGCTATGAAGAAACACCTAACCGATCCAAGATGAATGCTGATTGCTTGTAGATTTGAATTGTTAACTTCTACACCACTAGTTTAGACTCCCAGTGAACTTTGATGTGAGATGTACATCTTTGGCACATTGTTCTTATATATACGTTTCATTCCATGTCTGCATCTAGAGTCGGAGAGGTGGGTGGCGCTACTTGGACACAGGGCAAGTTTTAATAGAAAGTGCATGCTCAGTGGAGAGAGTTGAAGAAACTTTGGATACACTGATACCGATGCTTCCTGAAATGCAATATTTCCGCTTTAATCCAGGTATTTTAATTTCCAAGGATGCTGTTAATATGATTTGAGCCATAGCAACATAATCATAATGTTTTTGGGTATGTTTAAACCAATGAGCTTGGATATTCAAATAAGTGGGACTCTTATTATGTTGGCAGTTGATGAACGATGTGGTATGGAGCTAGATGAGACTGATCCTGCTATCTGGCTTAAGTTGGAAGCTGCAACTGAAGAGTACATTCAGAAAAATTTCCAGACTTTCAAGAATCTTTGTGAGCTTTTAGTTCCAAGATATCAAGAGGAAGAAAAATCATCTGAAATTACCAAATCCCTGTCGCTCTCAAGATTGAAGTCATCAAATTCAGGTTTGTATTCTCCAGATTTCAGCGCTTCGTGTAACAATTTATGGAATATGTGGTTGATACATTTTTTAATCCTCTTTATCAGGTTTTAGTGAAAGTAACCCTACCTTGGGATGGAGACGTGTGGTTTTACTTGTAGAGGCCTCATATAGTCCTGATTTTGGGAAGAAAATAGATCATGCCCGTTCGCTTGAAACATTCTGCTCCCAGAATGGTATTAGGCTTACTCTAATGAATAGAATTTCTGGATTTCAGAAGCCAGTTACTGCACTTCCTACTCCAATTACTTCTCCCTTATTTACTGGAAGTTTTCCATCTAGTCCACTTCTATATAGTCCAGAGGGCACTCAACGAATTGGTCGAATTGACCTAGTTCCGCCTCTTAGCCTGGATGGTCACCCAACTACGAAGTCCTCACCGCCAACATCACCGCTTAAGTCATGGCAGCCATCTGTACATGTTCGGTCACTGTATGATAAGTTGCAAAATATGCCTCAAGTTGGTGTGATTCACCTGGCTCTTCAAAATGATTCAACTGGTTCAGTATTGAGGTATCTTTTACATGATTTCTTTCAATGAAACAAGCTTCAACACATTTATTTTGTTTTTTATCTGTAATTCTGATTATGTGATGCAAAAATTATTATTGCAGCTGGCAGAATGATGTATTTGTAGTTGCTGAACCGGGGGAACTCGCTGACAGGTTTCTGCAGTGTATCAAAACGAGCTTGTCAATCATGTTGCATGGGTGTAAGAGAAAGGGTGCATATTCCGTGTCAAAGATTTCATGTTTGTCTGAGTTGGTTGCAGAATGGCCATCATTTGAAATTGGTGGGATACACCACCGCTATATAGGGCGTCAAACACAAGTAGGAATCACTTTTTTCCTTCTCTTTGTTTCCAAGACAAATCATTATGTATACTAAATTCACTTGTTGCAGGTAATGGAAGATAACCAAGAAATTGGAGCCTATATGTTCAGGAGGACAGTTCCCGCTGTTCACATGACACCTGAAGATGTTCGATGGATGGTAAGCCATTATGGGTAGCTTGCACTTCCTTTTAACTGCTTTTCATATTCTGTTCCTTTCTAGTGTAATAACTGTGCGTAGATAGGAAGCATTTTACAAAATGCTCATGTAAATATAGTGCATTACTGCCAGTCCATTCCTCAAATCAATTACGAATTTAGGATCAACCATACATATTTTTCATAGTGCCATTGCCCCTTATCAAAATGATGTCAGACAAGGGGCATACTTGGTTCACGTCATGTATTGACCAAGCCAAAATCTAGCCATGATCAAGGCATGGCATGACTGAAAAAATTTGTCATGAATCAAATGGTAGCCAAACTCTGATGGCTGCCAATGTTGTGGCAAAGAGGCAGGGTTCACATATCATACAATGAAAGGGAGCGAGTATAGCAGCCAAATCTGTGGCGTGGAAAAACAGTGGCATGGATTTGGCTAAAGAATTAGTTGAAAACATAGCCAACGGGTACCAAGTTGGTTTGGTTAGCTAAAAATTGGTGTGGAACTGCACCAGTCAAGATGAACTCTTTACATTAGTTGTAACATCGTACTGTTTTTGTCTCCCTACTGTGCTTGTTGCAATGCACATCTAGAGTTTTTTTAAAAAAATAGGGCATTCTTGAGTCTTGATTCCTTAAATACATGGTGGCCCAGGTTGGAGCATGGAGGGAGAGGATTATTGTATGCAGTGGAAAGTATGGCCTTGCTCATGGTCTGGTCAAGGCATTCATGGATTCTGGTGCCAAATCAGTCATCTCGTCGTCCATTGAGCCTCCAGATTCCCAAGCAATAGCATACCATGGGATGGATGTAAATGGAAGCCTTGAGAATGGGAAGTTTGTCATCGCGGATGATGAAGCTGATGATTCGGAGCCTGAACCTGTTAGCCCTACAAGTGACTGGGAAGATAGTGATGCGGAGAAAAGCGGTGAACGCAGCAAAGATACTGACGATGAAGAGTACTTGGCTCAATTTATCTGCCTCTTGTATGACAAGTTGTTCCGCGAGGGTGTGACAGTGGACACCGCCCTTCAACAAGCGCTCCGCTCACATCCTAAGCTGAAGTACACCTGCCATTTACCTAATGTTTTGTAGCTAGTGACATTCACAAGCCATACCAAAATATACCAAGATCAAATTGACAATACTAGAAAAGGAATAAAAGATCGGGTGGATTCATAATGGGGCTATAGAGTTTATACTCAATTCATTGTGCAGGCGTTGGTAAGAAAAATGATCCCCAGTTGAATCTTTCGACGCGAATGCCGTTGTAAAACTAAGTACATAGAGCATATACTCATGGAGACATGGGCATAATAATGAGCTAATGAATAAAGCATGAAGGCTTTACAGTAATGCTTCTGTCGAGATCCGGGGTCTGACGTTCTGTTGCTGCCTTGCTGTTGACCTGTGCTGAGCACCTGCGCTGTACAGCAGCAGCGCTGCAAGCGGCCCCGGCTTCAGCTTTTGGATTCTGACTTATTTTTTACTATTTATAATTTCGTCTTTTTCTGAGCTTTTGGTTTTTTTTTTTGAGCTTTTTGCCGGTTCTTTTTTTTGCCGTATTCGTTTGCGTTGTTTGTGATGGGTTAACATATTTTTTAATTTTTTAAATTTAATTATGTTAAATAAGCCTCTGTCGATTCTGATGTTTTTCACCAAATTCTGATGCTTTTCAGCCATAAGCCGCCAAAAATAAGCCAAAATGATCACCACCATAAAATGATTTCTTTCTTCAGCTGCTTACCTTTATGTGAAAGCAAACTAGACATGTACTTCCATAGTTTAATGTAAAATATGCTTACAATAGGAAGGTGAAGCAATGTTTTTTGCTGCAAAAACCTTACCGTATTAAATGTCTTGGTTCAAGGATGATGCATCTTAGCATGTGCACATCAAAGTTTCCAATTCTAGTGGTCAATGTTTTGAAACCAAAACATTTATTGAACGCGGCCACAGCCAGGGAATCAGCTGGTTTTCGGAGAAAGACATGCTCATTTGAGCTAAGCTTCTAACTTCTTAATCTGGTCGAGAACATTTTAGTTTATTTTCGGACTTTTTTTTTATCTTTATTCCAGTTCATGATGATATAATAAATTTTTCTTTTTAAAATTTTTAGATTTTAATTACACTAAAAAAACTACTACCAGCTAGTCAGCTATAGTGTAAAAAAAGTGCTACAATAGCAAAAGGCTAGAAGCTCAAGCTTTATAAGCCCAAATGAGCACCTTGACTTCTGACTTCTTGTGTTGCTTATTTCGTGATGAAACAATGTGCTTGTTTAAACTTTTGAGATTTTATAGATCAACTACTATTACAAAAGCATGGCCTAATTGAGCAATGGCAGGTCGTAGTACACACTGAAGACAGCAATACACAGAAGCTACCTCTGCAAACGGCTTGTGATCTCCCGGCTAACTCTACCAACACCAGAAACGTAAATTTACAGCCAAACAACGTCCATCAACCGCCACTCAGCAACACGAACATACTATGGAGTTATATGTACCAATTAGTTTACTTAAAAACTTAAATTGATGATATAAAAATGTGCAATTCATCCAGCAACACTGACAAACTATTGAAGGCGTGCAATTCATCTAGCAACACTAACAAACTATTGAGTTGTATGCACCAATTAGTTTATAAAAAAACTTAAGGTGATGAGAAAATATGTACAATTTACTTATACTTCAACACCCGGACGTGTAGGCTCCCTTAGATATAAAATGTAGAATATAAGTGAGTTGCAATTATTCAACCGGGTCGAGAACTCAAAACCTCTTAATTCTGATACTATATTGAGTTATATGCATTAACTAGTGTTGATAGTATATTGGGTTATATGTATTAACCAGTTCACTTAAAAATTTAGGCTCATGAGAAAAACTTATCTTACAAAAAAAGTACGGTCACAAAGAGAATTCTCAATTCACGGGATGCGGCCCAATGTGAAGCTTCCATTATACAATCAATCCATTCTTTCTCATCATTGAGCAAGCCTCTAGCATAGCATGCATCCTTGGGTATAAGGTACCATTAAAAGTTCTGATTTCTTCGTAGCTATATGGACCACGAACAATATTAAGAAGCATTCTAGAATAATATTTCTAGCCCAGGCTAGGATGTGCTGTATACAGCCTACCTATGCATTTGCCTTTTTTGCGTAATGACCATTCCTTATGCTTTGAATTCCATACAAACTTGGTGCAATTCACTCGTACTTCACCACAAACTACTCCAGCAAGGCACGATCGATCTGCTTATGATCAGGCCTTCTTCGCCACGAAGCCGACGATGTGATCTGCTTGTGCTCAGGCCTTCTTGGGCGCGAAGCCGACGATGAACTCCCTGATCTCGTCGCTGGCCCGGTCCAGCGCCGTCCTCCCGTCGGCGTCCTTGACGTCGAGGTTTGCGCCGGCCCTGAGCAGCTCCTCGATCTTGGGCTTGTCGCCCTCGGAGGCGGCCAGCATCAGCAGGATGTCCACCGGGTGGATGTTCTGGTTCAGGAGCGCCTCCATCTTGTCGTAGGTCTCCACGGCGAGCATACCCATGTAGTTGAAGTACTGCAGCAAGAAATTCAGAAATGTAATGTAACACCCCGCCCATCCTCTGGGCCAGAATGCTACCACTCATGCAAGTTTCTACCTTCAGTTACCAGAAAATCCACACTAAAATATTTAGATAGCAGCGAAAAGATACAACATAGTTCTTTGTTTAGCCCATACTCTAGCAGCCTAGAAGAGACTAGCATAGTCTGACAAAAGGTGGTACAAAAAGTGATGTTGGCTCGTGAAGAACATTCATGTGCTATTCCCGCCCATGCATGTCGTCCTCAACGGTCACCTAAAAACAACAGCAAAGCAAGGGTGAGTCAAAAGACTCAGCAAGCACAAAGCAAAACAGAAAATAACAGGTTTACGAATCAGACTAGCATCATCACAGTTTCATTCACCACTCATTTCCATCTAATCTCAAATTCTCATCAACCAATCGTGATGCATATGCACATGCACTTCTTTCTTTTCTCTTTAGTCTATACCGGTATAGCGGAGCGAGCACCCGTCGATGCTCACCCAGGCCCGTCATGTTTCCATGCGGGGACCTCAAGCCCGTCCTTTTTCATACGGGGACCACAATAGCCCGTCATTTTCATGCGGGGACCTCATTCTCCACTCCCGTGGAGTGTCCACATAAAGCGGACCAACACTATCTCTTTTCATGACATGCATGCAATGCAGTTTCTCCATTTATGCATATCAACATGTCATGCCGCAGCATTCATCGTTCATCATTTCTCATCATGCATCCAGAAATAATTAACTTACCATAACATGATAAGCAATGCATCATCATTCATCTAATGAAACCACATTCTTGGAATTTACCGTTTTACCATGCACTTGCTCGGTTAGCCAAATGGAGTGAAGCGGCGTGCGACGGCGACGTCGACTCGGGACCTTCACTGCACAAACGTCAACCCGACTCAATGCATCGAATCAAAAACCAGGACTTAAGCGGATAACGACGATTCTACGCGCCTGACCCGACTCGGGCAAAATACCCGGGATTAAGGACCCGTCGCGCAGGTACCAATCCCATTTTCTTTTCTTTTATTTTTCTCCTCTTTTCTTTTCTTTCCCCTTTTTTTTTCCTTTCTCTTTCTTTTTCCTTTTCTTTCTTCCTCTTTTCTCTTCATTTTCTACGGCCGAACCGGCCCCTTTTTCTTTTCCTCCTCTCTCTCTCTCTCTGGGTGCTCCTCCAGCGATTTGGGGCGCCGGCCGAGCTCAGCTCATGGCCCAGAGCTCATGCCGGCCTCACCTGCCCCGCCTTCTCCTCCCTCCCACTTCCTCGCTCTCACGCGACCGCACCTAGGGCTCCGGCGGCAGCGACGGCGTCTTGGCGATTCGGCTCGCCGGCCTTGGGCTCTCCGCCGGTCGGTCTCCCCGCCGCCCTCCTTCTCGCCTCGGATCCGGCCGGCCCAGACCGGATCCGCGCCTCCTGCTGCAGCGGCGGGCGTTGGCGCCGCCGCTGGTCGGCCACCGTCCTCGGCTCCGGCATGCGCCTCGCCCTCGATCGCTGCGCCTCCACACCTCCTCGGCTCCCGGCCCGGCCGAGCTCGCCGCCACGGTTCTTCACCGTGACCGCTCCTAACAGGCGGTGCATCCCTCTTCCTTACTTTTGCATACTATTGTGTGGTGCTATGGGATTGTGGGAGGAGTGGTGAGCGTACTCAAGGGGTTAGCTTGGTGTGGTTCGGCGGGTGTGGATGTCGACGTCTCCGGATGGCGTCGGCGCCGTCCTCACGCCCAGCCTTCCGAGCTCTTGGGGCCTCCTCTCCTCCTTCGGGCTTCCTCTCCCCCACGTCCTCTCTGTGGTGGTCTTTGGTGCCTCTGGTTGCTCTCGGCTGGGGAGATGAAATGATGAGGCTTTCGGCTGTGGCAGACAGTGGAGCTGGCAAAAAGGGCTGTGTGATGTCTTATCTACTCATGGCTATCACACTCTATGCAAAATGCCGCTTCTACCCCTCCCTTTTTGCCTTGGCTGACTATGGTCCTGAGGGCTTTTTGGTCCAACAGTAGCCCTACACTATTTGGTGCTCTTCTCTAGTGGCGGGTTAATCGGTAATGTGTAAGAATAGAATCCCTGAAATGAAGAAAACCCACAACGCGAGACGGTCTTGGCCGGCCTGGACGGTGCAGGAACCTCTGAGGCGCTACTTTAGTCGCTTTCCAGATGGTGCCGACCGTCCCTGGGTGGTCTGGGAACCTCTGCGAGCGTTACTTATTCGGCATTCTAAAAGCCGATGGGTCTGACGGCAAAACCACCCCTTTCCTTTCTAAATTCGCTCTTTTGCAATTCAGTGGTATTACATTCTACCCCCCTTAACAGAATTCGACCCCGAATTCTAGCGCATAGCAATTCGCACGGAAGGACAAAAAAAAAATAAACTAACTGCACAACATAACATTAACTCATACCCTTGGAGAACAAGTCCGGGTACTTCTCGCGCATGCAAGATTCCAACTCCCATGTCGCTTCTCGCTCAGACTGATGTGTCCAAAGCACTTTAACATACTTTATCGTCTTATGCCTCAACACCTTCTCTGATTCCTCCAGTATTCGAACTGGGCGTGACTCGAAGGTGAGGTCTTGCCTTACGGATACCGGTTCTAATACAATCTCATGCTCTGGATCTCGCAAGTACTTCCTCAACATCGAAACATGGAACACATTATGCACCCCTCGCATGGACTCAGGGAGGTCCAAGCGATATGCCAACTTTCCAATTCGTGCCAAAATCGGAAATGGCCCAATGTACCTCGGGCTAAGCTTCCCTTTGGTACCAAATCGCACTATGCCTTTAGTGGGAGATACTCTTAGGAGCACACGATCCCCCACTTCGAACTCTAGCTCACGCCTCCTGACATCGGCGTAGCTCTTCTGCCTACTCTGGGCAGCCAATAGATTTTGTCTATTTTCCGCTACTCGTTCCACTGTTTGCTGCACCCAATCCGGGCCTAGAATAGACTTCTCGCCCACAGCATCCCAACACAGTGGCGATCTACACTACGCCCATAAAGAACCTCGAATGGCGCCGCTCGAACACCGGAGTGGTAGGCATTGTTATAAGCAAATTCGCAAGTGCCAAATGATCCTCCCGCTACCCTCCAGGATAAAACACAGGACCTCAACATGTCCTCTAGTGTCTGAATAGTGCGTTCGGACTGTCCATCCGTCTGCGGGTGGAAAGCGATCTTGAACGGAGTTTCGTGCCCGGCGCCCGCAAGCTCTCCCAAAACTTAGAGACAAACTTGGCATCTCTGTCCGAAACTATCGACTTGGGAACACCATGCAATCTCACAATTTCGCACATAGATGGGAGCTAACTCACTTCTTGAGTTCGTTGTGCGGATGGGGATGAAGTGCGGACTTCATTGAATCGGTCCACCACTACCCAAATTGCATCTTTACCTCGGCTGGAGTGCGAGGTGGCCGACTACGAAATCCATGGTGATATCATCCCAAGGCCATCGAGGAACCTCCAAAGGTCGCAATAGCCAATGGACGCTTATGCTCGACCTTTACTTGCCGGCAAACCCGCAAGATGCCACATACTTGGCGATGTCCACTTTCATCCTCTTCCACCGAAGTTCTTCTTAAGATCACGATACATCTTGGTTTCACCGGATGCACCGTGTCGGGTTCGATGAGCTTCTTTCAAAATATCACCCTTGACTTGAGCCTTCTGCGGCACGCAAAGGCGGCCTTTAAATCGCAAGGCGCCTGAGTCATCAAGGCTGAAATTCGATTTTTCCTTCATCAAGTCGCTTCCTCACTTGTCAAGCAACCGATCATCTTGTTGTGCCTCCTTTACTCGCTTTGGAATTTCGATTCCGGAAGAATCGCATCTCGATGCATGCGGTACCAAGATAACAATAGGAAATTCCATCCGCTCAAAGTCGACAACGAGACAACCTAGAGTAGAGGGTGTCGTCTTGCGACTAAGGGCATCGACAACCACATTTGCCTTGCGGGATGGTGCTCAAGAGTGAGATCATAGTCTTTAATAAGCTCCAACCACCTCCGTTGCCTTAAATTCAACTCCTTCTGAGTGAAAATGTATTTAAGGCTTTTGTGGTCAGTGAAGATATCACAAGATTCCCCATACAAATAATGCCTCCAAATTTTTAGAGCAAAAACCACTGCGGCAAGCTCTAAATCGTGAGTAGGGTAGTTTTGCTCATGTTTCTTCAACTGTCGCGAGGCATACGCGATCACTTTGTTATTTTGCATGAGCACACAACCTAGACCCACTTGAGATGCATCCGAGTAGACCGTGAAACGCCTCCTGCTCGGGAAGTGTGAGAACAGAGCGGTTACCAACTTCTCTTCGAGTATTAAAGCGTGCTCACATTCATCGGTCCCACCGGAATTTCGCATTCTTCCGTGTGAGCTGAGACATTGGCTTGGCAATAATGGAGAAGTCTTTCACGAAGCGCCGGTAATAACCAGCTAGGCCAAGAAAACTCGACTTCTTTAACATTAGATGGCCTCTTCCAATCCATGACGGTGGAAATCTTGCTTGGATCTACCGAAATGCCTTCTGGTTAATTACATGACCTAGAAAGCTCACTTGTAAATCCGAACTCGCACTTCTTCAACTTGGCAAAGAATTGATTGTTCCTCGAGTCTCAAGCACGAGCCTCGGATGCTTCTCATGCTCTTCATTCGTCTTGGAATAAATCAGATATCATCGATGAACACCACTACAAAGTCATCCGGTACTTGTGTAGCATACTGTTCATCGTTTCCATGAAAACAGCAGGGGCATTAGTCAGTCCAAAGGACATAACTGTAAACTCATAGTGCCCATATCTTGTTGAAAAGCCGTCTTCTCAATGTCTTGCTCCCGCTCGGATCCGATTATACCCGCATCAGATCAATTTTGAGAACACCTTGGCTCCTTCGGTTGATCAAACAAGTCTTCGATGCGAGGCAAAGGGTATTTATTCTTGATGGTCACTTGATTTAGAGCACGGTAATCTATACACATGCGCCAACTCCCATCCTTTTCTCGATGAGCAGACGGGGCTCCCAAGGTGACACACTACTGACGAATCAAGCCCTTGGACAACAACTCGTCTAGTTGCTTCTTCAACTCCTCTTGCAAGGGTTGCGCCAAGCGATAGGGAGACATAGAGATAGGTCTTGTACCAGGAACAAGATCAATTCTGAACTCCACATCTCGCTTGGGTGGCATACCGAAGTTCTTCAGAAACACATCGGGATACTCACGGACCACGTGAATATCCACAATGTGCAGCAGCACTTGGCTTCTCTGTAAGGGCTAGAAGTAAACCAGACTTCATTGTTCGTCGGCCGAGGAACAAGTGGCCAACACCAAGAGGGAACACGTGGGTGCATTCCCGAAAAGATTATCTCCTTTCCGATGGAGATTGCAAGGTGTTGTTCTCCGAGCGTGAAATCACGGCCTGATAGCAATGCAACCAATCCATGCCAAGGATAACATCGAAAGGTTTCAACTTGTCGTAGGTCTCCACGGCGAGCATACCCATGTAGTTGAAGTCTGCGAAGAAGAAATTGAAATGTAATGTAACACCCGCCCATCCTCCGGGCGAATGCTACCACCCATGCAAGTTTCTACCTTGATTACCGGAAAATCCACACTAAAATAATTAGATAGCGGCGAAAAGATACAACATAGTTCTTTGTTTAGCCCATACTCTAGCGACCTAGAAGAGACTAGCATAGTCGACAAAGGTGGTACAAAAGTGATGTTGGCTCGTGAAGAACATTCATGTGCTATTCCCGCCCATGCATGTCGTCCTCAACGGTCACCTAAAAACAACAGCAAAGCAAGGGTGAGTCAAAAGACTCAGCAAGCACAAAGCAAAACAGAAAATAACAGGTTTACGAATCAGACTAGCATCATCACAGTTTCATTCACCACTCATTTCCATCTAATCTCAAATTCTCATCAACCAATCGTGATGCATATGCACATGCACTTCTTTCTTTTCTCTTTAGTCTATCTGGGATAGCGGAGCGAGCACCGTCGATGCTCACCCAGGCCGTCATGTTTCCATGCGGGGACCTCAAGCCCGTCCTTTTCATACGGGGACCACAATAGCCCGTCATTTTCATGCGGGACCTCATTCTCCACTCCGTGGAGTGTCCACATAAAGCGGACCAACACTATCTCTTTTCATGACATGCATGCAATGCAGTTTCTCCATTTATGCATATCAACATGTCATGTCAGCGGATTCATCGTTCATCATTTCTCATCATGCATCCAGAAATAATTAACTTACCATAACATGATAAGCAATGCATCATCATTCATCTAACAGAAACCACATTACTGGAATTTACCGTTTTACCATGCACTTGCCTGGTTAGCCAAATGGAGTGAAGCGACGTGCAGACGACGTCGACTCAGGACCTTCACCTGTACAAACGTCAACCCGACTCAATGCATCGAATCAAAAACCAGGACTTAAGCGGATAACGACGATTCTACGCGCCTGACCCGACTCGGGCAAAATACCCGGGATTAAGGACCCGTCAGCGGTACCAATCCCATTTTCTTTTCTTTTATTTTCTCCTCTTTCTTTTCTTTCCCTTTTTTTCCTTTCTCTTTCTTTTTCCTTTTCTTTCTTCCTCTTTTCTCTTCATTTTCTACGGCCGAACCGGCCCCTTTTTTTTCTTTTTCCTCCCTCTCCTCTCTCTCTCGGGTGCTCCTCCAGGCGATTTGGGGTGCACGCCGAGCTCAGCTCACCGCCCCAGAGCTCGCCACGGCGGCTCCCCCCCCGCCTTCTCCTCCCTCCCCCTCGCTCTCACGCGACCGCACCTAGGGCTCCGGGCAACACGACGGCGTCTTGAGCGATTCGGCTCACGGCCTTGGGCTCTCCGCCGGGTCTCCCCTCGCCCCTCCTTCCTCGCCTCGGATCCGTGGCCCAGGGCCGGATCCGCCCTCCACTACAGCGGCGGGCGGGGCGTTAGCGCCGCTGGTCGGCCACCGTCCTCGGCTCGGCATGCGCCTCGCCTCGGTCGCCTGCGCCTCCACACCTCCCTCGGCTCCCCGGCCCCGGCTTCGAGCTCGCCGGCCACGGTTCTTCACCGGCCGACCGCTCCTAACAGGGCAGTGCATCCCCTCTTCCCTTACTTTTGCATACTATTGTGTGGTGCTATGGGATTGTGGGAGGAGTGGTGAACGTACTCAAGGGGTTAGCTTGGTGTGGTTCGGCGGGTGTGGATGTCGACGTCTCCGGATGGCGTCGGCTGCCCTCCTCGCCCACCCTTCCGAGCTCTTGGGGCCTCCTCTCCTCCTTCGGCTTCCTCTCCCCACGTCCTCTCTGTGGTGGTCTTTGGTGCCTCTGGTTGCTCTCGGTGGGAGATGAAATGATGAGGCTTTCGGTGTGTGCGCAGTGGAGCCGGCAAAAGGGTCGTGTGATGTCTTATCTACTCATGGCTATCACACTCTATGCAAAATGCCGCTTCTACCCCTCCCTTTTTGCCTTGGCTGACTATGGTCCTGAGGGCTTTTTGGTCCAACAGTAGCCCTACACTATTTGGTGCTCTTCTACCGTGGCAGGTTAATCGGTAACAGGTAAGAATAGAATCCCCTGCCGAATGAAGAAAACCCACAACGCGAGACGGTGCTGACCGGCCCTGGACGGTCTGGGAACCTCTGAGAGCGCTACTTTTAGTCGCTTTCCAGATGGTGCCGACCGTCCCTGGGTGGTCTGGGAACCTCTGCGAGCGTTACTTATTCGGCATTCTAAAAGCCGATGGGTCTGACGGCAAAACCACCCCTTTCCTTTCTAAATTCGCTCTTTTGCAATTCAGTGGTATTACATGTAAAGTAACATTCATAGAATCTTCAATGAAATGACATGTGTAGGCCAGCATGGAAAATTGGGTAAGGTATCTTTAATTCGAGGACAGAAATAACTGAGGTATGAATATCTCTCACTGGCAATGCATATGAAAAAAATGTATATCTATCTTCATATCTCTTGTTGCATCCCACACTGACACACACACAAAGCAACCAATATGTGAATGAGCATGTTCACATGTCCTGCAGCTATATAGTAAGCCATTTGTTTCTGAAGCTAGAAAACAGTGCAAATAAGGGCCAATGTTTGCTGCGCAAATGTGATTCATGAACTGGGAAGAGATGCATTGAAGTACAATTCCGGTAAAGTTCTCACATTAATTCAGCTAAAACAATGCACTAGTTGTGTTCAACAAAATTCTTTGTAACAGTTCATTTCCTGATGAGCAAATCAAGAAACGCTTTTCACTTCTAGGACAAGAGCAAAACCATGGAGGAGGAGAAGAACAAGCCAGGCTGACCTGCTCGACGTCGTCGCGGTCGAAGTCGTCCCTGCCCTGGCTGCCGTAGATGCCGGCGCCCTCAGCGTCCTTGTTCCCGAGCTTGAAGAAGCACGTCGGCCCCACCCTCCCGCTCTGGCTCGCCGGCACCACCCCGCTCAACCGCGACGGCCGCAGCCACCCCAGCAGCGGCGTCCTCAGCCCTCCTCCCCCCTGCGCCGCCCGCGGCGAGCTCCTCCTCGACGAGGAGGAGGCCTTCTTGGCTGTCAGCTGGATGGTGCACGGGATGGAGGCCATGGCGCTTCTTGGAGTGCAAGCACGTTGAGGAGGGAGAGGTGAAGGGCACAGAGAGAGATATGGAGGGAATGGGTAAGCAAACTGTTTGGTGCTTTGTTTAGCTCTGCAGGAGATACGAAGAAGCTTAGCCTGAAAAGTTAACCAAGGTAGGTGATTACTGCCTGAATTCTGAATCCTTTTGCCTGATTGTTTGGTTCAAGACAACACAGGAGATATTCAGAAAGTGCAGGAGATATAAAGTGGTGCTATGTTTAGTAGAACAGAGGAGAGATTGGACACAAGTTTGTGAGAAATAGGTGGAAGTTGCTGTGAGATATATATATTGGTGTGACAGGATAAATTTAATCTAAGGATGGTATCTGATTTAGTCAATTCGTTTGTAAGGCTGCTATTTACCATGTGAAAAACAGGTACATCTGAAAAGTGGGCGAAGTCTGGAAAGGGAATGTGAAAATTTGGTAAATGTAAAAGGTAGATGTGGAAGATAGATTTGCTCAGTGCCATATTGGGACAACACAACAATCTTGGAAGATAGATTTGCTCTCAACTAGCAGTTTAGCACCTGCAACATATGGTGGCAGCTCTGTCATATGAATCTATTTTTTGAGGGGTTTGTCATATTAATCTTTGTTAGCATCTTTCCTTCGTTGTTTTTGGTGGTGTTTTAGTTATGGATCTCCTGCCGAAGATGACTGGCATGACAAAAATGTTGCCTAGAGAGACTGTAATACATGAAGATAAAGATAGTAAGTTGCCCAATCTAGCATTCTAGCAGCGTTTACCTCACGGTATTTTTCCAATATTGTGAAGCAGTTCCCTTTATCTGTGCTGTCAATTGTCACCATTTAGATTAACTGACAGAGTTCTGCCTTAGAATAATGATTGATTAGACATCAATTAGAGGAGGTTACTCTTTGCTCCCCACAAAACACTGGACCAGCATCCTGTCCAGCAGAGCCTCTAGGCTAGCTTACCAGCACCCAGCATCCAATCAAAGCTAGTTCTTCTATTGCGACATTAGGATTTTGTAGGATGTGGTATATTCCCTCCGGTCTCCATCACATGAAATCTACCCGTGAGGGAAATTCTAATGTTCTCCTGACATTGGGCTCAATCACGAACAGCTCAAATCTAGCCACTCTATTTGGATATATTAGGCTGGTTTACAGACATCAATTTTGTTAAGGAGATAGAGATAGAGTTGTATTAGGAGATAGAGTTTGGATTCTAATCCATATATGCCTTATCTCTATATGTCATATCTCTTGTACTCTCCTATATATATAGCCCTTTGGGTCTCATATCAACACACACAATATTCATAACATGGTATCAGAGTCTAGGTTACATACCTAGCCTCCGTAAGTCTTCCGTTGTTGCTGCTCCCGGGAGAATCGATCTCTTCTGGGGGCGGTATCTCCTCGACGCTGCTTGTCAATGGCCGGATCAAGGCTATGCACGAACTCCAAATCCGTGTACACGCGGAGGTACTGCACGCGCCGCGAGTCCGGGAAGCGCTCGGCGATTAGCTTCGCATGTTGTCGCGCCTCCTACGCCGCCGCACTCTACTCCCCGTCGTCCAACGCCACGCTCCGCGTGCCACTCTCGCGCCGTGCCGTCTTCGCCGGCTCATCGCATGGATGGCTATCCACAGCGCCGTCTACAAAGACAAGGACGGCCTGTTCTACATGCTATATCCGTGTTCTTGTCTGTGTGGCTCTTCGACTACGATCCATGGAGATCATCTCAGGAAACGAGGACTCTTCTCCGTTGGATCCCTGCCAGGGTCCACTTCTGTTCTTCGACTACGATGATCCGGAGGAGGCAGCAACCGACGTCAAGCTCTTCTATAGTATTCCAACAAGGCAGCTGCAGGTCAAAAGTGTAGGTGATTTGCGAGATCACTACTAGCGACGGCGTCGACCGCCTACGTCGCCCGCCTGCGTCGCCTCGCTCCGTCAACAAGTTCGAGGACGTCAAGATGCTCAACATGTTCTCCATCTCCTTCGGCGTTGCCATCGCCGCCTACGGCGAGGCGCGCTTCGACGTCCGCGGAGTCGCGCTCCAGCTCGCCGCCGTCGCCTTCGAGGCCACAAGGCTTGTCCTCATCCAGATCCTGCTCACCTCCAAGGGCATCTCGCTCAACCCCATCACCTCGCTCTACTACGTCGCGCCCTGCTGCCTCGGCTTCCTGCTCGTGCCATGGGCCTTCGTCGAGCTGCCCAGGCTTCTCGCCATCGGCACGTTCCAGCCGGACTTCTTCGTGTTCAGGACCAATTCGCTCTGCGCTTTCGATGCGTCTCCTGGAGCAGCGCGGGTGCTCGCGACGCGATCGCGCGCGCGCTCGTGCATGCATGCATACTGCGCGTTCATGAGCCACTCTGGCGCCAGGTTCATGTACTCGTACACCAGCAGCTGCCGCGCGCCCTCGGCGCAGAAGCCGCGCAGCTTCACCAGGTTGACGTGGTGGACGTTGCCGATGACGGCGATCTCGGTCAGGAACTCGCGCCGGCCCTGCATGCCGAGGTTGTTCATCCGCTTCACGGCCACGGTGCTCTGGTCGGGGAGCTCGCCTTGCCGACCCCGCTCGACTCCACTGCCCCGACGACTCCGCCCAAGACCGCCGTCATCGATTCCCGTCGCCGACTCGCCGTCGCCGACTCGCCTCGCCGATCGCCCGATCTCGCCGGCTTCTCTCTGCTCCGGTTCACAGCCGTCGCTCTGCCGTCCTCGTCCGGATCGGCTTCCTTGCGGTCGGCCGTCGCTGATTCCGCTCGACTCCACCGTCGCTCTGCCGACTCCGTCGTCTGAGGTCGGCCGTTGCCGACCCCGCTCGACTCCACTGCCGCTACGCCGTTCGTTTCAGTGAGTCAGTCTTTAATTATCTTTCTTTGAGTCTTCCGTTGCGTACATCCAAATCCGTAGTCTCTAATTTCTAGTTCGTCCAAGCCGTGCGAGCTAGATTTATTGCCGTGCACCGTCATGCATCTACCTATTCCTCTTCGGCTTGATTTGACAGTTTATTCCAAGACTGCACGCAACGACGACATCATCAAGATTCGGATTTCGGATTTTTCTTGTTTTAATGTTAACTCCTTTTTCAAATGCAATGCTATTGCATACGCTTTGCATTTGAGGGGGGTGTTAAGGAGATAGAGATAGAGTTATATTAGGAGATAGAGTTTGGATTCTAATCCATATATGTCTTATCTCTATATGGCATATCTCTTGTACTCTCCTATATATATGGCCCTTTGGGTCTCATATCAACACACACAATATTCATAACAAATTCAATCACAGTCTACGATTCCCTTCCGTTATTCCAGACATCCAAGGTTTTCTGTCAAATTTGCATTACCAGATGACTCTCACCCCTCTGGCTTGCTAATCTGTGCAAGATCTAGTGCATTAGGTCGCGAAACAAGCCAGGTTTTCATAAATTACTTGCTAATCTGTGCAGACAGCTCAAATCTTGTTTCTAATGGCAAATGCTTTTCACAAATTAACCTGCCATACATCAGAGCACAAGAGCTCTTTCCAATTTCCATACAGAGAACCAGCAAGGAAAATCGACTTAGTACATGCAAACTGGATTGCAACAACGAAAGCCTTGCAAGAACCAACGGTGCCCTCCAGGAAAGGGCGTCGGTCTTTTTTTTATTTCAGATGCTGGGTGTGGTCCTTGCCAAATTCCATCAGGGCTAGGCAAACGTCTCCGACAGCTTCGAGAAGCCGAGCTTCCTGAGGCGGCCGCTCATCGGGTTGCCGCACTTGACGTCCACCACCTCGACGCCGCACGCGTTCCCTTTCTTCTTCTTCTTCGCCTTGTCGACGTTTGGGCTCCTGTCCACGAGCACGCCATCTGAGGGCAGCATTGGAGAGTTGAAGGTGCTCCGTTGAGAGCTCCTTCTTGGCTTGCAGGCTTCTTCAGCACTCGCCCGGTCTGCTCTGCCATTGTTGCTGCTGCTGGTGGCATTGGATGAGCTCTTCCTTGAGATGAGCTTCCTAGGACTAGCTCCGCATGGAACGGAAACTGGGCTGCATTGGCACCTCAGGCGCGGTGTGGTAGCTACTTGCGGCGCCGCTTTGATGGTGTCCAATTCTCTTGTCACGAGTGAACCGATGGTGCCAGTTGTGCCGACTTTGATCGCGCCTCCCTCGCCATTGACAAGCTCGGCAGCGCAAGGCATGATCTGTTTATCAGAAGAAGTCTAGTAATTGGTCAGGCTTTGTCACAGCTCACAACTGAGGAAACTTGAATCAACAATTGGATGAAACAATTTTTTTTTTGGTGTCTAGGTATCACCCGGATGTTTCTTCCTAACGATCATCCAGATTTCAGACCGTTTGATTAGAGATCCAACGGCCTTTTTTTTTTTGAGGAGGGGAGATTTTTTTTTGAGGGGGTGGGGGGAGAATCCATAGCCGTTGGATCTCTAATCCAAAAGTCAAAAATCTGGATGATAGTTAGAAAAAAAATATTTAGGTGATGTTTATTAACACCTATTTTTTTGATAGGAAATGAAACAAGATATGTTGACATGAGAAAAGCCATAAGTGTACTTCAAAGGTGAAAAGTCAGGAGAAAGTTGCATGACAACAAGAATAAAATCATGATGTTTTCAACATGCAAGATGAGAGGTGCATAATAACAGACACTTGCCACCATGATTGCCATTTGAGAAAGCAGAGAGAAAGATAAGGCTACAATGATTCAACCACCATGATAACATGGCATCAACACATGTCTGTTCCTAATTCAAGTATTATGATATCCACATAACAAATCCAACCAATTTGTTCTCCTAATTCAGGAATTATGATAACCACACAACAAATCCAACCAATTTGTTCTCCTGATTCAAGAATTATGATAAGTACACAACAAAATTCAATCAATTTCTTCTCCTAATTCAAGAACTATGATACTCATACAACAAATCCTACGCTTGTTCCAATGGAGTCTACATGGCACCAACACTCATCTGTAAATATGCTTAAGAATGACACCACATACCACAAAAAAAAAGATTTTTTTTTCTGAGAAGACACATAATGTTGAAGTTGTTAGAATAGGCAACAAATTCCTTTTATTCATTTGTATTCCCTTATACTCTCTGTATATACTGCCCATTGGGCCTTATGAATATATACACAATATTCATAACAGAAATTATGCAACGCTACTGGCACATTGAACATAGAATGCATAACATGATTATCGGAAGCGAACCAAACAATTAACCTAATGTTCTAATCATATAATCAATGCAATTGACAATAACACAAGGATTAAGAAATCTCAACAATTGTTGTCCTATTGTAGCAGGAGTTATTGGAAGGCGATGTCGAAAAGGATGTGCCGTATGTGTGATCTCAGGGATTTCAGAGGGCAATTTGACCAACAAACTGAATAAAGATGCACACTGCTCAAAACATTTCCTCCCCCTTTTCTCCTACCCTTTCTATCCCTTCCTTTCTGCCTTAATTTCCTCATTGCATCTACTGATGCCTACTACTTTTAGACCATACATCATGTATTCCACAATGACCTGTTCCTTCTTTTCTTCTTCCAGAAAAAAGTAGTACCAATAACAATGATTTACCACCAACATCATCAAGTGAGAAGCAAATGGAAGGAAGCATCACTTCATGGGATGCCAACTGGGCAAAGTAAAGAACCTACTCCCTCCCTTCTGCCCCCCGTTTCTTTGCATCTCTTTTTGTATATTTTTATTCTTGGATACCTTAGGCTACTGATCTAATGAATAAATCTAATGTAGCAGAACTTTTCTTGTGACAGTGCCCACCAAAACCCATTATCTAACACTGGAATTAAAGAAACAAGAACCAAAACACAAAATTGAAACAGATTTCCTTGAGGACAAGAGTCCAATGAGCAGCATTAAACAAGAGTTCACATTTCCATTCCTGCATGTAGGACAGGGTATAGAATTCTAGAGTTTGATTTCGTGCTTAGTACCCCAGTCTTGAAAGTCAAAGCTCAAATGCAGCAAGAGCGTAGAACAGAATATGATAATTTGATAAAAAAAAAACAAGAACAAAACCAGAAAAGTGAACTTTTGTACATACAACAAATCAACAAGCAATTTGGAAAAGTCGGAGAAGAACAGTTGAAACCACCAGGAGTTAGCAATCAATAACACCACAAGAGACAACAAGATTTGGGAGAATGACATCAAGCAAAAACCATTGGCAGAAATGGTGAGAGAAAATTGCAAGAGCAGAACCCTTGAATCCCCAATGGAGCTTCCACAGACAATTACGCAGCAAATCTTCGCTCTCCAGCAACAAAACCATTCAAGAGATCATACAAAGCAGCAGGAAATAGGAGCCTGGGACATACCACCCTAGTTAGTCTTGAGCCACTTGAATCTCTGCACACCACAGAGGGAGAGAGAGGAGTAGGGGAGAGAGGCCGGGGCAGCTTCTGAGCAGAATTGAACAACAAGGGTGAGGGCACATCCACATAACCTCACTCCATTTATTGCCTTCCTTCTTCCCTCCCCTCTCTGTCATTTGTCATGTGTGTATGAACAGTTTTTTTCTAGACCTGCTTACCAAGAAAAGAATAGAGCATATGCCAAGGGGTTACATGCATTTTTTTTGGAATAAGTATATGGCCTGTTTGGTTGCGGCTGCGGCTTATGATTTTTGGCTAAATTTTTTGAATTTTGGCTGTTTACGGTACAGATTACGGAGACACAGATACTCACTTGCGATTTTGGCTGGTACTGATGTTGGCCTTTTAACGTGTAGATCGTTTAACTTGTAGACCCCGTCTTGAGAAAATACTCCGTTTGAAAGTTATGTACTGTAACAAAAGTCAAAAGTCGTCAGTTTCGGAGGAAAATAACATGCCATAGAGTATTTGGAGCTATTTGGAATTTGGATAGACTCCACCTCGGTGACGTATTGTATATTTGTATGTCTTATTTTTTTACATGTGTACGTTGAAAATGCCAAAAGGACGGTTAGTTACACATGCCTTTGAAATTTGATTATTGCAGCACCAAGCATGGCATATGTATCACATAATTTAAAAGTTGTCGTGCGAGAGCGAGGTGATTTGTGATTTAATTAATCGTTTCATTTGTTAAAAGTGAAATTTATCATGATCAGGGCTGTTGCAAATTTATAGGTTACAAAGTGGTTGTTTGTCTAATAGTTAAACATAATAATTGTGAATTCCAAAAAAGATAATATTTATGGCAATGCAAAAGTGGTACTAAACGTGCATATTCCTTGGTGAAAAAAAAAACAAATTTGAAGACAAATAGCCTTTTCCGGGTATCTTTATGACTAAAAACGGATCATAATGAACAATTTCCTTAGAATAAAAACACAGTGAACAGATAATGGTAAGCACGTGCACAAATCGTTTTTTTTTTCTAAAGATATCGCACGATAAAATAAAAATTTGCAAGCCGCCGTAACATTTGGAAGATTTGCAATCCACACATTATTGAGTGATGAGAGACGCTATTAGATGGGGTTGGTGTAATTTTTCAACACGTCAGCAAAGATGCTTTTCAACGAGTAATTAACCAATTCAAAATAATTTTCCGCAAAAAAAATTCAAAGGACTTTTTAAAATGGGCAAATTGAAATCGATGCGTTATATTGGGGAGTGTTTAGGTAGTATTTCCATTTTTTTTTTTTTGCTTTCCAAGCATGGCCGGGTTTTTAATATTTGGACTGGCACGTCACAAGACAGATAATACTAATAATAATAAAAAAAGTCTCAAAAGAAAAGCGAGATTAGAAAAAGTAAAACGAAAGGCCGTTCTTGAGAGGGTAGAAAGGCTCGTGTCGAGCTGTGCGCCGCGGTGTGTCTAAACTGTCAAATCTTTTAAGGAATATATATATTGAACTTAGTACTACTCATACAAATCTAAACTGTCATTTTGAAATTCTGAAATGCTTAATCATGGCCTCATATAAAAAATACTACAAATGCTCCGTATATGATGGCAACAATCAACAATTAGACGCAACTTTTACTCGATCGGGTTACCATTTAGAGCACAGAGGTGTTCGTAGAGATCACAAGTACGCAGCTTTCTTATGGATTCATGTGCGAAATGTTTGTATCTGAACAATACAGGACAGGCATGGTTGTGTACTTGTGCCAACGATCCAAGCATTCTTCGTGCATGATCCGTGCTGATTAATTAAAGGCAAGTAAACGCCATCAATTACAAGCAAGACGAGGACCAACGTAGCTCGGGTGATCGTTGGGGTGAGTTAACGCCGCCCCCGTCTGGATCTGATTTCGGGTTTCATCAGAATAGCTAGGAACCTCAACAAATTAGGAATTTTGAGAAGAAAGAGTAAATATATACGTGAATTTACAAGTTAAACGATCTACAAGTTAAAAGCTCAACATCTGTACCAACCAAAATCGTAAATAAAAATATATATCTCCATAATCCGTACCATAAATAGATAAAAACTATAAGTTGAAGCCACACCCAGAAAAGCCCTACGGCTCAGGCTGCGCTGATCGATGACGACGTAGATAGGAGTGGCTTGGACATGCGATGGAATATAAAATAAGGGATCTAATTGGATCGAGTGCTGTTTACCATAGCTGCACCGCTATCGCTTTCCCTCTCCGTTGGATTCGCACGACCCTGAATTATTTTGATCCACTAGCTAGCTCTAATCAAGTCAACGATAATCTCATCTCATGTTAAGATCCTTCTAACCGTGACTAATCAATGGTAGCTACTAATGCACATCGCTATCGTTTTACGCTGATTTGGCCCTAAGGTTTTCTAGGATTCTAAGGTGGTGATCATTTTGGTTTATTTTTAATGATTTATGGTTGAAAAACACTGTAGCTGGCTGAAAAAACAGTAACTAGTATGTTAACAAGAAAACCCGCCATATCTATCCAGCCAGGTGTCTCAAAGTTACAGCTTTTCTACAGTAACTAGTTCACCCTGCAAAGATTAACAAAGTTTCAACCGGGAGTCGGCTCCCCATTGTACAGTCGTCGAAAAAGATGAGCACAGATATTGGTATAGGGAAGAGAAGTGGCTAGAGCACTCATCTTAGGCCCCGCCCGTTTTGGCTTAAGTTTCTGGCTTCTGGCTTATTTTTTACTATTTATAATTTCGTCTTTTTCTGAACTTTTGATTTTTTGAGCTTTTTTGCCGGTTCTTTTTGTTGCCGTATTCGTTTGCGTTGTTTGTGATGGGTTAACATATTTTTTTATATTTTTTAATTTTTTTTAAATTTAATTATGTTAAATAAGACTCTGTTAGCTACAGTATTTTTTCAGTCAGCTATAATGCTTTTTAGCCATGAACCACTAAAATAAGCTAAAATGATCACCACCTTGATATCGTGCTAGTTTTGTCTAGGGCAGGTGAGCGCAAGGAATCCAATCCAATCGAGCTCGAGACAAGTTGTCGGGCTGGTGTCCTAGGAAGAGCCGGCCAGTAGCGCCAGGCCACGAGAGCTCAACAGCCACACCCACACGTGAGGCATGCATCTGCCCACTGCTAAACAATCACCAGTGGCTGCTCGTTAGTTTCTATACGGTCGTGTTGCTTTCAGCTCCCGCGTCACCCACCACCAAAAGCCTAATTTGCAGGAGCAAGCATATGCACGGATGCACGTGAGCCTTCAGGTACTGTGTGCTCGCAGTGTGTATTTGTCTCATGTGCCACAGCCGGTGGCCATTCATCTATTCCATGCTGTTTAATTGTTGTTTGATGATGATTCGAATTTGTTATTGTATTTGTCTCAGAGGCGTTATATACGTCGACTAGCGTCTGACATGACATCAAGTGGCGTAACCGGCTCGGACTTCCTTTCCTTTTTCTGTCAGAGACTCTTATTCTCTACAGGTAGATGCGTTGAATAGTCTCGTGCTTATAATTTTTTACTTATTTACTGAATATTGTCTTTGTGTGTTTATATTTTTTTCTGTAAGGATTTTTCATGTAAAAATGTGTCTTCTATGGTATGAGGAGGGTTCTGTCTAGTCACAAGTGTGCGCATGCACACGCACACGTATTCGCGTGACCTGTGACAGTGACGTGACGTGGCGCGCCACTTGGCAGACCAAGTACATCTTTATTTTTGCTGAAACCTGCACCTCTCTCTCTCTGTGTTTGAATATGATTCAAACGTTTGAATTTGAAGCTTTACTGAGGCTTTGATGATAGACAATTACTAGTGGATAAATGACTGGTTGAATGTGTCGATTACGGTGGGTAAATGACTGTTTAATTATGTCGATTACCGATCATCTATATATATGCCTGGAGACGTCCAGAATGTGTGTGAGAATCTCACTGCCTCCATTTTCTTTTTCTCTGCGATTTTGTGCTTGAGTACTGTGCTGTCTGAACCTCGTCGACCTTTCTTCCCAGTGTACACCTGGAAGAAGGGAGAGCAGCTATCTCCGAATCGTTGCCGCAGAGAGTACATGCACGGGGCGGCAATAAGGTTTCGGGCGGCGCATCTGCGACCGCTCCGCACCTGCGACATCTACGTTCTGCACTGCGTCAAGCCTGCGCGGCTTCCTGTTCTTCATCAAGCTAACTAGTAAGTCGTTCGCGCACAAGTACGACTTTGTTAATATATTTTTCTTTGAGTATATTCTAAAGTATGATGAGTAGCCTACTGTTAGTAGTAAGATTTGCATCACTAGTTTATTGTATTTGTCTCTTTGTAAAAATTGAAATTAAAATATTGCTCATATTTCCAACAGTTATAAGTTAGAACCCTAGGAAAAATGTTTTTTAGAAGCAAGAAATGATAGTAGATTTGTTCATGTAAGTCCTGGCGTTCCTCGATTAACCTTTATCCTTTTTTTGAAAATGGGATTAGCCTTTATCCTCGAGACAACGTTAGCTCTATTTGGTCCCAAGTGGCCATCAATGATTGAATACTCGACGTTACATCCATTTGGTCCCAAGTGGCCAATGGATGGGTTCTTTTTGCCTGATAGTTTATGGTTTAAATTTTTTGAATTTTAGTTATTTGTGAAAAACGGTACATAAAAAAAATAACTACACATAATTTTGGCTGATACAGCTGAACTTAGTACTTTTTTACTATAATTTTTCTATTGATCTCACCTTAAAAAACACACTGTTTAAAATCTAATTACCGTAGATAGTACAAACATAAATCAACTTTAAGCTGAAAAAGAATCCGGCCAATAATATCGATTGAATACTAGCTTGTGTAGTCTACATGTCCATTGATGATGGACCAAACATGCATGTGACTATTCATTCGTCTTCGCCCGACACTTTTGCATTCGTGGACCACCACTAGTACTCCTTAACAACGACAGTGTTAAATCTGGCCCAATTCTCCTATCAGTACAAGCTAAAGCCTAATTAATAATTACCTACGGCCCATTTCGTGGGCCTTGAGAGTTGGAACCCTGAAATGAAACACGCGGGCTCGACTTTCCGCACAGCCCCAAGAGCTTTATCAATACGGAGAAAGCCCACGACACATTTCAGCCATTATTTTGGTAACACAACCTGACCAAAATGGCCGAAGTGCTGAAGGACTACCGGTAAAATGGCCTTTTTCCGGCCGTATCAAACAGATACGAATTATTCATATATTCGATTAGAGAAAAACTAAGCGACGTACACCGTCACATTGCTTTTCAACGGTATACGTACGAAGCAGGCGACGCTACGATTGGGACGCGAGTGTTGCGTGTATGTTGTGCCTTCGGAGTGGTGGAACGTCAACTCGAAAGGAAAGAGAGGCCTCGAGAGTTCTAGACGTGAATTCTGGGGAGCTTGGCCTGTTAAGCATCCACCCAGCCCAATAGTATGTCTTCTGCTGGTTCCTTAATACGGGCCCGTATAATGTTCTTTGTTTTGCATCGTTTTTCTGGAAGAACGGAGTGTCCGAGTCTCCGAGAGCTCGCCAGAGAAGGCGTTGTAGGAGATGTAAAGTACGACGAGGTTCTGCAGCGTCGCGAGTGGCTCGAGTTTTATAAGGTTTCGTAGATTTCATGACTAAGTTTTGTGACTAGTTTTATAATATTTCGTAAAGTTTCAAGAGGTTTTTATGTCTAAATTAACTAAGTTGCATGAGGTTTTACGACTAGTTTTTATGGTGTTTCATCAAGTTTCATAAAGTTTTAGGAGGTTTCATGATTAAATTTCATGTTGTTTCAAGAGGTTTTTTTGTCTTAGTTGACTAAGTTCCATGACTATTTTCATAAAGTTTAAGAATGTTTCATGCCTAAATTGATTAGGTTTTTTGACTAAGTTTTATGGTGTTTCATAAATTTGTAAGAGGTTTTATGTCTAAATTGACTAGGTTTTATGATTAGTTTTCATGGTGTTTCATGAGGTTTCAGGAGATTTTATGGCTAAGCTGACTAGGTTTTATGATTAAGTTTCATGATGTTTTATCGAGTTTCAGGAGGTTTTATGTCTAAACTGATTAGTGTTCATGTTTAAGTTTTATGGTTTTTGTGAGGTTTCGTAAAGTTTCAGAAGGTATCATGCCCAATTTGACTAAGTTTCGGGAGGTTTCATGTCTAAATTGACTAAGTTTCATGTACAAGCTTCACAATATTTTATGAGGTTTTATGCCTAAGTTTAACTAGGTTTTATGAGGTTTCATGGCTAAATTTTATGAAGTTTCATAAGGTCCTATGTCAAGTCTCATGATTATGGTTGATGAAGTTTCATCAAGTTTCATGAGATTTGATGACCAAATTTATAATGTTCCATGACCAAATTTTATAAGGTTTCATGAAGTTTCAAAGTTTCATAAGATTTTATGACCAAGTGTATCAAAGTTTCGCAAGGTTTCATGATTGAAACTCTATGAAACTTAGGTAAACTTTAGGCGAAACTTGAAATCTAGCTCAAACTTACTAAGTCGAGCTCAAATGAAATAAAATGAAGAAGAGAGAACGGATCTTTCATCTTTCAACGGCTTCCATTGCAACTGCCAAGCAAGTACGAGCCGTTTTGCACCAAAACTTGCTATTTTTGCTTGGCCACCAAGCCAAGAATTGTGGCTTATGGCTTTTTCACTGTACCTGACTTATTTTGCGTTATAGGTTTTTTTGGCGTGATTAAAATTTAAAAATAGAAAAATTAGGTTGTCCCATCACGGACAATACAACGGAACACGGAAAAAAGAAAAAGCCAAAAAATCCAAAAGAACTAGAAAAGACGAAATTAAGGAATAATGAACTAGAAGCCAGAAACTGAAGCCGAAATGAGCGGAGTCGGCACATGTCATCATAGTCTACTGTCATGCATGAGTGAATCGTCGTTTCTTCTTGTACATGTAACTCCCAAGTCGTTGTAGTCTACCCGTGCATCACGTTGGGGCCACGGCCAAAGGTGGTGGCGGCCTGGTTGTATGTCCTCTCTACCCGTGCATCATGCAGAAGGCGGTCTTTTAAGGCTCGATCTTGAAACCTAGCTTAAACTTGGGTTACCAATTGTATCCCGTTGTATGTGTTTAGACGGTATACCGTCCTATAGCTACGTCTATTCGATTATAGTATTCAGTAGGATACAAATGTCTATCCAATTAACAATTTCTTCTATATTCATATTCACATTCGTATGCAATTATATGGATACAAATTTGGCATGCACTTCTGCCATCCAAAAATATTATTTTATCCAAACTATTCGTATTCGATAAAGCAATGCACATATTTATTGCAGCTGGATGAGTATTATTATGCATCATAAATATCTTGTATATCTGAATTCAGCCGAATTAAGTCAATATTCGATTCGAATTCACTATAACATTTGATTCATATTCGTATTTATATCCAAGCATATTCAAATCCGCATTCGTATTCGTTTTAAAAAAAAGACAAATACGAATGTGATTTAACCACTGTTCAATTCGTATTTGATCCATTGCACCCCTGGTTTTTTTCCCTGTGGGTAACTTATTGCTTCAACGGTATAGTTTTTTTGTTTTTATGCGAGAACGATTTTTATAATTCTAGAACTAAGTACTAGTATTTAAGTTAAGCTAGTTCGTTTAATTTGCTGGAAATACGAAGCCTTAGAATTTGTCTGGGACCCTGACAGGAAGATTACAAAATTAGATTATGTGTGATGACAATATTCACAGGCAGCGATATTTGGACGTGCCAACCACTCATAGCGTTTGTTTCAGTTGCAACAATGGCGCTGCAAGCTGTTGTTGATGTGTAAGCTTCCCCCACCAATGCATCTCCTGCACCCACCTCACCAACCATGAACGCTTGTGATCTTCAGTACAGCAAACCCTGCAACTGTCTAGTTAAATGAACTGCCATTATTACTCTCTCAAATAGTTTTGCATTTAAGCTATAGAGATAGCCTGAGCTAATGTTCTCAAATGGAAAATCCAAATCTTCCATGTAGTTTGTTATCCATGTCTAAACGGAATCACTCCAAACATCAGTACATCTACAACAGCTTTGATTGGACAATTACTGCCATTTTCCCTGTGATGTTGCATCCTACTCGTCGATGAAAATGAAGCAACTCACCACCTTAAAATTGATGTCTAGCTTCCAAATCGCGCCAAAACATTAAGATCAGATATCGTTAACGGACACAAGTACATTTTACCTTAAAATTGATGCCTTGCTTTTATTCAATTAGTGTCTTAGTACTAGCACTGTTTGTTTTGGACCTGCATTTGAAGAAAAAGCAAAAGGAGCTTTAGGGGGCCGGCATATTTATTTACACAGGACATAGAAATCTAGACAAATTTGGTCGCCAGATGGAGGGTTTCGAATTTTAGGTGCATTGTTTTAGTTCTGGAGGCTGGCAGCTGCAATTTATTCCGGATAGGATTTCAGAATAATGTCACTCGAATCGAAAATTATGTGTTATGGTTCATCGGATTTTTACAATATAATAGCCTGAAACCGGCAAGATAGACACGCAGGATGCCATCCTGAGAAACCGAGGAATTTTTTGCATCAAGATTACCTGGCTAGTAGTATCAATGCGGGTGGCAGATCGAATGGAACAATTAGGGTATTCTCAATAACCTGATACTATAGCTAATTGCGGATGGCCTTAGTATCCTCTGTCAGCTACAGTGTTTTTTCAACCAGCTACAGTACTTTTCAGCCATAAGCCACCAAAAATAAGCCAAAATGATCACACCTGAGTACTTCAGCAGCAGATCAGCAGGCAGTACGCGATCTCTGTCGATCTGGTTTGAATTTTGAATCATCTTCATTGGTACTCTTTTTCCCTCCATCGCGAAAAGAATTTACGAGAAGTTTCGAGCAACAGTTTGAAACTCGGGGTGTTTCGCGATCCATTTGGCTCAAGCTACTGGCCGCCACGCAAGGGCCGGGCTATCGTAGTAATAAATTCCACCTCAAACATTCGCACACATGTAGGAGTACGTACGTACGGTCTGGACTCTACAGGCGACCCCAGCAGCCTGCCTCCGGCACATGGCCGGCCCCCAGTATATAATGTCCAAACTAGGAGTACTAGCAAGGTGGTAGGAACTCTCGTTTTCCTCGTGGATGTACGTGCGCATAAGGAGCTATGGATTTTTTAGAGCCTGAAAAAACCAAACTACCGTATGCGTTTATCTAAGATAATACTATCTTCAATTTCACCGATTGTAAAAAAATTTGTCATGATTTCACCGACGAGTCCGACCGGTCGCCCGGGGTTGCTCGGCCTCCAGTTTTAGGGCATGTACAACGTGGGAAAGAGTTAGAAATAACATGTCACTGTCACATCATATTTAAATATAATAAATAAAACTCCCATTCCCCTTCTCTCCCTTTACAATTCTTTTTACGCTCTCCTGTCTTGGAACCGAGCCATGTACACGATCCGGCTCCAACATTTTTTTTTCTCAGCACCGCATGGTGCAGTCTTGGGACACACTCCTCCTTAGCTCCTGCTATTAGCTAACGTTGCACACGACCTTAGTCCCCGTATCATCTTCTAGTGGGAGCCAAGTGTGTCCTCTGTCTATGATCCTGTTTTTTTAATCGATGTTTGCATTCAACTTGAAATCCGAAAACGTATGCTAATAGAATAATATTAGCATATATATTGAGAAGACTTGTAACCAGTTTTGTAAGAGAAATAAGAGAAGTACGGAAAAATAAGAGCACATAAGAGAATAGAGAAATTCAAAAATTCTCATGTGTTCTCTCAGTTTATTTGTGATGTGTGCGTTTTCTCTTGGAGCAAAGTTAACAAGTGGTATCAGAGTCGCACAACGCTCTTGAGGTATCGCACGCAGTCTAGGCGCCGCCTGTTTCGGTGTGTTCTCCCGTCGCGTTTCGCTGTCTCCGAAGCGCAGAAGACAACAAGCACGTCTTCACTCGGTCCTTCAATTCTGACGCGTTCCGAAGCAGCAAAAGGCAGGCGCTAGGCATTTTGTCCTTTAGTTCTTTCGTCCGTGTGGTGACAGTGGAAAAACGAAGTCTCCGTTCGTCCGTCCATCTCCGAGATGATGAAGCGCTTAGCGATGATGAATCAACAGTGCTTTAATGATGAGTTGAGTCAAGGATGTTGAGAAGATATGTCACCGTCCAAACTCAAGTAAGGTGAAAAGAAATCAGAACGTCGACGAGATGTGTCACCGTTCTGTATCAAGTATGAGTTTAGTAAGTCGTAGTTCAGACCCACTGCTCAATGTTTTAGAATCTTTACATCTGGATGGACCCGTACCATTTGAATTGAGTTCCTACATGTAGCTTGCATGTAGAACGTTTCATGTGGAGACGTGACTGGTAGTTCATAATGCATTGAGATTAAAACTAGAGTATGTCAAGCCAAAATTAAGGGGGTATTGTTAGAAATAATCTTGACTTCGACTTCAAGACGTAGTAGAGTTCATCTCTGTGTGTAACTCAAGTTAAAGTTGTGTCTAATTTGAAGTCCGAATACGTATGCTAGTAGAACAATATTAATCTATATATTGAAAAGGCTTGTAACCAGTTTTATAAGAGAAAGAAGAGAAGTAAGGAAAAAGGAGAACAAGTAAGAGAATAGAGAAATTCAGAAATTCTTCTATGTTCTCTTAGTTTATTTGTAATATATGTGTTTTTTCTTCTGAAAATAAAGTTAACATATAGTAACTAGTTTAGAAATAAAATATTTTTTAAGACATGGTTTATAGGTTGTGTGGTCTATACGCAGGGTTTAGTTGTATTCATGGACATGTCATGTATGATTGGTGTACATAGTAGTGTGTGTGGTGAGCTTGCGTCAAGAAATAATCATATTTAGCAATTCAAAAGCACGGTTATTTTTGACGATATATCTCATGGATAATATAAAAAAAGAGAAAAAGTAAAAAAAATCACGTTAAAAAATCAACACGTGGTAAACGACTTTTGACTTTTGAAATCAGAATCTGTTCGAAACAGTGCCTAAATGGCTTTTGATTTCTCTTAAATAAATAAACGGAGCAACTTTTCTATTGCCTTTTTGATACAATTTATTAGAATAATCTTTTTTAAGTTATTTATCAACTTATCAACATTTTATATTTTATTTGTTTGTACAAGGGAGCGCGGTACGGCAAAATGCAGAAAAGAAACCACATCGGTATTCTCTAATACTGATACTGCTGGCGACCAGTCAAACAAATGGTGGCAGCCAAGTCACAGACGGCCGTAATGCACAGTACCGTAGTTCCCTGACAAGGTGGGCCCTAGGGCACTTACAGCTCCAAATCATTTGATCTGTTGCTATTTCCTTCTCACTCTAATAAACCCCAGCCGGTCACTGACAAAGTGGCCCCCACTCCGACTACATTAGTGGGCCCTCGCTCACTCCTACTCACTCTCTCTTCATCCATCGTCTAGAAAGAAACTTGAACTCCTCCTCGCCTCCACCCACCTCCCCAAGGCGAGATCTCACCATCCCATTCCCAAATCGGCCGCAAAACCCAAGCCCAATCCCATCGATCGATCCAAAAGCGCCCCGAATCCCACCAAATCCACCTCAATTGGAACCCAAATGCCTCGAATTGAAACCCGAATCCCGCACCCACCAATTCAGATCTGAGCCTCGCCATTCCCGTTCCCCAAACCCCCGGCATTATCTAGACTCCCGACGAATCCGGCCGCAATGGCGACGGCGCTTTCCAAATCCGCCCCCAAATCCCACCCCAGGTCGCCCACCACCGCGCAGCCCCTGAACCCCGGCCCCGTCGCCGCGGCGGGCGCGCCCCCGCCCGCCGCCGGCTCCAGCGCCACCGGAGCGACGCCGTCGAAGAACGCGGCGATGGCAGAGCTCAAGTCGCGCGTGCTTGCCGCGTTGGCGAAGCTCTCCGACCGTGACACGCACCACATCGCCGTCGAGGACCTCGACCGCATCATCCGCTCGCTGCCGTCCCCTGACGCCGTGCCCATGCTGCTCCACGCACTGGCGTCCGACTCCCCGGGGCTCGCCTCGCCGGCGCGGCGCGAGTCGTTGCGCCTCCTCGCCACGCTCTGCGCCGCGCACCCAGACGCCGCCGCGCCGCACCTGCACAAGGTGCTGGCGCACCTTGCGCGACGGCTCAAGGACCCGGCCTCCGATTCGTCCGTGCGCGACGCCTGCCGCGACGCCGCGGGGCAGCTTGCGGCGGTGTACCTCCGGCCGTTGGCTGCTTCCGGCGCTGCTGAGGCGGGCAATGCGACCGTCGCGCTGTTCGTGAAGCCACTGTTCGAGGTGATGGGGGAGCAGAGCAAGGTGGTGCAGGGCGGGGCGGCCACCTGCCTGGCGAAGACGGTGGAGGGGGCAGGGCCTGGACCCGGGGTCCTGGGGATGTTTGGGAAGCTTGGTCCGAGAGTTTGCAAGTTGCTGGGTGGGCAGGGAGTGCAGGCAAAGGGGGCACTGCTCATTGTCATTGGAAGCTTGGCTCAGGTGGGTGCTGGCTCTGTAAACTTGGTTGTGCCTGCTATGTGTTCGATGAATTGGCACAACGAATTCCAGGTGATAGAAATGTGTGGTAGACTGGTAGTCGTTGGTTTTTAAGGATGAATTGATGATTTGCCCCATCTTTCATTGAAATGGCAAGTGATGTCTTAAGCCCCGCATCTCAGTGAGATATCACGGGGCATTTTATCAAGTGGCAAAGAAAGATGGGGCAAATCATCAAATCTCCCGGTTTTTAATGGACAAGTAGTTTATAAGTCTGAAGACGGGAATGTTATCTTAGAATGTTGCCTGTGGAAAGGGCTTATTTTGAACTAAGTGCTGTTTGGCGCTGCTGTAGCCGTAATTAGTTTGACCGTAATAGTCAGTTTTGGATGCGTCCCGGTATATCTCGCTGACAACTGTAGGGATGGAAACACTGGTAGGTTTTTGGTGTGCAGGCCAAGTGATTGGTGAATTACCATTGAGAGTATGGGACCAGGGTTTGGATTTTAAAAAATCGCTATTACAATGTGGTTTTGAACTTTTGATAGAGGGTGTGTAGGTGGGAGATTTAGCATTTGATACCCTGCCACAGGGCATAGAAGACTGGTTACTTTTACTTGCTGTTTAACCCCATGAACAATGGAAAGTATAATTCAGTTGTGATTACAAGTTTAAATAGGAGCTTAGCTAACCTTCCGGTTGTTTCTGGTAACTTTTTATCCTTTTTATTCCAGCAAGGATTATGAGATATATCCTCTTTTACCTGTTCATAGAGACATGATGTGTAAACATTGGAGTTTCACTTGGAATTTTCTTTCTAATATATGTCAATATATTGATTCATGTATTAACTGAGAGAGTTGAAGACTCTTTTTTTGCCTATTCTATCGTTCTTTGGCCATGGAGGTTATTTCATCAGTATGGTCCTTACTACAAATTTGGGAGTGTAGTTTGAATATTTAAGAAGGATAACTTTAGCCCTTTTGATTGCTGGGGGCATGGAGTTATGGAGATTACTAGGTTGGACTATACTTGTGAGCTTTAGTTTATTATTTTTGTTAAGTGATTGATATATTATGATAACATGAATTGAAGGCTCAACTCATCTCTATTTGTTCTTTTTTCTAATTTTGTTCATAAGGGTGCAACGCCGAACTGCTTCTTAGTTAAAATTAGGAGCTTAAATGGTCTTATCATGGAAAATTGTCACCTGTGCAAGTATTATTTTGCTCTGCACATTTTATGAATTACTGCAATGATCAGCATGGTCAGTGGGCCTCCTTGTTTGAGTATCTGTAGATATCTTGCATTTCAGGTTGGAGCAATCAGTCCTCAGAATATGCAGCAGACGCTGCAAAGTATTCGTGACTGTCTTGAGAACAGTGATTGGGCTACTAGAAAAGCAGCTGCTGATACATTGTGTGTCCTGGCCACCCATTCAGGCCACTTGATAGGCGATGGAACAGCTCCAACCATAGCTGCTCTTGAGGCTTGCCGTTTTGATAAGGTAACAAAAAATTCACCTCACTCAATCTAAACTGAAGGATCTGTTGCTGTTCCATCTTCCATGTATCCTTTTCAGATGACCACAAGTTATATGCATTGTGCTGTGCTAAGCTGTTCCTGTCAATTTTTTCCAGGTAAGGCCTGTCAGAGATAGCATGGTTGATGCAGTACAGTTGTGGAAAAAATTGACAGGTGAAGAAACAAATGGTATGATTCTGTTCTTTTGTTTAACAAGTGTATGATATTATTTAGGGTGTTACTGCTTCATACTTGTTGTAAAACAATGTGCATGCAGCTGATAGTGAAGGGAAGCTGGACTCCAAAAGATCAAGTGGAAAATCTGAATCTTTGAAAGATTCCTCTCCTGATTCGCCTAGCAACAATGAGAATGCGAAGGGCAGCAGCATAGCTGAAAAGGCAGCAGTTCTCTTAAAGAAAAGACCTACACTAACTGACAGGGAATTGAACCCTGAATTTTTTCAAAAGCTTGAGACAAGGAGCGCAGAGGCTGTTGAGGTGGTAGTTCCCCGCAACTCTCTACAATCTCATTTACAAAATGAAGATGAACCAGAAGAAGGAGATGGCGATCCTGTTGGTCCAGCTAACAGCAATGGATCAGCAGATGATGACGGAAATCTGAGTCAAGTGCGTGCTAGCTCTAATTTTCAAAATATTCGAGATAAATGGGCTGGCCAGAGAGGTAGTAGAAACAAAGAAGCAAAGGCTAGGGCATCTGATGTTGAAGATAGGACTGAACCCAGTGCAAAAGATTGCGCTGCTGCAACAATGAATATCCCCGGAGAAGGTCCTTTCATAAATAATAAAACAAACTGGTTGGCAATACAGAGGCAGCTGTCACACTTGGAGAGACAGCAAACCAGTCTCATGAACATGCTGCAGGTTAGTTCTGTTCATGTTTATTCCTGTGAAAAGAATGTTCTCAAGTTTGATTTGCTATTGTATTGCTAAGAAAAGAGTCATAGAATATGACACTTCTTGACTTCCAGATTGATGATAAGAAATTATATTCTGAACCTGTAACATTTGAGTCTATCTGCAATTGAGATTTTTCACAGCTTAGCAACCTGTGTAACAGTGTAAGTGAAGTTATAATTCTATTGTCATAGGTATTAGTGCCGGGCTGCTGGCCATCTTGTCTGAATTTTCATGTAGCCATTCATATTACACAATAACACAAATGAACTGAGTCGACATTATTTAGTTATTTTAGAAATAACCTTCTATGTCTTTGGAAGTAAAGTTAACTGCTTTTATGGCCACCTAGGGTGATAGTTGACTACGTGTTGATAGTTATGTTCAATCCATCTCATGTAAGTCTGAAGTTTAAAATAATTACCTTATTGTTGGTTTATTGCCATTTCCGTAGTTTGGGTTTGAGGCCCTGTTCTTTTGGGCTACGGCTGATGGCTTTTGGCTGCACTTTTTAAGACGGCAGTGGACAGAGGAAACGCCAACACAGACAGCGCACACGGTTTTGGGCTTGAGAAGCCGTTTGGAGGATCCGTTTCAAGAAGCTGTCCTATTTGTTTTGACTTTCGGAGAAACCAAAAGCCCAAAAGAACATGCTTGAGTCATAACAATCTTGCTTTGTTTAGTTATACCCAAACTTTCTTCAGTAAATCCCAAATGAGACCACATATTGTTGTGATGTGTGCTACTTTTGAGGACAGAATTTAAGCTTATTAGACATCTGGGGAAAGCTACCTATTTTTACTTGTTTTACAAATTTCAGGATTTCATGGGGGGATCTCATGACAGCATGGTTACTCTAGAAAACAGAGTACGTGGTCTTGAGAGAGTTGTTGAGGAAATGGCTAGGGATATATCACTATCATCAGGCAGGAGAGGTGGTGGTGGTTCAATGTTGGGCTTCGATTCATCTCCTGGCAGATCATCTATGAAATACAATGGTTTTCATGAATACTCTAATTCGAAATTTGGGAGGGGTGGCGATGGACGGATAGGACTTGCAGAAAGGTATTTCTCCGCAGATGGTATGGCTTCTGGTGTAAGAAGTCCATCTTGGAGACCAGATTCTGAACAATGGGACTCGTATGCTTATTCTGGATCGAGAAGCGGTATGAATGCAAGGAGAGGTTTAGATTCTGTTTCGTCTGACAGTAGGGTGCCTAGAAATGAACGAAGCAATGATCAAGCGGGACCTAGGCGAGGGTGGGATAAAGGACAGGGGCCATTTAGGTTTGGGGAGGGTCCATCTGCTCGAAGTGCATGGCGAGCCTCAAAAGATGAAGCAACACTGGAAGCTATTAGAGTGGCCGGTGAAGATAATGGATGTTCAAGGGTTGCTGCAAGAGTTGCTATTCCTGAACTGGATGGAGAAGCTTTGAATAATGACAATCAAGGGGATGAAAGAGGCCCACTTTGGGAGTCCTGGACTCGTGCAATGGATGCTGTTCATGTTGGTGACATGGATTCGGCTTATGCTGAGGTTCTTTCAACTGGAGATGCCGAACTACTTGTAAAGTTGATGGAGCAAACTGGACCAGTTGTGGATCAACTTTCAAACGAGGTTGCAAATGAGGTCCTACATGCTGTTGGACAATTCCTTGTGGAAGAAAGCTTCTATGATATAGCTTTGAGCTGGCTTCAGCAGGTAAACTACTATATTCCATTTTAACAACAATTTTTTTTTTATCTGAAGAGGCTGAGATGTTTCTAATAACAACTATATCAGGGAAATACCAACCTTGAACTTTTTGTCATGTAAAAGCTGATGCTGAACTAATTAAAAAAAAAGCAATTTCGTGTTAAGACCATGTTACAACACTCTAAAAGCACATTTCAGTGTGCATAGGTTTAAGCATTTTTAAAAACAGTTGCATACTATTCTATTCTTTCCAGTTACAAAAGAATGTTGTTTTTGGGTATATGCAATCAAACTTTTTAACTTTAGCTATTTATATCTTTTTCAATATTTAGATTGAACACGTGAAAATGATATGTATAGATTTGTCTCGAAAAGAACTTTCATAAAATTATAATTTTATTAGGTTTTATAAATCTATTACGATAGAGATTAGTAATCGAAGTTACGTTTTAGGGACCATGTCGATGTCCAAAACAACGTTATTTTGAGACTGGAGGGAGCAGTATTCTGTGTTTGTAGTTCCACTGCAGAACTACTCATTCATAATATAGTGTGGGTTCTTTTGGGCTGATGACTTATGGCTTAAATATTTGAATTCTGGCTGTTCGCGAGAGGCAGTACGCAGAGGGAAATAGTTACATACTATTTTGGTCGGTACAGCTGAACTCAGTACATTTTTTACTATAATTTTTCTATTGACCCTGACTTGCAAGCGCATCGTTTAAAAGCTAGTTACGGTAGACAGTACAAGCATAAGCCAACTTTAAGTTCAAAAGAACTCGGCCATATTTTTGTTAGAGAACATACCATGAACAATGCAAATTAGTTTTTGAACTTTTTTTAGATCAGTTTTGGAACTTAGGATGTGGCATATGATGCTTCCCTGAAGTTAAGTGGGGATGGATCTGAAGACACTGACTGATTCCTGAATTCTCAATTCTGCCTAATATATTTGCCAATATTCAGACAGTGTGGTCTTATATTAGTTGTGGATATTCCTTTTGTTGAGGTGGATGGTTTTCACTCTTGAGCAGTGAATACAATTTGGTATTTTGGTATTGGCCCTTGTAACAAGCTACGACAGTGATTTTTGAAAGTTCTCCAAGTTGTTGAGGAATGACAAATATCTTAGTAGGGAAAATGGAAGCAATGGCATCTAACCATCTAAACTGAATTAATTCGTCAATAGATATATGTTTAGCTAGACAATTAAATTAACCGAAGCATTCTTAACATATCTTGGTAGAAGTTCATTTGGATAGAGAATAGAACTGTGATTGATTGACATTTGGTCCTTTTCCCCTCTCAAACAGAATCCTGGCTTTTCATTTGGTCTAGAATGAAGGCCCCTCATTTTTGGTGGGTTGCTACAAGATTGAAGGAAAAAAGATTGCGAAGTATGTGAAGGATATTTGATGCTTTCTTCAGTGATCAAATGGGTTCTTATTTGTTGGATAGTTGTTTTTGTGTTCTTTGTTTGCTCAATAATAAGGATATCAATTAAGGTTTCTATCTGGACAGCAGGTATGCACTGGCATGCTTGTGAAACTAATGTAGTTGTTTCAATTTACTCATGAACCCAAAGCAGTACTGTAACTGACGTCCAGACATAGCGACTATGCTGTTAGATGATAGTATATAAACTAAAAACATTTTGACAAACAACAGGGATTATTGGTCAAACAAGGTTTCTAAAATGTCTTAATTAATGTTTCTTTGGGGACAGGAAAGGGATACGATTTTCTTTGAAGAGATTAGACTGATCTGGTTGTTTCTATACTAATCTGGTTGTTTGATTGTTGCAGTTGACAGACCTGGTAATGGAAAACGGATATGACTATCTTGGAATCCCTCTAGACACGAAGAACGATCTCTTACTCGGACTTCACGAAGCTACTGCCATTGATCTGCCTGACGATTGGGAAGGGGCGACGCCGGTTCAGATAATGAAGCAGCTAGCGTCGTCGTGGCGGATTGATCTGCAGCAGCTTATCAACTAGGGCCATCGGTTGTTGACATGAGTTAATTTCATTTGTTCGTTACCACCTACCTTTTGTTTGCTCTGTTGCTATTAGGGGTATAAGTATTAGATTTGAGAGAACGGGAGCGGAACTGTGTTGACATGTACGGGGAAATATGATGTTGATATTGTTTTACCTGTGCCGTATTACCTATTCATAATTTGAAGAATCTCATTTTGCAGTTTTATCATGTACTAATATACTTTTGAAAGATTTTGTGGTTACAGAAAAGCTAAAGCCGGAGGGGTTTGTAGACAACTCTTCACACTGCGCTGTGAATTTTCTGAACTTTAACCCCACTCGATACACAGATGGATATGACTGTATGTCTATATGCGGCTAGTTGCTCTATGGGGACGTACTAGGTAGTTCAGTTAGCATGAACCTAATTCCATCTCTCAGAAATGCAGACAAACGGATGCTAGTTCAGGACTACATGACCATGTGCTAGTTGATAACGAAGTCACCTCGAGGAATCAAAGGAGCTTAACCATATTGACAGTCAGGAATCAGTGACAAGCTACCCTTATTGCCCACCAAGACACATGAATAGAAACACCACAGAAAGGAGGTGACGAGAGAAGTTTATCAGATTGACAATTGGAAATTCCCTACAGCAAAACGACAATACAGCAAAGCTCTTTGAGCAAACTAGTTCAGCAGATGTATTGCAAACAACGAAATGAAAAAGATTGTACAAGCATCAGAAAGTTCCATTAACATGTTCTTGGATCGATGCACATGCCTCAGATCAATCAAAGATTGTTTGCTCAACATGCAAGAATAACCAATACACCTCAGCGAAGGGGACTTTTTAAACTGACCTCAGCGGCGGCGGTGCTGAGTGCTGGACAGCGGGGATCTCAGGGAGAGGTGGGGATCCGGCAGCAGGATCCCGGAGTGGGCGGCCGGACGAAGAACGATGGCGGCGTTGGGGTGGGACACAAGAGGAGGGATCCAGCAGTGGTTGGGATCTGGACGGAGGAATGAGTGGGCGGCGGTGGGGATCCCTCGACGGTGGTGCGGATGAAGAGGAGGTCGACATTGTTAGGAACGAGGAGGAGGATGGCGACTACAGGAGACAAGGTCACCTGCGCTGTAATTGGAGGAGATCATGAGCGGGCGGGCGAAGATCGCGGCGGCAGGCTGCCCTAGCCTCCGTGTTGTTGTCGACCTCACCGTCACCAATCTAGATATGATCCGGCGCCACCTAGCTTCCCATCCTCCAGATCTGAACATGGGGGAGCACATCCACTGGCCCGCTAATGTGGTCGTCGACTGAGGGATGGGTGGAGGAGGTCGGGGGCAGCAAAGGCCTGGGAAAGCAAGATGACGGCGGAGGGGGGAGATCGGGGTGGCGGCGTGGGAAGAGGGGCGGCATCGTGATCGGGAGGCGGCGGAGAGAAGCATTGCAGGGGGGAGGCCAAGTCGACGGCACAAGACAAGGGGCGGCGCCACGACCAGGAGGCGGCAGAGAGAGGCGTCGGCGTTGGCTTGGATCGGTAAGGGGGAAAATGAGGAGAAAAGAGAAGGGTTGGGGTATATAAACGATGGTATTTGGTAGATAATTTTGAGTTCAGTGGCAAATGCCCAAATCAAACTAGCAAAAAGCCAAAAAAATGGCTTCATTTTTTAGGTTGCGACTGGTAGGTCTGATAAATAGCATTGGATGGTATAAGTTGAAACCAAAAGACAACTGAAAAGCAAAAAAGAACGGAAATGATCGGCTAGCTTATGGCTTATATGGGAGGTTGCTTTTCTAAAAGCCCGGGTAAAAGTCACCTCTCTATTTGGACTTTGATTTTTGGAAACGACTACAGCACGACTTCAGCGCGATAGCTGTAGCACACGACCTCCCCACTTAGCTTTCCCTTTTAAAGTAAAAAACACCCAAATAAATAGGGTTTATTTGGAAAGAAACACGGATCTATTCGACCGTAAGGCGCGTGGAGGAGGAAGGATGAGCAGCTCGACCGGCGGAGGCAGAGCAAACGACGCTGGTGGAGAGTGGGAGGAGTAGATCTGGAGGAGGGAGTGAGACGACGGGAGAAGAGATAGGGCACTGCAGTCGTGCCCTATCTCTTCTCCTGATTCCCTCACAGCGGTCGCCATCTCAGTTCCTCCCCTAGATATACTCTAGCTGCTCTCCACCGAAGTCGCTTGCTCCACCTCCACTGGTCGACCTCTTCCCCCTTCATCCCCCGCATGCCTTTCGGTTTTCGTTGGAGGTTCTCAAGAAGACCTTGCTTTGCCTCCATCGGTCGACCTCCTACCCTATCCTCCTCTGTGTGCCTTACGGTTGAATAGATCCGGTCCTCCATCGACGTGTCCGATGGTGTGGGATTTCGATGCGTGAGAGAGGCAGGAGGTGGCGGGAAGTGTGGGACGGGTCGGGGTTTTATGGGCCGGGCTGGGCCCCACGTTACAGTGTTGGTCTCCGCCACGTTTGAAATCTTCGGATTGCGGCTAGGTTAGTTCGTGTTGGGTTCGGCTAGGTATCCAAGGTGTTCTGTACGTTGTGAGGCAGAGTCCACTGCCGTTAGATATTTTATGAACGGTTGAAGATAGAGACAGGTCTGGCACGTGTCCAAGTGTGGCTCGGCTCTGCTTGTTTTGAACTAGAAACGAGTTCAAATTTCAAAATTTGTATCGAGCCATGTATGGTCAGCGATTCGACTGGATCCCGTATGGAAGAAAAATAAAAGAAGTAAACTATATTTGGGATGCAGATAAATTTGTTCAAACAAAAGAACTAGAAACGAGTTCAAACATCAAAATTTGTTTAGATGTTCAAGTCAAGCGTTTTATTCAGCCTTCAAACTTTTCGATGGCTTTTCGTACATTCCCTATTTTCCTCGTGCAGTTGATGCGATCGGATTATGTCCGTGACCGAGGCACGAGTTGCTTAGTTTCAATTTTCCAATTGTATGGTCAGCTATCTTAGGGCAAAACGGCAGCGTTAGACCCCAAATCTACTTTCTCATCCACCATAAACAATGGACCACCTTGGGTTTCTTGATCACTTTCTTTTCTTTTGCAAAGCACACATGTCCTATCCACAAGGTATTAGGTAAGCTAATCGTGAATTGTTTTGTTCAGAGAGCTTCCAGAAGAAAAGAAGCGATAAGTGAAGATTCAGAATTTATTTCTGAAACATAAGATTCAGAACTTATCAGTGGATTAAAGATTCAGAGATGCTGAAAGGAAAAAAGCTAACAAGCAAGACAACGGGAGTTTCCACAGATCATGCCAATCCTATTCTCAAGCAGCATAGATGTAAGCGACAAACCATACTGCACATACATAACTGAAGATTCATCAACTGTTAGTGGCAGAACTACCAAGGCAGGAAGATCTCAGAGAAAACAAGGCATAAACATAAGCCTGAACAGGAAGGAGCATTGCTTCTGCTCCATTTACATACTTTCAGCAAAGCGCGGATGTTATTAGCCATTGCTTTGATTCACAGTTTCACACAAACGGCGAAGATCGATCGAAGGCAGCTCGAAACATGGGTATTCTTCTGAGAAGAAAGAAAGAAAGGCTCTGAGGTTCAAGGAGGGGATTCAGGCTCCTCCTCTCCATGCACGAGCCTCCTCATGTTCCTGAGATGCTTCTGCGCGCTCCGGTACACGCGCAGCCTGATGCTCCGGACGGCGAGCCTGAGCCTCTTCAGGCGGACGCCGACCCTCGCCTTCACCCTGCACGCTCCCCTCGCCAATGCCGGCCTCCTCCTGGCCGCCACACTGCTCGACTCCTCCAGCACCTTGTGGATCAGGAACTGCGCCTTCCGGTGCTGCGCCTCGTCGGCGTCGACCTTGTCGACCTTCGCGTAGGCGAACAGCGTCGTTGCTCTTAGCAGCAGCATCTTGTGATGGCGTGGTAGCAATGAGGAGGAGGAGGAGAGGCTTGTTGGTGTGAGTTTCTTGCAGCTGTCTGGGACGTGTGCGGCTGTTATACAGGGAGGCGCTGGACAATGTAGGCCTCAGGCAGACTGTTCTAGCTTTATATTCTGTGGCATTGTTGGTGAGATCATGGGAGCATTAGTTGGACAGGCCGTGTCAATGTTTATAATTAATTTTTCGCTTGTTTATTATGTGTGTTTCCAAGTTCATGAAAGAGCCAAAAAAAAAAAAAACTTCAGGTCATGGATGACATGACAATCAATAACAGGGAGTAAGTGGGGTTGGCACCCACCCTAGCTTCGGCTGAAGTGAACAGTAGGTACCCCAGCCATCCATGGGGTGCCATGGCTGCAGCATGTGAAGCTCTGTAGTATGTTGGTGAGAGGTGACTGGAGGTAGAAGAAGATTAGGAGATTTAAGCCTGACTTACCTCTCCAAGCCGAGTGCTCTTTGCCCCTTTTCATGCTGGCCAACCACACAAACAAAGCCCACCAAACTACCGAAGCTCATATCTCTCTCAGTAGCTCTCTCTTCTATGGTTCTGCCAAGCCTAACCAATCAACAGCAATTCCCCATTCTCCAATCTTTGTGTGGTTGCCGTGCCGACTTGTGGGCAGGCAACACTGCATAAATATTTTTTAAACAATATAGATAGTACTACTCGTACTAATGAGAGCATTAATCAACCAAAGAAGCTTCAGGTGGATTTTAATCCTAGTGAAATAAACGCTGATCGTACGAAATGTATACCTATTGATGAGTATGCCATTGCCTCGTACTTGTACTACTCAATGCTAGCGCTTTAGTAGTATTTTGCATCATTTTTCAATCTTTATAACTATTCACAATCACAATTTATGATTTCATCACTAATTTGTCTAATTCTGGTATACAGATAACTACTTACACATATTTATGTGCTTTTTGGGGACACACTAACTATTATCGAGGTACAATCTTCATTATATTTTCACTATGTTCCTCTTCTATTTATGTATAATTTTATATTACAAAAGATAGTTTGATTTATATTTCGTTTGCTTATCTCATGTTGGTCTTGTCCTATTAGCATCCACTAATTTTTAGTCCTAGGTCTGCCACTACCCATCTGAACTCTGCCGTCTCAGGCCTGAAACATTTTGTCATTTCGGTTTCTGAAAAGCAAGTCGCCGTCTCTCTGGATCTGAAGGTGAGTGCATTGGAAATTTGGAACATGACAACTTTGCAGAAAAGGAATTTGTAAGGAGCGCAGCACAGCCAACAGCCCCAAAGGATATGCGCATAGTGGTGAACGTTTGATCAGGTCGGCAAAGAAAACTTCTCCCTGGATGCTGATACTGCCTGCATTGCATTTGTCCAAGTGTTGAGACATCATTTCTAATATCTTATTCTTCTATTCATGGACAGATTTCTGCTAAATTTATCTTAGATTATCGCTTCTCAAGAATCAAAAGATGAGACAAGGTTTACTGCTCACTTGTCCTTTCGGTTGTTGCCTCCTGCCCTCTGAACAATTGCTATTCTAATCAGGTCTGCAGGGCAATTCTAGGTTCCTGGACTAAACAAGAAGTCACTGAAGGCGCCTCATTCTATTCACTAAGGCCACTTGCCTGTATTTCTACATAATTATTGTACCATGAAATAGTAAAGCAACACCGTAGGTGCCTCAAAAGAGTATCACTAGGTGAGGAGAATTCATAATAGGATGGAAATTTCTGAAGTAGCATGATCTTATATGAGACCGATTGCACTAAACATTACTGATCTAAGGTGGTCTATCATTGGAGTTAGCAGTGGCAGATGAGATGATACTGAACAAAAAATGGTGACTGGATCAATCTGCCTAACTTGCAGCAGCCTATAAATTGTTTATCTTCTCCTGACATCATCACTGCTTGTTAGAGAGAAGAGGCTGCCTTGAGTCGTCCCACTTATCTAGCCTTCTCCTCGCTTCCTCGACCTACATTTTAGACATAAAAGTAACAAAAGATACTAGTTTGTTATGAAAAATTCAGAGAAGACCAATAAAATAACTAAATGATCACACAAGCATGCACTTGGATGGAATAAATGGCCTAAAATAATGAGCTGGCACATAATTTAGATGCGATTAGGCATGTGAGATTTGAGAATCATTTGTCAGTGAAATGATGTGGTTATCGAGGAACATGGTAATCAAAGGCGGATTACCTCCTTGTTCCAATCAGTTCTGAATGTGATCCACATTAGAATAAGTGTTTGAATGAATGTGCCTCCAATCATGCCTCCCCACAATCCCTGCATGCAATATCCATTGTCACACTTGCAGAAGTTTACTGACTAGCCACTTTAACCCTTTTCAGTTGACTATAAAACTGAAAAGTCAACTTAATATGGACGATGATTCTACTGTCTTCGATGAATCAAAAGCAGTGTTAAAATGTAGTAGGCTGAGAATTAACAGTACCTTAATTCCAAAGTCAAATTTGAACCCCAAAAGCATACCAAGTGGTACGCCAATGAAGTAATAGCATCCAATGTTAATGTATGCTACCAATGCTTGCCACCCACAGCCAACAGCCACACCTTCATTAGTCACTCAAAACTTTTAGCATCAGTGGTAGACAGAAATGTTACTGAGAGATTCCCTAGAAGTTAAATAACTGAAGAACCAATTACAGGGGACTAACTTTTTGTATACTCATATTCCATTAGTTTGATTAGATTACAACCTTGCCAAGAAGAAACAGTAATGGACTAACTATCATTTGAAGCATCATTGACAAGCCGAATAAAAAGTAGAACCGGGGTCAATTCAGGCTTGCATTCTTTGAATTCCCTAACCTACTAAATTTCCACTAAATTAACATGCATCGAGCCGAAACAGATTCAACGTACTAAATTTCCTATGAACTACAAGTACAACCACCTAAAATAAGCACTCCAGATCACTGCTAATACACCATTCAGAAAACAACAGTGCATCAACGATAAATCAGATGAAGCAAACTTAATCAAATTTGACCTGATAACACAGGCTGGATCCCGCAGAGCACAATGGTCCCAACAAGCAAGGGGCACAGATCGGAGACCGCATGCGAGACTGTCTCGCCTTCAGTGAAGATATAGCTGAGCTTGTCCCTGAGCAAGAAGATCACAACACCAGCTATGGCTGCTATGAGTGCGGACAAGGCAGTGACGATCCATGCAGAGAACGCGGCGGACCTGGCGTTGCCGGCGCCCAGTTCATTACCTACCCTCACACTGCAGACAGCATTGATCAAACTTCTTCAGATGAGAATTCAGATAAAACAAATTCTTGAACTGGAGAACAGTACTTTAGGTTGCAAAATCTGGCAATTAGTTGAAGTAAAAAAACAAGTTTTAGTTATTAGATGGTGATAGCGCTTGTAATACGCGATATATTGAACGGGTGTACATGCATTACATATATAGCCGGTTCATAGACCAAATCAACCAACCAATACCGGTGGGATTGGAGTAGATTGCGGCAAGGATAGCGCTGGAAAATAGGAAACCAATCTCAACCAATCGGGAGATATAAACTAACTAAATATAGTCTAACACCCCCCCTCAGTCGGAGCGGGAGGAGGACGGACGTTCAGACTGGACCGAAACTCGATGAAGACGGACGATGGAAGTCCCTTGGTGAAGATATCCGCATACTGTGAAGTCGTTGGAACATGAAGAACACGGACAGCACCGGCGGCTACTCGTTCCCGAACGAAGTGAAGATCAATCTCAATGTGCTTCGTGCGTTGATGCTGCACGGGATTGGTGGAGAGATAAACAGCACTGATATTGTCACAATAAACTAGTGTGGCACGTTGCAGAGGACAACGGAGCTCCAAAAGTAACTGACGCAGCCAACTGGTTTCGTGACGGCGGCAACAAAGACGATACTGCCTTGACCTGAACGAGAGATGAGGTTGGCGCTTTGAAGACCAGGAGATCAGATTATCACCAAGAAAAACACCATAACCAGAGGTGGACCGACGAGTGTCAGGACAACCAGCCCAATCAGCATCGGAGTAAGCTACCAAGGAAGAGATGGTTGTGCGATGAAGCATCAAGCCATAATCTAAAGTACCTTGAAGATAGCGCAGAACACGTTTGACCAAATTATAATGGGGCTCCCGAGGATCATGCATATGTAAGCACACTTGTTGAACTGCATAAGTAATATCTGGCCGTGTGAAAGTGAGATACTGAAGAGCACCAGCGAGACCTCTATAGTGAGTAGGATTGGAAACAGGGGCACCATCAGAACTGGATACCTTGGAGCTTGTATCAACAGGTGTATTACTGGGTTTGCAATCAGACATACCGGCGCGCTCAATAACCTCCAGGATGTATTGACGCTGCGAGAGAAACAAGCTAGAGCCAACAGTAGACACCGAAACACCGAGAAAATGATGTAAAGTACCCAGATCTTTCATGGAGAATTCTCGCTGCAGTCATGGATATAACATGTCAAGTAGACGATTGTAGAGGCAACAAATGATGTCATCAACATAAAGCAACAAATATGCTGTTTCATCTCCTCGGTGATATATAAATAGGGACGAGTCGATTAAGCATGATAAAACCAAGAGAGAATGTGAGATGCAAACCGACTAAACCATGCTCGTGGTGCCTGTTTCAAACCATAAAGGGACTTGTTCAGGCGGCAGACATAATCTGGATGCGCAGAATCAACAAATCCGGAAGGTTGAGCACAATACACAGTTTCCGTCAAAGTGCCATGCAGAAACGCATTCGTCACATCTAGCTGATGAATAGGCCATCTTTGAGAATGAGCAATGGTGAGCACAGTACGGATTGTTGCCGGCTTAACAACTGGACTAAAGGTCTCACCGAAATCAATGCCAGGACGCTGTGTGAACCCGCGGAGAACCCAGCGTGCCTTATATCTGGCAAGAGACCCATCCGGATGAAGCTTGTGGCGAAAGACCCATTTGCCAGTAACAAGATTAGCACCAGAGGGACAAGGAACGAGGTCCCATGTGTTGTTGACCTGCAAAGCGGAGAATTCCTCGTCCATGGCGGCGCGCCAATTGGGATCGGCGAGAGCCCCACGGTAACTCTTGGGTAGAGGAGATACTGACACTGCATGAAGATTGAAATTACGCTTTACTTGCGGTAACCGCTTTGCCCCGGTCACCATAGTATGATCGTTGGAGAACGGAGCAATGTGCATGGCACCCTTGGGAAGCTGCGGGCACGGAGCCCGTGCACCGCAGAGCGCTTCGACGTGGGCGGGAGGCCGCGGGACTCGTTCGCGGAGGCGCGTGACGCACGGGGTGGCCGCCGGGATTCGTCCGCGGGGTGCGTGACGGCCGGGTTGGCCGACGGATTCGTCCGCGGGCGCGACGAGATTCGTCCGCGGAGCACGTGACGCAGACGGGGTGGCCGCACGGATTCGTCCGCGGTGCGCGACGAGACGCGTCCGTGGGCGCGTGACGCAGCCGGGTGGCCGCCGGGACTCGTTCGCGGCGCGCGACGCAGCCGAGAGACGACGTGTGATCACTGCGCATGCGTCGGGCGCCACGCGCGTCAGTCGCCAAAGATGTGGAGATGCGGTGGGACAGTTTGCACGGAGCCATGCGTGGGAATAACGCCATGCAAGGAGCTAACGTCGAGGGTAGACCCGTCAGGTGCCGGATCGGTGCCGCTGGCAACGACCCATGGTGATGGACCGATGGGGGCAGCAGGACCAATCCGTGAAGCCGCATGAGGGGTACCTGCAAAACAACGAGTGCTAACAGCAAAAGGCACATGATCGAACTCCGATAGAAAATCAAAGGCAGATGATGGAGGTGTGGGTGCCTTGTTAGCGAAGGGAAAGGACGATTCATCGAAGACCACATGTCGAGAAATAACGACACGGTTAGTGGACAGATCGAGGCAACGATAGCCCTTGTGGTCAGAAGAGTACCCAAGGAACACGCAGAGAGTAGATCGCGGTGCGAGTTTATGGGATGAGGTGGCGGACAGGTTGGGATAACAAGTGCACCCAAAGACGCGAAGGTGGGAGTAAGATGGTTGGACACCAAACAAGGCAGAATAAGGTGTGGAAAAATCAAGCGTCTTAGTGGGCGACGATTAAGGAGATAAGTGGCGGTGTGTAAGGCTTCAACCCAATAACTAGGGGGCAAGCTGGCTTGGAACAGGAGGGAGCGAACTATGTTATTGGTGGTGCGAATGATGCGTTCAGCGCGGCCATTTTGAGAAGAGGTGTATGGGCATGACATACGCAAAGTTACTCCGCGAGTAAGAAAAAACAGGCGTGCTGAAGTGTTATCAAATTCTCGACCATTATCACACTGAATGCTTTTTATGGTGCGGCCAAACTGGGTGGTAACATAAGAGAAGAAATTGGCTAGCGTCGAGAAGGTGTCAGACTTGAGACGAAGAGGAAACGTCCAAAGATAGTGGGAGCAATCATCAAGAATGACAAGGTAATACTTATAACCGCACACACTAGCCACGGGGATGTCCACAAATCACAGTGAATTAAATCAAAAGTTTGTGTTGCACGAGAACTAGAGGACTCAAAGGGAAGACGTGTATGACGTCCAAGCTGACATGCATGACAGAGAGAGTTGGCTGCATGTTTATTACAAGTAATTGCTGAGGAAGCAGCTAACTTAGATAAAGATTCATGACCCAAATGACCTAGACGCCGATGCCATAGGGTGGAAGAGGAACCACTGGCGAGGAGAGCGTGAGGCTGAGGCTGGAACGCATGGAGCGGGTAAAGTTGGCCGGAGCTATTGCACCTGGCGATCACGTTCTTGGTCTGAAGATCCTTCACAGAGAGACCATAAGGATCAAACTCAACGGAACAATTATTATCAATAGTGAATTGACGAACAGAAATTAAATTTTTGATAATATGAGGAGCAACCAGAACGTGATTAAGATGGAGGAAGCCGTGAGCGGTAGGAAAGGACACGGAGCCAGTGGCATTAACGGGAAGAGAAGCACCATTGCCAACAATAATGCTAGAGGGACAAGATGACGTGGGTGGGTTGGAAACAAGAAGATTACCGGAGTTCGACGTCATGTGGGCTGTAGCACCCGTATCCATATACCATTCATTGTTGGCCGGCGTCGGGAGCGTCATTGTGCTATACGCGTTGGCCAACACGTTCTGATCCCACTGCGTGGCGAATGGCGGTGGCGGCATGGGCGCGGTGTGCGGCGGCGACCCGTGGTGCGTATCCCGTGCGTGGGCGTGAAGGCGGTGCAAGAAGCGGCAACCCTGCGGGCGGTGCGTGAACAAAGGCATGTGCGGAGGTCGGCGATGTCTTCTTCTTGTTGTTGGCTTTGCTATGTTCTTCTTGTCTTAAACGGTTGTGGACGAGAGCGCGCGCGCCACCACACCGAAAGGTACCGTCCGAGGATTATACATCGTCGGCCCCATGTGGTGACACCGCTGCCGCCGGCCGCCATGCGTCGATTCCGCCACGAAGCTCGGCTGCTCGGCGGTACTGGAGTTACCTTGGCCGATCGAAGAAAGCCCCGTCGCGGCTCGTGCTCGGGCGAGTCCTCCCATGCGACCGGTCTGCCGCCAGGCCCCGAGCGCTGGGCCGAGGACGTGATGGCGGCGAGGCGTCGTCGGGAACTCCGGCTTGAGGCCATGGTGAGCTCTTCGAGCATGAGGTCGGAGCGGATATCGACGAACGACGGAACGGCTTCGGCGTCGGAGGAGGCGGACATGTGGGCGAACTTGTCGTTGAGTCCGCGAAGGCGAAGAAGAGGACGAGTGTGCGATCGCCACCACCGCCAAGATCTCCGAGGGCGTCGGCCATCGCCTTGAGTTTGCGACAATAATCGAAATAGAAAGATCACCTTGTGCGGTTGCGGAATTGGGCGTCGAGGTAGAGAGCGTGTCTCCTTATTGCCGAGGAATTGTTGCTCGAGGCTGTCCAGTTGTGCGGCGGTGCGGTCGGGCGTCATGACCATCTCGAGAAGATCCGAGGATATGGTCCCGAAAAGCCACGACCGCACTGCAATCCATGCGCTTCGCTTAGCATCGTCAACGCCGTGGTCGTCTTCGACGAACGTGATCGTCCAACTCGTACTTGCCGAGCGTATTGAGGACGAGGCCACGCCACATCTTGTATTGTGTAGAGGTTTGGTCGAGGACGATCGGACGAACGCCTTGATGTTGGTGACGGCAATCGCTGCGCATGAAGAGTCGCGGATCGAGCGGCGTAAGCTTGCGTAGATCCTCATCGTGGCGCGCGAGGTCGGCGGCTGACGAGACGTGCGGCTTGGCTACGGAGGCGTTCGGCCTCGTCGGCAGCAGACGTCGGCATCGCGGTGGGTCTCCTCATCGGCAACATGAAAGCAAAGAAGCCGCGCGGTCATCGTGGGGCAGCAGCGATCTAGAGATGGTGGGCGGAAGTTCCGAGAACGGAACAAAGTCGATACCATGATAGCGCTTGTGTCGCGATATATTGAGCGGTGTACATGCATTACATATATAGCGGTTCATAGACCAAATCAACCAACCAATACCGGTGGGATTGGAGTAGATTGCGGCAAGGATAGCGCTGGAAAATAGGAAACCAATCTCAACCAATCGGGAGATATAAACTAACTAAATATAGTCTAACAGATGGCAATCCAATCAAGATTGTACAAAATCGTCCACTCCTCATGTAATGATCGAACAACATCATCATATTCATGTGCCTCAAAGTAAGGCATTTGAGTATTTGGTTCCAGGATATTTCATTTTTCAGTGTATTCATGTCAGTTAGGACATGGAAGATGGAACTGAATGCATAGGCTGATCACATCACACAGCTAGCGCATGTGAGTTTGACAACATGGAAGGAAACTGTGGTAAAAGTTTTCAGAGATATATATGCCCCTACGATACAGTGAGAGATACGATATAGTATTTCATAGTCAGTGTATTCCTGTCAGTTAAGACATGTAGGATGGAACTGAATGCACACAGTTTGATCACAACAGGCTGCAGCACGGTGAGAGATACAGATGGATGAACCAACCTGGCAGCAGCATTGAAGCCCACAGCGATCATGAACACCCATGACTGTATGGAGGTGCTGCAAGCCAAGCATTGAACACGTACGTGATATGATCTGGAAATGAACCCATGAAAGTATGGAATGGCATGTAGTATGTATATATATATATATACTTACCACACTGTCAGCGAGTCGAGGGCGACCTGTGGGTCGGGCAGCATGCCGGCGAGGAGGATGAGCACCTGGAAGTACCACACCTCGAGCGCCAGCATCACCGCCGACGCGGCGGACAGCCTGGCGAACCCGGCCAGGTCGGCGAACGCGGCCCACGTGAACCCGGTCCACGTGCCCCTGCACCTCGGGCTCCGTACGATGTACACGAACTGCCCCGCCACGAGGACCCACCACGTCAGGCTCAGCGTGAGCGACGCCCCGAGCAGGCCCAGGCCCAGAACGTACACCGCGAGCCAGCTCAGCGCCACGTGGAGCGCGAAGCTGGCCGCGAGGATGTAGGCGCTGGGCGCCACGATGCTCTGCGCCTGGAGGAACTTCTGGATGGGGAAGTTGGCCGCGTACGCGAAGATCTGCGGGATGAGGCCGTAGGCGAACTCCGCGGCGGCGCCGGCGATCTCCGGGGACTGGCCGAGCAGGAGGAGGATGGGCTCCGAGAAGGCGTACATGGCGGCGAGCGGCACGCCGGTCGCCGTGAGGAGCACCGCCGAGCGCTGCAGGTAGACGCCCAGCATCTCGTATTTCTCCGCGCCGTACGCCTGCCCGCACAGCGTCTCCACCGCGCTGCCCATCCCGAGCTGTGCACGACGTCGGCATGCCCGCACGGCTCATCTCATGAACGTACTTACACATGTATATATACGTGCCGCCTTAGCTTAATTAGCTACGTGTACGTAGTGTGTGCCAATGTATGTACGTAGGTAGGGGTGTATGTATACTGCGTAGAGCAGACGTGTATTCGTACGTACCATGAGGCCGTAGGCGAAGACCTGGATGCCGTTGTTGCCGAGGGAGGCGGCGGCTAGCTGGACGTTTCCGAGCTGGCCGCAGAAGATCTGGGTGGCCGAAGACATCACGATGATCAGCATGTACACCACCACGGCCGGCGCGGCCAGCGGCGCCAGCAGCCGCAGCTCCAGCGCCACCGCCGACGCCATGCGCCGCGCCCACGCCGCCGTGCCCTCGCCGCCGCCGGAGCCGGAGAGCAGCGCCTCCAGCCGGCCGTCGGTGGCGCCGTGTTCGCCCCGATCCATCAGTTGATTTCTCCGTGCGCGATGTGCCACGCAGCAGCAAGAATCGCAAGATCTTTTTGGTGTCCTCACTGAAGTAAGAAGCTTGTGACGATTGCCCGGTGTCTCACACGTTGGGTGAGGATCGGACAACGTGGCAGGTGAAGTGACACTGTCCCGACACGATGCTAGCTAGGAAAATGGCTAGTGCTGCTTTATGTTTTCTTTTGTCCTTTTCAGTACCTTGTTTCGGCGTTTGGGATAGATGCAGTCAGGCAGACTTGAAACGCATAAGCCTAAGGCTCGTTTTTATCTGACAAGCTGATGGCTTTTAATTTTTATTATAGTATCTAACTTTTAAATAAAATATTTTCTTAAAAAGAGTCTATAAATTAAACGATCTACACATTAAAAGTCCAACATCTGTACCAATTAAAATTACAAGTGAGTATATGTTTTTCCGTAATCTGTACCGTAAATAGTCAAAATTCAAAAATTTCAGCTAAAAGCCATAAGCCGCAGCCGAAAAGAACAGGCCATGAAAGTCATATTCAATTTCTACAGGAATAAAAAAAATCTTTGTGTTCCAAGCACAGCCTCCATAGGAATAAAAATATTTTTTTGTTGTGACGGGATAATTATTTTGTTTACATTTTTGTTGAAATGGATTGTTGCAATAAGTTATTTTTGATGTTGCAGAAGATATTTTCAATTGTTGCATATGCATCTCCAAACTCTTGCAGGAACGCAACATCGTTTTATAGATAGATTTGTTGGTTTGGAATTATTTACGCATGGAGTATGCATAGCTTGAGGCTATAGCGATAGCATCAAGCTCGACGGCCACCATCAACCAGCTCCTCTTGCTACTCTACATGTTCCTTCTCCGACGGCCATGAGGAGAGGGCATTATAGTGGCAATGGCGGTTGGAAGTGCGCTGGGCCGATCTTGCGCTGCCAAATCTGTCCCTCCTATCAACATGGAGACATCGAGGAATGGCCACCGTTAATTCTTGCTTCGAGCTCGTGAGTCATGTCGTCGCCACCGGCCATGCGACAATGCCCCACAAGTGAGCACAAGGAAGAAAGCAGATGGTGGATGCGGTGTGTTTTTGTTGGGAGGAATTGAACGATAGAAGTTACTTGTGGGCAAATTCTACGGCAAAAAGAAACGAACGGAGCTAACACCTAGATATCCGGATATTGGGCCTCTCTTTTTTAGCTTCTAAAAGCTGATTTTTGACTCTTTTACAGTAACTAGCTTTTAAATAGAGTGTCTTTTCAAAACAGGATCTACAAGTTAATTGTAGTATATACTATAACGACTTTATTTATATCGGCCAAAATCGTACATGAATTTCTGTTACTTTGTACTATCTTTTGTAAACAGTTTAAAAGTCATATGACATAGCTATAAGATACAGTCATAAAAATATGCCAACTAGTCGGTCCGTAGTTAAAATGCGTGTGCTACTCTATACTGGGACTAAACTACTGGCACGCTCTGAAAGTCTAGCCAGTGGCAATGAATCTTGTTTGCCTTTTTGATCTGACTATTGTCTCAGCGTGAGCTCGGTCAGGACCATCTCCTCGGTACCACCAACATCACCCGATTCACGCGAGCATAATTTGGCCTCTTCTGCTAACCTTACACCTAGAGTTTTGTATGGATTCGCTTCTTGTTGGTACACTCTTGATTAAGTTCCAGGAAAATTCACAACAGACCGAGTTAAAGCAGCTTTCTCTCTCGCGCCAATTAAACTTGGTACGGATTCGGGGCCGAATCAAGGGGATTCCGGGCTGAGAATAGAGCGGCTGGGCCTTGCTAAAATCAGGGCCTGTTGCTTTTATGGGCCGTGCTAATCTTGGTAGGGCGTCTTGCTGTGGAGTTGGCGTTTTCCCCCCGGTTGTGCTCACGTCACAACGGATTTTGGTCATGTTCATGCTAGATTTAGTTGATGACTTTTGACTATAGTCGATAAGTTTTTGCTAAAAAAAATAATAGTAGTTGAAAGAAATGGTGTTTAGATAAGGAGCTGAGCAGTGAGAAAAGTGACGAGAGATATTTGTGCGTGAGACGAGAATGAGAGGAGTAGGGTGTATGATACGTCTGTGACCCTTGCATTATCTCTAGAGCGAGACAAGAATAAGAGAAGTGTAAAAGCCGCTTCAAGATACTGGGTGTTTATATTGATTTCTAATTTTTCTAAACAGAAACTAGAAAAAGAAGGCGATATAAACAGACCGTGGCTTCAGTTCTTCGCTCAATTTGGGTCGGGGCAAGCAATGATACACCTTGTCATTGCAGTCTTCCATAAACGAATGCAACTTGATGTCAGAAAAAAAAATTATATATCACAACTTCCTGATGTAAAAATAGATTGAAATTGGCAGCAGCGTTAGGACCAAGGTGACTGAAAGATCAGCAGATGTGCCAATGATTTTAAGCAGCAGTAGCAATAAGCAAAGCAAGAAGATCGAATACGCCACACCACACGGCACTGGAGACGTCCACTTGTTGGTAAGTACTGACAAGTAGATCACTTAGCTAGGTATCAGCAAGCAGTAGAAACAAGATAACTACACATGAGCGCATGAACTTGTCAACTTTGCCTGCGTAACATTTATTTGATCCAAGAACGTTTCTACGATGATGCTAATTAAGTTCAATTGAACTAGCGCTGCTAAGTCCAGTCCATGGATGGAAATGTGGACCAAAATCTATCCAAAAAACGGCTTTCCGAAGCCAATTGCACCGAACAATTAATCTGTTCAGGGATTGATCAAATCAAAGGAGTTGCAGCAGGCCAGGATCAGAAGTTCACTGGTCAGAAAAACGGCAAATCACTGCAGTCTGATTAGTTGTTTTTAGAGAAGCAGTCTGATTAATTTAAACAGCATTCAGAATGTTGAGTACTGGCCCCCCTCCGGTCTTGGATGAACTACAAAGTCTTTGGTCAGCAAGATTATATAAGTAATTTTCCCGTCAGATCATACTCATTACTTGTTAATCTACTGTGGAATCTTCTTGATCAATATATGGAGAGGAACATCTTGATCAATATTTGGAGAGGAACCGATATAATTTCAGCCATTTTCATGCTTATGATTGTATATCTTTTATATTTCTAAATTTCCTTAATAAGAAAAATGCCTTTCTGGGTTCTCTCAAGCAACACCTTTTGATCAAAATTTGAGGGGAAAATCGAGACAAAAATTATATTTTAAGGTCAACACCGTTTGAGTCCAATTAGCATTGTCCGTGGAAAACATAAGTATTTGACGCGAGAAATCGCTCTCGCATTTTTTGCCTTGGGGTATAAAGTACGTATAAAATGCGGACGTGCCAGTGTACTAAAGTACTCTAAAATAGATAAATACAAGAAAAGTAGGAAAAACATGTATTTTATTCATTTATTTGAGAATAACAAAATTACAGTTTTCCTTTATATATGTGTGCTCCATGGTCTGCTTTGCATAGCAGATCTGACATAGGCGTTATGTTCTCCTAGTTCCTGGGGGCTCGAAAAGCTCTCAATTAATTACATCCATGGGGCGAACCCACAGATCGAAAGCGCTCGAGTATCACAGGCGGTCGAAAGCGCCCGAGTATCGTAGGCGGACGAAAACGCCTGAGTATTGTAGGCAGTTGAAAGTGCCTATGTTCCGAAAGTGGTTGGAGAAGTCTGAATATCACAGGTAGTCGAAAGCGCCTGTATTCCAGAGCCGGTCGAAGACGCTCGAGTACGACAAGCGATCGGAGTCATCCGAGTTTGAGTAGCGATCAGAGGTGTCCAACTTTGTAAGAGAAGAGGTGTCCAAAATCTATAGGCCATGTGCGGGATGGTAGTGACAAGCATATATAACAGCTAGAATGAAAGTACTGCTCATGTTACTCCGGCTTCATCTCAGTTGATTGGTCACTGCATCTGGACCTTTCTAGAGAAAAGTACATGAACACAACGTATCCGCAGATGGATGGGTCAAAGCCCAATTCAAGGACAGAAAAATATCTGAAGGAATTAAGGTAAATTTAATTAGGGAGCTCGATTAACCAGCACTGCTACGCCAATACTCAATACACAATCGCACAAGCCCAGTGTCTGAAATCTAATACAAGCAGCAATGGAAGAAGCCCTCCTATCAGCTACCAATTGTGAATTTACACATTATATATATATATATATATATATATATATATATATATATATATATATATATATATATATATATATATATATATATATATATATATATATATATCTGTCTACAACCCACTCAAAACTAACTGTACGCCAATTTTATTTACTCTGCATAGCCTTTCTCAAACCCATCTCTTCTCAGAGCTACCAAATATACACCCTACGTACAAATCGTTCGGAATGCATAATTCACGTAGGAATCTGTAGGAAGCCTCACATCTGGTAAGAGCACATGTTTCCTTTCGTGTGAAATTTCTACAAATTCCTGCATTCCAAACGGACCTGGCTTATCAACACAAGAATAGGCAGCTATATAGCTTAGCTAGCAATGACAGCATGATGTACCATCGATTATCACTCCAGAATGCTCTGCAGCGACGGCCTCCATTGCCCGGCCTGCCCCCTGTGCCGAAAGTTGGAGCTGCTCGTCATGCACAGGAGCTCTGCGATGGCGCCGCCGTCCTTCCCGTCGAGGCGCCGCAGCAGCTCCTCCAGCTGCTTCCTCGTGATCCTGATCCTCACCTCCGTCACCGGCGCCGCCGCTTTCTCGCTCTTTCCGTGCACCTCCTCCTCCTCCACCAGCACCGCACTCTTCTTGGCGGCGCAATGCACGGCGTCGCCGACGTGTCCACCGCCGCACTCGCGACGGGACTTCTTGAGGCAGTTTCCCATCTCCGTAGATCAACCGGAACGCCAAAATTCGATCAAGAACGCTAAAATTGGTGTGCGATTTGGGTTTGATGGATCGGGTGTTTGGAAGGAGGAAATGGCGGATCCTTTGCGACGGCCACCGTGTTAGTGCATTTATAAATCTAGGCGTGGTGGTGCTGGGACACGTGGGCGGCACGGATCGACTCGAGATTTTCGGGCCCGCCCTGAGCCGACCACGTAGTCACGCCAGTGCGTTAGGATGCGTGCTTGGGGGGCTTGGACGGACGGGATGCGGATTGGGCAGTGGCACATGGTGTGAATGGGTTGAAAAGAAGAACCGTGTTTTAACGAGGGGTGGGGCCGTTCTTTTCTGTTTTCAGCCCGGCTTTTGACTCAGATTCTTCCAACAGTTATTATTTATTAGACTAGATTAGATTAATAGATCACAGCTAAAGGTATAACTCACAGTCTAAAAAAATAGATCCTGCTCTATTGGATTGAAAATATTGGTTTATGACTGAAATTACATCAGAATGATCGAAATTATCTTTAATTGAGCGGCTTATTTAGTGTAATTAAATTTAAAAAATTTAAAAATAGAAAAAATATGTTAGCTCATCACGAACAATGCAAATAAATACAGGAAAAAAAGAAACGGCAGCGAAGCTCAAAAAAGCTAAAAGTTTAGAAAAAACGAAATTTATAAATAGTAAAAAATAAACCAGAAGCTTAAACTGAAATGAGCGGAGCCTCAAAAATATGGCTTCTGTTGGAGTGTCCGGAGATTGGCGGACTTTTACTTTTTTACTCCTAAGTTTACAATAGTAAAATGCTAATCTTACTGTATTAAAAAGGGATGCTAATTAACCTGGGCTATTCTCTCTCTCTCAAAAAAAACCTGGGCTAAATGGTGAATCAGGAACTTTTATTTTCAGCTTATGGTGGGAGTCTTGCATCACTGCCTGGGAGTATAGGACCTCCATTTGGAACAAATTGGATATCTTTGCAGGTTAGTTCATCACAGTTTGTACAGTGTGAAGTGCTCTTCTGGAACTTGAATTTCTTATGTTAATTAGGTTTTAGACCCGCTTCTGTTATTTAATTGGGAAGCTAACCACAATGCAGCTGGCACCCTTAAGGGAAAAAAGAGCATGTTTTTGAATTTTGATGGCTGGCTTAAGATGCCGCTCGGTTGGACTGAAATAAACTAGATTATAGCTGAGTTTGCACTATAGTTAATTAAAATTACACTGTAATTAATAGTGGTTTATTTGTCATAACTAAATTAAAAAAAATAAAATGGGAAAAACATGTCAACCCGTTACGAACAATACAAATAAATACGAGAAAAAGAACCGGTAAAAAAAACTCAAAAAAAGTTAAAAAATCAGAAAAGAACAAAATTTAGTAATAGTAAAAAATAAATCAGAAGCAAAAAGCTCATACCGAAAAATAAGCCAAAAGCGAGATTGCTTGTGCAAAACTACAAACATAACTTGATCACATGTAAGAAGAAATACCAGCTCATGCATCTAAGATTAGGTCAGTTCTCATCTTTCTTCACTCAAAAGTTAATCCGATCACAAAAGAAACCATCAAGTCCGACTGTCCAATCAATCGATGAGCTTACGAGGCCTCATTTCTCCTAGCACATGTGTTTAGACAGAGTTCAGACTCTGCAGCTTAGGCTTGGCTAGCATGCTACAACTGCTGACCAACTGTGGTACAGTATGTATTATTCATAAATCATCCAAACACTGATTTCTACAAGATCCCATATACTAAAACATTAAATAGTAGGTACATATGGACTGTTTACATAGCTCATACTTTCTACAAGAACAGAGCAACTTCAGTTTTATATATCAGGCTGCTCTGGACCAAGACCAGAGCAACTTCAACTGAGGGGATTTTTATTTAATCTGCAGCTTTCTTATGTGATATTTCAGGATTTTGTTGGTAAGTAAACTTATCTTTGCTAATGGTCAAGTCGTCGCCGGCTACATGCGCCCCTCGTTCTCCAGCTAACTAGGCTGGCCTCTAATCATTAATCATATCTCAACTGAACAAATGATTATCAGCGTATATTCTCTGGATGAAAGATGTTTATTGCGACTTTTGGAATGGCCCAACACAGGTTCCAACTTCCAATCTAACTTCGTATAATAGTAGTAATATTCTAGGCCGTTTTTTTCTAATATAAAAAAGGATGTTGGTGTTCTTAAACAATTGTGCAAAGGTAGGCGTCAATGTATGCTTAAGTGCTCTAGTTTGTGCAAAGGTGCCTGTTCTTTTTAGCTTCCAAAAACGACTTTTAGCTTTTGCTACAGTATCTAACTTTCAAATTGAGTATTTTTTCGAGACGGGATCTATAAGTTAATTGTAGTATACGCTAAAAGTCTAACATCTGTATTAACCAAAATCGCAAGTAAGTATCTCTCTCCATAATCTCTATCGCAAACAACTAAAATTTAAAAATTTCAGTCAAATACCATAAGCCGCAGCAAAAAAAAAAAAACAGACCCTACTGCTGATATTGTTGCACCATATCCAACACCAACAGCTAAAAATCTGTCCAGGTCAACAGTTTTGGTTGGTTGAGAATATATGCAGAGTTAGTTTAGGTCACCTGATTGGTTTCGGCCCCACATCGCCTCCACCGGCCGGAGGTTGGCCGGTCGCCGTCGCCGCCGGGCTGGCTGGCTTCCCGTGGAGGCGGAGGCAACCAAGTGCCAACCAAACCACCTCATTTGACTAGAAGCTATTACGTACTAGTACTAATTGCATTCCTAGGCTGAAGAGTCGAATCTATATTTATTGGCGTATGATTTATTCGTACAAATACTCGTTTTATAGGTAAAAATTATCAGTCCCAACTATAAGCTATCAGCCACAGTAAAAAAACAAACTCTTACTAGAAAAAGTGCACATGACTCTCAAGTATACAAGAATTCCCTTGCCTCTGCATCGCACATGGTGTCTCTCCCATCCGCAGGTGAAGTGCGCTGGGCCAAGCCTCCCTCAGTATTGAGATCCACCACCAACTACTCTACTCGACCGCTCCGTTGAGGAAATCTACATCGACTTCAACATCTCCCTGCCCAAAGAAAGACAATGCATAAAGGAAGGAGTCTGAATCAAGTGACCCTTTTCTGGCTATGTTTAGTGGTCAATTGGAGAGTTTTGCCCATCATGTTGGCTCAATGGCAGCAGCAATGGAGCATGGAGCTGTGATGCAAGAGAAAGCAATGCAATAGGAGCCTCAACATAAATTGAAAGAAAAGGCTATTGATGAATTGCTTAAGCTTGGCTTCGCCGGAACAGAAATTGTCAATGCTTCCTATTTACTTGCGAGAGAGTCAGACCAGATGTATGTGCTTCTTGTACTTCCAGGAACTTTAAAGAGAGAGTATGTGCTGAAGATGCCTAGTGGTAAGTTAAATTCATAGTTTTTCCTTTCCAAATTGGAAAATTTGATAACCTGAGCTACCACCTATTTGCTGATTTAGGAAGAATGTGTTTTTCACCATTAAATTGTATTTCCGTGACACAAACTCGACCATGTTATGACACGGCTTCCATCATCCTTTTTTGATGTGGTGTTTTTTTTCTATCAAGAACAGTACAAATAGAATAATGGTGTAGTGCAGTCAACACCCTCTGATATTGAGTGTTCACTTAAAGGGTGCTCTTTCCAATAACCCTTCATTTTTGGGTTTATAACGAGTGAAGATAGCAAAAATCGAGTACGACGGTTACTACCAGACTGTGATGGTAGTACCACCAGCCAACAAAAAGGAAATTTCTTTTATGCTCTGCTAGATGTTCATTTGAATTTTTTTTTTGTTAATATTAGAACTCGTCAGACTTTTACTCACATCTAAACTTCTTTTATGCTTTTGCTAGATGAAGCAAACAGAAGATGAAGAGCTACTTCTATTAATTGTAAACTCAGATCAACTTCCAAAGCTATCACATTGGTGACTAGTGGTTGTTTTGGAACAAAATGGCGACTTTTGACCGCAAGTTGTAGGCACTTCAGTTACTGAGAGTTTATAACTCCCCATTATAACATAGCACGTGCGACTGATGTATGACGACTGCTCAGTATAATTTGCACTTGAATTTCTAGACATTTCTTTGCAGTTTTGGCTTCTGTCAGTTTTAGACCTGCATGATATTTAGAAAAAGATTGTTAATTAGCACTGCATAGGGATGTATGTGTAATTGTGCACTCACCTTGCTGAAGAATTTCGGTTCTTAACCAGTAATTCATTGTCTTTATCCGTTGATTGTCTTTTGCTTCAGGGATGTATCACTGCTAATCGCTTCATCTAGCAAATTTCTGACAAGATGTAATGCCTTTTTAATGTCCATGTTTTTAGTTGATTTTTTCATCTAGCACTGCACAGGGATATACACTGCTGATTGCTTCAAACGCACATGAAAGGTTGGTTAGCTTCATCTAACACCAAGTGGTGGGTGCTTATCTACAGAAAAACATTCGTTCTGATACCACTGAACCAAACAGTGTAAAGGGATTTAAAACCATTCCCCACCACAACCAAACAAATAACGAAATAACTCATTACACCCACCAATTGTCCTGTAAACCCATTCTCATTCCATTGACGTTACTAGAGTTGAACCAAACACCACCAAACTTAAATAACCAGACTACGGGCCACTTCTTTTCAACTTTAGTTTTTTGATTTTCTACAATAATTAGCTTCCAAACATAGTGTCTTTTTAAGATTGGGTCTACAAGTTTATTGTAATAGATACTGTAACGACTTTATCCATATCAGCCAAAATCACAAACGAGTTTCTCTTACTTCATATTCTCTCTCACGATTTCTCTATTAGCTGTTACTGTTTATTAACCGAAACCAATATCCACGCAGTCTAAAAGAAAGGCCCCTACGAGTAGGCTCTGTGGGCCTCGAGGAGGCTTCGGCCATTGTCCGAAAGAAGAAAATTGGGCCGTTGGGAATTGCTACAGTGGCGGCGCACTTATAGGAGAGCCCAACTTAAGTGATGGTATGTAGGCCGGTGGCAAATCACAGCTTGCTGCTTCCTCAGCTTCTTGGAAGAGGAGGTTGATGGCTGTAAAATCGATTAAGTGGACAAGCGAGGTGACGGCCCAACTACTGTCCGCCCAGTTGGTTATGGACTTATGGCTAATTGCCTGCTTCTTGATTTTCACTTTTTCCCCCCTAATTCTTTTAACGCAATTGGCTACAATCGGGCAGGTTCTTGTTACACAGAACTCACACGCGCGCGTACACACAATGACAACATATAACCATTTACTGTTAGAATAAAACTAGCATTTATCTAAACCAGCAGACCAAATAATCCAAGATCTCATATGCAATAATAGCAACATACTGAATAACAGGCATCTAAAGCCGACTCGTCCCCTCCTAACCCTAACAGGTATCTAAGTGTCTAAGCTAAGGGTGAAGGAGCAAGGCAGCAATAAAATGGGGGAAAAGCTTTAATATTAAACGTCTAAGCGATAAATCTTTAGTCTTTATTTTTTACTTGTCAAAATCAAATGGAATGTTGGAATGCATTGTCCATTTGTTGCTTGTTTGATTTTGTAGAAATAGATTTGAAGAGGTATTTTAGCATAGTTTCGAGCATAAGCACCGGTGCAAGTGGAACGACGACTGCATAAGCACAATCTCAACTTGAAATCCAGTTGAATCAACTCTAAATCCAACAAGAGGAAGATGTTGCTTTAGCGGTATGCCTTTTGGCTTATTTTTTCTGCATCTTTTATAATACTTTTTGATCCACACTTGTAACTCTACCTGACCTAAAATTTAGTCCGGAGCCCGCCACTGAGTGGCATGCATGCTCTAAATTTTGAATATCGCATATTCGAAATCGGACGAGAGGGATCTCGCAATTCCATTGGATATGCTCCTCTCATGCATCCCATCTGAGTCAGATTTTGACCGCGTTTTTTTCTCTCTGGCTGCATTTGTATTTCAGCAGTAACGAAAAACTTGGCGGCCAAGTTTAGTTCGCGCTCACGTTCTGCGTCGTTTCCGTGGTTCTGCATGCCGTTGTACAACCAGCTGACAATCGGTTCATTGAACTTGGGCCATTTCTGTGACTCCCAACCTACCCTGCATCGGCGAATAAATTCATCGAGCCGTTGAAGAGTCTGTATACCTTTCCCCTCAGAAACGACTACCAATATCTCCGCTAAAAGAAGCCATGCATGCGTATACCAACACGCACAGGTACCTTGCCGTTTAAAGCATGCACAGATACCGAACACCCGTCTACCTGTAGGCTTACACAGGAAATGGTCCAGGTACAATGAACCGATTAGGCAGAAGAATACTTTTCCTCTTTCCTTTCACATCGTCTTAACCCTAATATACTCTAATCTAATCACGGGGTTCTTCTATGTTAACCCTCGTTTGGGATACGAATGCGTGGAACCGCGCTGGAAGGTCGAGCACGAAGCTAGCGAGCCCGCAGGGGTGACGTCACCTCCTACGCCACTCGCCAGCGCAGCACCACACCACGTGGGCGGCTGGCCCACCCGCATTGGCTGGCTCCGTCCGTGCGTGCGTGCGGTGCGGGTGGAGGCAGGGGACAGCACTGACCTTTCGATATCCCTATCCCGTCGTCGTCTTCCAGACCAAAGGTGATACAGGCAGTTTTTTTGGTTGGTGTTTTATGGTTTAAATATTTGAATTTTGGTTATTTATGATAGATAATATATAGAGAAAAATAGTTATGTATAATTTTGGTCATGAACTCAATACATATTTTACTATAATTTTTCTATTGATCATGCCCCGAAAAAACGCACCGTTTAAAACCTAGTTACTATAGATAGTACAAATATAAACCAACTTTAAACTCAAAAGACCCCGGCCTATATAGCCATCCTATATACCGGATGGCTATGATCATTTAGGCTATGACTAATACCTTTTAGTTATTTTTTTATATTTTTATAAATCACAATGGATGGTTAAGATGTTGATGTACATGACATATATAATTTTACATTTAAAAATCTGTTTAGAGACTATTTTGAAAAACAATCTTTTTTTTACTTTGAGACAAACCAAAGCCGAAAGTAGAAGGGCAAAAAAAAACGGAGATGAATAGGCTAATGCCCTCGTCCTATGAGAGAACAGGAATGAGGCTGGAAGCTTCCCACGATGGCAGGGCAGCTGAGCTGCATCATCGTACCTGATTATAAGAAGACCGATTATGAAGATTGTGTTTTGTCTGGGGAGTTGACGTTTTTTAGCTGAAGCTCCTCCAGATATAACCTGGATATGACAATGGCACGTTCGGATGGCGTATGACCAGTAGCCCTACCTACTACGGTATTATCCACTTCTTTTCATATGGTTACAGTACAAGGTTTCTTCTTTCGGTTTCTCAAAACTATTTCTTTATTTTTTATAGTAACTAATTTTTATTAAAGTATTTTTTTAAAATATAGTTTACAAATTGATTATAGTACATAGTCAGGGGCATAACCATCAGGAGAGCTTAGTGAGGCTTAAGACTCATCTTCTCCGGTGGCAACTTTATACATAGTAAAAATAGAGAGAGAAAGAGAGAGATTAACAAACCCAAAGAGAAACTAGATTCCTTGATGGGAAGGTTAACAATAAGCATGAAATTAAAGAAGACGACGAGGGGAGGAGGAGAAGAAGTGGAAATTATAAAATTAAAGAAGAGCTAATTAATCAATCAAAGAAAGAAATAAAGTGAAATAATATATGTAAATCATAGAATTAAAGAAGAAGAAGAAGAAGAGGAGGAGGAGGAGGAGTAGTGAAAATCATAAAATTAAAGAAGACATAATCAATCAAAGAAAAAAAGAAGAATGAAAGTAAAATGTATATGAAACTTTTTGAGTCCGGGGATGACGATGGAGAACTCGATGAACCTCTGGTTGATCTTTCCCTCCACCGCTGCTCCGCGATGATGTGGTCCTTCATGTGCCCCGAAGGCTCCGCCGACCGTCGCCGCCGAGCCCCCGCCGTGAAAATGATAAGAACATTGGATAGAGTGTGAAAAAGATACTGCCTTTTGTTTCTATTGTATCGTGATTCAAATTAGCTTAATTCTGGTATGTTTCATATGATCTAAATTTTTATTGTCATTCATAATTTTCTATTATATATCACTAATTTTGATATATTTTATACATAGGCGACTTATCGCTACTCCGCACTCATGGCGCTTTCTATTATCGAGGTACCTACTTTCTATTTCTCTATTTTTCATTGTTTGTCTCCATCGAATTTATAATTTCTATATGAATTTGAAATTTTATAAGAGTAAAAGACTAATTTTGTGTCAACTTAGTTTATACCTATAAATAAATTAGGCCACTCTCAATTTTATTCCTGACTTCATCACTATATATAGTATAACGACTTCATTTATATCGATTAAAATCACACATAAATTTCTATTATTTTATACACTCTCTTATAAATAGTCCAAGAATCATAAGCCCAAACAAAAAAATCGCGCCGTAAGCCGTTTTGGAGTAGAGAGAGAGTACTAAACACGTTTCGTATTATTGCGGCGTAATAAAAAGAAAAGAAATCACTAGGCATCTTCGCATCGACCATATAAAAAGAAAAGAAATCAAGCTCGTAAACTGACAGCTCGGGCCCTCCCCAGTCACGACTCACGACAAACAGCTCGGGCGGCTGGTGATGGGCCCACCGCCCGCCTCGTGGACTATAAAACGATCGACAGGTTGTCCCGGGCGCCAAACCTTAACCAGGAGGTCCAGGACCCCTCAAGTCTCGTGTGCATCCTTCTTTCCTCCCCTCTCGAGGCCCCAACCAACCAGAGGGCGCCGACGCCGATGGCCAGGGCGCGCAAGCCGCCGCCGTTCGCCGCCGCCGAGCTCTTCCTCGGCTTCCGCCACCGCCCGGGCACCGTCGCCCCGTCCTCCGACGGCGACGACCTGCCGGACCTGGCCGAGTCGGACGTGTGGTACTCGCCGGCGGCGGGCGGCCCACCACCAACGCCGCTGCCACGGATCGGCAGGGAGAAGGCTGGGAGATTGGGGCGGCCGGTGAGGGCGTCGGACAACGGCCCGCGGCGGGTGGGCGGGCTGAGCCGCGCGTTCTCGGACTGGCGGCAGGTGGCGGCGTCGGCGCCTGTCGAGGTGCCCGCCTGGCCCAGCCGGTTCGCCGAGCAGGAGCCGGGGCCGTACGCCGAGGAGAAGGAAGACGAGTGGGTCCCGCCGCATTTGTACCTGGCGCGGCGGCAGGCGAGGGCATCGGTGGTGGAAGGCGCCGGCCGGACGCTCAAGGGCCGGGACGCGTCACGGGTGCGCGACGCCGTCTGGAGCCGAACCGGCTTCGACGGCTGAACCGAGCCGGACCGGCTGCGCGAGTTTAGAGAATTGTTTGAATTTGCACACTCTCTTCTCCTCCTTTTGTGACAAAATTTTGCAATATGGCTTGATTTTTGTTTCGGGGAGTTAACGAGAAACAAGGATTTGTAAGGGGAAAAAGAAAAATTAAGAAGAAAAGATGGTTGTAAGGTGTGTAGCGTAGCAAATTGGTTGAACGATCTTCTTGTTGTTGATTGGGTAGCTTCAACCAAAGATGGTTGAAGTCTGATTATTCTTTTGTTAGTTTGTTATGGCCTAAGAAGTGAGAAACAGGCCATGCATCTTGTGATGGCAACAATTGGAATGCCACGTATTTTTTCCCCCTGCTTAAGTGCTTATATGCTTTCGGATCATATATTTCTTCGAGAATGCTGTTGAAATTAATTTAGTCTAGCTCACATATATTGCATGAGAAGAAAGCGAATCAAATGGAATTTGTTAAAGCTTTTTACCTTCAACTCGAAGGATGTTGTGTTTTTTGTTCTCTACTTCAGTGGATCACACTGCGCATTAAAGAAAAAGAAACCCTTAAATCAATCCGTTGCCCCGGATGCCACGAAAGCGCGTTTGCCTGCATTGCTGGGTATCCAAAGTAGAATAAAATAATAATAATAATTGCAATTTGCGCCTGTCAGCCTGTGTAGTTCAGCCATTTTATATTGTGGTGATAGGCATCGCAGAGAACTATAGAAGTGAGGAAGCCATTTCTTGGAATAGATTATTCTAACCAGCAAGGCAGCAACGATGAACATTCCCTTGGGCGCATGCATGCTCAGCCAGGATTGGGATGAGGGGCGAAATAACCTATATATTGCAATTAGAAAAAAAATATAAATAACCTCTCAGAAGTCAACTAAGTTTGTTTTACCCTCTTATTTGTAGAGAATGCCACCACACAAGTGCAGAGTTATTTGATTTTCCCTCTTGGTGGACATTTTCTCACTGATCTGGGTGTTTTCTGTTGATGTGAACTCTATGACCTGCAAGATTCGTTATATGTAAGATGCAAAGAAGTTACCCACACCCGAGTCATATACTTACAACTGGTTTGACCCGGATCAAAGTAGATTGAACCAGACTGAAACAATTGAATCGCGTGTTCGCTTCCAGCTCGATGCGAGCTAGGGTTTCACATAACCGGAGCAAGGGTGTAGGTAGGAAGACGAAAACACAGACCGTTGACACACCCATACCCAACTTGAGCCGCACACTTAATCCCAAGGGCCACACTAGAATGCCTCATATCTGATTTGGCATGCCACCAAGTATGTGTTAACGAAAACCACTTGAATCAGCAAGAAAAGGGCTGCCAAGGAAATCAGACACGTTGTGTGTGTGTGTGTGTGGGGGGCGATTTGCCACACGTATACTTGTAGGGGTAAATCAAACTCAGGTTGACTTCTAAGGAGTTATTTGCAATTTTTCCTTGTAATTATAGGGGTCTGAAGAGCACTAACGGCAGTAAAATTTCTCAATATATACAAGGTTACAGTGCAAATTTGTCAAACACGACGAGGGATCCCGCTCCCTCCGCCACTGTGCATGCATGAGCGTGCTTCAGGGGATACTACTTTAATTTCGCTTTATCCACTGTATATCCACAATAGTATAGACAGAATATTACATGTTGAAAAAAAGATCAGTGGAGATGGAATCTATTGTACCAAAGAATATATAAAGCATGTAGAATTTTTTCTCGCTCCAACGGATTTTAGTTTGTTCTCTTGTCAAAAAAAAATCATTTATCCACAACAGTAGAAACTACAAAGATACGCACCAGCAAAGGCCAAAGAGTAACTAGCTACTTTGTCGACGGTTCATATATAAAAAGAGATGCATCCCAAGAAACAAGAGAGAAACCGAAACGATCGAGCTTAATTCACCTCTAAATATTTAAGTAGCACAATGGTATGGAAGTATGGAGCACGCGCGCGCATCGGATTTTCTTTAGTTGTACATGTTAAGTTTTTCTATTTGTTGGAGATATACATTTTTAACCCTTTTTTTTGTTTTGAAGGAGAACATTTTGAACTCAATGTGCTAATCTTCTGCGTTCACCGACGCATGTATTTTAGCGAAAGAAGAGCACCATCCGAATGGAAGTTAAAGATTTTTTTAGTTTGCACCTCTAAATATTTTTAAAAGTTTTGTACACATGAGAGAGAGAGAGAGAGATCTATTCTAAGGAGAGATGTAACCAAGCGTCGCGCCATGCGAGAGCGAAGCGATCAGAAAAGAAAGATATTAGTACAAAAGAAATTAACGGGAGATAAGAATTTCTTGGCGTGGTGCGGGCTCACCGCCCTGCAAGCTTAGAGCACGTACATTTATATATATTAGTTGATGTAAGTCTATATCATATAAAATTTACATGGTCTGTGATGAACTGACCTGGTATTCAGGGACGGACCTAGGGTCCAGGCTAGGGGGCTGTAGCCTCGGTCCAGCCTATTAACTTCAATAGGCCTTTTGAGCCGATGCACCAAGCCTATTAACTTCAATGTCATCGCCTCCCATTTTGTAGCCCCTCGTCAGACGCAGTCACGTAAGTCACAAAGGCAATCGCCTCTTGTGTGCCTCCTCTCTCCCAACCCTAGGATCGGCCGATTCCGCAATTGGGTGTGCCACTGCCAGCCACCTCCTCCCCCTGGTGCCTGGGCTCTTGGACTAGGTCGCCGCCTCCACCCCTCCGGGCCCCAACCTTCGTCCTCTGACTCCGTCCCTCCGGTCCCGGCCACCAGCCACACTTACACAGGGTGAGACAGAGAGAGACGGCTCCTTGCTTTCTCTTCTCTATCATCGGGAGCTGTGATTGAACAAGTGACACATCTTGTTGGTCCTCTCCCCTCCCATCATCGCGCGATGAGTTGCCGTGAGGTGTCATGGAGGCCGGCGGCCCCTCCACAATCGTTCGAAATTTTGGGTTTGATGCCATATTATTATGTTCAGCACTGATGTTTCTGTAGTATTTACAAGGAATATCTCTAGTATCTAATCAGCTAGAAGGATGAAATTTAAAACATTTGAATCAAATGGGCATGCTTGATAATTTTAGAGCTTCATTGTAACCTTTTCTTTTATGATACCTACACTGCAGATTTATAGGACACATATCTCCTTCTGTCATAAATTAGCCCTATCCTTACTTTATTTCTGGATCCGCCAATACTGGTATTAGAAGCTAAGGGGTTACACGGACTAACAGAGCTCAAGGATTAGGTGCGTATTTGCTCTCCTTGAGAAGATTAAGGGCCTGCATCAACCCACTGTTGGCTTTTCGTTGAATTGCACCGTAGCGACTATTAGTTTTTTTAAGTTATTTAATTAAAAAACTATGAAAATGAGAAAAAATAAAACAACTTTATATCTCCACGGACAATACAAAGAAATAAGAGGAAAAAGAAAGACAAAAGACCAAAAAATTTAAAAATAAAAAATAAGAAGTCGATGTGTTCCAGTGGCTTTTGAAAACCGAAAGCTAGAAGCCAAAACCACTTAAAGCGGCCTCTAAAATGATTTTATCTTTTTTCAAACTGAAGAATGCGACGTATAGCGTTTCTTTCTCGCGTAGGGAACACGTCCTAACGTTTCTTTTCAATAGTGACGCAAATGTTTATTTTTTTCAGGAGAGGGAGAGAGAGACTACTTGCATATTGCTGGGAGTTTTCTGGTGTCCACCGCTGGTGTGTTCGCGCATCCGCGATGTGTGCGGTGTTAATTAATTTCCGAGTTCCAATTCTGTTCCAAAGATGCGTGCATGGCGACGGGTTTGTTTGCTAATTAATTAATTCTTCGGCACCCACTGTGCTCGTGACGCAGACGCGAGGCCCTTCTGTCCGACGCATGCGGTTATGCATGCATATCACGGCCATTTTTATATCGGCGTTCGCCCGTGACACATGAGGCTCTCGTCACTAGAGGTGATGCGATTTGCTTGATGTTGACTGTGGAAAAAAACTGGTCAAGTAGGTATGTTCCACGATGCTACATGCATGTCCCCGTTAACCTAATCGCTTTTTATATTTGCAGCTGAAAAGGAGTCGTTGACCGTTAACCTAAATAATCTATTTTTTATTCGAAATAATAAAAATATATCTGTCGGTTTTTTTTTGCGAAAATAGGCTGCAGTCGCCTAATCGTCGGACAATTGAAGTCTATCATCCATCCGTTGGTCGTTAGATAAATTATTGTAGTCACTGAACGGTCGGACGACCTTGCACAATCCACTCACATTATACACTTGTGTGTCATTACTACATACGCTAGAAATTTTATAGAGGCTCGTTTTTCATTGAAAGTATACATGTACATACTATTGTCCTCTAATTAAATTAGGTACTCCACGCCTATCATAGTGATTGAATCCAGGTGGACGCGAACGAACGCCCACCACCTCTACAGATAACCAGATATCGAACTAATTGATTAGAGTATACTCCGAGATCGTTTTGATTGTTTGCCCCCTCATGACTTGCTTAATTAGTATACTGATGTTTTTCCTTGGGAGCATATCGCATATGTATGGAAGATTCCAGCTGATTGCAGCCCTAGTGTAATCTGTAATGGATGCCTCCTCTTCTTCCATCTCTTTCTTTTCACTCTTGTTACGCATAGTGGAGGCACAATGATGGCCACCTCCTCTTGTTTGGACTGCCCAGTGCCCGCTACGGGTGTCCGAGTCATCTTGTCCCTCCTTGGGGCATATCCCACGTGAAGCCTCCCTTTCCTGACAAAACGCATCAAGAGGAATATTCACTGGCACATGACATGGAAGGCTACGAATGATATGGATGCTAATTAGTTGGCTAGCTTTTGCAAGCTCTCTTTTCCAAAGAGGTATATATGCATATCCCATTGTTCTTTGGTTTGTCGACTCAGGGTTTCATATAGTCTGCATGTAGACAAGATGCTCGTCATTCTTTTGGGAGTAAGAAATACTAGCTACGTAAGCGCGGCGTCACGCCGCGCTAGCTACCATATGGACCGAAGTAAAAGAGACGATAATTCGTGAGAGGTTTCTTAAAACAATCGAGGACGTATGTGTAATTTCGGAAAAAACAAAGGGCTTTTTCGCAAAAAACCGAGGACCTGCAAGGACCTGTACGTAACTAAACAAGGATCTATACATAATTTTGGAAACCGCGGGGTGCTATCGGTGAAGTGGAGGGTGTTTTTTGGAAAAAAACCTAGTAGTGACCTGTTTGCGAGATCCGATGACCTCTACACGATTTCGCAAAACACAAAGGATTTTTTGCATAAACGCTGATGTGGCACGTCCCTCCATCCAGAGAGTGTCTCTCCATCCAGAGTCCCTCATCTTTAATATACTTAGTATGTGTCTGGTTACAGTGTGCTATGGAAATTGATTGTCCAATGTGTAAAGGAGGATCTCACCGGGTCTGTAAAAGCAGGATGTGTTTGACATCTGAATCCTTTGGATCGAAACAGGTGTGCTTCACTTTGTGCGATATATACCGTGGTCACGCACATGTAAAGGCCGTGTTTTCTCGTGAACCCGTCTCCTCAATGAAGCTTCTTAGTACAAAATGAGCTTAAGTATTCTTAAAGAGCTGAGAAAACCGCCACCGTTTGGACGAGCCTAAGGTTCCCATACCTCAACCTGAAGTTCAAGCTCCCTAAGAAGGCCGGCATAATGCTATTTGTTACGTACAAGACAACAGATATTTTATTGTATACTTGTATAAGAGGCAGGCAGCTAGAGAACTGCTAGAAATAATTTTGACTTCGTGTTTAAGATATAGTAGAGTCTGTCTCCGTGTAAAACTCAAGTTGAAGTTGTATCCAACTTGAAGTCCGAATGCGTATGCTAGTAGGAGAGTATTAGACTATATATTGAGAAGACTTGTAACTAATTTTGTAATAAAAAAGGGGAGCAAGTAAGATAATAGAGAAATTCAGAAATTCTCATGTGTTCTCTCAGTTTATTTACGATGTGTGCGTTTTCTCCTGGAATAAAGTTAACAAGTGGTATCAGAGCTTAGCCAATAACCGAGGCGCTGGAAAAATCGTCTTAGCGATTTCGTTTCAGCACGCCTCACGCGGTACTCCTAAGGCGCACGTCGCTCGTCTTCACGCAGCTCTCCGGAGAAAAAGATGCGCGCGACACATCCTTCTATTTTCTCGGTCTAGAGAAAGTCAAGCAGCAGCACCAGACTTCCTTTCGGGTCTCGGTCAGCGCATGAGACAGGCAGCAATGCTCTCGAGGCGAAGCACAATTCCTGTGCTAAGAGAGAAAACCCCAAGTCGAGGATGAAGAAAGCGTTTCTTGCTAAATCGCTCAACGATGATGAATCAACAGTGCTTAATGATCAGTTGAGTCAGAGATGTTGATAAGATGTGTCGTCGTCCAAACTCAAATATTAGACCACTTTGTGTTTCCCAATACATAGTTCCCCATTTCGCCCCCACACGGTGGGCTCATGTTTTACACCAATAATGAGAAGATAAGGATTAGTTAACAATTGCAATTTTGATCACATTGTACAAAAAGTATGATCGCGTAGGTAACCGTGCTAATGTGCCGTGATCAATAGTGACTAGTACTCGGGAAAAGAAGGCAGTGATTCACTCCATTCAAAGTTGATTTAAGAAAGATGAGACCCATGGTCGTTATCCCATTTTAAGTGCAATTTACTTGACGACGTGTACCACGTAGTACTCCAGTCGAAAAAGGAAAGAACAAACGTTGTGTGGTTAACACTATAGCTTAGTCCTACTTTCGTTGTCTTTTATTTATTACTTGGTGAATCCCGGTGCGTTTGCTACATATTTTTAAATTTTATTATACTATATATTTTAAAACTTATGGGTGATAATTTTTTTTAAAATATACATACAAATATGTTCTAAAAGTTTTTAAATCTGTCAAGTAAATCGGAGACGGAGGATGCGGAGGAGGGGGGGAAGAGGAGGAGCATGATCCACACGTCGGCTCGACCTTTTTCTACGAGGAGCAGAAGAATTACCTACATGCAAATCTAACGGCTGATCTTTGATCGGATGGTTAAGAAGAGAGGAGAAAGAACGGACCGATGACCATCAACTCATATTTTTATAATAGTAAAGATTTTAGGCGTAGACACGGTCTTTAATATACCTGTATATTCATTATTTTTTTGTAATTATGCTAGAACAAATATTAAAAATATGGTATAAATTTTTTTTGATGACAAATCTAATACTATAATTTTTATTTGATAAATCCAAATATTTTTTTATGCATTTTGAAACGACAAGAAAATATAAAGGAGGGAGCAGTAATTAGTAATGTCATTAAGATGTCCACATTATCCTCCCATGAGAGCGTCACATGTTTTGTCATCGCAGAGCAGCCGTCCCTGTAGTACATGGTAGGAACCTTCACATAACCTTCTTGGAGCTGTCACGTGTTTCCTACACGCGGGAGGCGAATAGACCGGTGGTAGTACATCTGATAAAGCCACGCTTTTTAGCTTTTTCAGTTCGAAAGAAATCTCTAGCAAAATACTTTAAGTACGATCATGTGTTTAAGATAATAATTTAGCCCGCACATAAGCCCATTAACAATATTTGTGGTACTATATGATAAGGATGAAGCCAGCATATATATATATATATATATATATATATATATATATATATATATATATATTATTTCATTGACTCGTAGATTACCCCTGGTGCTTCTCTTTTACCCTGGGATGTGCATGAGACCGCCACGAAACTCTCCAACACTGGCAACCCTGAACTAGATGCCGACTGACTTTTAATTAAAACCCTGTAGTGTAATAGAAGAATTCATCTTCCACACGGTCTTGAACTCTTGATAGATCCAAGAGTCACCACAAAACAATTGTTTCACACTTTCACTTTCTTCTAACCCACTGTGATATAGTAATATCTGTCAGAGCTCACATGTTCATCTTCATGTCATTACGTTCTACAAGCGCTCAATTTCCTTTTTCTGAAAATTGAAAGTCAAGATTATAGTACTAAGATGCTATTGTAAGAAGGTATATATGCTCTGTAGATGTTTATGATTCAATCGAAGTCTGGGACCCTCGACTCAATAGTGAAGCCTTTCTTAAACAATACAAACGTAACAAATATAATACTACATCAAGATGGATTTTATGGAGAAGTGATAACAGATAACCAAAATTTATTTGCTGGAAGTTGCGTCAGAGCGAAAGGCACATCGCAGACAAATGAATAGTGTATTTGATTGGCACAACAAAAGAGAAAGGGAAAGAACTGCCATATAATGAACACCTTATGCAAAATTGCGGGGCATATGTCCTATTGTTCAAATTATTATCTTTATTAAGAGGAGCCTCGGAAATTATTCATTAGGTTGCAATTGCAAGCAATTATTCAAACAAGCAAACATACAAAGTTGCATTGAGCATCAATTGAGCTGAAAAGTACATCAACAGAGTCTAGCCAGTATGATGTAATGGTCACACCAAGTATGTGGAGATAAATTTAAGTGCCATGCAATTGCCAGCCATAAGTCTCCCTACAGTTGCACACTTACAATCTCACCATCCCGCTAGGTTGAAGAACAACATGCTGCAAAGCATTAAAGAACACTCTTTAAAAAATGTGCTAATTGACAGAAAAGTATTGTTGCTGGAAAACAAGATTGGCGTTTTCTTTTGCAGGCATCAGAGAGACTACCTTAATCTGTGTCCGGTTGTATGTGTATGTAATATGTATGAGCTCATCCATGGTCTGAATCACTGCAGGATATGAAAACTCCATACCTTTGGTATCCTCCAATGTCATTACTTCGTTCCATGAATCACCGTCGTCCAAGGAGACAGCAATTTTGAGCGTGCCCCTGCTGAAGGTGTTGTAGGCAGCTAGTACTCTTCCATCCTTAATTTTAACCCCATCGATCCCTTCAGGTGTAATGTCCAGTCATGCAAAGAGAGTGTTATCAAATATTGTTCAGAAATTCCCGTCTTCAAGTGTTTGGAACTTCAAACTGTTTATTGATGTGTCCCCACTCCCCACCATATGTGGTCTTTAAAGAGCATTCAGACATTTCCAATACTACAAAAGGGTACTGAAGCAAAGAGAAAGCTAAGTTAGCTAGAAGGGTGAATCACAAACCAGAATTTGGGTTAGGAAGCTCAGTCACATGCACATAACTCCATGTCACACCTCCATCAATGGAATCGGCCATGCAGACACGACCAATTGTCTCAAAAGATCAAAGCAACACTCGAATAGTCCCATTGGTCATCCGGTAGGGAACTGGCTGAATCACCCCAAGTGTTTCACCTTCTATATATATAGGGCCATACTTCTGCCATGTCCGGCCAGCATCTTTTGTGACCTATATTGTTAAGATGACTTGTTAGAACCACAATGTAGGATGTGAGAAACACTTGATCCCATTTTTTACAGTATTTCTCAAAAACTGGCAGATACAGATACCTCAAGCCATGCACCCCAAGAGTTCCAACTTTCAACTGATGACCCACATAGTAGGCGACCATCTTCAAGCAAGAATGGCTGAATTGGAGAATATGGCATTATAAACCAATCAAATAAATTTGTGCTGAAAACATGGCACCATGCTGAAAAGGCCACTAAGATACTACCGTCTTGTTAATGTTCAGCAACAATTGTGCTGTCAAATGTGCCCACTTCTTATTTCAGCATAAAGAAAATGGTGTGCTAACATGCGAGGCAAAGCAAAAGGCCAAAAAATTAGACATGCCTTGTTCTTAATAGGTCCAAGGATACCAGGTGGTAGCTGCTCCCTCTCTGACCATGTTATGCCACCATCCAACGATCTTTTCATAGCACCACTCCACCTGAAGAAGTTATGTTTAGCATCAGATCATCATATATATTTACATTCATAAGTTCCATTTTGTGTCATCCACCTGCTCTATCTTGCAGTTCTCTCGTCATGAATCATAGATAACAGATAAAGACATAAGAGGCCAAATAACAAAAACTAAGTTCTTACTTCTGGACTTCTTGACCAATCTTGTAGAAGAGAAGGGGCTCCCGAGATGGGAGTTGAAATAGAACAGGATTCCACATGGGCACCTCATCTTGTTCATCAGCCACTTGTTGAGGGTGCCAGTAACCATCCTACAAATGTAAGGTTCTTAGGAAGGACTGCTCTCCTAGGTAAAGCATAAAAGAAGAAGTATCCTGGATGGATTGAACCCACACTGTATCTCTGCAACCAGATTTTGACATCTGGAGCACCTTCCATGGATCCACCAAAATAAGCCACCAAAAAATTGTCTTTCTCAATCTAGTAAGACAAAAACCCACTTATCAATAATTATACTTGTCAAAAACTCTGTTGCATCCAGAAGCCATATACCTCTACAATAGTGGAAGCATGGCAGCTATTGAAAGGGGCACTTCCAGCTGGAAATATGAATTCCTCCTTCATAATGCTCCACCCAGAGGTCATATTCGCAGTCGTGTTGATAATGTTATCAGTGCTGTGTTCCATCTTCTGTCCAATTTCCACTTTACTGTCATTCAGGTTAGCGACAACCTCCAAGGATGACTTCTGAATCCTATTTAGACATAAGCAATTAGAAATCTACTAGATAATAGTCTTGCATGAGGCTACAGAAAGGAAAAACATAACTTACCCTTGAACAGGCCTTGAATTGGTGTTGATCTCATGCAATGACCTAGAGGATGCGATGGTGAAGTTGAAAGGTTTCTTGTTCAAGAAGATCCAATGTGGTGAATCAAAAATGAAGAAGAGCAGGGTAAATAGCAGTATGGAGGCTGTAGCCTTCCATACACATTGTTGCTTGCTGCAACTGTAGATAGTGAGCATCACCCTCTGCAGCAGCTTAGTACAGAAGATAGGTTTCAGTTACAGTCCATTATAATCTACAAAATGGAACTCCCTCTGGTTGAAAGCTAATACTACTATACTCACACTCTAAGAAGAACTCACCACATCAAATCAAATCAAGAGAACAAGTTCATTTGGTAGAAAAAGAAGTCACAAAACCCAGCACCTCACTAGAATCTGCATAATTCTTGGACTCACTATCTGTTCCTTTCCCCTTTACCTAACTAAGGAAGGAAGGGGGGGAGAGAGAATTCTGCACCAAGAGACATCGATAGAGGCATGAATCTGTTCTCCCCCCAATGAATACTGCTTCCTGACTCACCGAACAACCGCATTGGACAAGAAAAGAAGAAGGATCAAGCGGGAAGTGAACGAGTGAACCGCGGGTGTTCCTTGGCCAAGAACCGCCGAGATCAAGACAGGAGACGGCGAAGAAGCATCTACGACGCAGAGTCGCAGACTCACTAACCTCTGCGACGTGCGTCGACGTGGGAGGACGAGGACGAGGAGAGCAGCGAGGAGCTTGAGCGATGGAGACTAGAGACAGGCAGGCAGCACCGGGAATGGAATTGTGGACGGAAGACAGAGACGGGTGGTAGTTGGTCTCGGCTCGGCTTCGGTGGGGGCCCACCTGGCAGCTTCGGACTAGGGGAGGGGTCAGCGGGTGCAGGGGAAGGGAAGGTGGAGCTGGCCGGAGCCCAACCATGTGGCCTCTGGGCCTGCCTGTGGGTCTCCCGTCCATGAAGGCGGGAATTCAAGGCTGCGTAAATGGGATCACAACGGTGCGGAAAGTTCTTGTCCGCAAAATAAAAAAGGTAAGGCATATGTCTACTTCTGGATTTTTTTAATAATACATATTTATTAATATTACATAAATATATCATCGCTAGAAAAATTACATAAATAATACTCTGTTGCTATTTAAAATGATGACAATCCTACGTAAAATTCCGTGTGACAATCAGCTGAAAAGTCTGAATGAAGCGGTAGTCTGAGTCAATAAGTTGGCAGAGTCTTTTGGATCGTGGAGGGAATCCAGGAGGTCGTGGCGTGAGAATAGGTCATAGTGGAGTTAGTGGATGCGTGGAGTACAAGTCGTGTGACCTTATTATGTGCATGAGGTTTATTTAAGCCGAGCAATTCCTGTTAAGTTAGTAAGAGTAGAGGCAATAGAGATTGAGTGATTCAATCCCAAGGAGTTTCTTCTCTGTGTGTATTTGTCTCCCTTTACGTGTGTTTATCCAGAGTGACAAGAGAGAGAGATTATTGAGTGATTCAATCCAACATTTGGTATCAGAGCCTGATTCTCAGTTCGTTGTATGCCCAAGTTCCTTCGTTTCAATAAGATGTCCATCACCGAGCAATCGATGGCGTGATCGACAAGGGAGGGAGGTGTCTCTCTCCAGTACCCGATGCTTACCTCCTCCAACCACTCCACCTGGGCGATTAAGATGGAGGCATGTATGGAGGCGCAGGACATCTGGGAGGCGATCAAGCTCGCGGACGGAGTAGTCGGGGAAAGGAGGAAGGACAAGATGGCACTTGTGTGCATCTTTCAAGCCAATCCCGAGGATGTGCTCCACCAGGTTGCCAAGAAGAAGACAACCAAGGAGGCGTGGGAGAGCTTGAAGACGAGGTATCTCAGAGCTGTCCGAGTGAAAAAGGCGCAGCTGCAAACCTTGAAAAGTGAATTCGAGGACCTGCGCATGAAGAAAGGCGACTCAATCGACAAGTTTGCTGGCAAGATCAATGGGCTAGCGAGCAACTTCAGTGGTCTTGGCACACCCTGGAGGATACCGCACTCATCAAGAAGTTGCTTCATTTAGTTCTTGATAAGTTTTTGCAGATTGTTGGTGCAATTGAGCAATTATTCGATGTTGATACCATGCCATTCGAGGAGACAATTGGCCGCCTCAAAGCATACGAGGAACGGATACGCAAGCACGAGAAGGGGGACAAGGAGCATTTGCTTCTCACCAAGGCTGAGTGGGAGATTCAGTCATCGAAGCGAGAATGCAATGGCTCCTCTGGTAGCACTAGCAGTGGTGGTGGTTGAAGAAAGTTCGACAAAACCAAGATGATGTGTTATAACTGCTAAGAGTTTGGTCACTTCGCATACGAGTGCCTTGAGAAAGGAAAGGAGGTGAAAGAAAAAGGAAAGGAGGAGAAAGCGCTACTCTGTGATGTTCAAAGTGATGATGAGACAACTCTTCTGTGAAGATTTGTGAAGTGTGCTCGGTCAAGATTAGGGGGGAAATTGTTAGATAATAATCTTGACAAAGCTTGTATCTGCATGTTTACTTTGGTCATTTGCATGTAGTGGTCGTACTGTATAGGTCTTTGAATTGTAGTAGTGTGTAACACTAGAAAGAGCACACGATATTACGTGTGATACGTACAAGTATGGAGACTTGAGCCGGAGTGCATGCTGAGCTGTGAGAAGCGGTCTGATGGAGGCACCAATATCTACAACGTGCAAAGCGCCGTAGCATGAGTGTTGTCGGAAGCTACAGTTGTCATAGAAGCTGCAGTAGTCGAAGCACCGAGTCGATGCTTCGTGGTCAAAGAAGCAATGTACTAATAAGAGTACTGTAGCAGCTGGAAAGCCCGAATGAAGCGGTAGTTTGAGTCAATAAGTTGGCTGAGTCTTTTGGATCGTGGAGGGAATCCAAGAGGTCATGGCATAAGAATAGGTCCTAGTGTAGTTAGTGGGTGTGTGGAGTACAAGTGATGTGACCTTATTGTGTGCATGAGGTTTATTTAAACCGAGCAATTTCTATTAAGTTAGTAAGAGTAGAGGTAATAGAGATTGAGCGATTCAATCATAAGGAGTTTCTTCTCTGTGTGTATTTGTTTCCTTCTGTGTGTGTTTATCCAGAGTGACAAGAGAGAGAGGATTGAGTGATTCAATCCAACAGCACAGACCACTCCTGTGGGATATGATGTACATTAGAAAACAGAGGTGGTTAATGTTGTGCTGCCTCCAGAGCTTCATGAAAGCAGTGGTAATGAAACAACAAACTTTCAAGAAGAAACTACACATTCTGATACCTATCTTGGCGACTCTATGTTAACTGAAAATAACAATAGGGATTACCAACTTAACAGTAGTGTGCTTATGATGATGAAATTCCAAACTCTTCTGCGTGTCAGATGGGAAATGAGGGCATTAGAAAGTTACATGAGACTTCCCACAATGAAAAGGATGGGATAGAGGAGGATCAAATGAATAGTAGGAATTCTAGTCCTCGTGATGAATGGGACAAGGAGAACTTCAACTCTGCAATTGTACCTTCCTATTTGGAAGGGATGTAGCAGGAAAATCTTGGTGGAAAAAATGGCATATCAACCCCAGGCAATCAATGGGATTATCCTTCTGAAAGGTCTCCAGGACTGGAAAAGGGCACACCATCACCTGACAAGAGTTTCTCACTTCCAGTTGAAAGGTCTCCTCATGATCATTCAACTGGGAAATTGGATTCACAATGTCCTGCAAAAGAGGTTGGTAAATTAGCTTGTTCTCGAAGCCCACCAGCAAGACGTTGGTCCCAATCTCCTGAAAAGCATGACACTAACCGCAGAAGATCGTCTTCACGTGAGTTGACTCCACATGCACGACAGAACTCTCCTCCAAAAAAGAAAGCATGGACGGAATCTCAACATGGAGATGGGTCACCACAATGAAGATCTGCATCCCCTAGAAGAGCGTTGCCCAAAGAGGAGGAGCTCACCAAGGAGGAGGAACTCCCCACCAAAGAGGGACTCTCCACCTGGAAAGAGGGATTCCCCATGAAGGAGGGTGTTATGGTACAGGTTGGTTAGGTACGGATCCAAATACCAAGGGTAGAGCGCTCGTCCTTAAACGGCCAACCATTCTGTTATCAAGGCCTTGAGGCTTAGTTGAAAAAGAGAGGGGAGAGACTAGATACTTTGTTTATTCGTTACTTGATGATAACGATACAATGTTGTCCCTTTTATAGGGATGTCTAAACTTGACGTCTAAGAAACATATCTCTATGAAAGAAAATAATTCTAATAATAGAAAACTTATTTCTAATACACGGCATAAATATAAAAGGAAATAAACCCAAATAATAAGAAAACTAATTATTATATTTCTAATCCGCGATATGCTATCAGACTATCCAAATTCGCAGTGTGCTACAGTACCTAGGTATTGTTCATGCAATGCTACAACACCACACGTCGCGCTACAGTATCCGTGTACTATTCACACATGCTGTCGTACCTCACTAGGATCATAGACCATAACATTAAACCCCTCATGGTGAGACAACCTATCCTCGAGCTATCAGGTGGTGGTAGTGGTTGAAATCCTTCATAACACCATGTCGACGAGAGGGTACGATGAAGACGTCATGTCGTATGGAAGAAGAGCAGCGAAGCTCTAATGGACAGTAGCCCTGGGTGTGGTTTGACGTTGCATGAGTCGTTGGGAGCATGGGCACCCAACGCAGGGCAGTAGCAGCATCCTTCTTACCTCGGGATGCAATGGTTGTGAAAAGGATGCAACGATGTCGATGACCCCTACATGGAAGCCGTTGTACTCCACAGCACCAGCGGCACAACATCAGCCAACAACGCGGTGAAGGCGCCCGCGAAACAGTGACGATATTCTTCTTCCTTGTCAAAGGCGCTAATATTCTTCTTCCTCGTCAAAGGCGCTAAGGGCGTAGTCAATGACAACCTGGCTAGGAGAGAAGTTGTCGATAGTGAGGGTGGCAACATGGACAGTGCCAATGCCGACACCAGGGAAGGTGGTGGCAGCACATCTATTGCAATGGCATGTGAAGCTTCTTCCTTCTCCTTCAACTTGTCCACCAACTCCATGGTCTTTTCCAAGGTGGCCATCTTGTTGTCGAGTAAGTGCATCTTTTGCTCGCTATTAGCCATCAATCTATCCATAGGAGATAATTCAGCATCGAAAGTCATGGCGAGTGGCTCTTGTTAGAAATAATCTTGACTTAGAGTACAAGACGTAGTAGAGTCCGTCTCCGTATGTAACTCAAGTTGAAGTTGTGTCCAACTTGAAGTCCGAATATGTATGCTAGTAGGAGAGTCTTAGCCTATATATTGAGGAGGCTTGTAGCCAGTTTTGCAAGAACAAAAGTAAGGGAAAAGGGGGAGCAAGTAAGAGAATAGAGAAATTCAGAAATTCTCCTATGTTCTCTCAGTTTATTGCGATGTGTGCATTTTTTCCTGGAATAAAGTTAACAAGTGGTATCAGAGCCTACGCGAGAAGCGAGTCGCTGAAAAAAAATCATCTCGACGATTCCATTTTGCGCTCGTCCCGCGCAGCGCTCCCGAGGCATTCGCTCCGCGCGTCATCATGTTTCAGCAGCTCATTCGTGTGGCGTATCCGTCGATCAAGCAACAGAGCACATTTCTGCATTAAGGAGGAAAGCAGTCACATCTAATTTTAATAAGTCGTAGTTGAGACCGACTGTCTCAATGTTTTAGAATCTTTGCATCTGGATGGACCTGTACCAGTTGAGTTGAGTTCCTACATATAGCTTGCATGTAGAACGCTTCGTGTGGAGGCGTGGCTGGTAGTTCATAATGCATTGAGACTAAAACTAGAGTATGTCAAGTCAAAATTAAGGGGGAGATTGTTAGAAATAATGTTAACTTAGAGTCCAAGATGTAGTAGAGTTCGTTTCCGTGTGTAACTCAAGTTGAAGTTGTGTCCAACTTGAAGTTCAAATACGTATGCTAGTAGGAGAGTCTTAGCCTATATATTGAGGATGCTTGTAGCCAGTTTTGCAAGAACAGAAGTAAGGGAAAAGGAGGACCAAGTAAGAGAATAGAGAAATTTAGAAATTCTCCTGTGGTCTCTCAGTTTATTTGTGATGTGTGTGTTTTCTCCTGGAATAAAATTAACAGCTCTGATATCAAATGTTGTGGTCGGTGGTTGGGTCGGGTCCGAAGACCAAAAGCAAGGCGCTCGCCCTCATCTAGCCACCTGTAGGGCTCTTTTCTGACGTGGTAGAAAGGCTCTAAGGTTTGATTTTCGAAGAAGTGGGAGACTAAGAACTTTATTTATTCATTACTTGATTATAAATGGTGTAGCTTTTCTTTTTATATAGACGAGGTTCATCCCTAATAATATGAAACTAACATGATCTAATACAACCAATCAAGTAAAGATAAAATTATATCCATACTATCTAAATATAAAGATATGCATCTATCTATTTCTAATATAAAGATATATATTTAACTATTCATAATATAAAGATATGCATCTAATTATTCTAAATATAAAGATATGTATAAGATTCTATCCCCGCTATAGTACCGTGTGGATATTGTTCATGCGTGCTACAGTACCTCTGTGATACCGTTCACTCGTCTGCTGTGTGCATCACCGAGATTCTAGATCATAACAGCGAGACAGGTCAAAATCAAGGTCGCCTTCAAGGAAAACTGATACCTCTAGACACAGAAGGGAACATGGTAGATCTCGGTCAAGGTCTCCCACTCAAGGGATCACCATAGACGATTGCCAAGATGTTTTTTTTTCCATGAGTAACTTGCAATCTTCTAAATGTCCGAATTCTTTTGAATGAGCATGCTTCCAAGCCAATGATATTATAACCAACCATTTGTCTGTTCATGCAACTTTGGATAGGCTTATTTTCCTTCCACGGACAGTCCGATCATATAAGTATTTGTTTTGAAAATTTTTCATCCACCTTTTTATGTTTTTTATATATGCTACTTTATGCTTCTGTTTGCCTTGATGTTGTAGAAGAACGCATTCACCGAGGCACAGATCACCTCCATCAAGTCATCGTCATCATCGCCTAGAAGACCCTGGTCACCACTTGCCAACCGGAAGACTGGATTGTAGGTACTCGATATTGGATATGGCCGTCACATTCAGGCCATTTTTATTTATGACTCATGAGTCGTTCATCCTCCACATACAGTGTGATGCTTTGCCTGATAATCATGGCAGTAGTTGACCAAGTGATTCGCTGACAACTCAAAAGGGACACATGGGTGAAATTCAGACTTGTGAGGCTGTGATATTCAACCATTAAGGTGGTGTTCAGTTCGGCTTATTTTTGGTGGTTTATGGCTGAAAACACTTGTAGAATGATCGAAAAAACATTTATGGTGACAGAGGCTTATTTAACATAATTAAATTTAAAAATTGAAAATATAAAAATTTGTTAGCCCATCACGACAACGCAAACGAATACGGGAAAAAAAAGAACCGGCAAAAAAGCTAAAAAAAGCCAAAAATTCAGAAAAAGACGAAATTATGAATAGTGCAAAAATAAGCCAGAAGCCAGAAGCTTAAACCATATTGAGCGGTGCCTAAGTCAGCCCAATAATTTACATCTAGGTTTTAAACACCTAGATGTAAATTAAAACCTAGTGGGTTTCAGGAAAAAATGAACACGTTCTAGTGAATGGTGATATGTGCATGAACTTCTACACACTAAATAGTAATTATGCACATACTTTAGTTCGTTGATGGAGATTAAGTTATGCGGGTGTGCGTAGGTCACGTTTGGAATGTAGAAATTTATTCTTATAAAAATTATGAAAAAATCTCATATTTTAAACCAGGACTAGTAAGCGTGCACGTGAAATCCACATAAAAACATTGATTATATGTCCAGAAATAAAATATAAATTTTACTCCATGCCTCATGACTGAATTTCTCATGAGTCATGTAGTCAGACACACCTCATAATAGACAGACAACCAAGAAATTCTATCACGTTCTTGAGAACGAATAGGATAGCTATGCTGGACCGGAGGTCGAGGAACTGGACCCCTGGCGAAGCGTGATCATTTTGGGCCCGTGGCAGAGAAATTCCCCATTTGCCACCCCTCCCGCGAAATTCCCCCTTTGGCCCCCTCGCGCGGACGCCTATCTAGTTGCATTCGAAGCGCCGTGGTCAAAGCAGTGGTCGAAGCGCCGTGCTTGAAGTGCCATGGTCAAAGCCGTAGTTCAAGTGTTGTGGTCGAAGCTGTGGTCGAATTACTGTGTAATTGTGTATCGAGTACTCGTGTGTTCGAGTACTATATAGTCGAAGACCTCGGAGTCAGTAAATCGGTCATAGCAATCGCAGTCATGAGTCGAGCTACGTAGTAGTCGCACGTGATTCGGTCGTAGCAGTCGCAGTCGTGAGTTGAGCTGAGTAGTAGTTGTATATACAATGAACTGGTCATATCTACAGTGAACCAGTCGTGGCTACAGTGAATCGATCACAGCAGTCGCAGTCGTGAGTTGAGCTGCATAGCGGTCGTAAGCTACAGTAGACGGTCGATACTCGTAAGCTATAGTATCTGGTCGGTGCTCAAAGACCGGTAGTAGCGCTCTATGTGAGTGGTACTACTGGAGAAGTGGTCGAAGTGCCGTGGTCGAGAAGCTATGGTTGAAGTTGCAGTCGAAGTGCCGTGGTAGAGAAGCCGTAATCGAGCAGCAGTGGTCGAAGTGGCATGGTCGAGCAGCCGTGGTCGAAGTGAAGTAGCGAGGCACCGTGGTCGGGGCACAGTGGTTGTAAGTCATCACTGGACATCTGAGTAACGGCAGAGTCAATGAGTTGGCCAAGTCATGTGGATCGTGGAGAAGATTCCAGGTAGTGGTATAAGAATAGGTCCTAGTTGTTAGCTAGTGGACTTAGTAGGTGCGTAACGATCATGTGACCGAGTGAGGCTTATTTAAGTCATGTAATCTATTAAGCAATTTGAGTAGAAATTCTGTCACATTCTTGAGAACGAATAGAATAGCTATGTTGGACCAGAGGTTAAGGAACTGGACCCCTGGCGAAGCGTGGTCTTTTTTGGCCCCTTGAGGCAGAGAAATTCCCCCTTTACCCCACTCCCGCGAAATTCTCCCTTTGGCCCCCCGCGCGGACGCCTATCTAGTTGTAGTCAAAGCTACAGTACCCGATTAGTGCTCAAAGACTGGTAGTACTACTCTTTATGAGCGGCACTACTGGAGAAGCGATCGAAGTGCTATGGTCGAGAAGCCATGGTCGAGCAGCCGTGGTCGAGAAGCTGTGATTAGAGTTGCGGTCGAAGTGACGTGGTTGAGTAGCCGTGGTTGAAGTGGCGTGGTCGGGCAGCCGTGGTGAAAGTGAAGTGGCAAGGCACTGTGGTCGAGCAGTCGTGGTTGAAGTGGCATGGTCGAGCAGCCGTGGTTAAAGTGGCATGGTCGGGCAGCCGTGGTGAAAGTGAAGTGGCAAGGCACTGTGGTCGAGCAGTCGTGGTCGAGGCACAATGGTCGTAAGTCGTCACTGGACGTCCGAGAATGGCTGAGTCAATGAGTTGGTCGAGTAATATAGATCGTAGAGAAGATCCCGGACAGTGGCACAAGAATAGGTCCTAGTTGTTAGAATAATAGAAAGAAAAAAAGATGTGTGTTGCCACAAAAAAGAAGTCTCTCCTGTGTTTACTCGCCCTCCCTACTCGTGTGCGTGTTTCGTTCCAAGGGAGAAAGCATGTGTGTGTTTTCTCTTGGAGAGTAGCGATCGGAGCTGATGAGTTCAGTTTCAACAGGAAGGTCGGTTGATAATTCAAAATTACTGATCGATTGAAACAATACTAACATTCCGTCCTTATGTAGGTCAATGCACTATAAGGACATTAACATTCCGTATGGAAACAATACTAAATGTTTTGTGTATAGAAACAAAAGGAAATCATCATTTCGTATGGGAACGTTCCATTACATAATCTCACAATTCATTACATTACTAACATTCCATTCCACGTTGGCTATTTCATATGGAAACATGACATGCTAAATGTTTAGTGTATAGGAAAGACGTGTACAGAAACGTTCCGTATGGAAATAAGCCGAGGTTTGCAGGTGCGCATGAGATTAGGAGGATCTCGGCATTAACCTCCTATATCTGCTTCCCATGCCAAGATTTGCTTTCCATGCCAGCTAAATGGAAATAATATTATGGAAAAGACGCGTATGGAATGGAAAGGCCATACTAAATGTACCGAGATTTGCTTCCCATCATCGACTCGATAGTCGTAGCTACAATAACTAGTCGAGAAGCTATGGTCGAGAAACCTTGGTCGTAGTTGTGGTCGAAGTGCCGTGGTCTAGCAATCATGGTCAAGCAGCCATGGTCGAGGCGTAGTGGTCGTAAGTCGTTGGACTGGAGAGGGGCGCAGGGCACGGACATCGGAGGAGGAGGCGCAGGGTATGGACTGGGGAGGGGGCGGAGTGTGGCGGAGCAGCATCGCGGGAGCCGAGTTGGGTGGAGCGCGGAGTGCAGTGATGCGGCGGAGGAGGGGGTGCAGGCATCGGCCGGAGGGTGGAGTGTGGCGAGCGGTGCGTGGGAGTTAATCGGGGCGGGCCGGAGTGCGGCGGGCAGGTGCCACAGGAGCGGAGGTGGCGGGGGGCGAGAGGGACGGAGGCGGTGGAGCGGGGGCAGGGGGAGCAGAGGGAGGAGCGGTCACAGGCGGCGCGAAGGGGAGGAGCGGTGCGGGGGCGGAGCAAGGTGGAGCGGTGGATTATGGGGGTGGGGCGGAGTGGCAGAGCAGGGGACGTCGCGGGAGCTGGGGAGTATTGGGGCGGCGCCGATGGATTGCCGGTGTAAGGGGCGGCGCCGATGGAAATAATCTTATAGAAACGCGTAATTACCTGGGGGGTGGGAATACGGCGTGAGGCATTGGTGCCCGGGTAGCTAACGCGCGAGGCAGCGGGATTGGTAGGACCAACTTGTAATCGTGGACGTTGGATGAACCGAATAAACGATGTAAATATTCAGATGGTAAGATCAACTTGCAATGTTAGCCATTTGATTATATTGATCTAACTATCAGAGAAGGAGGGTATTAATATAGTTTGATGATAAATAATTTAATGAAACTGATGCTTTTTATATTAGTAATAATAGATGAGTATAGAAAGTCACTATCGGTCAGCAAATGAGGACCACTTGTTTGTATTTACGTAGTGCTTGTATGTGATTGATTCGTTTGCCATGTGTCTCGACGTTAAATGTGATCTTGTAATCTAATGCAAAGCCGTCTGGGCCAGTATAATTTGATAGAGTTTTCACGATGGACGTGTATGCAAACAATTGGATTACGCATTGTTTATTAACAACCCCCAAATCTTCGCACCGAATTGCGCCGCGGAACTTGATGCTTCGCACGTCGCGCGTCAGTAAACAACTGCTCCAGCTAAAGATAATACGAAGAGGACAAAAGGCTCGAAGAACTCGAACAATATTTCAAGAAAAAAATATTTGCCGATTAACTCGGTTCAAAACTGACGTAGCAATGGGATATGAGCATGCAAATACTTTGGCCTTTTATATAGAGCAGCATATCTAGTGCTAATATCTATTTGGGTGCTAATATGCTAACAAACTTTCAGGACCGTCGGATCCTAGCCGGACGGGCATTAGCCAGACGGGTGGAAACCACCTAGGGATGGCAATCGGGTGCGGCGGGCACGGGTAGTGCTCGCCCATACCCATACCCGCATCGCCACCTTCGCCGCGGCTTCGCCAATATAATCCCAGATCCTTTGGTGGAAGGCCCGGGCAGATCAGCGGACAGTGCGCATGGCACCAGACATGACTCCGCTCCCGGCGGGCAGCTCCAGGTGGGGGTGGCCAGCTCGCCGACATGTAGGCACCCCCGGTGATGAAGGAGGCCGAGGAGGATCCGCGACGTCATCACCTAGCAGTGGTTGCCGAAGGATCGCGCGGCACTCAGCGCGAGACCGGAAGCTTCTCCGATCCGCCGGAGGGTGCTTACCAAGTCTTCAGGCCCGAAGGTGCGGGGCAGCACGACAATGGAGAGGTCCAGAAGAGTGCTCTCCAAAGCTTCCATAGAAGCCCAAGCAGTCACCGAGGCGTCGCCCAGTGTTTGATCCCTCTCCCCGAGCGATGCTGCCAATTGGGCCTTCTCCCCCTCCAGCGTGGAGATCTGTTGGAGCAGCCCATCGCGCTCTTCGACGGCTGCCCAGCGTCCGCCACTGCCTTTGCGCCCTCCGCCTCGAGGAGGCGGATACGCTCGTCCTTGGCAGCATTGGCCTCTTCGGCCGCGCGGAGCCGGTCCTCGAGCACGCCTCGCTCACGGGCTTGGGCGTCCTGCAGGGTGCAGGCGAGAGCAAGAGCCTGCGCAATGCGGTTGTCAGCAAAGCCTCAAACACAAGTAATTCGACAATGCGAATGACTTACCCTCACCTCCGTGGCTTCCAGCGCGCCTTGCAGGAGCTCCGAGCCGCATGATGCCAGCGCCCGCCGATCCAGCCCGGAGTCCGCGCAGTCTGCGTCCCCTTGTAGAGCTCTCAATGTCTCCGATCCAGGGACGAAGTCGGAGACGGTTAGGCGTCGGGTCTCCACGCCAACGACCTCCAGCGCGGTAGGGCTTGATGTCACGTCTGGGGCGGGCACTCCGGAGACCTCACGATCGCTTTCGTTGCTCGAGCCCTGTCCACGTCCGGAGGACCAAGCCTCGACTGATGTCGACGAGGGCATCAGCAAGCATATGAGGGAGAGCTTCGTGAAATCGAGCGGGGAAAAGGAGTCACGCCTACTTTCGTTTGTTTAATGCTTTGTTTAAAATACTCGACAAAGTTTTTTATTTTGTTATTTTTAATATATTAACTGATCGCAGCATATTCCAAATCTCTTACTATTATTTAATGCTTTGTTTAAAATACTCCTTCAAATAAACTTCTACCAAACTTATTATAAAAACAACCTTTTCTTCTAAAAAACTTTGACCATACGCATACTACGTGGCATTGCAATGTTCATTTTTAATACCGACAGTCACGTCGTTACAGGTATATTTTCGAAGTTAAAAATGAAATTTCTACTAGTTTGTAAAGTTTTTTTTTTGTCTAAAAGTGGATTAATTATATAGCTCTGTGCAACACATAGCAACGATGCTAAACTGGCCCTAAGGAAGCAAAACAAATAAGCTGCCGATTGGCTCTTCTATTCTGCTTCTAAAATTTGCTTTTTGATTTTTCTATAGTAACTAACTTTTAAATAGAGTGTCTTTTCAAATTAGAATCTACAAGTTAATTATAGTATAAACTGTAGCGATTTTATTTATATCGGTCAAAACCATACGTGAGTTTCTGTTACTCCATATTCTCTCAAAAACAACTCAAAAAACATAAACCACAGTCAAAAATCATAAACTAAAGCTAAAAAACATACCCGATAGTTGTCTTACAGTACCCGGTTCTTCTCCATGAATAAAAAGAGACCAAATACCTAGATATTGTTCACGTTTACTTCATGGAACCTAAACATTCCCAGATCTTTCGTGTCTCGAATCTTCAGTGGTCAGACAAAATGTCGTTTAAACCATATTCTTACTAAGCATGCAAGTCAACTAACACGGTAGTTAATTAAGTTATCAAAGCTTAGTCGTAGACAGTACGCATCAAAGATGTCACCTAATTAATTTATTTTCTGCTTAAACTCTCTAGTTGTTAGGGAATCTATAAGACCATGTGGTGATAACCTCATAACCATGTGATGAAGGTTAAGTTTGATTTTATGTCTTTTGATCTCTAGTTTTGTTGTCTGGTATAAAGTGATCTGACCGGCCTACAGAGGCGGTTTGACAGGCGGTCCGGTCGTGACCTACCGTGGGTAGCGGTCCAATCAAAAATGCGATACTGCCGATTTTTAGTTGACTGTGTGTTTATTCCAGAGAGGTGTTCGTAGAGTTGCGAGGAGTTTTTGGGAGCGGTGCGATCGGCCTTGTAACGGTGGTCTGGTCGAAGGTTTTGAGGAGAAGCTGGGATGCAACAGAACTTTTACTTCCCTCCTTCCCTTGTGTTAGACAGGAGTAAGTCAGTTTGTGGTAGTTTGACTCACTATTGGTTGCAGTTAGATTGGCCAGTGCTGAGTTAAGTTGGTTTTAGTTATGTTAATCATAGCGGGAATCCAATCAAATGTTAGTCATGTCATAAATTCACACAAGGTGTTAGTTATGGTGAGAGTTCATACATTATGAGAATTGTCGTAGTGGTGGTCCAACCCTTCATGACTTGGCCTTGCAACTGGCATAATATGTAATAGCCCAATAGTATAAAGGAATGTACCCCTATCTTATGTAATTATTAAGGGATATGATGATAATTTTCTATCATATTCTACTCATATATATATAAACCCTTAAGAGGGGCGTGAGGGGGATCACTCATTTCCCACATATCGTCTCTTTGTGTTGGCTTTCCTCTTCTAGTCCCTTTCTCTACTGTTTGGTCTGTAGCCACAACATGAATCTTGATATATGTGTCAAATGATGCATGTTTGCATCGATTTTGTTGGTGAGAGTCAAGTGTATGTCACTTGTGCTAGGAACGGTTGTTTGTTCTTTGATGTTCAGGGCGCTTGGTGGTCAGCGACAAGATTGAGGCTAGTGGAGGTGCCCTAAGGACATGACATATCGCGTAAGTCCAGTGGGGCATCATCTCAAGTGGGAAAGCACGGAAGAAAGATCAGGATCGTGTGAACCAAGTGTATGCATGTAGTGTGCTATTGAATTTGAGCGTTTAAAGTGGTGATGGTTCTCGAAATAGGCTTACGATCCTAGCGGTAAGTCATTGGGCATCACAAACTTTGTGTGGATGTTTCTTCGAGGAGAAGCATCGTGAAGGCCAGTAGGTGGCAATTGAGAAAATTGTCCGATATTAGGTGGAGAGGTGGTTTGCAAAACCATGACGATGGTCTAAGTGATTTAGGTCATGTTTTGGATGATAGAGCGTCTTGTCTGTTATTAGAGCTATATAAAAGTCATGCTTTGAAAGACGTGCAAGTGTGTGTAAGTGTAAAATTCGTTTGTGTATATGTTACCAAGTTTTTCTAGTTGTAAGTGGTTGTATCTATTAAAAGTTGCTGGTTGCTAGAATTTGGTAGTATGTGAGGAGCCTCAACTATATAAGCTCTTGTGTGTGTTGAGAGATATGTGCTCTTATGGTTGAGGAGAGAGAGGTTATAGTTTTCTTGTGTTAGAAAATTTGTGTGTGTGCTTTAGGTGTGTGTGCTCTAGGTTTAGAGTTCTGTGCTCCATGAGAGGGTGGTTGTAAAACATTCCCCTCGAAGTGAAAGACATCTAAACTTTATCCAAGTGAGCTATGTCATAGATTTCTCTTTATGCTTTTGAGTTGTTTGATTTTCTTGGTTAGATTTCATTTCTTCTTAACCTCTCTTGGTTCAAGGACATGTAGGAGGTGGAGATATCTCTTGGAGATTATATCCTACCCATCTAGGCACCTTGTATGAAAAGTTCTTGTGATTGCCTAGTTTTGCTCAATAGAGAGGTGATTTTATGGTTTTGATCTTGAGGGTATTTTGGTTTGAGTTCGTGTTATGATCTAGCTTGTGCTATGATATGTGAGAACCCATCCAAAGATATCTAGATCATCAAGGACTCACGGGCAAGGGTAGATTAAGGTTTCCCTCTTTTGCCCGGTTTTGATGCAAGCTTCTTCATTTTTGATAAGGTTGAAAATTTGACATTGATTTTCACGATCCATGGTTGGAATAGGTTCTAAACATCTTAAAGAGAATTTGTACCAAGTTTCATCCTATTTGGATATGTGGTTTAAGAGTTAGTCTTTTTCTTGATCGTCTGCTATGATGCATTTTCCCTTCTGTTTCGGCGTGCGGCCTGACCGATCAGACCAGTGTGACACCTACGGTCAGATGGGCCTTACGGTTCGACCGCCCCTTGGCTGGCGGTCAGACCAATGAGACTGTGTTGTCTTAGGTGCTTTTTGATTTTTAGCTCTTAGCTTTGGTGTAGATTGAGGGTTTATGTTTTTCGCTGCATTAAGTTACTAATACAATAGAGAATTTTGAAAAGTCAAGCACCCCTCCCTCTAACTCGCCGTACTAACCTATGGAATCAAACAATTTATCTCTTAGTTCTTTTTCACTTATGGCTTATGCTACAGTAACTAGTTTTCAAACGATGTGTTTTTTAAGACGAGGTTAACAGAAAGATTATAGTAAAAAGTGTATTGAGTTCAGCTGTACCGGTCAAAATTGTATGCGGCTATTTTTCTCTGTGTACTACCTCTTACGAACAGTCAGAATTCAAAATTTTAGTCCATAAACATTAAACCACAGCCCAAAAAACCTATCTACTAAAGTATAGTACAAATTTACCCTAGTAATTTTCCTAGCAAAATCCAGTTCTATGTCAACATCCGTTTAGAACTATGAATTTTACATGAATTTGTGTACCTTGTCATGTAAGCAATCTCCATGATTATTGTGCCACTGTGGAGGAGAAGGATCTCAATAGCCCGCTCAATTGGGCTGAATTTTAGTGGCTTATGATTGAATTTTTACTGTAGCTAGCTGAAATTATATTGTAGCTGATGGTGACTTATTTGGCATAATTAAATTTAAAAATAGAAAAAACGGATTAGCCCATCACATATAATACAAACGAATATGGAAAAAAGAACAAAAAAACTCAAAAAAGCCAAAAAAGCTAGAAAAAGACGAAATTTAGGAATAATAAAAATAAATCAGAAGCCAGAAACCCAAACCCAAATGAGCGGGGCCCAAGTCTTCTATATTTTCGAAGATTATATACTTTGTGATGTAAGCAATCTCCATGGTTACTGTGCCACTGTGGAGGAGAAGGATATCAACATCCCGCTCAGTTGAGCTGAATTTTGGTGGCTTATGACTGAATTTTTACTGTAGCTGACCGAAATTACACTGTAACTGATGGTGACTTATTTGACATAATTAAATTTAAAAATGAAAAAATAGATTAGCCTATCATGTATAATACAAACGAATATGAAAAAAAAACCGGCAAAAAAACTCAAAAAAGCTGAAAATCAGAAGAAAAAAAGAAATTTAGAAATAGTAAAAAATAAACAAGAAGTCAGAAAGCCAAACCCAAATGAGCGAAACCCAAGTCTTCTATATTTTCGAAGATTAGATACCTTATGATCATGTACCATAAATTACACCCGAAAATGTGCTTGTCAACTAATCTCATCGAATCCGGTTTTCCCTAACACAGGAGAATACTCCTGGAATTACCAATTTATCATACCAATATGTGATCTCTTTTCCTTTTCCTTTTTCTCAAACAATGTGCTCTTCCCTGTATTACTATTATTATTAAATAATAAAAAGAAGAGCACATTGTTTGAGACGTGGAACCTTTTCTTCATCTTTCGGGAGCAAAATTCCAAACCCCAAAGGGAGAAAAATAATATTACAGCTAATCCAAGGGGTCTTTACAGAAAACTGCTAAGCCATTTCTTGGCGTAAGCAACTAAGCACCAAGCTATACGAAGACCAAACAAACAACAAGCTTCAAAGCTCCAGGCTTTCTCTACCCCATTTGTTCTCCTTTTCCTTTCTTCTTCGTACCAACTTTTCCTTTTATTTTCCTTCGCGAGATTTTAATTCGTACCTCCGTGTGTGTGTGTGTATTACTCGCTGTCACGATCGAGGGGGGGACGCACCAATCGCGGTGGCCACCACCTCCAATCCACTCCCGCGGTCGCTGCGCCGAGCTGTTCTTGCTCTGTCCTCCGGTATTTGATTCTTTAGACTCGGATTCTTGTGCCGCAAATACTTCTGCCCAAGAAGAGACCTCGGCTCCTGCAGTTCTTGTGCTCAGGATCGGTGGAAAGTTTAGAGCTTTGCGGGTTCAGAGGTTAGGATCTTGTATTCTTGTTCGGTATGCGTCTCCGCCTCGGTTCTTTGCTTCATTGTGTTGGGGTTGGGAGGCTTGCTCATGTGACCTTTCGTGGATTAGGTCGTTGTTGCTTCTATGAAAGATTAGGGATTGTCTCTTGTTTTTGGGTTATTTTTGTGGTAAGAGATTAAGAGTTTGATCTGATAGTGAAAATCTTGCCCGTTTAGATCTGAAAGTGCAACAGTACTTGATGTAAGCTATGGGAGCTAATTTCTCATGAGTGCTGTACCCCTGCAGTTCTAATTTTAGCAATCTGTTCATGTTCTTGGATTCAGTAGATTTTTGACACTGATATTTTTACAGAAAAAAATTTAGTGGGGTTTAGAGTTTACTGTTCTTATTTATCGCTACCTCTTGTCTAAATCGGTGGAAAGGATCCATTGTTACGATACCAAATCCTGGGTGCCGTAGCTTCTTTTTCTTTTTCCCTGGGTGCCGGGTTAGTCCTGTTGCTTTCTGATGGTCCTTCCTTTGTCTCTTTTCACCCAATTTGCTTGCATCCTTATCTCCTCTGATTGCTTCCAGTGTCACCAAAGGGACTGGCCATCTACTTTGTCCTGCAATTCTTGCGTCTGGATTGGGAGTAGAAAGAGGTCAACTTTGTGTCAAAGCCATTTTTTTTTATTTATCCATTGCTTCTTTTTTCCCCTTCTACTGTTCTTTGTTGAGTTCTATTGTGTGGTTTGCTGGTAGATCCAGTTTTGATCTCCTTTTCTTTTCTTTGATTGTCTTGAATGAATTATGAGTTTGTGGTTTCCTGGATAAGAAGTGATAAAGGTCGTGTTTGATTCAATATAAATCCTTGCTGATTGTTTTGCTTGGTTTTGACACAAGTGCTCTTCTTGTGTTTGCTTGCAGGTTTAGTTTTTGATTGGTTTCATCTGCTCAGCTACTGGGTTGCAAATTTAGAACTGGAAAGAAGAATTTGACTAGAAATGGGGCAGTGTTGCAGCAGAGCTACGTCCCCGGATTCTGGCCGAGGAGGAACCAATGGTTATGGCTATTCTCACCAGCCAAAACCCGCGCAAACACGTCCTAGTTACAACCATCCTCAGCCGCCACCACCAGCCGAGGTGAGGTACACACCGCCAGCGATGAACCCTCCGGTACTCCCACCTGTGGTTGCCCCCGCGAAGCCCCCACCAGACACGATTCTTGGCAAGCAGTACGAGGATGTGCGCTTAGTCTACTCCCTTGGAAAGGAACTTGGCCGGGGGCAGTTCGGGGTGACGTACCTTTGCTCTGAGATTGCTTCTGGTAGGCAGTATGCTTGCAAGTCCATCTCCAAGCGCAAGCTTGTGACTAAGGCTGACAGGGAGGACATTCGCCGGGAGATCCAGATCATGCAGCACCTTTCTGGGCAACCAAACATAGTCGAGTTCCGGGGAGCATATGAGGACAAGAGCAATGTGCATGTAGTGATGGAGCTTTGTGCAGGCGGGGAGCTGTTTGATCGGATTATTGCTAAGGGGCACTACTCAGAACGTGCGGCTGCTATAATGTGCAGAGCAATTGTGAATGTTGTCAACATTTGCCATTTCATGGGAGTGATGCATCGGGATCTGAAGCCGGAGAACTTCTTGCTTGCCACTAAGGAAGAGAATGCAATGCTCAAGGCGACTGATTTTGGGCTCTCAGTCTTCATTGAAGAAGGTAATGTGAATAATATATTGGCTGCATAAGCTTGAAAACTGCATCTCTTGTTGAGTGTAATAGCAACTGGACATATATTTTTCTTAACTTTGATCTGCTGAATTTCATAGACTGGTGCTGATTTGGGGGGTTTGGAGGGTTATGGTGCTGTTTATTCTGAGTTATGGGTGGTTCATGCCATTTTGGACATGTTCAGTTTGAGGGGGGTTAGAACTTAGAACTGAAAAAAAATAAATGGCTCGTTCTATCTTCTATGACATTTAATTAATAGTGGGGAACTATTAGTGCAGCACTAGTGTACTACTGGCAGCTTAGCACCTTTTGATTCTAGTTTGGTTTTGAGAACCCCAGTCAGTATTATTTGGATTAAAATATGAAATGGTATACCAATTAATTGAATTTGAGGGGAAAGTTTTAACAATTTAACATCAATATTGGTCCTTATATGTTTCAGTCTACTGCCTGCATCTTGGTATGATATGAGCTTGCTCTTTTATTTAGAAGTGTAATAGAGGTTTCTACAAAATTTAAAGGTAAAATGCACCTATTAGCAGGCAATGAATGGTCAATTAATATTGATGCATGATAGAATTCATCATGTCAAAAGGAATATTCTAGGAGTACTACAACCGGCATACCAGTGTTTCATACTTCAATGGGGGAATGGCATTGCAACCACCATCCGTTGTTGAAGCACTTCGAACTGTTGGAAAGTCCTCCCTAGATATTGAGGGTTAAGACTGCTTAACGCCTTAATCATTGATTTGTTATTGACCCCTAGTAGTGCAAGACCGCAAATACAAGGTTCGGACATCCCACTAGGCCACTGTTCTGGTTGACCTGAACAGTGGTAGGGAAATGTGCGAAATGCCAATAGAACTCTTCTACTTACAAAAATTTGGCCACACTGTACTGTCGCTGTCATTTGCAAGCTGCCCACCGGGCCTGTTATCTTTTCTAACATTAATCTGGCAACATTTACTATATTGAAGCTGGGAAGTATCTCTCCCAAGGTTGTGTCATGGAGGTACTGATGTAAGTAAGCAGTACTTTCAAATTTTATAAAAAGTTATATCTTCTGAGACAGAAATTGGCATGAAACATACTATCATTACTCATTTTTCAAATACTTCAGATGCTAGTTATGCTTGTGATACTAAATTTGCTGTCACTGGTTGTTACTATTGGAGTGATATATAACTGTTGTGCACTTCCTTAGTAGTGATGTTGGTGGTGGTTAGGTGTGATGGTGGAGGAAGACAGCTCCTCTGTTTTCTTTTGCCTTATATATTTTCATCATTACCATACATGGTTCACGAAGGCGCTGGGCGCTAGTCGGGCTGCAGGGGTCCGACTAACACCTAGCCCTCTTAGGCGCCGCCTAGGTGCCGTCTAGGCAGCAGCAGCCAACTTGCTACAAGGGGCAGGAGGGCATGCAAGGAGCATTCATCAATGAAGGAAGGGAGAAGAAGAGAGGGGAGGGCAACAAAACGGAGGAATGAGATGGGAGACTAACTAGCGGAGGCGCACTGCTGGTCGGGGCTCCCTCTCCGGGCGGCGACGGCGAGGTTGGCCGTGGCCCGTGGGTGGCGGCTGAGTTTCCCTGCTGTGTGGCGGCTTCACCATTGAGGAAGGCAAGAACTTGAATGCTGTGTGGCGGCTGGTCTATGTGAGCTTGGGAAAACCTAATTAACCCCTCCCTCTAGAGCACCATTTGGGCCAGCCTTCCAACAGCCTACTACGGCCTAGGTCAAGCATAAAATGTTAGGGCAGCAGTGCAGCAGCTCCAGCCTGGCTCTTCCTCTTTCCTCACGACCATGCCGCCACCGCCAATGTTGTGAGCCGCTGGGAGAGGCAGTATTGACCAGTGCCGGGGTTGATTGCTGGTGGGGTAAGTGAGATCAACCGACAAGGAGGATGACTGAGCTCGATTCAGCGGCACGGCGACAAGATCGACTGGCGGCGAGCTCGATTTGATGACAGGGGAGGCCGTAATGACCGGCGGCGAGCTTGACTCAGCGCCCAGCTCCACCTCGATGGCCGCCTAGGCCACTTGGTGCGTCCTAGACCAGCCGTGCCAAGCCCCGCCCAGGCCACCTTTGACCGACCAGGACCGCCTAGGTGGCCTCCCCGCCTAGCTCGCCGATTTTAGCAAAATCATGGCGGGAGGCTGCTGCCGAGCGACTAGGCTCTGCCTAGGTGGTACCTAGTTCCAATTTCTTGAACACTGTTATCGTCTCCTATACTGAATACAACATGCTTCCATGAACTCTTTTCTGACTTAGTACTAGCTGATATATATCTCGAGAGTTCATCATATGGTTCTGAAAACATAACCGCTAGTTAACTATTCTTTTTTTATTTGATAAGCTAGTTTGTCTCATTCTTAATCAATCAAAGAGAACTTAGGCGATTAATATTTCAAGATCCCAAGTTTCTAACTTTTCTGTGTACTAACTGCCTTTGAAATACATCAGGAAAAATGTGCAGGGACATCGTTGGAAGTGCTTATTATGTTGCTCCTGAGGTCCTTAGGCGAAGTTATGGGAAAGAGATAGATGTTTGGAGTGCGGGAGTTATTCTGTACATTCTTCTCAGTGGTGTGCCTCCATTCTGGGCTGGTACATTTGCCTCTTAAGATCTCGTTTTACTTTCACTTGTGAATTCATGTATACAATTAAGCAGTAATATTTCCCTTATGTTATTCATCTTCTGTTTTTCTTTGTAGAGACTGAAAAGGGAATATTTGATGCTATTCTACATGGGGATATTGACTTCGAAAGTCAGCCATGGCCATCGATTTCCGAGAGTGCTAAAGACCTGGTTAGAAAGATGTTGACTCAAGATCCAAAGAAAAGAATTACTTCAGCCCAAGTTCTTCGTAAGCTTCTTGACCGTACATTAACCTCCAAGTTTTTTAGTTCCTTTGGCAAAAGTTAATATTTTGTTCATTAAAAATTCTTGATCAGAACATCCATGGCTCAGAGAAGGAGAAGCATCTGATAAACCTATTGACAGCGCTGTTCTTTCTAGGATGAAGCAATTCAGAGCAATGAATAAGCTGAAAAAGATGGCACTGAAGGTTATTATCTTCATAGTGATGCTTAATTGGCTGCCTTTTCTTTTCTCTGGTGCTTATAAGCAAATGTGTATGCAGGTTATTGCTTCAAACCTGAATGAGGAAGAGATCAAGGGACTAAAGCAAATGTTCATGAACATGGACACAGACAACAGTGGGACCATCACATATGAAGAACTCAAAGCAGGGTTAGCCAAACTTGGATCAAAGCTGTCAGAAGCTGAAGTAAAGCAGTTGATGGATGCTGTATGCACCAATCCTGAACTATTACAATATGTTTTTGAACCTTGATTTTCTTGACTTTGTATGCTTACCTTTTAACCTGTTCCAGGCTGATGTGGACGGCAATGGATCGATTGACTATGTTGAGTTCATCACAGCCACAATGCATAGACACAAGCTCGAAAAAGACGAGCATTTGTTTAAGGCATTCAAGTATTTTGACAAAGACAACAGTGGGTGAGTATTCTAAATTGTCACATCTCAAAAACTGACGTCACAAGTCACAGTATTATTTTTTCATCAAATGTTGTCTGTGATATGTGATCTTCAAATCTTGTCCATGATACATGATTTTGTATGACAGCTTCACATTAATAACTGCTCACTAGTCTACCATAATTTTAAAGAAAAGATAGTTGTAAAATATACCTGTGTGTATATCCCCATTTTGATTTGACATAGAGGGTCACCTTAATTTTATGCAGCTTCATCACGAGAGATGAACTGGAATCTGCTTTGATCGAGCATGAAATGGGCGATGCGAGTACCATAAAGGACATTATATCAGAGGTTGACACAGATAATGTAAGTTGTTCACAGATTGTCTTTTTTAGCTACATTATATTTATTATTTCCATCTTGATGGCGTTCTTTTGGTATGACAGGATGGGAGGATTAACTACGAGGAATTTTGCGCTATGATGAGAGGAGGGATGCAGCAGCCTATGAGGCTCAAGTAGTCTTTTTCCTTGTAGAAATGATGTATTATTACATTAGTAACTTTTGTTCGTTCTTTTTTCATGGTTGGTAGTCGACGGATAAAAGTTTACTCTGGACGTTGCCTTTGCATTGTTCAGATGATTGTGTATATCTTCTGGCTTTGCTTGTGTATGGTGTTCCTCTAGTATTTTGAACGTCCTTGCTTTTGTAAGTGTTTCTGCAAGTACATCTAATAAAAGAGCATTTTTGCACCTCAATTTTGGCCTGTTGATTTCAAGTGTAGCTAGCTATACCATTACTCTTTAGCCAAATCCAGGTTTCATTGATGTAGCATAAGCCGAATTAGGAGCTTAATTTATAAATAGGAATTTAGTTTGCCAATTTAAGAGTTCATTTTCTCCACATAAAATTAAAAATGGTATAAGCTCATTCTACCCGTCAGACTGTTCGAAAGCAATCTCTAAAAACTGCTCAAAAAACAGGAATTATCATGAGAAAAGTTATACTCAAAAAATTCAATCCATGATGACTACTGTACTGCAGCTATCAATCGGGAATTGCCAGAAATATTTCGGTGGTGTTAAGAACCTGAACATGATGGCTTCTGAGGTTACAACAGATAATTCAATTCTCTGATGAACAAGAGAACGAGGAAACTCTCGGGCTAAAATACAGTGGAACAAAACTGTCGTGCATTACAATCCATAGTGTGCACAAGCATTTTCAGGAGGTGTTCGCTTTGATATCACAAGCAAAACAGTCATATATCACAAAGCCAGAGGGTTGGCCGGCATTTGACATCAACTACCAGATGTCGAATATGTGGCCCGTACCATTTGACACGATCGACATGCTCCAGCGATACATTCCAAGATTGTCCTGAGACACAAATGACAAGCAACGGCCTATAAGATCGAATTTTTATTTCTTGGAGAACAGCAAATGATTGGTAACAGCTCAAAGTAGAAATCACGATTGTACCATGAGTCTTGGCAATATCACTGATGGATTCAACCACACTATCCAACCAGTGTCTCATCCGAGTCATTGACATTCCCATGTATATGCAATATGCCTCCTTCAACCCTAGATGTAGTAACAGAACTGTTAGACCATGTGTGGTCGTGATTAAAAGTGATGATGACTAATTGACATTTAGATTGCTTTGGAATTTGCGTTTTGAAAGTTTTGGTCGATTACAGTCAAATGTTTTGGCTCCGAGTGGTTTTGAGTTACGAAGAAGAAGCTGATCAAACCAGTCCGATCAGCGAAGACATTTAGACTATCCGATCTTAATCTAAGTTGTTTTGACGGTTCGATCAGCGTCGGAACGTTCGGACCAATCCGATCATCGAAGACATTCAGATCACCCGATCTTATCTAAGTCGTTTTGACAGTCCGATCAGCGTCGGAACATTCAGACCAGTCCGAACACCAGCTCGCGCGATCGGGGTAGTCCAAAGAGTTACTTGTTTTCTGACCGTTGATTTACGATCGGGTGGATCGACTGGTTGCGACTGTTCGGACCAGTCTGAAAGATAGAGTGATATTTTTTTCATCATCTAGGATCGGATGGTGTTCGAGTGCTCTAGGAGGATTGAATGGTGTTCAAGTACCATCGGAGGTTCGAACGGCTTTGTGACCATGCTAAGTCGATTACTGCATACTTCGACCACGACATTTCGACTACGCCAGACTTCGATCACGTCCGACTTCGACCACGTCTGGTTTCGACCACTTTCAACTTTGACCATGATAAAACGACAACCGAAGGTAACCGTAGCTATAATACTTTTTAATGGTCGTAGCTACAGTGCTTTCCATGGTCGTAGCTACAGTAACTGATCGATACTCGATAGTCGTAGACTTTGTGATCGATGGTCGTAGACTTCAAGGATTGCTGTTATAGTCGTAGACTTCGCGGTCTGCTACCGTTGTCTTCGGTTTTCCATCCGGTTGTCGTAGACCACGCGATCAGTAGTCGAAGGCTTTGCAATCGGTGGTCGTTGGCCTCACGATCGGTACTCGTAGATTCCTTGTGATCTTCGAGTACTTCGAGTACTCGTGTTAGGCCAGTGGTATGACTGGCTGATGCATGGCTGTCGGTGATTGGTGGATGAGGTCGGTACTTGGTGAACTGTAGTCGTGGGTAGTGCTTGGTACTCGGTTGTCGGAAGGACTTTATACTCGATAGTCGTGGTTTTCGCTGTCGTAAGTGTTGCGATCGGTTGTTGGAGACTTGTTGTATGTGATCGATAGTCGTAGCGATCGGTACTCGGTACTCATGCATATGTGGTCGGTAGCGATGCTTGTTTTTTCTAAGTGTTTTGAGCAGAGCGATGGTAATTCTTAAGTTCTTATTGTTTTGAGTACTCGTTGAGCTAGCGATCGTAATGAGTTATCTGAGCCTGTTTTCTGGATAGCGATGGGATTCGTGGTCGTGGACGACCTGTGTGATGCTGGTAGATGGTTAAAATTGTGTTTCGAGTGTGTACAGATGACGATCAAGTTATGAAGAACTTGTGTCGGAAAAACTTTCTTTGGTCTTTGCATGTGCAGGTGAGCGTGGAGACAATCACGATCGATGATGACGAGGACCGGGATTAGGATGTGGGAGATCTGAGATCCAGACGATTGAGGATGCACGCGAGGTGGTCAGGCTAACGCTGGAGCATGTGGAGATCAAATGTGGTGATGCGTGGAGAAGCTACGGGCAGTGTGGTTCTAGAGGCTTCGACACGAAAGTTGATGAGGCTATGGGAGGTGTGTCCTAGAGGCTTCGTCACGTGATGAGTTGGAAGTTGTGGATGAAATTTATAACTGAGAAGGTTGAGTGTTTAGGTAAAATCTATGTTAAAAAGGATTTCGGTCCTTTAATATCATACGATCCTACAAGAACAGAGTCAGAGCTTGATATGTTCGTTGCACAATCAGTAAATTGAGAAACATGTCTAAATAACCTGTTCATTTGCAGAAGTAAATTGAGAAACGATGGCTTTGAATCCTACTTGATAGGCATTTTTAGTGTGCCAAACAACCTACATAGGGATGCTATAGTTGGTCACTCCAAACTGCTAACCTGTATGCACGTTTTTGCGGTACACGATCAGATAAGCACCACTAAGCTGAGTTTGCTTGTAAGCAGAGTTAAAGAAAACATTTGGCTTCTTGTTCCCGGTCACCAGCAGGATTCTGGTAATCTGCAGGGAATCGAGTAGTTTACAGAATTTTACAAGAATTATGTCAAGAGCATTTTTGCGAGGTCACACAGGACATACAAGGAGATATCTCTTGGTGTATGCTTTTCGTTGATGATGTGGTGCTGGTTGATGAGAGTAGAATAAGTGTTGATAGGAAGCTCGAGCTATGGAGGAAGACCTTAGAATTGAAGGGTTTTAGACTTAGTACGACTAAAACTCAGTATATAATGTGTGATTTCAGTGGTGCTAGTGTAGATGATGGAGATGTTAGATTAGATAGACAAGTAGTGTCTAAGAATGACACATTTTGTTATTTGGGATCGATGCTACAGTGGGACGGATATATATGATGGAGATGTTATCTGTTTTGGATGCGGAGAAAAGAGCCACTATATCAGATATAGAATAATACCATCATGCTACAGGATGCATTTTCCAGAGCATCTGAAGAGCCATCGCTCGCGTGATATTGTACTTGTGTGTGTGGATTGCCACGAAATTGCTCATTCAGCAGCTGAGAAGTACAAGAGGCGCGTAGCAGAAGAATTCGGGATACCCCTTTTTGTGCAAAAGATAGTGAACTCGGGCGATATAAGTTTAATAACGGACGCATCGGTATCTGAAGATAAATTGAATGGAACAGGCGTGTCTCCTTTGCAGCTGAGGACTGCTGCAATGGCCCTTCTACGACATGGATCCAATATGCCCTTGAAGAGATGTGAAGAGCTAATGCAGGTGACAACATCCTTCTATTATTTCTGGTTTTATATGCACTAATTACGATTTCTGGCACTGTTTGTCTTATTAATCATACCAGTTTTATGTTAGCTGTCAATTTTTTCTTGATTAAATATGTACCTGTTCTTAGCTTTAGATCTCTGTTACATGCAGATTGTAAAGTCATACTACGGTGGTAGGGATGTGACTCCTGAATATCTGGAGATGGCATTACTTGTTGGTATGAGTCCCCATGAGCGAAGGCGGCTTGAAAGGGTTTTCTTGTAGAGCTCAGGCTCAAAATATTATAAAAAGGAGCAGCAGCAACATCATCGTCGGGAACAATGGACATGATTCAGAAAATGACTATAGCTTATCTGAGCAATTTGCCAACGATGGAGCAGAGAGAAATAGTCAGCTAGATGTTGATGAGAGTAATAGTCAACAAGACAGTGAGAATAATAATCAGCTACAGTATCCAACTCCGAGCCAAGAAAGCACAAGCTTACCAGTCAATATGGATGATCCCATTTATGATTCTAATATGGAGACAGAAACCGTGCAGCAAGCAAGTACAGGTGGTACCTCCGCAAATGTTCATGTCGACAGGGATGCTCCCCAGTCTTTGCTGTCGCTGTACCCTGAGGTTCAATCTATTTATCAAAGCTTTTTTGAGTTTCATCAAGCCTGATCGTTGTACCACTTAATACACATGTACCTTGTTTCTACTTCTCGAGAGCTGGGTTACATCTGTTTCATTCTATGCCATGAAGGCATGGACTTTGCCCCCATCACTTGTCAAAATCTTTTCCTATTAAAACTAAGGGTCTGTTTGGAATTCTATAGGAATTTTGCACGAATCAGTATCAGGGCCGAAAACTAAGTACCAGCTTAAACTTTTACCTCTTAAGAAAATGTGCTAGATTTTGAGAGTATCTGATATCTACTGTAGGATATCCTGAGCACAACCCAAAGAGAAGTTTGTTGTTGTTGTTTCTGAGAGGATTTTGTAACGAGGCGAAAGGAAGCGAGAAAAAGGAAGAAAAAACGGGCGAGCCACATGATCCAGTCACTGCGTCTCCACCACTCACCCCGGCTTGAAAACCCCACCTGCTCACCTCTCCACCCAAACCCAATCCAAACTCCTCCCTTTCCCTCCCATCCATTCCCCTCCCCCTCCGCCGCCGCCGGCGGTCTCCACCAGCGGCCGACCAGCCATGTCGTGCTCCCACCTCTCCACCGCCTGGTCCTCCTCCGCCCTCGCCAGCACCTCCACCCGCCGCCGCTCCTCCACGGCCACCACCCCCCGTGGCGGCGGCCTCGTGGTGCGGTGCTCCCTCCGCGAGCTCCGCAGCCGCATCGACTCGGTCCGCAACACGCAGAAGATCACGGAGGCCATGAAGCTGGTCGCCGCCGCCAAGGTCCGGCGCGCGCAGGAGGCGGTGGTCTCCTCCCGCCCCTTCTCGGAGGCGCTGGTGGAGGTGCTCTACAACATGAACCAGGAGATCCAGACGGAGGACATCGACCTGCCCCTCACCCGCGTCCGCGCCGTCAAGCGCGTCGCCCTCGTCGTCCTCACCGGCGAGCGCGGCCTCTGCGGCAGCTTCAACAACAACGTGCTCAAGAAGGCGGACACCCGCATCGACGAGCTCAAGCAGCTGGGCCTCGACTACACCATCATCAGCGTCGGCAAGAAGGGCAACGCCTACTACCAGCGCCGCCCCTTCATCCCCACCGAGCGCCTCATCGAGGTCAACGGCATCCCCACCGTGAAGGAGTCGCAGGCCATCTGTGACCTCGTCTACTCCCTCTTCGTCGCCGAGGAGGTCGACAAGGTCGAGCTGCTCTACTCCAAGTTCATCTCCCTCGTCCGCTCTGACCCCATCATCCAGACGCTGCTGCCCATGTCGCCCAAGGGCGAGATCTGCGACATCAACGGCGTCTGCGTCGATGCCACCGAGGACGAGCTCTTCAGGCTCACCACCAAGGAAGGCAAGCTCACCGTCGAGCGCGAGAAGTTCAAGATCGAGACGCAGCCCTTCTCCCCCGTCGTGCAGTTCGAGCAGGACCCCGTCCAGATCCTCGACGCCCTGCTCCCGCTCTACCTCAACAGCCAGATACTGCGCGCCCTGCAGGAGTCGCTCGCCAGCGAGCTCGCCGCCAGGATGAGCGCCATGAGCAGCGCCACCGACAACGCCATCGAGCTCCGGAAAAACCTCTCCATCATCTACAACCGCCAGCGCCAGGCCAAGATCACCGGGGAGATCCTCGAGATTGTCGCCGGCGCCGACGCCCAAAGCCAAGGCGTTTAAATCTTGCTTGCTCATGTGCTGAGCTGCCGCCGGTGGTGGTGTTACATATAATTCTTTGCCTTTTTCTCTTCTCTTGATCTTGTTTGCTCTGTGCCTGTAATCTTTGATTGCACAAAAAGGTTGTCTATGTTGGATCGATCGATGTAATGCCGCCCCTCGCGAGATACACAAGATTTCAATTCAGAGATGCCAAATGTATAACCTGAGTATTTATCTTGAAATCTTGCCTTCCTCCCGTGTGCGAGTTCTTGGCAGAAACGATGACATAACGACACTCACACTAGCTTGATACTAAATATTGATACTAGAGAGCGAGAGAGCGTGGTTCGGTGGGATTTTAGAAACTGCTATCAAATGATGATTTCATACAACTTGATATATAGGGTCTCCCTTGATGCATTTTATATTAAAACTTGATACTATAGGCTACTTGTCGCATGGATCTCGGACCCAATAGTATGAGCGATGTATGCCAAAAGTCTGAGCTAAGCAACTTTTTTTGGAGCTTGGACTCTTTTTAGCCATCGGAGCTTTTTTTTTCCTGGGGTGGCCTGTGTTTTATGACTTAAATTTTTGAATTCTGGCTGTTCATTAGAGATAATATATAGAGAAAAATAATCATATGTGATTTTGGCCGATACAGCTGAACTCAGTATAACTTTTACTATAATCTTTCTATTAATCTTATATTAAAAACACACTGTTTTAAATTTAGTTACCGTAATATAAATTATAAACTATAAATTATAAGTGAAAAAAAACATACCCATATTCTAGATCAACTTTCTATATTCTAGCTTCTAGAAGTCAGAAACTATTTTAAATGTGTTGTTTCTTAATATAGCTTCTTCTTCTTTTCCTTTTTCTCTTTATGTTGTCCGTGGAGATATAATGATTTTTTTATTTTTCTTTAATTGAATACATCAACCAAAAGTTTACAGCTACTATAGTGTCTATTTTCAACTAAAATTCAACAGTCGTAATCAAAAGCTATCAATAAAAACCGTTTTGAACAGGGACTAAGGTGGTGTTCAGTTCGGCTTATTTTTGGTGGCTTATGGCTGAAAACACCAGAATGGTGAAAAAACATCAGAATGACAGAGGCTTATTTGACATAATTAAATCTAAAAAAATTAAAAAATATAAAAAAATATGTTAGCCCATCACAAACAACGCAAACGAATACGAGAAAAAAAAGAACCGACAAAAAAGCGCAAAAAAGTCAAAATTCAGAAAAGACGAAATTATGAATAGTCTTAAAAATAAAACTTAAGCCAATAAGCTTAAGCCAAAATAAGCCCAAATGAGCACCCCCTAAGCCTACTTCCGACACACCAGTATTCTCGGGCCCGCACAACGCCCTCTGTGCACGCCCGTGCATGTCTGCCCTCGCCAACCCGTGCCGCGCTCTGGGCACGTGCTCGCCCATGCGACACACCTCTGCCCGCGAGTTCACCCTTGTGCTGCACCACATTGGAGCATGCTGACACACGACACCGCACGCGCCTCACGCCAGCACCCACATCGCGCCTTGGCTGCACCCAGCTTCGTCGCCACACGCTGTGCTCTGCCAGCAGCACGCATCCGCATATGCGCTCGCATGCTCGTCGTCATTTTCTCATCCTTCCTCTTGTAAAAGGGAGGCCCGTACCTCGCCTCACCACACCATTCTCCCCTCCGTCCCTTCCTCTTCTCCTTCTCGGCCCGAGACGAAGCACAACGTCGTTGCTGCTATTTCCACCAAGCTAAAACTCTATGGATGCCTTCGGATCAACTTATGCTTAGCCTTTGATTTGGGTTGCTACAATAAATAGCTTTTTAAACGGTGTGTTTTTTAAGACGATGTCTATAGGTAGATTGTATTAGAGACTGTACTGAGTTCAGCTATACCGGCCAATCACATATGACTATTTTTTTCTGCATATTGTCTCTCACGAACAGTTAGAATTAAAAAACCATAAGCCAAAAATCAAAATCACAGCTCAAAAGAACCCACCTATGAAGATGCACCGGTAACTAGCTATACACTTGGTCTCAAAAAATAGAAAGTTAGGCACTTGTACTTAAGGATGATCGAGTACATATTAATTGTCTGTTGAACAAAACTTCCTATCTCGTTCATATATGCAGTACTTGACAATACAGAATAGATTTAGGCAAACTTAATTTTTGAATTTTGGCTGTTTACGATATAGATTACGGAGAGACCGATACTCACTTGTGATTTTGGCTGGTACAGATGTTAGATTTTTAACGTGTACTACGTTTAACTTGTAGACTCGGTCTTGAGAAAATACTCCGTTTGAAAGTTAGGTACTGTAGCAAAAGTCAAAAGACATATGGCTTCTCACCAGTCGAACATGTCCAAAGTATATAGATTGATTGTATTAAAATAATATAATTAGATTGATCTTGCAAAATACTTTTATAATATATTTTTTATTTTTTACTAGTATATTATAATAGTAAATTATTGTTAAAATTTTGTGTTAGAGACCCTAAAAAATAAAAAAAAAACGAACTATATTTGTGGATGGACGGAAGCACAAGGCAAGGGAGTAGCAATCCTAGCTCGAGTACATCACAGTATTGCCTTCCATGACCAGAAAAAAAAAACAGGAAGACGCTTACACACGCACTGATGGGCTGATAGCTTAATCCCTAGGCCCAACAAACTACCAAGCGGCCATGCTCCAGCCTCTTGAGCACCGGCAGCGACTTCGCGGCGACCTTAACGAAGGATCCGCACCGTCCATCAAAATTTCAAATATGTAATCAGGTAGCTAGTCTCCTCCCCGCCATTAACAGCCTTCCCGCCTCCGGGTCCATCAGGAAGGGCGCGCAGGTGCGCGTCCGCACGCCGGCGGGGATTCTGCCCACGGGGCAGCGCCTTGTGCTCTGGCTCAGCGCGGTCGTCGTCTCCGCCGCAGAGGAGGGCTACCTGGAGGTCGTCTACCACGGCAACTTCCCGCGCGACGAGCCCTTCCAGACCTTGCGCGTCGGCAGGGACCAGGTGAAGAACGTGCCGCCCGCGGACACCTCAGCCGCGCCGCGTCCCTCGAGTGGCAAGGCGGCCCCACGGCCGACGGTCTCCGGGAAGTCGCTGCCGGTGCTGAAGAGTCGGGAGATGGAGATGCGGGGCAGATCGGAGGCGATCGATCTTGGCAGCTTGGTAGTTCCATGTAAAAATTTTACCACATAAAATTTAAACTTAAAATTTAAATTTAGCCGATTTTTCATCCGGTTACCACCTGTTTGACATGTTAGCGCCCGGCATTACTTTTCATGGATATAAATTTGAAATTCAAAATTTAAACTCAGAGCTTTTCCGGACCGGTATTTTTTACCTGGCCGGTACAACCGGTAACGAGCCGGTTACGGACGATTTTTTTTATCCTTGCTCGCAACTTACCGGAGAGAGAGAACAGAGATAATTAAACCCAAAAGCTACACAAGCCTGGTACGATACTTTGTTACACAGGTCACTGATAATTGGGTGACACGAGCAACATCTCATTGTCACAGGTTACAACAGCATCTTCATGTACAGGCACTGCAACCACAGATATTCAAGTACGAGAACGATGCTTATTTTCTTGATATAACTACAACAATGCTGTGCTAATTATCAAAATCAAGTACACATTAACTCATGTCATATACCGGTAGTTGCTTCATATCATATCAAAAAGTTAACTCGAATTTCAAAAAAAAATTAACATGGGTTCCGACAGTTTCTTTTTCTGTTCGGTTCCCCTGTTAACTTCCAACACCATTCTGCAGTTTCCTTCTCCCTCCGAAAAGAAGAACCAAGAAACTCGTATCAACTCACAACTGCACCATGGACTCCAGTGATCAAGAACAACAGGTTCGAGAACGTCATCAACAAGGCCACCAGGGGAGCACTGAACTGCCTGACGATTCTCCCTCCTCTGCGACGTGCGATCTGAAGAGTGCAGTTGCCAACTTTGGTGCAAGATTTCTGATCCCGTCTTGCTTCAGGAGCCCGTCAGGCCTGCCGCGTGCGCTGCCATTGACCAGGGTGTATCAAGTCTGGCCTGGAAAAAATGTAAGATTGATCGTTTTAGTAGAGAAAAACACCACTCTTTTATGAAGATCCATGCATTGTATTGATGAAATGAAGCGTGTTACGTGCAAGAAACACAAACAGTCATAACTCATACGTATCCTCTCTGTAGTAGTTTCAGTAATTGGGCCAGTGGCAATGCCTTCACATGCAGAGCTAATTCTCTTCGTCTCCTTTGTTTTGCCGTGTGATGCAGGTGTTTTTCTTCGATGGCAAAGTGATATGTGGACCTGATCCGCGAGGTCTCATCTTGACAGCCATTTCAGTTCTTCTTTCAGAGTGGATTTTCTTGGCCGACATCGTCGATCCGTCGTCGAAGCATCCGATTCTCATAGCTGCATTCTCCATTGCACTAGCAGCAACTGTTCGTAATATTACCATATCTTGTCAAGGATCTAGGCACTGCATGCTCTGTTACTATGATTCAGATTATTTTTGTCGCAAGTTTGTCAGAAAGAAGATTCACAATGCCAATGTTCTGTACACAGGTGATTGTCACTCTGCTATTGACTGCAACAAGAGACCCTGGAATCATACCAAGAAACCAGGCCTCACCATCAGAAGAGGCTAGCGCAAGCAGTGTCAGAAGAACTAGGAGTCGGCGCATCATCATTGACGGCATCGAAACAAAGCAGAAATATTGCAGGATCTGCAGGATCTTCCGTCCTCCGAGGAGCTCTCACTGCGCCGTCTGTGACAACTGCGTGGACAAGTTCGATCACCACTGCCCCTGGATAGGCCAGTGCATAGGACTGGTATGAAGTGCATATGAGCACAACAACTTATCTTGATTATTCACTTTCAGATGATGCACAGGAGGAAATTAATGCGTCGGTCTATTTGCTTTTGCAGAGAAACTACAGGTTGTACATACTGCTGATAAGCTTGGCACTGGCACTCCACATATACGCATTCACATTCTCTGTGAGAAGAATCAGGGTGAAGATGGATGCTACCAGTGCAGGGATTTTCAGTTTGCTGAGAACAATGCCTGAAATGTTTGCTCTTGCAGCATTCAGCTTCATAGCTATCTGGTTCCTTGCATGCCTTCTGCCTTTCCACGCCTTCCTCGTAGCCAAGAACCAAGTACATATATATACAACCTATGACTGCACACTCTTCTGCATCATGTTAATTGGCATTTCTCAAGCAATACTTTACATGCCCATATGTTCTGCCTGAATTGCATTTGGGGTATTCACTGTACGAGAGAACTGCCTGATGAATCAGAACAAAGTAACAATCCTAGTGAATTATAGAAATCTTCCTTACTTTCTTGAAGATTCTGTTATCAAGTTGAAGTAAACTATTTGCATTAACTGTTCTTCTGTGAGTAACATATGTCTTACCGAACTTTCCTCTTTCTTTCTTTCTTTCTTTCTTTCTTTCTTTCTTTCTTTCTTGGCACAGACAAGCCACGAGAGGTACAAAGGACGGTACCGCGACTCGCCCAATCCTTACGACAAGGGAGCTCTGAAAAACATCAAGGAATGCCTGTTCGATAAGTTGCCGCCTCCTAGAGTCGATTTCAGAGCCGTGGCCGGGGCGACCCTGGGCTCGGCGGCAAGAACGACGGCGAGCTCTGCCTCGCCGGCTACAGATGGCGGCGCCGGTGAAATGTTGCCACTGGCAATGCAGGATTGCACGGTGCTAGGAGCTAACGATGCTCAAAGAAGCTTGTAGATTAAGGATATAAAACCGGAGTCTGATTCAGACGGTTTAATCAGTGCATGCACGTCTTGCGCTACTTGTTGGTGGGCATGGAAGGTTGGCTTGTGGCCTTTTAGTCTAAGTTCTTATGGGTTTTTGGGGTTCTTATGGGATATAAACTCGCAGTGATACAAATCTGGGTCTAATGTACTTGCGTTATGGGACTGATCAAAACACACAATCTACCGGTACTTGTGATTTTTTTTCTTTTTCTTTTTGCGAAACACCGGTGTTTGTGATTTGCATCGTGCTCCACACACCAAAAAAAAAAGGAAAAACAAAAACAAAAGTTGTGTGCCTTACCAGAACTTGTGCTCTCGACCACGAAACGTGATTTTATTTGGGATTGACGCGAAGGTTCATCCATACATGGAGCTACAAACAACCAGTGCAGAATCGGAGATCGATGCTCTATATTGGGCCATTTAATTCGGCTTTTGATTTTTGGCTTTTAGCTAAAATGATATTATAGCAACTATTAACTATTTCTTATGCATTCAATTAAATATAAATAAATAAATAAATAAAAATATCGTTATATCTTCCGGACAATACAAAGAAAAAATAAAAATAAAAAAGAGAAAAAAAACCACGTTAAGAAACTAACGTATTCCAATAACTTTTGGCTTCTGAAATCTAGAAGCCAAAAGTTGTTTAAAATTGGATCATTAGAGGTGTCAAATCCAAAGCACGACATGGCACATTTTAGTGATGACCTTGTAAGCTAGTCTACTTTTATCACAAACTAGTCGAGTTTCTCATGCAACTGTGCAAGTAGATACTAAAATGCATGTGTTTATATCACCACATGAATCATACTTACTTTACAATTATTATGCTTATGATAGAAATATATTTGCATGTCCTATACAAGTATAACAATCCTTGTACTTATATAAGATTAATTTATAACATTATAATTTGGATCCATGAACCGTGCAAATCTTTTTCTTTTTTTCACCGATTAACATGTAGGTAATTTATAGTCTTTAAGAGCTAACATGATGACTTCTTTTTCTATCATTTTAATAATATAATATCATAACAGAAGATGAGGTGTTGTCCAGGTATGTTATATCTAACTATATCGTAACTATATATGGTATTAGAAAGGTGTTTTTATTTTCTTTTACACCGATTAATATGCAGGTGATTTCTGGCCTTTAGGAGTGAATATAATGGCTTCTTTTTCTATCATTTCAATAATACAATATAATAGAATAATAGAATACAAGGTGTTGTCTAGGTATGTTACATCTAACTATATCGTAACTATCTATTACAATAGAACTAGCCGAATTTCCCATTTAGTTGCGTGGTAGATGCCATATTGCATATTTTTTATATCGAAATATAGAATCAACTTGTTATACAACTCTGATTATGATGGAAATATAGTTATGTTCTCAATGACTATGAAAATCCGTCGGTGTATATTTGTTTTCTCTAATTAACTTAATAATTTCTAGACCTGAAGAGGCAACGTAATGACTTTCTTCCGCCTCTATTTTACTATATAATATTATAATAGATAGATCGGATCAGACAAGCCCAGGGATATGCGTTTTCCAGCTCTAGCGTAGCAACAAAACAGTCAAAATCTTGAGGGCTAAATTTGCAGAGAGAGAAGTACGACTGGTCTACCGCTCTACAGTCTAGTCCCTACACTCACTGCTGCCTTTTACCTGCCAGGCCTCACATCGATCACGTCGACCGTGGCTCATAGCGCGCCCTCCTGCTCTCAAAAGAATAAATTCCGGCTGACCGGCCGGCCGGCCGGGATGCACCCTGCCCGCGTGCTGGCTTCCCGCAGACAAGGGTGGCAGGCGAATATGTACTTGCCCCTCCAGCAGTCGCCCGGCCAATCACGAAACCCCACCTTATCCATCTGCATATATATACAACACTGTGTGTATATCTGCATGCACTGCTCTTCGCTTGCTTGCTAGAAGTGACTGTAGGAGTAGTAGCTAGCCAGTTTGTGATTCGATGTGCTTCAAATGGAGTATTATTTTCCCTGCCGTTTCCGCATACTGGCTGCACAGCATATATACTGAATCAACAAAGAAAATATGGTACAAGCAGAAGTTGAGGGGCTAGAGAGAGAGGATAGGAGATGAGAGTGCAAGGTCAAAAAGTCCAACTAGAATTGTGTAAGGTCAAATCTCTTATTCTATCTCTTTCTCATTAATAAAATAAGTTATTAAGCTAAAGAGATAATTTGCATATTTTAGTATTCCAAACATTACTAATTACTCCAATGAAGAGAAAGAACCCTCTAGTCGGTCTCTGTACCCTCCAATCCAAAAGACATGTATAAATTCATGATTTAATTAGCATTGTGCAGGCTTGTGTCACTTACGTGTAGTTACTCCAAACTCTTTGCAACTGGGTCATCCGTATTTCCTCAGATAGTCAGATATGGTGCCAAGTTAGAGTACATAATGTTTTTTCTGGTTTCGTTATTATATCTTCACCTAACTATTCATAGTCATTGGTTCGGGCTGTTTCTTACCCTGACCTGACACCTCACCCGATTGTGAAATAGTTGTTGGCCGGGTCAGGCTAACCTTCACTCGACACTCCAGTGCGCTAAATATAGGTGCCGAGCTTATCCTTTTATGGCCCTGAGTCCAATTAAGACCACACCCATGAAATCACCTAGATAATCTACATACCCATTGTGGAGTGTATAATAACGTTGTGGGTAGCATTTTCTACTTGTCGAAACAAGAATATGGTTGACACTAGAACATACGGCTCCATACCCGGTGAGAGTTGTTTAGTCATTATATTATAACCGTATGTAGAGAACCCCACTTCTGCCACTATCTTTCCTTTCCCAGACACCCTCTACCCAACTATTATTTAAGGGCCATTCATGTTGGCTGCAACTGATGACTTTTGACTGCAACTGATGTCTTTTGGCTGAAAATGAATAGTGGTGGCTAAAAGAAGTGACTTTAAGAAGGAAGGCATGAATGTGGAAAAACGAGGGAGAGATGGGTGCGCAAGACGAGGATAAGAGGAGTGGGGTGTGTGATGTACCCATAACCCTTGCTTTATCCCTAGAGTGAGCCGCTTCAAAAAGCCTGGTGTTCATATTGGCTTTTGGCTTCTCTAAGTAGAAACCAGAAGCAAAAGCCAATACAAACAGAGTCTTGGCTGTAAGACAGTGGCCCCTCCAACTGCCTACCCTATCATACACATCATCATTAACATCAAAACACATATTCATCATTATTAACATCAAGCATATGATTTCTTCCAAAATTTATTTTCTGCAATGAGTGGCATTGATCTAGCTTAAAAATATTTTTACACAAAAATACTCTAATCAAAATGCCCAAAGGCATGCTTGCCTAAAAATTGGTAGCAATTCCTGGTTTCAAGTACGTTCAGGCGAATTTCTTTCCCTCAATTCGGTTTATCGCCTGCATTTAGTGCGTAGTTTATGATTTAAATTACAGAAATATAGAACACTCTTCATCGATGTGATTCAATGGCGGGTCTTTGGTCCATTAAACCGGTCACAGCATTTATAATTGAGTTTTATCTTGTACCTATCTTTTGTTGTTATCTTACTAATGTTAGAGTATGTGGGCATATCAATTAGTGTATTCGATATTTTGTTGTCGTTGGTCAAATATTGCCTATGCCCATTTGTATATAATTACCTATGTACCATGCCTCACGTATGTGTGTGTGCGCGCGTGCGCTTATATCCCGGCTGGCCCATTTGATTTGGCTTGTCGTCGACCTGTCTCTCATTTCCCCTTTATCTCTCTCTACCCCTCCACCTTCACATCAACGCCACTCCCATTTATCTACCGCTATGCTCACCGACTCCTTTTCTCTAGCTCTCTGCTCCCACGCACACCAATGCCACTCCTCTCCTCCCTCGGTTCCTTTCCCCAGCACCAGATGTCGCCACTTCCCTTACCAGTCGATGAATTGTCAGCCTGCTATGCTTTGCTCCCTCTCTCTCACGCGCCATCCACCCCTCTCTCATCCTCCTCCAACGTCGCCCATGCCACTATTGCCCGTGTCGCTGCTAGCTATTACAGACGGTTTATAATAGCAACCGTCTGTGATATTTTCATAGACGGTTATTAACACGAACCGTCTGTGATAATTAATACATCACAGATGATTCGTGTTAATAATCGTATGTGAATTTTCACGGACGGTTCTTAATAGTTGATCGATGGTCGATGCTACAATAGTTGTTCGATAGTTAGAGAGTGGTCGAAGCTTAGTGGTCGATGGTCGAAACTACAGAGTGGTCGGAGGTCGAAGTCTATAACGTGGTCACGAGGTCGAAGTCTAAAGAGTGGTCGGAGCGGTCGAAAGCTATATAGTGGTCGGGGTAGGCGGAAGTTATAAAGTGGTCGGAACGGTCGGAAGTTATGAAGTGGTCGATAGTGCGGGTAGCGGTAGGAACGCGCCCTCGACCGCAGGGTTCGGTGGACCCGGCAGTTCGCACGCACACAGCAGGAGGGCAAAAGCCTACAGCCATTGACCGTTTGTCCGTGCCCGCCCGGCCGCTGAATTGCCACGTGTCGCGCCGCCGATGGTTCCGCTGTTGGGAGGGGCCAAAGCGCAAAAACACCACTCCCGATGCCCTATATGCCAAAAAAATGCAACAGGGGCTAAAAGGGAAAAAATTTAGAGTTATGCCAGGTTTATCAATACTATATTCATGATGGCTAACCCTAACGGTGTAGCGCAGGCCCAACAGGAAAATTCTTGACCGTCAAGGAAGCTCGGAGATCTGGTATTGATACGGACCAGCGTGTAGTTGATACCATAGGTATATCCCTATCTTTCACGGTACCAGATCAGCAAGCAAATATTCCTCCTCAAGACTCCTCATGAGTAGCAAGTGACAAACCCAACTAAAATAAAGGCCCAGGACTCCAATTCCTAAGCCAACTTGGCTTTACAAAAATAAGCACGGACAGGTGCAGTTCAGACTAACAAAAGGATAAGAAAAACTTAACAGGACCAAACAAATATACTGGGCTAAAACAAAGTACTAACCGATCGACTCTTATTTATCTCATGTGAATCGGATCATTACAGTCCCTATCTGAACAGAAGATGGAGCAGGAACCATTAGCTATTTCCTCCTGACTCGTGAGTTCAAATTCTTGGCTCAAGCCGCCATGCATTTCTGGCTCTACATGTTCTGTCCTCTTATGCTCCTGTTGCTTACATGCGTAAGGCAGCCCACGTACACAATGCATTACTTCATGTGCAGTTATTTCATGTACATCACCTGTTCCTTCTTCTTCTTTTTTTTAGTACGCCGTACCGCTGCTCCTCTCTTCCCCTCGGCCCGCCACACCTCCCTCCCCCTCGGCCTGCAAAGTTTATATATCCTTAATACGTTATCAATGGTTAATTAACTAGCACCGCTTCATCTTCGACATGAAGTTTTCAGTGCACAAGCAAACAGTGACTTAACAAGGGTGCCGGAGTACTGGAGTGCAGCAAAGCATTTAAGTGATGGTGAGGGTGAAACCACCTGTGGGTCTGTTGGTCGGTGCGCAGCCAGTGCAATCTTGTCCCGGTGCGGCCTGTGAGTGGCAAATATTATACGTGCCGGCCAGTGCCAAGTGCCAGCTTCAGAGAGACGCAACAGCTGTAGAGTCCAAGAAGAGCTAGAGCATAGCTAGGCTAGCTTAGCTTAGCTTAGCCATGGCAGGACATGGAGAGGAGTTCGATGAGGGGGAGGTGTGGGACGTGCTGCAAGAAGATCAGAGCAAAGAAGCAGCGGCGCTCAGCGATTCTGCTCCTGCTCGTACTCCGAGGAACAGGTCGAGGGCCAAGAACAAGGCCGCGGTGCCCAGGGAAGAGGAAGGCGCTGCCGCGGCGAGGAACAAGGGGAGCTCGTCGGCGCCGGTGGCCATTCCGGCCGGGTGCTCGTCGAGACGGGGCTGCGGTGGCGGCGAAGGGGGAGCCGGCGAGGAGGAGGAGGGAGGGGAGATGCTGCCGCCGCACGAGTGGCTGGCAAGAAAGATGGAGAGGATGAGCGGGGCATCGGCGGCGGCCTCGTCGCCGGAGATCTCCAGGGGGAGGAGCAAGGGGAGGGAGATGAGGAAGGTCAGGGACGCCGTGCTCCCGAAGACGGCCTTCTCAGACCAGTAGACAATATCAAGCGTGCATGCAATGTATTGCATGCGCCAGCCAAAGCTAGCTGGAAGAAGAGAGGGAGCTCTCTCTTAGTTATTAACATATCGCTCGTTAGCTAGTTACAAGTAGTAACTTTTTTGAGAGTACAAATAAGTGGTAACTTAGCATGAGCATGCATGCTTGTGATGTTACCTTAATTAGCTAGTAGGAGTAGGTTGCACGGTTAGTATTAGCCCTAGCAACTATATATGTATGTTTAGTTGTAAGGATTATATGCATGCATATATATATATATATATATATATATATATATATATATATATATATATATATATATATATATATATATATATATCATGCAACTTTTTGTGATGTGCTAGCTAGCTAGCTAGCCCAGCTAGATCCTTTTCCTTTGGCCCTATGTAGCCCAAGTCCCGGTTAGTACTTAGTAGTAATTAATCATGTAACCATATGACGTGCGATGTTGTGTTATGTATGGACTTGCAGCTAGGCTGCATGCATATGCCATGCATCCATATTTGCTTGTTGTACTCCTATCTATCTATATATCTGGTCCTTGTATACTGTCTTCTGCTCGACGATCTTATTGTTTTTGCTTGGTAACGTTACGTACGTTGTTCTTCGTGAGAGATCAACTATCGCGTGATTTGACAGCTTATACGCGCACACAGTGTGATATCGAGCTATCTGGTGTAGAGTTAAAGTTTTGGAAAGTGTTTGGTTCTCTGCCTCGACCAATAAGTGGAGTAAAATGTGGTCTGAATCCAAACACCTCGATGGTTCTGTTCTTTAGAAATTTTGCCTTTTTAGTTTTTACTTTCTCCAAAAGTCGAAATAAACAAGACGATTTCTTGAAACAAATTAGCCAAACAATTTTTTGGGTTTAAAATCATGTACATTGTCAACATCAGTGTCTCTGCAATCTGCTGTCATCTCAAAAAATACAGACAAAAACCACAGCCATAATCAAAAGTCATCAGTTGCAACCCAAAAATAGTCTATATGAGCTACTAGGCTTCTTCTTTTCAATTTCTAAAAGCTGTTTTTCGTCTTTTCTATAGTAATTATCTTTTAAATGGAGTGTCTTTTCAAGGTTTGTCTGTTTTTTTTGCTTTGGTTTATGGCTACAGCTTATAACTTTTGGGTTGTTCGTGAGAGAAAGTACGGAATAACAAAAACTCACATGTGATTTTGGTCGATATAAATGAAGACGCTACAGTGTGTACTACACTCAACTTGTAAACCACGCCTTGAAAAGACACTCCGTTTAAAAGTTATTTACTGTAGAAAAGCTAAAAAGAAGAGGCCCATTAGCTTATTTTGTTTGGATAGTTTTCCTTTATTAATTTCATTTTCGGTTTCCTCCTTATTTGTTTCCATCTTTTCTAAACATAGGGAATGAAACATTAATGCAAACATGGAAAACACAGAATTTATGTCGTAACTAGTGAAATCCTATGCATGGGAACTGGAAACGGATGAATTAGTCAAAAGAGGCTTTGGATAGTACACAGAAAAATCGCTGGAAATTCGAAGGGAAATACATCTTAGAGCAGATAGAAGAGAGACAGAAAAAGATGTTGCCTTGGACTCTCTATGAGGAAATGAAAACATCGTGTTTGAGCTAATGTTTGGAATCCTCTAACAATGGAGGTAAGGAAGGATTTATATAGGAAAATTCCTATAGGATCCCAGTTCTATAAAAATTCCTACAAAAATTCTCTGTCCGAAACAACTGAACAAGCGCTAGATTTTCTTGTGCAGGATTCCCTGTCAAAAAAAGAAAAAAATCTTGTGCAGGTTGTACCATCATATCAGACGTTTTATTTCCATTGTGAATATAGGAATAAGAATAGGCTTGATGTGCATGCCAAGCCTGTCGTTCTAGATTTTTGGCTTCTTAAAAAAATCAAAATAAATAGGATGGTTTTATGGATCCATGGGCGGATGATGGGTTGGGCTCCCATCCGAGCCCACCGAGCTCACGGGCTGGGTCAAACCAGCCGCGTTCTCCTTCGAAAACCAATTCCCCGCGATTCGAAGAAGCGACTCCTCGCCCAGCGCGAACGCCGCCACCCTATTGCCCGCCTCCCCATCGCAACGACGAACCGCCGCGCCGTGAGGCGCCGCGGCCCTGTTGCTTGGAGTCACCGCAAAACCGTGCGGAGGCGTTAGGCCTCTGCGTGGAGACGACGCCCCGTGGGATTTTCCTTGCGTTCGTCCGCTCGGTTTCTTGGCGGATCGATTTGATCGATCGCAGGTTGGAGATGGCCAAGACTTCCTTCAAGCTCGAGCACCCCCTGGGTTTGCCGCTCCTCTCTTGCCTCTTGCCCTGTTAATTGCTTGCGATTAGGATTCCGCTTGGCGGTCTGATCGATGGTGTAGTAGATTGGTCCGGGATCGGGTTAGAGCTGTTCTTGTAATAGGGATTGCGAATATGCGGATGTGTTGTTCGGTTGAAACTGGTATGGCGTTTTTGTGTGATATGATGATCCGATTATAGAGTATAACTGGAGATTACTTTGTCGTCTTGATATGGCTAAATAGCATAGATGGTTCTTGCTTCGATGGTTGTGTCTGCATTGCAGATTGGTGTTGATGGTTTTGTCTGCAGTGCAGATTGGTGTTGGGTGTAGGCGTTAGTTGCAAAAGAGCACTCTAGATTATTATGGTCTGTTCACTTGATAATTTCTGCAAAAGATTTGTGAGACCAAGTGAGTGATCAAGCAAGCAGTTGAACATCGAGCGATCGAAGTAAACAGTTGAACATCGAGCGATCGAAACGTTTATTGAGCACGTGCAGTAGAGTCAAGAGCGAGAAGTCGAAAGAGCGGATTGCTTTGGCATCAGAGAGACGGTTGAGTCAAGCTTTTGATCTTGGTATAAAGAAGAACAACGACCCGTAAATCTGACATTATTTCCTATGTTTGATGACTTTGACCTATCCCACTATTTTGCATTGTGTTGTTGATTGCAATTGCTGCCGGCGAAGAAAGGATTAGTCTTTTGTTTAATCGATAGATTCCCCATTACTTTATCGGACGCGTGGTGAATGACAAAATCAGCTGTCGTTTTGTTGTTAACTTGTTGCGTAGTTGCACCGCATGGTCGATTAGTTGACAAACTATTACAGAATCTGCATTATGCAAGTGAGTGGTAATTCTGTGAATTAGCAGTACGTTGCAACCTGATCATATTCGCATCACAATTCGTGTTGTTTTCATTCTTTATGGCATGACCTGGTACTGGTACGAACTCTCGATTATTGTTAGGCCTTGTCATATGCTGATATGATATGCACAAAACAATAAGCGGTCCTGAAAATAAGGGTTCACATTTCTTGCAAACGACCAACGTTCTGGCCCTTCATGTGGTGTGATGCAGTAAGATTGAAGTGTCCAACTGGAACACTTGGAGTGCATTCATTTATTTATTAGAGCAACGACTCGATGTACCGCACGCAAAGATAGGTAAAGAGTGTTGATTGTTAGTGTACTCCTAGGAACAGTATGGGTCAATGTAGATATTCTTGCATGCTGAATAGACCGTGAGATTGTGGTCCCGCTCGTTTTGGCTTCAGTTTCTGGTTTCTGATTTATTTTTTACTATTTATAATTTCGTCTTTTTTTGAATTTTTGGTTTTTTTAGTTTTTTTGCCGATTCTTTTTTGGTCGTATTCGTTTGCGTTGTTTGTGATGGGCTAACATATTTTTTATATTTTTTAATTTTTTAAAATTTAATTATGTTAAATAAGCCTCTGTCAGCTACAGTGTTCAGAAGTTCTCCAAATAAAATTTTTAATTTTTTTAAATTTAATTCTGGGTCAATGTAGATTTTCTTGCATGCTGAATAGACCGTGAGATTGAATAACTCTACTGGAACGGAAGTTCTCCAAATGTATGTCCTGCTCAGCTGGGAGCTTGGATGAAGCACTGAATCAATCATCGTTGACTAACCGTGTACCGGTGTTATGATAGATGAAAGCTCTGTTTTTTTTTTTCAGGTTTTGAGTAGATTTTTTATTTTAACCTTTTCTGACCGATGTTATTTATTAGACTAGTAAGTTATACCGAAAAAAAAGCTATATACTGCAGCAAAAAATAACGCCGCTGAAGTGTTAACCCATCAATCAATCAATCTGCGAAACCAGCTGCTAGATGGACGTAGATGTAGACGGATAATTGCAGGGGACCTTACCTCCTCCTCATCAGTCCCGACCTTGGCTTGGCATGGACACGCCAGACCATGCTTGCTCCTCTCCCTTTCGAGTACAGTATGCTCGTTCTACCGTCCAGGCTTCAGCCCAGGATCTTCTGTGCCCAACGGTGCACTCTGTGCGACTGTCCTACTCTCCATGACAGCCAAGCCCAGAGAGGTGCACCTTTGTTGCCACTCTTTGATGTTGTGTCTGAGGCTACTATAGACATGGATTCAATGCAATGCAGGTGCCACGTGCCACTTATCAGATTATCTATAGCGCCAAGGGAGGAGGTTATTTTTGTAAAGTATAGAAGGAAAGGTCTATGTTTGGCGGAAACAAACGAAGAGGGGTTTAAATACAAAAAGTCCTCCAGCTGGTCAGCAAGATGATTTTTCATTGAAGCATCGTTCAGGGCACGGCCACATATGGGTGGTTGAGCCAAAGTGGGAGAGAAGATCCTGAGAGAGCAAGGAGTGAGCAGACAAGAGCGGCCCTTGGCCTCGTGCAACGTCTGTGCCCCACCTCCAGCCCCGATGCCTCTCTCCTCTCTATTCTATTCACTTCAATCCATCCATGGCTTTGTTTTTTTTTTTTTACTTTCTGCTCCAATCTGTCTTCCTAGTTCCTAACGTGCCAATGTAGCAGTAGTATTGTATAGCCCACTTGTGTACGGCTGTTACTGCTTTGTGTATGTAAGTATGTGACTATGCATACTACTACTACTGCCACTAGATTCCCAAGGCTCTGGTTCTTTGTTTTATCCATGTAGCTATGTAACCCTGCGAAGATTTAGGCATGCAAAATGACGGTAATCAAGTAGTAACTACCATGGGATAACAGCCATTTGCCTCGGATAGACACTACTCTGTAAACCGTTCCACCGGTTTATGCACTTAAAACCGGTTTTTAAGTGCCTTTCTCCACCCGACGGAGAGCCTAATAATTCTAATAATGGGGTTTTTTTGCTATGATTTATATTTTTAACTATAACTTATTAGTCTAATAAATATTAATTACTTAAACAAACAAAACCGAAAAACCGAAAAAAAACAGTATACAAGCCAAATATCAATTTTGCGTCTTGGAAACTGAAAGACAAAAAAAAACCAAAAACTGTTTTTTTACTTTAAGTCTTACAAAGATTTCACGTACCAAGACCTTAAAAGTTTGTTAGCGGCCTTGTTCACCCGATGTCGTGACAACGTTGGAGTGCCATAAATCGGACGGTAGTACAACAGAACATGAATATGGTGCGGTCCACAGTGTCCCCCTTCACAGGTGACCCTCCCTTTTCCCCTAATTGACGTGGGCCCTGCAACAACACCCACAACAACCATGGTTTGCATTGCATCGCGTCGCCGCAAAGACCATAAAAATATTACCCAAACTAGATTAAATTTATCTAAACTATACATTAAATATTTTTCACACCCCGAACTGAAGCCTACTCTGTTCGAGATGTGCCTCCACCCCTAAGATTATATACGTATCATATATCTTACCTTTTTATATACATATTCCTTATACTTTTCTCATCGCTCATTTTTTTCTTCTAAAAACTAATTCTTTTAATTACTACTACCTATTTTTAACTAAAAATCATTAACCACGGACGATACAAAGCATAGAGCTGATCCAACGGTCTCGTATCCTAATTAAAGGAGATCCCATGCATGGTGTACTGCGCAAATGTACAAGGTATCAAATCACTCTCGCTGTCACAGGTGAGATAAGAGTAGTACCAGCAGCCTACCAGGCTCATGGGAGGGAGATCTCGAGGAAGAAGCAGCAGCGGCGTCAAAAGAGCAAAAGGAAAAGGCAACTAAAGAGAATTCCACAGGTTTTGCATGACACACCGCCGATGGTTGTCCATCTCTAGGATGGCCCCTTTTGTTTTTAAGGCCATCTTGTTTAGCGTTACAATAGTCTCATAGTTTACAATAAATGGTAATTCTGAATGTACAATCTAGGTTATCTCTAAAATATCAATAAATCGATAAACCATTTCAAAAAAACAATATAGAATTTGTTCTATTTATTTGTTCGAGAAAAGTTATAAGATGAAAAGAAATACTCAAATATAATCACTAGCTGATGCTTTGTGATAAGAACTAGCGTATCCCTCTCAGGGGGAAAGAGTATTGTTTTTTTATTTGATTTACTTAATTCGTTAAACTATAAATATCATGTGAAGGTTGCATTTTTGCTTAACCCAATCTGCATATTCCAAGTGCCGGTAAAATTTGTGCTTAGTTCTTCCTTCTCAATGCAAAGATGTATGAGAGGTGTCATTGAGCCGGTAAAACCTTTCTCAGCAAACCCCTAGAGGTCCTTACTGCAAATTAGCAAAGAGGTGTAAAAAAAGTAAAAGATGTAAACAAGCAGTCGCTGACCAGAAGCCAAGAGGGGGAAAGAAATACGATTGTGGACTATAAAGTGAGGAGAGGGAGGATCCGTGCCCGGCCCAGTCCGGACCCACCCCATAAAGCTCAATTTGTCATACTGCTCGACCCACGCCACGTCGATGCCTTGAGAGAGCGTAGTACTTTTGTGTGTTGGCGCTTGCATATCTTACTTTTAGGGCATGAGCCAGAGATAATTGTCTCTAATTTGTACAGTATCATCTTCATAGACGATCTCTATATTTAACATCAGTTTCACAATTTCTTTAAAGCAAGTTCCACGTGTCAATTGTTTATCACCTAGCGGCCATTTCTCTTTCTCCCGTCGCCCACTCTCTCCGTCCCCCGTCTTCTTTTCCATTGCTCTCTACCCCACGCCACCACCCATCAAACATTGCCCTCTCCCCCAATGCCACCAGCCACGGTCCTCTCCCATTTCTCTACCCTTTTCCCCAACACTGCCAGCACTCGCCCTCCTCATCGCCCTTTTCCCCCACGCTATCGACCGTTGCTCTCTCCCCAACTGCCATAGGTCGAATCTGGATCCGGCCAAATCAACCGATTCTCCAATGGTCCTCACGTTCGTCGCCACCGAGTCTTTCCGGTCGCCGTTCCCGAGCTGGCCATGGCTGTGCATGGTCCCCACAAAGCGTGTGGAGAGCGGATGGCTCTGCTCCAACAGCGTGCACCCTCGTCTCGCGTCGTCTTGTTTCATGTGCACGACGTGCGCTTCAGGAAACACGTGTTGTGCTCTCTCTCCTCATTATCTTCTCTTTATGTGGGATTTTAATAATATGATATAACTAACAGGTGATTAAGATGATACTATTACAGATACCCTTATCTAATAATCCGTTGCTACTTTTGTTTTTGGATGACGTAACGAATCCATTGTACTAGTTGACAGCGTGTTGCTTCCTCCGATTCATAGGCTGTGATCGTTTCGGCTTCAGCTTCTGGCTTCTGGCTTATTTTTCACTATTTATAAATTCGTCTTTTTTTGAACTTTTTGCCTTTTTTTTAGTTTTTTGTCCGTTCTTTTTTTTCGTATTCGTTTGCGTTGTCTGTGATGGGCTAACATATTTTTTATATATTTTAATTTTTTTTAAATTTAATTATGTTAAATAAACCTCTGTCACCATGATGTTTTTTTCACCACCATGATGCTTTTCAGCCATAAGCCACCAAAAATAAGCCCAAATGATCATCACCTATGTGTCGCCATGCTTGATCTTACGCGTCAATCCAGTGTAAGCTACATGCATGGTTCAACGTACTCTTTAAACGGTAAACCTATAGCTTGGTCGCTCAAGGCTTGCCAAATGGCAAGTGATAATACTATTTTTTAGAATCATTAGCCAACATGCGCTATAGCGATTGTTAGTATTGGCTTCTGCTTTATAGTTTTTTTGCTACGGCTAAAGACCTTTTAATTAAAAATAAATAGTAGTAACTGAAAGAAATGATTTTTAGAATTAGGAGACAAGTGGTGCAAAAAGTAAGAGAGATACGTGCGTAAGACGAGAACGATAGAAATAGGATACGTGATACACTCGTGACATCTGACTTAACCGTAGAGCGAGAGAAGTAGAGAAACCGCTTTGAGAAGTTATGTGTTCGTATTAGGTTCTACGCAATATGAACATAGGCCATATGCATTGTTTTTATTCTTTTAATGCATATTGGCAATCACTTAAGCTGTGAAGGAAAATGCTTTGCATTTTGATCCCTATGTACAATTGTAACTCGTTTCACCAATAAATAGACCATAGATTAAACTATTTTAATGAAATCAGTTTGTCATTTCAACTATTAGCTTGCAGATACACAAACAGAAGTAAAAGTAGAAGGATATGCATTTTTACGGGACAAGGTATAACCCTTTGTACAACTCTAAATATATGCCCATCAAGTCGCCAACCCCTAATTAAAATTGGTTTATTAAGAAAAACTCTAATCAAAGGTTAGAAAACCTTCTATGTACTTCAAAGAAATTCAGAGGATATTTTGTCCTTTAAACATAAAATATTTGCAAACAAGAGTAGATACACAAACCAAAGTAAAACGACAAGCATTTTTACGGAACAAAAAAAACCTCTGTACACTCCAAACATATAATCATTGCCCAAGTACGTCGCCAACCTCAAATTAAAGTTGCTTTTTCTATAAAAAAAATATAATAATGTGTTACAGAAAAGCAAGCTTCCATGTAAATTTTTTTCTTCTAAAATACTCTTTTTTAATGAATTATGTAAAAATACTTACATGCAGTAATTTCCTACCATTACCAAACCACTTGAGCGCGGCCTGTCTAGCCCATCCGTCACTTCTCTTAGTCTTCTTTCTTCCCCACCAGTCCACCACCCTACCTCAGCTCAGTTACTCCACGGTTCCCACTCTCCTCGATCCATTCCCTACACGCACTCTCTTACGCTTGTTGGAAAATAATATTGATTTAGAATTTAAATCATGTTTGAGACACAATAGATTTTGTCTTTATGTGTTACTCAAGTTTAAGTTATGATCAACTTCGACGTCCGGTTGACGATCATCATCAACAAGATTCATAGAGCAATTCGAAGTGAAGAAGATGGAAGAGTTGTACGCGGTGAAAAAAATTCGAAGTTTCTCCCAATTACATCATCATAGAGCAATTTGGAGACTTAAAAGACAATGATCATGAAGGAGGTAATTGGTCGTCTTAAAGCATATAAGGAACGCATCTGCGATAGCAATGACAGCGGCAACGAATAAATCTTGTTGATCCGCGCCGAGTGGGAGGTTTGATCATCAAAGCGTGAAGGCAAAGAGCAATTCCAACGGTGGTGGCTGAGGTCGCCAGAATCGGAAGCTTGATAAAGCAAAAGTAATGTGCTATAATTGTAACGATTATGGGCATTTTTACTTCAGAATGTCGCAAGCCAAAGACGGAGAAAAGGTTTCTTACTAAAGCTCTTAGCGATGATGAACCAACACTGCTCTAATGCTAAGATGAGTCCGGGACGTTGAGAATATGTGTTCATGGTCCTATGTCGAGTATAAATTAGGTAAGTTATAGATAAGACCAACTGCATCAACAAGTCAAAATCTTTGCATTTTGATGGATCTATACATGTTGAATTAAGTTCTTACATGTAGTTTGCATGTAGAACGCTTCATGTAGAGGCATAGCTGATGGTTCATAATGCATTGAGACTAAATTAGAAGTATGTTGAGTCAAAATTATGGGAGCATATTGGAAATGATCTTAACTTAGAGTAAATCGTGTCTGAGATGTAGTAGAATCCGTTTTTATGTGTTATTAAGTTGAAGTCATGACCAATTTAAAGTGTAAGTACGTATGCTATTAGAAGAATATTAACCTATATAATAATGAGGCTTATAACCAATTTTGTTAGAAACATAGCAAAAGCAAATAAGAGAATGCAATTGTAGCCAAGGCAACCCTTCTGCGTTTTCTATATTTATTTATGCAAGAGTGAATTTTCTCCCCCAGACTGAGCCAACAACGCTCGCTTGTACAACCACAGCTTCTCCACTAGCTAAGCAGCCAAGCTGTGGAGAACCCAAGAAGCCGCGAGGATCCCAAGAGCTCCCACCCCAAGCAGGCAATGTCGGTCCAGGACCCCTCCCCCGCGCCCCTCCCCGCGGCGGCGCGGCCCAAGCGCACGTCGTCGGCGCCGATCCGGCCGTCCGACTACGCGCACAGCCCGGCGCACCACTGCGTCGCGCTGCGGGATGCCGCAGGTCTGGCAGCCATCCTCGCCGGCCTCCCGCCGCTCGCCCACCCGTCCCGGATCCTCTCCGCCGCCCACGCCGGCCGCGAGGCCCGCCTCGCGGCGTCCGTATCCGCGGCGCTCGACCGCCGCGACGTGCCTGGGGGGGATACTGCGCTCCACCTCGCCGTGCGGCTCAGGCTCACCTCCCTCGCCTCCGCGCTCGCGGCCGCCGGCGCGGACCCCACGCTCCAGAACCACGCCGGGTGGACGCCGCTCCAGGAGGCCCTGTGCCTGGGTTGCAAGGACATCGCCGCCTGCCTCCTCCGCGCGCACCGGTTGGCGGCCTGGGCCAAGCTCCGGCGCCGGGCGCCCGCGCTCTCCGCCGCGCTCCGCCGGGTCCAGGACTTCTACCTCGAGGTGGACTTCCACTTCGAGAGCTCTGTCGTGCCGCTCCTCTCGCGCGCCGCGCCCTCGGACACCTACCGCATATGGAAGCGCGGCGCGGACCTGCGCGCGGACACCACGCTCGCCGGCTTCGACGGCCTCCGCGTCCGCCGAGCCGACCATTCCTTCATCTTCTTCGGCGAGGAGGCCGACGCCGGCGGGCGCCGCCTCCCGCCAGGCTCGCTCCTCGTGCTCCACCGCGGCAGGCGCGAGGTGCACGACGCGTTCGCGGCGGCCGCTGCCGGCGGCGACGAGGACGCGGCCACCTCCGACGCGGCCGCCTACCGACCAGGGCTCAACATCACCTCCGCGAGGCTCGTGCCAAGAACCACGTGGCTGCGGAAGGAGAAGACGGAGAGCGTCGGGGAGTGGAAGGCGAGGGTGTTCGACGTCCACAACGTCGTCTTCTCCTTCCGCACGCTCAAGGCAGCCAGCGCCGGTCACAAAGATTTCACCTTTGAGCTCGCCGGAGTCGACGACGACGAGTTCTTGCCGCTGGAGATCCGGGATGACGACGAGGACGGCGATTTCTTGGTCGCCGACATCCCCCCACCCCCGACGCGGCGCAGCTGCTACGTGCCCGGCCGGCGCAGCGTCGCAGGGCCGCCCTCCCACATGGGGACGCCGCAGAGGCGGAGGAACAGCGTGGACGTGCCGCGACGGCTGCCGACCTGCGCGTCGGTGGGCCGCGGCGAGGACGGCCTGTTCGGCCGGCACGCGACGAGGGGGGGAGCCAAGTGGAAGGAGGAGGAGACGGTGAAGACGCTGCGGCCGACGGTCTGGCTCACCGAGGACTTCCCGCTTAGTGTCGAGGAGTTCCTGCCTCTGCTCGACATCCTGGCGAGCCGCGTGCGCGCCGTGCGCCGCCTCCGCGAGCTGCTCACCACCAAGTTCCCGCCGGGGACATTCCCAGTGAAGGTAACGTTCAATCTGCCCTCATGCTCATGCAAGAACACAAATTCTTGAACTGTTTTTGCTGAAGCAACTTAGTTAGTTTCAGTGGTTGTGCAAATTCGACAAGAATTTAGATATCTTTGATAATTTAACAAAGTGCTTTGATCAGTGCTTGTACTGTTAATGCAGTTGCAAATGAATGTAAGTAAACTCGAAAAGCATCTGAACAAAGCAAGTATAATTAATGTATACCACCATCTGCTATTTACTCCCTTTGTGCGTGAAAATTCTTGTCTTTTGATCTGATGGTTTTAGGGGTTAGGTGATTGTGATTCCTTGTCATTTGCTGCAATTGGACCGTTTAGCTGTCATAGGCTTGTAGTATCAAGAATAGTAAGTAGAGGCAACAGGCAATAGCAGTGTAAGCTCGGCATGTGTAAATGTGAGTCAGCTTTTAGGGCAAAACTTCAAGGGAGTTTACTTTTAGTGCACATGCTCATCTGCATAGTGCATTGCAACGCAATAGGCAACTTCCAGGCTTGATCAATGCTGGGGAATGGGGAGCTGCTGTAAATGGTAGTACTAGCATGTAATTACTATCTTGCCGTGCTAGAAGCTGGTTTAAGATGAGAAAGCATGGAGCATTGAAAGCTTACTCCATGGTTCACAAAAGTAGTACTCATTGAAGTGCACCCACTAGCACTCCCTGAAATATCCTTCTGCTTCTTCATCATGTTCTGGACGCTATGCATCATTTTGCCTCTGAAGAACTATGCTGGAAACTTGGATTTGGTTCGTCGCACATACTCATTTTGCTACTTACTGATGTAATGCGGATTTGGACTAAAGATGATACCTGTGAATTCAGCTAATCGATGATTCTATTGTTCGTGCAGGTTGCGATTCCTGTTGTTCCGACCGTGAGGGTAGTTATCACGTTCACCAAGTTTGTCCCTCTCGTCGAGCCAGAGGAGTTCTTCACGCCGATGTCGAGCCCCAGCCTCTTGGTGAGCCCAGGTCCAGGATCCATCATGCCTAAGCCAGACACCCACAAGAGCTCCTATCTGAAGTGGGGCTCGAAGAACTCCAGAACAAAGCCCGTGAATCTGTCGCAGGTCGCGGACAACACCGACCCCTTCACGATCTCGAGCGACTACACCTGGGTAAACATTGGATCCAAGAACCAGGACAAGAAATCATCCAAGGCCAAAAAGGGCAAAAGCAAAGAGACCTAGAGTTTGATCCGGTGGTCTCAATTTAGTGAAAGCTAGCTAATACGCCATCACCCAGAACCTGTAATTACCAAGCATCTGGGACGAGCCATGCCACTGCTAATACCTAGTATTAGCGCGTGCTCACGACGAAAAGCGCTTATGATTAGCAGCTACCAGGGAGGGAGTAGTTGTTGTGAAACCAGGTCGGCTAGTTTCCTTTGTCTTCTGTTCCTCTTTTCACTGATTGTTCAGCGATGTGGTGTAAAACTGGGCAACACCAAATTGCAAAAGCCGCTCTTTTTCTTGCCCAAGCCTTTGTGTTACAAGAATTCCTTCAGTTCTTTGATATCTACCGCATATTGCCATCCCTTGTGTACCTCTGATTTCTGCAAAAGAAAAGGGTTCCTGGATGGAAGAAGTCGTGGCGCTTGAAGCGTTTGAAAGATGAGCTCTGGGCCGGTCTGAACTGAAGTGTGCATCTGTGCTTCAGATCGGTTTCCTCTCCAAGCGCAAAGTACGAGATTGTCCTGCAAAAGCAAGCAAGTGGAATGGCTCGGATGGCGTCGTGTGATTTGGCTGCATGTCGTGGACCGAGGAATTCGATGGTTCCTTTTCTTGTGCAGACTATGATGGCAGTGCTGCTGCTGCTGCTGCCCCTCGGTGTCGTGTCCGCTCTTTGCAGGGCAGAATCATTGGCCTACATCCAGGCTTTACCCGAGCATGGCTGGCAGCCTGGTATGTTTGTGCCTGTGAGAAATGGCACGGCAGAATTTCTACCACAGCGCTCAAATTCACCTTGCAAAAACCACAGCTCGCCATGGGTTTTACACTTTCTCCTGGCTGACATGGAATTTTGAGAGTTCCTGCTCTCTCTCTCTCTCTCTCTCTCTCTCTCTCTCTTTTTGAGAATTTGGTAGCTTGAGCAGAAGAACAAGGGGAAAATGCTCTACGTCTAGGAATGTATGCGGATTACATGGCGAGTCACTGATCCTTTCAAAATAAATTAGACAAATACCATCTTCTTGGTGTGAGTTTTTGCCATATATAGCACATTTTCAACACGTATTTGCAGAAATAGCCGTATACGAATGGTATTAATAAAAATAGCACTTCTGCCGCCGGTCACCGGACGACAACGCCAATAGTTGGCATGTGGCGCCTGCCGTCCGACGAGCAGACGGTTGGCGCCTGCTGTCCGGCCAGCAGATGGCATCTGGCCTGCCGTCTGCCCACAAAATGGCAGGTGATTAAACTGGCTACCTGCCTACATTCGTAATTTTACGTTATAATTTTTTTGAATTTGTAAATATAATAAATAAGCTCAAAAAATTACGTCATTTTTGGTGGAGCTTCCTGAGGCAACGTGGTATGTTATGTAATTTTTTTGTAATTTTTTGAGGCTATTGCTATCTCTAAAAATTCATAGAACAATACATGATTAACCAAGCGATTAAGCAGTTATGCGTCGCTCTAAAATTTTTTAGAGATATCAAATGGTCTTGAAAATTACGAATTTTTTGTGGAGCTTCTTGATGCGGTGTGCTAAGTTGTGTAATTTTTACATAATTTTTCGCACCCCTTTGTTACCTCAAAATTATTTGAGCAGTGCGTAATTAAACAGGTGATTAAGCACTAATGGCAAGAGGCTAATGGCCTCCCGTTTAATTATGCATCGCTTAAAGATAGCAAAGTGGTGCAAAAAATTATATAAAAATTACACAACTTAGCACACTATATAAGAAAGATTCATAAAAAAATCGTAATTTTTATGATAATTTGCTCACTCTAAAAATTTTTAGAGCTACGTATAACTGTTTAATTGTCTAGTTAATTATGCGTCGTTCTAAAAACTTTTAGAGCTAGAAAATACCTCAAAAATTACATAACGTACCATGATGCCTCGGAAAGCTCCACCACAATATGCGAGTAGGGATGTCGAGGGGCCGCATATCGCTATCTATGATTAAATTACCACGAATTAACATGGTAAATTTGGAGCACAAAAAATTCTCAAAAAAATACACAATTAGGTCGATTGTGTTAGGAAGCTTCACATAAAATTTTATAATGTTTAGAGCTCGTTTGCTATATGTAGTAATTTCTACAAATATCGAAATCGCACGAATTTTTGAGTAATATGCAGAGGGGATAAAATTGTTAAAAAATTATACAATGAAGTACGTTATGTCAAAAGTCTGTGCATAAAATTTCATAATTTTTCTACCTCATGTACTATATTTGAAAATTCGAACAAATATGATATAAAATTACAAATTTAGACAATGATTAAATCGGCTAATTAGCTTGCATAATCACCATGGGCAGGTGGCACCTGCCGTCTGGTGGACGGGCAGCAGGTGCCTACGCGTCGTCTCTCTCGCGCTAGCGCTAGCGTCCGCCCGCTGGACGGCAAAAACATCATTTTTATAAATACACTGTGTATACGACTAGTTTTATAAATATCGTCATAAACAACGTTAAATCCGCTAAAAAATCTCCCGATGTTTGTTGGTATATACGGCAATTTCCCTTCCTTACACATACATTAGCCAATAAGACCGTTTTGTGGGATCCATCGGTCAGTGACTAACAAGAGAAAACCCACAAGCATTTCACAAAGAAACATTCTCGCCCCCAAAAGCAGAGGCAGCACCGCAGCATGTTCGGTCATCTACACTACAGAGACTAGACTACTACGGTCAACTAGACAAAGGTCAGTACGAGAACTTCCTCTTTTGAACTTTGGACTTGCTGGCGAAGAAAAGAAGATGCAAGCGAAGTGAGGTGATGTGATGTTTCTGCAGGGGCCGAACAAGTACAAGTTAATCTAAAATCTGTTTTTTTTTTTTTGTGTGGAGTAGTCCTTTAATCTCTCTTTTCACAATTTGCATTTTCTTGCCGGACAAAAAGTGACGTTTCTGCCCATCAATTCCGTGTGAACAAAACTGACGTTTCAAGCCGTCTCGTTCTCCGTTTGAGATTGGACGGTTTGACCATAAAGTTTCAGAAATTTCTCTGATGCAGCGCGGAAATTTAGCGGCTGAAGGAGAGAAAGAACTAGTTGCTTTAGCTCTGTTGCGAATTGACCTGCCACTGCGGTCTGAAGAAAAAGGATTAGCGTGGCACTGACAAATGGGCTCACGTCCACAGCCAGTGATACAAACCTCGTACATGAGTAGTTGTGTATGTACTGGGCTACTGGCTGCCGTTGACCAGCCAAGACTTACATTTGGTGTGGACTTTCGATGACCTCCTCGCATGGTCATATTTCCGATTCTTAATCAGGATAGTGTCACGTGAACATGTATTAGGGTTGGATCTTACGGTGTGTAACGTGCTCCCAAAGCTAAGGAAAAAAATAGCAGCCATAGCAAGTCGAGGTCTTAAGTCCAACTGAACAAGAAAAATCAATGGATCCACCGGTCAGCCCAAACAGACCAGCCATGGCTGTTGAGGGCGAGAGGAAGCGGCCATACATGCGCCGCTCATCCATGGTGGCTAGGGTTTGGCGATGGCATTGATTGATGTGGCGGCAGTGCAATCAACCTAGAGGAATTGGTAGAGGGGCTTGAGAGGATCACGTAGGGGTTCCCAGAGGCGAGGAGGACTGATGTGGCTAAGAGTGCAAACACTACTTTGATTTATGCTTCACCATTACAAACTGAAGTTACAAAGCTTGGTGGTGCTAAATTGAGCAATGCAACGGAAAAATAAAGCTTGGTCAAGAGGGAGGGGAGGAAGACGGCCAAGGAGAGAGAAGTGAGGCGCATGAGAAGGCATCAACAACATTCAACCAAGGGAAGCAACAGCTAGTGCATTCGGCGTATGAAGAGATACAAGCATTCGGCTGCATGAAAGAAGGCATGAGAAGGATGCACATGATCCAAGAGGGCATGGAACCGTGAGGGCTCATGCCTATGCACGTGATCCAAGGAAACTGCGTGGGCAGCAAAGGAGGGCACATGGACAGCGTTGGTTCGGCCAAAGAGAAAAGCCAACACGTGGAGTTTGTGCATGCAAGGAAAGAGTTTGGTTTCCTTGGAAAGGAAGAAAGAACAAAGAAAAGAAGTCTACGTGGGATCCATTTGAGTCTAAATCAGCCAAAGAGACGGAGTCCAATCCAAACTTCATATCCTTTGAGTTTGTTTCTATCTCTTGAGTTTGTTTCCTTTTATTAAGTTGGGTTCGGATGCTATTCACCTGTACTGTTTACGCGTGGTACTGTTCACACGTGGTAGGAGAGTTTCAGTTGTTTTGGCTGCACCATTGTGGTGCCAATATAAAGCCGGGCACAGCCCATGTTATAACGGAGTGAGAATTTTGAGAAGAGAAATGAAGAAAATATCATGCGGTTTTTATGGCGCATATCTTGAGAGTTTCCCATCTAGGGTTTGGTGTGGCTGGTGCAAGGCAAGAATAACCTGTTCTTGAGATTGCTCACTAAATCTACATGATTTATCTCTTCCAATTCGTGACTTCTTTTGTTGTTCATAGTTTGGAAGATTTTCGGTCCTTGCTTCTAATCAATCCGATGTTAATTAGTGTAATTCAACTAGTTATCCATCTACTAACCGCAAGAAGAGGAGCTACCGTTGTTAGGCTATTATAGCACCCCACATACCAGTATAAGATACTACTATGGAACATCATCGCCAAAGTAAAGAATAAATAATAAAAACAGCAACAGAAATTGCAAGGAAATTAAAACTTTAAGAGTATTTTATTAGAGAATGAGCAGAAGCTGAAATAAATGTTTGAAACATGAGACCGGTTCACTTCTAACCAAATGAAGAACAAAGGAAACAACCAAATAGTGGCAAGTTATGGTGCTAAAAACTCGAGTGCTCTCATCCATGCATGATGCTATCACTCCACTGACCTTTTACCTGAGAATGAAAAGAGCAAACATAAGATTTGAAAATCTCAGCAAGTACCCAACAACGGTCGCAACACGGTGAGTAAAGGACAAGTAATGCAAGCAAGTAATTGACACAGGTTAATTGAAATGAAACCAGCTTACCGAAAACACTGATAAATGTCAGAGATAGAGGTGACAGGATAGTGGAATTAAAGATAATTGTTATTTAGCAAGTTATGACAATAGCACCGGTGATCATTTCCCACATACCCAGTTATACGAGAATAGTCAGGCACGTCACTGTCCTCAACTGTGTAACCGCCGACGGGTGTAATATCTTGAGTAACGAAAGTGTATGGCCTCCGTACGTTACTAGGTGGGTGGTAATCTCCCCTATATGTGATGACCCCAGACTAAGTAACCGTTATATTGTCAACATGGATAATTGTTATTTAGCAAGTTATGACAATGGCATCTGTGATTACTTCCCACATACCCGATTATACAAGAGTAACCAGGCACAACCTTGTTCTCGACTGTATAACCGTAGACAGGGTGTAATATTGACTGTTCTCTTGATGAACTGAAGACCGAGAGCACGCCAGATCAGGGCAAACCAATGAGGACTCAGGGAACTGAAAAGTATGATACTTTGGAAATGTACAGATTCTTACCACTGCACAACAGCACTGTGTTCAAACAGAGCCTAAATAGCGAAATACAAGACGTGTTTATTTTAGCTTCTACTTCTGACTTTTACTTTTACTTCTGGCTTTTACTTTCATAAGCAAAAGCTAATACGAACATTCCAGATTCTATAAACCATTTATATTAGCCACTACCTTTTGTTTTCCCATATTATAACATATTTTGTATTTTATTATATCACAATTATGTATATCACATGACGGTCCAATTGCTATAATAACTTTTGTTACACCGTCTTTCTTACATAATACACTATTCATCAATCGCTTTTATCAACTATTATTATTCTTCCATTATTATTAATCAGCCATAACCAAAAACCATCAACAAAAACTAACACGAACAAACCAACAATGTAATCTCACCCTGCTCAATAGTATAATAATACTTGCACCAAAAGCTAGAATTTGGAGTACAGTGAATCTTTACCAAGGGGGCAATTATTACCATTTTGCATTCAGCATGCCATTTGAACTGAATGGATCATGGAACTCGATTCCTGGCACAGAACATGAAAGAGAAGCAATTTCATTCAGAAAAATAAGTAAAGGCTCCTGCTCTAGTCTAACAATCTATTCAATGCTGAACCATTTACAACATACAATGTGACATGGGCATACATAGGGGTGACCACGTTGTCTACACTACTGAAAGATATGTCCTAAATTATGGTGCCAAAATTTCCACCGAAGAAAGCTATAGTGGTCAGAAGAGTGCGCAAAGTATTTGCATCATGGGCATACTACCAACAAGTATGCCATCACAGCATTTCTCCAAATGCTGGATTCTGAACTCCGGTACTGAACAAAATGGCCCAATAGATATGATTTGATTCCAAGAGCAGTGTTCATCCATCCATATTCTGATATCTTTGCACAGGATCAGTCACAAACAATGATATGATGTGACCTGTGAATTAACATCCCCAACATTGTCACCGATCCATGTAATGGATGTTCCAAATCTGTTATTACCCTATTTCGCGCCTAGGTTCCACATGTCTTTACATGTTTCATGTTTCTGAGTCTGACATCCAATCTAGCAGTCACATGTATTCATCATCCATTCCCAGCTTATAACTGCAAAGCAAGGTCTGGCTGTTGTGCTTCCAAATTGATGCCCGAAGACTGTCGAGCTGGTGGTGAACCTGGCGAGGGGAACCCGATGTTCAAGTCTGGGCGGAGCACATCCTTGTTTTGCTTCTGTTGCATGTGGGGAACCAGCCCTTGCCATTGTGGTTGGCCCTGTGGTCTCGGGAAATCTGTCTGCACCAACTGGGGGAATATTACCAAATCCTTGTTTTGAACTGGACTTTCTCTAACACCCTGAACAGGTTGTCTAAAGAACTGCGGAACAGCATTTATTTTTGGTTCATCATCAGGATGGACATTTGCAAATGGCATCTTCCAACCAGAATTATTATTATTGTCATGAAAAGTCCGACTCACAATGGTTGGTTTGCTCTCTGAAGAAGCACCAAATGAGATCCAAGATTGAGCCACTGGAGCAGATGGAATGCTCTGATTCTCCCTGACAGCTGCTGGAAATGCAGAGAAAATGTTCTGGTGAACATCATGTCCTCTGGTTGGTACATTTACTTGGCCATGTATTGCAGTTGATCCCATTAATTTTGCATGGTCATTGATATTCTTTTGTCCGCTCGCATTCATGGCAAAGCTGGTAGCATTTACTGGTTGATTTTTAGTGATGAATCCAATGCTGTTCATTGGTCTGGTTTTGTCGGAAGTTCCAAACTTCCCATCACCAGGTCGTCCATGGTACACCCATGTAGCCTCATTTCTGGGCTGTGGTACAGCTGCTTCTTGTGACTGGAAGAAGGGTTTAGGCTGCCCATTAGTATGGTTTGGGGAAGGCACATCATGCACACCAGAAGCACCTTTGGCACCCTCAAGCCTCTGAGGTGCCATTTCAAGTGGGTGGGTGCTTTTAGATGATTCACTTTTTCTCATTTGATGAGTTCTGATTGCTTCTGGTGGTTGGAAAAAGGGTCTAGGCTGGCCAGCCATTTTGTTCAAGGCAGGCATATCAAGCACACTAGAAGAAGCTCCTTTTGAACATTCAGACCTCTGTGGTTGCATTTCAAGAGGGCGGGCAATGGAGGATAAGCCACCTTTCCTCATTTGTTCATTGGTTGTTCTTTTGGTCTTTGCAACACTTCCAGCCACTCTATCATTCTCATGCAGTGATAATGCATCAGTGTTCCTGTGCTGGGGTTCAGCAGTAACACCAAATAATCTTGGTTTAAATTCTGGACTCTCAAGTGGACCAGACACTCCAACTACGTTATTGCCAGTGGTTATCCGATTAAGTAGATCCTTTGGATTAATACTTTCTGTTGGTCTGAGCCTTTCATTATCTCTAGGCAGAGAGGCATTCCTTTGTTCATTCGCCCCAGAGCTAATCAGACTTCTTGATTGATCTTGCACGACAAGAATAGGCGGTAATAGTGGCTCATATTCTCCAACCCAACCACGTCCAAACTTTACTTCAGCGGGTAATGCCTGCTGAATGCGTTCAGAAGCAATTCTCCAGCCTTGAGAACCAAGTGAACCGGCAAAACGAGTCAGACTTCTTGCATATGAGTGCTCAGCATGAAGTCCAACCTGTGAGGTCACATTTAAACATATGAGCTAACCAGCAAAACAATTTACTCCAAGAAATATAGATCAGTTAGGCTTGGATTTAATCAGATGCATTAACATACACTAATGAGCTCTTTTGGTTCCGCAGAGAAGACATCGAAAATTGGGTCAGCTTCCAATGAAGGCTGTTCTTCAGATGTATCATAGGTTTTCCGTCTAGTCTCATCAACCACAATTGACTTGTAGCTAGGCTTTGCTGAATAATCCCTGGCTGAAAAGTGAAGAAAGAATAAAGAATGTCAGTAAAATTGGACTAAGTTGGGCTGGTATTAGCATTTAGTTATACAGCAGTAAGAAGGTAGTGAAGAGCTGAAAAAAATTGTTAGCTATATCATTCCTCCATATAACACTTGCAAGATATGCAACTCTATAAAGCTTTATCAGTTATCTTGGTAAACATTAAGCATTTTAGTACCAAACTACCACAAACCTGAATAGTTCACAGGAACCCCACATACAGCAGATATAGCATATACAAAAATGACCATAACCTTCCTAAATGACTAGTTTCCTTTTGATGGGCATTCTTCGTTTATCCACATCGTAGTGTTGCTAATTGATCCATTCTAGTGACTAGTATGGCAGTTAGGTCTTTTAACTAATTGAAAATTCTAAATGACAAAGTTCTAATTGAAAATTGCAAGGCAAGGCCACCAAATTAATGCATAGTATGGTAGTTAGGTCTTTAACTAATGGATCACTTCAGTAGAGAGAAGCTGATTCAGCGAGACAAAAAAAATGATACCTGAAATATCATCGGCCTTCTCAGATCTGATCTCATCCAGTGGAGAACTGATATCTTTATCTAAAAACCCATTGGCTACAGTGCAACCTGGGGGTTCAGCGGCATTAGCCTGTGACATGCTTAAGCCATTAGAGCCATCGCCTGCAGAAGCAATGGTTGCAGCAGAAACATCTGAACCCAGGGCATCTTGATTATTCATGCAAACTGGCTTCTTAACAATCTCTTCATTGCAGGAGTAACCTAGATCATCTTGCCCATCTCTGCAAATAGGCTGATCAGCCGATTCTTTTTGGCACGAGTGGCCCAGGTCTTCTCTATTTCTGCAAATGGGCTTCTCAACCAGTTTTTTTGGGGATAAGGGGCCTACATCTTCTCCATTTGTGCGAATGGGATTATCAACTGGCTCTTTGTGGGATGAGAAAACTGGATCTTCTCCATTTCTGCAAATTGGAATCCTAATGTGTTTTTTCTGGGATGACAAGTCATCTTTTGAACTCCTGGAAGTGGGTTTCTTGACTTGCTGTTTGTGGCGATCATATTCTGAATTTTTGAAAATAGCTTTCCTGTGTTGCTCTTTGTGGAATGAGGAGCTTAGATCACCCTCTGAATTTCTGGAAATAGGTTTCTTAGCTTGCTCTCTGTGGAACGAGGAACTTACATCATCCTCTGAATTTCTGAAAAAGGGTTTGTTAACTTGCTCTTTGTGGAACGAGGAACTTAAACCATCCTCTGAATTCCTAGAAATGGGTTTCTTAACTTGATCTTTGAAGAATAGATCTTCTGAATTTTTGGAATTGGGTCTCTTAACTTGCTCTTTGCGGAACAAGAAGCCTCGATCGTCATCCGAATATCTCAAAACAGGCTTCTTAACTGGTTCTCTATTGCAAGAGTTTGGTCTAACTTTCTGTTCACTCTTTATTTGGTTTTTTGTAGGTATGCCCTCGTCTCTCAGTTCCTGAAACTTTTTTCTTGCCAGCTCTTGTATGGAATGGGCCTGCATGAATAAGCATAGCAAGAAACATTCAATACCAATTGCCAAATGATGTTATCATAAGTGCATTATTATTTATAAAGACTGTTTGCATACCTGTCTAAAATAAATTGTATCAGGTGCATTGTACTGCATTGCGTTGCTGCAAATTAAGAAAACATCATCCTGCAATTTAAAGAAGCATATCACATAAACTGCTCGATTTTCTAAGTGAAATTGTACTCATCATTTGATAGATATATCTAGCACTTGACCTTACCAAAAGAGAGAAAGGGAATAAGAAATTAACCCAGAATGGAAGTGTTTTGCCTTTCTGAGACAAATTCGTAAACAAAAGCACAGGTTCCATTCATTCAATTAACCAATGAAAACAACATAGTAGATTTCTGACATTAGACTTGTTAATTATTTGTAGAAAATGAGCTTGGAAAAATTTTAGGTTATTAGTCTCATATGCTATTAGACTTGTTGACGGTAAGAAGTAGGAACAGGTCAATCCATCAGACATCATATGCTATTAGGCTCCTAGATTTATGAGATTAACATTGTTACTTTAGATCCATCACCAAATAAGGAAGGCGTAGGTTTAATGCGATGAAAAGCATAGGTGCCATGTCAATCTCATTAGACTGTCCGAGTGGAATAATCTAATTTACAATACAAAGCACTATGATTTCCATAAAAGGCTAGCATCACGCCCAGATAATACCTTTTAGTATCTGAAGCTAACTCGCAAAGTACCTTCTAGAATTTCAAGAAAACAGGCCAGCACAACTTGGCTCAGTCTACAGTCAACATAAGGCTTGCTGTCTGAATATGATTTGTCAAGCTAGCCTTCCTCAAGGTTAATGAACTGCAATGAGATGGGCTCAGATTGTTTTAGCTTCCTTGATAACCCTTCACTGTCTATGACAAGAGGATAGCATCCTGGTACCAGGCAAGCAGTACCAAACAAGGCAGGCCTAGGGCCTTAGGTCCTATACAACTAGTATATCCTGTAGTCCGGACTCTTTCACAGTTGCAGACAACGGTGGCCATACACTTACTGGTTTGACTTGTAATCACTAACTGTTCCAACAATATTGGTACAGTGCACAGATATTGGTATAGTCTGTATAGACATCAAAAACCTTACAACCAAACCAATGAATGTTAACTGCAAATTATTGAAAAAAAACTGTCATCTTTTTTCTCAAGGGAGAAAAGTACAATCACTCTTTTAACCATTTGCATGAGGCAGCATTTATAAACAAACAATAGTGTGCACGAACTTTAGCAAGATCCATAATAGAACAGTTGGAACAGACAGAGTAATGACCTAATCCTGGAGTTGTCCACTTTCCACGAGTGCAGAAATTGCCAGTGGAAAGTTGAAATCTAGAAATGTAATTATAAACATGAGATGAATTGGATAACTCGTGCTATGTTGATGCATTTGTCAAGCTACGCTACAAACTTGATGCTCTAAGGTAAAGGAAACGTATCAAAGGTTGCTTCTTGCGTTGCATAGAACCTTGTAGGTGAAATTCACTCCCAGACAAATATAGTATGAACTGAAATGCCCCACTCTCCCCAACTACAACACCCACTTAAGCAACCAACCAACAAATGGCAACACTCCATTCGCAACTCGCGTTCTACTTCACTAGCTAAACATACGACAAAAGCTTGAAGTCTGACCTCGAATTGCTCGAATGAGCGATATGCATTCCTGGCAAGCTTCCTCCTGACGGTGCCAAAGTCCATTGGGTGCTCAATCACATCATGGTAGTCAGGCAACTGCATAAATCAAAACAACCATGGCACCATCAACACTCAATAGCTCCCCCTGATAACAAGCATGACAAACGAACAAACGCCCTCACCTCCTCCAGATCCACTGGCTCCGCAAATACTCCGTACGTGTCCTTCCTGCAGAATCAAACAGTGGCAGAAGAAATCGAGCTCATTAAGTCTGAACCAAATCCCATTTCGCGTAAACGTAAAAGATGAGAAACACGCACTTCTGCAGCTTGTCGAGAATCATCTCCAGCGCCTTCCGGTCCGGCAGCGGCGTCGTCCTCGCCGTCCCTAAATCCACCGCAAAAAATTCAATTTCTCTTAAAAAAAAGGCACAAATAATCACATCAACGAGCAGGAAGAGATCAGCAAACAGCAAACAAACCGAACCTGGCACCGGCAGCCGCTTCGTCCGCGGCGCGCTCGCGGCGTCGCCCCTCCCACCACCAACCTGAGAGAAGAGCAGATCTCGCGTTAAAGAACCAGCTGCACAGTGAAGCAAAGACAAGGCCGACCACTAAACCGGCGGCATGATTCACCTCGTGATGGCGAGATCTGTCGCCGCGCGACTCGATCCGGCGCTTCTTGGGCGGCTTGGCCCGCTCCGCGCCGCCACTGCCGTCGTCGGCCGCCCCCTCCTCCCCGTCGGAGGATTCCGAGTACGAGGGGGGAGGTGGGCCCCGGCGGTGGTGCTGGGCCGGGGGGAGCTGGGAGAGCTTGACGACGAGCTTGAGCTTGCGCCGGCGGCGGTCGGAGGCGGAGGTGCCGGCCCCGCCGCCTAGGCGGCCGTCGGAGGCAGAGCTGGACGGCTCCGGCGACGGCCTCCGGTGGTGGGGGCGGGACGGCGACGAGGAGGGCGAGGACGGGAAGGGAAGAAGTCGTCGACGAGCGGGCGGGAGGACGGGGCGGCGGCGCGGAGCGGGCGGCGGCGCGGCGGCGACGGCGAGCGGCGGCAGGGAGGGTGGGGCGCGGCGCCCCCCCTCCGGCGGGCGGGGTGGTTCCTCTCCGGCGACGGCGACCGCGGCATGGCTGCCGCCCGCTTCTTGGCCTCCTTGGGGTTTGGTTCTGGCTTGTCTTCTGTCTCTTTCTTTCTCGCTCGCCTTTTTTTTTCTACGGCTGCTTTTGTTTGTTTAATTCCATCGCTTGCGTCTCTGTGTGTCCATCTCTCTCCTCCCACAGTCTCTCCACAGTCTCTCTCTCTACCTGTCTGTATCTTTTCTCTCTCCTGGCGACTTTCTCTCTCTGCTGCAGCCGCTCTCTCTCTCCTCCGACGGTAAGACGATGGGTGCGTGGGCTTGGTCCATCGAACGGCAGAACTATTGCTGCTCGCTGAGACTGTTCTTTCTGCTGAAGCTTACGAGTTTTAGCTGTAGCTTATAATTTTTGAGCTGTTTATATGAGAGATTACAGAGTAATAAAAACTCACGTGAGATTTTTATCGATATAAATAAAGTTGGTATAGTATATACTACAATTAACTAGCAGACCTTATTTTGAAAAGATACTCCGTTCAAAAACTACTTACTGTACAAAAGCCGAAAAGCAGGTTTTACAAGCTAAAAAGAACAAACCCTGAATTAGCAGTGTGATCTTCCCCTCTCTTCGGCCGAGCCGACTCAGAGTAAAAAATTTTTCTATAATACTAAATTTTTAAGCGGAGTATGTTTTAAGATGAGATCTACTAGTTGATTACAGTATACATTATAATAACTTTATTTATATCGGCTAAAATCGTATACAAGTGTCTCTCTACAAGTTTCTCTATAATCTATTACTATTAATAAGCCAAAACCAAAATCTATCAGTAAAAACTAATATAAACGTCCCTGCTAAAGATATAAATAGTGTTGTATTACAGCTAATTTAAACTTTCATTTTGAGTGTTATCTTAACAAAAATAGTTTTAATATTTATGCATTAGATCTCATGTACAACGTCACAAATGTCAAGCAGTTGAAAACATGCAATAATATTATTTTCTTTTCTTTGGTGATGAAAGGGTTGCGAGTTATTTTCCTACAGTGAAACAGACGCTTTTAGTCAAACACTTGTAAAGCCAATAACGTTGTTATTAATAAGAAATAGTTAAGGTCACTTTCGATTTATGCTGAAAAGTTACGACTTCTTGAATGTTGAAACAATGGTTGCGTTGACTATAACTAAAGGAAAGTTTGGCTAGTTTCTGCACTATGCGAGCCCCAAGTGGTTACATTAACACAGTGATACATACTTACATATAATATACAGAGGTTTCATCTACAATGTTATCCGACTCAACTTAATTACATAAGTTCATGACGATACATATTTAAGTTTTAAGGAAACTAAGAATATTAAATGCTAAGCTACATTCATTTTTATTTTTTAAATGAACTAAAGCTCAGCAATGGAATCAATTGCATAATTAATGCCAAACAGACGAGCTAGAATAAAACCACCTCATAAGGTAAATATGCACATCGCAAAAGTTACTGTTTACATGTGGAGATCTGTCATTTCCCATGACCAAATAATTGAGAAGAGGAAAAACCTACTCCAACTATATAATACTAATGTGTTTACCAATAAAGATTCAACATGCAAGTAACAAAAACCAAAAGCTCCAAATAGCGTGCGATGAGATCCGAACGGGTTTCTTGGGTTTTGGTCCATGGTCGTGGTCTACGTGGGTGCGAGACCGCGTCGCTTTCACGTTCTCTCTCTTGTTATTTTTCCCTTTCGATCTTTTCTGACAGCGTGACAATTTCTGGCCCTTTTATATTCGATATAAATCCATTCCCGCCCTTGCCGGGTCCATTTTTCCCTTTCCCACGTGCCCTGCTACGGGCACACGCTTTACTTTACCATAGGAGATTTCCATGGCTTCCTCTAGGAAATTTACATGGTCCCCTCTGATAATTTTATAATGCTTTTTTTAATTGTTCGTTGACTAGAGCTCACACGTTGTCGGTTTTCAGTTTCCTTGCCTCACAATCGAGCGAGAAATCCTCAAAATTTAGGACCTTAGCTTTTGGTTCCCTTGTTTTACAACTAAACCCCAATTCGAAATACAAGATTTTTGATACGCTCTCATAGAATTGAACTTTTTGTGATATAATTTAGTGTTCCAAGTAGGACCTAATATGATACTCCTTTTGGTCACAAAAAGTGATGCTTTTGATATTTTTAAAGCCAATAACATGCTCCTTCGACCACTAAATTATCTTATCATATATTCGATAAAAGTTGTAAGGTGTAATATTATGAAGGTATTTTTTACAATAAATTCACTCGTATCATTTTTATATGTTTAAACAATATATTTGGTCAAAATTAATATGACTTGACTATACGCATTATAGGATGTCACTCTTTTATGATAGGAGAGAGTAGTAGTTTAAATAAAGCTGATTTAATGCTATAATGTGTATATGGATAAAGGAATCACCGACTTGCCTTACCAAGGTTTGATCCAAGCTCAATAGGCCAGTCATTGTAGCTCTTTATCTGGTAGAGTTGCTTCAAGTAGGTAGAACACAATCGATCATAATCGGATTGCACTAGCTTTTGCCTGATTAAGCTACCTACGAGTCAAGCCTCATAAAATGTCAAGCCTTGCCCTGAAAACTTAGGCTAAGCCAGATTTGTTTGGAGTTAGGTCTAGATACGATAGCATAGTATTCTCGCGGGCTTCGTTAAGAGCAAACCTGATAAGTAAAATGGGAAAGCCAAAAGGCAGATGGTGGTGATGGTTTTCTTACAAGGATATTAGGATTTCATTATGTTATTTGATACACTTAATCAACAGACGTAGAGGAAAAATTTTAAATGTGAGGACTAAATAATATTTTGTAAGTGAATCCAAGAGCACAGATATTGTAATTTTCATAAAGTCCGTAATTTAAAAGGGCAAGTGCAAATTATCAACTCATGATGTGCAATGTTTAGCATACGGTAAAATTTCCTGGACTTTATTTGTAAGTTATGAAGCCATGAATAAATCTTATATTATTGCTAAAATCATTTCTATGTTATTAATATGTTTTTCTTTTCCAGCGAGGATAATATGTTTTTTCAGTATTATATGAGAACCTATCCAGAAATTTAAAAAGTATTGTAGCTTTTGGCTTTTAGTTGATTGTAAGAGAGATTGAAGGGATAAGGAACACTCATGCTAAGAAACTACTCCGTTCAAAATAGCTCTTACAGTGATTCCTATAAATAACTTATAAAAACTATTTTGAGAATTTACTCCATTTGAAACAGGGCCCTATGGTCATTGGCCCATCGCAGACGGTGAGACGGTGGCCGTTGATAAAGTAAAGCAGGGTACTATTCCGGAGTCACGCATTCTTGTTTACTTAGGTGCCACCCGGTTGGGCTGAAATAAGCTAGCTTATGACTGAAATTACACTGCAGCTACTGTAGCTGATGATGGATTATTTGATATAACTAAATTTAAAAATAAATTAGCTCATTATGGACAACGCAAACAAATACGAAAAAAAGAACCGGCAAAAAAACTCAAAAAAAGTTAAAAAGCCAGAAAAAAGCAAAAGTTAGAAATAGTAAAAAATAAATCAAAAATTAGAAGCTTAAACCGAAATGAGCGGACCTAACATTCTCATTCTTGGCTATGGCTGGTGAACTACGGAACTCTGTGTCTCATGATGACGTCAAATGCTTTGTTGCCATCTGAAAAATGACAAATTTTTTCAGGGTGTCACCAACCCTGGATAGTAGTAGTTGCCATATATCGACCGGCTTGTGGCTTCGGTTGGTAGTAGAGACGGAGATTCAACTGGTTGCTCGGACTCACCGGGGGAGCTCCGTTGAGCTCTGTTAATGTATAGTGGTATCTTTTTATTATTATTATTATTATTTGGTGTTTTGCCTAGGCTCCTGTGCTCAGCTGGCTCCGTCACTGAGAGGCAGAAAAATAGAGGAGCACTAAGGCAGCAAAAGGTAAAATAAAATTTAGATAATTATTTTTCACAACAAACACACAATATAGAGTGACCTATTGAATTGTTTGAAACATTCACTTTCAGAAAAATAATTCCCAAACAAGTTGTCAAATCAGGCTATACTAGTATTTGACCTCACCAATAAATATCTGTACATTTGTCACAGTGGGGGTACAGTATTGATTGTCTGAGAATGAGATAGCCGAGCGACATGGGAACTTGCCCCACTCATTGAATGCCAATTATCAACTTGCGATGACTGGACTCGGAAGTCATTGAAGCTGCACCGTAGCAGTACGATGGACGGAGTAAACTCACTAACTCAGCTCGCTAAAGCAGGTTTTAGGGTGGTCATTTGGGATTAAGCTTTTTAGCTTCCGCCTTTTAATTTCTAACTTCTTCGCTTTTGCTTTTTTATTTTTTTCTCTTATTTCTTTATATTATTCATAATGATATAATTTTTTATTTTAGTTTTTTACAATTAATTATGTTGAAAAAGCTACCAGCAGGTATAGTACAAAAAAAGCTACTAAAATACTAGAAAAGCTAGAAGCTTGAACTTTAAAATCCTAAATGAGCGCTACTCTAGTAGTATACTATGTACGAAGTAAGCACCGCATATGTACATTTACGTGAGTACGTGCCCTCACACGTCAAGAAATACAGGGCTTATAGATAAATCTACAACCTCTTAGTTTAAACTAAGATACACTTGTATGCACGTAAATATAGGTATCAGAAATTAAAACCTGATGGATGTACTCATATACCCCATGACTCCACCACCTCACGTCCTCATCAAGGGATATAGTTACCAAAAATTAGACATGTTTGATAATGAGGTTATAAAATCTAAAGTTAGCACCATATAACTGCTTCTCGTATTTACCGTTATTTCACGCTACAGTCGTTCTACCTCGACAAGATGAAATTACGACACTCTTTTCGTCCGATACAACCGGTCAATGACAGCATCAAAAATGTCTTGAACTGCTTAACTCGTCATGTGCTACGCTTCACCGAAACGTCCCAACACACGGTTAACTTTTGTCCTCGTACCACACGCGGATCGAGTACTTCCATCCATACGATGCGCCGGGAGCTAGAGTGGCCTCTAACGTTAGACGGATCTTGTACTCATGGTTTTATGCGTACTATGCCCGGTGAAAAACTATTTCTAGGCCCCCAGAACATTGTCGTCTGGTGGGGAGGTCCTTTTCATGACATGTCAGCGGTGGGCCCGGTGTACCACCTGTCAGGGACTCACTGGTGGTGCTGCCTCGCGTGGTAGCTGGGTGATTGCCCAGCCTAGGCGTTAAAGAATAGTGAATCAAAGAAGAGATTTGTAACACATAGCTAATGGCAATAAGCATAAGCTCCTCTACCGCCTCCCGCTCCCACGCCCATGCCACCCTCCCTCCCATGCTTTCTCTGTGCTCCCGCTCCTGTTGGCTCCCTCTCTACTCCACCGTCGTCTGAAAATCGGGTGTCACCTTCCCTACCGCCTGTCGTCGTCGGATCTAAGCCGCCCACACCCCATCATCATTGGATCTGGCCATCAGCGACCTTCCCCAACCAATGATGCCAGATCGGTCGTTACTACCGTCCCCAACTTGTCGTCGCTCGAGGCTACTGTGCCGCTCATCTTCACCTCCGAGAGGTTCGGGCCCTCCACCGTCGTCTCTAGCCCTCCTCCATCGTCGCCTAATCTGGAGGCTGGGGGCCTCACTAGTGTCTGCCCGGCTCCTCCGTCACCGCAATTTGGGAGCTAGTCACCAATGCCCAATGCCACCCTCCGTTGCTCGTCTTCGCCTCCGAGAGGTTGCCTTCGTCGCTGTCATCTCTAGCGCCTTCCTTCTCACCGTGCTAGCCATAGCTAACGGCATCTCTTTAGGCCTTCGCCCTCTTCACTGATTTTAGTTTGCCGATGCCCAAAGCTTCACCCTGCTCGTCGTTCCAGGAGGCTGTCGTCGCCTTCACCGGGCTCTTCGTAGAGGTGACAGCTTCTTTGTCATGAGTAGCATGGGCGGAGCGATGCCGGAGGGTGAAGATAGTGGCTAAATTTAGGTTTGCAGGAAAGGACGTTAGAGTGCTGCTTCATCTCCTCCTCCGCAGCTCTCGCCAGTGCACAAGACAGCCCTCAAGTCTCCTTCGCCACCTTCCTGGCTTCTTAGCAGGTGTTTCAACTGCCTCTCCATGGAGCATAGAGTGGCAATTTGCTGGAACTCTCTTCGTTGTCTTCGTTGCTGGGGCATTAGTCATTTTTGGCTGATGGTGTCCTCGAAGTGGTCGTCCCTATTCTCCATTGCCACAACCCACTGCTCTTTCACCAATGTTTTGTGCTCCATCGTTGCCCCCTCGTGCGAAGCTTCCTTTCCTCCTCTAAAGTAGAGTACAGACATATGGGGTGTCTCCTTTATAGGGAAGAAAGAAGCCTCCCCTCAAGGTGATGCTTGATGCTTATGTCCTTCGATGGATTTTGTTAGCCAATCTCTGTATCAATGATTGCTTAGTTAGTTTGTGATAAGCTTCACATCCCACTTGACAGGCTCATTGTGAATGTCTCCTCCAATCAAGGCTTTCATGAAAGTGATATTGATCTCGTCACATTGAAATCTTGTTCCCACATCGATACCAATGAGTTGGCCCCTGAGTCAACGCATTTCCTTGCCGATCCTCATCCTCAGCTAGATGTCATAACTTCGTTGTCCGTGGAGGGTATTGCAGTAGCATCGGCATCCATTCAACAAGCGTACTTGACCTTACATTTTGGCATTTTTTGCAAGCACTCAGTTATAAAATGAGGCTTTCCTTGGGCATTCAAGCGTAGGCGGCCCAAAGCTCCAAGAGGTTGCTGCCCTATTGGATGTTCTTTATTCTTTGATTGCCTTGGATTCCTTGGAGGATGCCAAATCGAAGGTCCTTTTGAATGTCTGGAGCAACATTTGGACAGGACCAAGAATGTGGAGTGTGACATTGAGGTGGATGGCCCTTCTCATCCTCTGTCGTCCTCAAGCCATATTGAGACGCCAAGCATTCTTTAGCATAAGGAGCAGCCTTTTGAGCAACCATTAGGCTCTTAGCCTAATCCCTCTTCCAAGCCGAAGCCATCCTCTCAGGAGTTCACCCTTTGCAGGTTTGCTCGTCTAGCTCCCAAAGTCAGAGTGAGGAAGTCCAATGTCAAGTTGTTAAAGAAGTTAGGCATTATTAGGAAGGATGGTGAACTTGATGAAGATATGATAGATGGCTATACTAATCAACTAAAAGGGATTTTTCCGTAGGGTTACTTAGAGTTGCTTGCAAGTTCATATGGTGCCTTATGGAACCTTGTTGCTGGTGTTTCTTTGACAGTTTCTTAAGTATCAACTTCGGCCAGAACTGCATATGCCAACTGTGCGCTCCAGTTCGGTTTGACTAGGCTGAAGTTAGGCCTCCCCTTTCTGGCCCTCTTTAGTCTTTTCTTTCTGAATCCGGACGAGAGAGATGGAAGAAAGAGAAGCCCGAAGAGACCTCGGCTCCTCTTTTGGGAAAGGATGGGGGCGAGATGGAGCCCCTGCAGAACGGAGCAATCATGGAGGAACGAGCTAAATTTGCCAGAAAAAGGACGGAAATTATCTCAGAAAAGGACGGGACTATCTCATACTTAATTGCCGATCGATCGATGGAAAACCACCTTGCAATGCGCAGCCGATCGCTACGTATCATCATTCCATTGTTCCGACCACCCACCTACACGGATAGCTTACCCTCCGGGCCCGTGGGAAAAAAATCGCTACGGGTAAGCGTAGTATGACAAATTGACAACATGAATGGATTAAGTTTAGGACAAATACTGATGAATGGACAAATATTCACAAGAACGTAAAGTATGTGATGATTCTTTTTTTAAAAAAAAACCCAAAACGTCTTCCTACGTTCTGACGCGCAAAAGGGGGAAATTTTGGAGAGATTTCGTGAAAGTATACAAGGTGTGCCTCGAAGGCAAGAAGAGAAACAGCTAGCGTTTCCAGCCTTGAACGCAGAAGAGATGTCGTGATCACCTCCTCCACTCCCAGACTACTACGACGACAGCCATGTGCAGAGCCTTGAAAAAACAAAGGCCCCTCGCTCGCTATCGAAGTTGGGCAGGCGAGCAGCGAGCCGAGCTGCGTGCGGCACGCCGGCACCGAAGCGAAGCGAAGCGACCGACGACACCTGCCCAAGCGCCACACAACATATGGTAGGTAGATTTAATCACCATGCCATGCGAGCTAGGAGGTGGACTGATTTAGGATAGTTCTTATGGGCTGCGACGGATGGTTTTTATTGTGTTTTGACATGTACGATATATATTTTAGTGGGCTCAAAAAATTATCTAGAGAAAAAGCTTAAGATGCCGCTTAAAAAATACGTCCCGTTGGCTAAAGGTCACCCAAAATCCTAAAAAGAACATGCATCAGTGATTTGCTTTCCTTCTCTGCCTCCTCGCAAGCGCGTGGCCCCCATCAGCCATCAGGCCATCACCTCTCTGGTTCACTCTCCCTTTTAGTCTGAAACAAGCCGGATTAGATTTAGGTCCACTCGGATGAGCTAAAAAATAGCGAATTACGATTAAAATTACACTGTAACTGAATGTGACTGATACAACTTTGATCCAGAAGAAAACACACACGTCACAAATAAACTGAGAGAATACATGATAATTTCTGGATTTATCTATTCTCTTACTTGCTCTCGTTTTTTTCCTTTGCTTTTCTCTTCTCTTACAAAATTGGCCATAAGCCTTCTCAATATATAGGCTAATAATCTCCTACTAGCATATGTATTCGAACATCAAGTTGGACACAATTTTAACTTGAGTTACACACGGAGACAACTCTACTACATCTTGGACTCTAAGTCAAGATTATTTTTAACAGTGGCTTATTTGGCGTAATTAAAATTTTAAAAATTTAAAATAGAAATAATATGTTAGCTCATCACAGACGATGTAAATGAATACGGAAAAAAATAATCGGTAAAAAAGCTAAAAAAAATCAAAAGTTCTGAAAAAAGCAAAATTTATAAATAGTGAAAATAAGCTAGAAGTCAGAAGCTCAAATCGAAATGAGCGGGACTGTAGAGCTCCTCGATCGAACCCCCTTAACCATGTCATTATGCTACTCTAATCACTTCACTCGACTGACAGCGTTATTGATTTATAGTAGTGTTACAGTAGTACTGTCTAAGTTAAACACTAATTTAACCTTGACGGGCCCGTCCTTGGCATGAATGGATTAAGCTTGCATGTTTAGCTAATCGGCGTTCTGTAGCTAATCGTCTGTGGCGGAGAGAGAGAGATTGCTCCGTACATCGATCGGTCCACGTGCTTCTCTTTGCCGTGGAAATTGCTCGAGGAATTGCCCACCCACCCCATGTGATATGTTTTCGCGTGCCCTGATTCCGTCGCGTTTTCGTTTTGCGTCAATGCCACAGCAGGAGGCTTGGCTTGTTCGTTAGCCGCTGTTTATATGATGCAATTTGCTAAATGACATTTGAATGTTTTTTTGTAAGTACTTAATTTTTTATCTATTGGATGTTGCTATATGATCTATGCTATGCTTTTGATTTTTTTATTTTTTTCTCCGATGAACAATGTGATAATAAAATAATCAATTTGTTTAGTGTCATTGAGAGCAGCAACATAAACGAATAAGTAGGATTTTTATTGTCTTCCTTATGTTTGTCTTGTTCCTCTTTCTTACAATCTGTCATATCATTTTTTTACATAATTTGATTTATGTAAAACTAGTATATAATTGATATAAAAAAAACTATACAGAAAAGAATAAACTATATTAGATCATTCTTTAATATATCACATTACATACTAATAACTAATGAGCAAACTAGTGAAAGGAGACAAATATGCATCCAACGTCTATATAACTGAGTACTTCTTGATAAAATAGTACTCGAATAAGATGAAAGGTGATAGAATAATTTTATCCATTAGATCTAAATCCAAGGAATCAAAATTTAAATACTATTTAGCAACAAAACATTGAAGAACTCCTTAGACAGCGTCAGCTGTTTGCCTTGTTTCTACTGTACATCTAATAGCACAGTATTCTGCTAGACAATCAGTCTGCCCCACAAGACCATCAAGTCCTCTTTTTCTTTTCGTGCATAATCGACATCTCAATTGATGATTTTCGCGTCCATGATGATGTTTAGGCTTTGGCAACTCGCACGCTTGCCCCCATTCCCAGTCTAGACGGGTCGTCTCGTCGTTCTTCTTCGTCCGATAGATAATTTTTGTCTGAATTTTTTTTTTAAGATAGTAATATACGATAGAGCTATCGATATAGATAATATACATGATTTTAAAAAAACAATTTTAAAAAACCACTTATAAAAACCATCTAATTTATTTTAAATTTTAGAGAAGCCAAAATGTCATAGCCATACATAGACAGGCGACTGTAAAGGATCAGAGTAACATAACAAGAAGCTGCACGATTGATTATAGCCACCACGAAAACAATTGCAGAAAGGAATCGAGCAAATCCAGGCACAAACCGGCAGTAATTAACAGTGGTACATCGTCTAGTGCGAGCTATATATAAACGGCAATGCATGCTTCAATCTGCTTTCAGGTCACTCTTAAAGAGCCTTTCTTTCAAGGTAAATTTGTGTGCCTGCTCCAGACCATTCCGTCATCCTCTCATGACAAACAAACTCTGGTTTGCTGTACCTCTCAAGTCAGAGTGGTCTAGTCCGGCGACTGGCTGCCCGGCCGCACAGGAGGGCGTTCTTGGGGATCGGGTACTCATCGCGCCACGACGTCGACGGCGTCCAGACGCGCAGGTAGAACTGCTGCCCCAGGTACTGCCTGGCCCAGTTCTCCGATCTCACGTTCCACATGCCTACGTTGTCCAGGGGCATGTAGATTGCAGTCCATGAATTGGGGTAAACCTGATGGCAACACAGAATGAGATTATGATCATTGCACAAAGAGGAACAAAAGATGTCAGTATCGTAGCAGCCAACATTTGTCAGAGAGTGGCCATTGGAAAACGAACTGACAAGGCTCTTTTTCTTTTGTTTTTGAAGGGAAGATACCACAGCAAGATGAAAATACTACAAAAGGTTATTAGAAAGAAAATGGTACAGATATTTATCACTTCAGAATTTGTCACGCAACTCATAAGGCCAGTGCAACGCAAAGTTTACTTTTTTTTGACTGAATGCAAAGTTTACCTGTTAGGTAAGGATTTCTTGGTTTGTATGCTACAACGGAAAGAATATCCAGATATTTCAATATCATATCGCTCGCTGAATCAACATCACACGATTACAGGTTCAAGATAGTAAGTTCCAAAAAGAAGGGCAAAAAAAGGATCCAAGACAATGAACCGTGATAACCCCTTCAAAGCGCACAGTAGGGTGGTGAAAGAAGTACCCACAGCTTCTGAACATGACATTGTGAATTTCCTGATGGAGATTGGTCATTACATTGTTTATAAAAGAGCACATGCAAGAACTTATACAACAAGGCGGTTGAATGGGCAAGTTGGTGTGATCAATGCAATGCTATTGGTGAAGTGTGGCTCAAAAGTTGCCCTGACTTTTAAGTAACAGGGATTAAAATTAAAATGTCATCGTATTTCAGGATTGTTTTGCTGGTCTTAATAGAAGATCCAACCATCAATTGTTAACTAGCCTGATGATCTTGGCAACCACTTTCAGAATATGTTGAACACTGAAGCAACATAAAGTTGGATGGCCTGAAACTTACAGTGAATTTTGATGCATGAAGTGCAGTTAGCATATATGACTTGACAAATTTTAGATCATATATTCATATTCAACTAGAAAAAGCATCACTAAATCGAAACACAATCCAACCTTCATGAGTGACATATTCAGACGAAAGCAGAGCATCCGTACCTGGACAGTGTACCGCGAAACGGCATCCCTCAAGTTGTAGCTCTGCCTGCTTGCTGACGACCACTTCCCACCATCCATTCTACACGCGAATTTAGACCCATTCAGATCACCAAAACAGACAGGCAAGCATTCTACATCCTTGAAAAAAAAATGCGCATACCCGACGACCCAGAAGGCGTAGCCGTCGATGTGCCACGACTGCACCTCGTTCTCATAGTTCTCGAACACAACCTCAATGTAATCCCTGTAGCTGGCCCCCATGACGGACGTCTTGAGGTAGGCGCTGCCGAAGGCCGGGTTGTCGGAGATGGTGCCCACCGAGAACACGCCCGAGATCTTGTAGTAGTCGGCGATCTTGAGCGGCGTGTCCGCGTTGACGAACGACACGCTGTTCACCGCGTACCTCTGCTTCCCATTGATGGTCGCCGCCGAGTTGGCCAGCCTGATGGTCCTCGTGGTCGGCACCAGGCCGTAGTGGTACGAGCCCTGCGGGTTCGGCCTCGGCCCGCTCGCCGTCAGGTTCCATCTGGTTGCAAGTTTGCATCACCAGGTGAGCCACATTGCCAGTCACCGGTGACTGAACACTACTAGTCTGAATTTGTAGGAAGAAACTGAAACAATCTGACACACTGATCAGTGTTACCTGATAGAGCGGGCCTGGTTGAGTGACCAGTCGACCTGGGTGCTGGGGCCGCCGGGCAGGGGGCCGGGCGCCTTGCCGGCGGAGCTGGTGTAGTGCAGGATGGCCGTGGTGGATATGATCTTGGTGGTGAAGCGCGTGGAGACGACGATGGGGTAGTCGAAGCCGGGCTGGTCGGCCGTGAGAAGCACCGAGTAGGACTGGCCCAGGTGCACGTCTAGGGAGGAGTAGGCGGTCTGCATGGTGTGCGACCCCTCCACCTCCACCAGCTTCATCGTGTGCCCCTGGAACCTGACGTTCAGCGACGTCGCCAGGCCGACGTTGGAGATCCGGAAACGGTACGTCTTACCTGCAACGTTATGCAGCAAGCTTCAGAATTCCATCAGTTTCAGCTACAACTTAGACAGTCACTTCATTCGGAAGCTGAATGAATTCTCTTGCGGATTATACCAGGTTGGACGGTGAAGGTGTAGCCGTTCCAGCTGCGACCGTTGATGAGCAGGCCGTCAGGGAAGCCGAGGGCCTTGCCGCTGTCCAGCATGTACCTCAAATCCTGCGCAGGAATAAGCGTTCGTTGTTTGTTTCTTCAGACCACCAGAGAGAGCACTACTCCACCTTGTTCTGGTGCTACTAAGCTCCTCTGAAAAACTTACGGTGTGGTTGGCGTTGTACCAGTCGCCGATGAGGAGGGTGTAGTCGGCGGCGGGGGGCGGGAAGGGGACGGGGATCATGGGGCGGCTGAGAACGCGGATGCCGCCGAAGCCGCCGGCGGCCTTGTGGAAGGCGAGGGAGGGGAAGTAGAAGTAGGTGCCGATCTGGTCCTTCACCTGCAGGATGTAGGTGAAGTTGCCGCCGGGCGGGATCGGGCACGTCGTGCCGGCCACCCCGTCCTCGAACGAGTTCCTCCGCTGCTGGATCCCGTTCCTGCATTGCGTCGATCGGCCACACACATCATCACAGATTCACAGACGCTGGTGTGGTGGAGTTTTGAGATTTGCATTATCGATCAGTTGCTGTTTGGTCGATCATCGCCGTATCCAAAGCTGGAGGGATCGATCCAGTGAAACTTTAGCTAATTTTTGGTCGTGTTCTCTGCATAAGATCTGTTCATTTTGATGATCCTCTCGTTTGTGACTGAACACCTGTGCCACGGTGCAACTGTTGTTCTCTCGAGAATTCACGATGCCGTCGACGCATGCCACGATCTCTTGTCCGTGCACCTATCGCTTATCCCAATTGACACGCGTGTGCCCTCAAGGCACCTGTGAGTCCTTTGTCAGAAGGTTACATTCGAGCATAGTACTACTGGCCGTTTCTTACTAACTGCATCTGGGCCCGTACTAGTGCAACAAAGGTAAGCGTTTTAAATGCACTGCGCAGTGCTGTGCTAGTAGTAGCCATTGCAAAGCTTGTGTGGGTCGTATCCAAAAGAAAGCAGAGTCGGAATCGGAGCGCGCCTGCCCCTCTCTGGCAAACTGTGCGTGTCCCCACGGCCAAAACGCGCAATCAGTGGTCGGTTTGCATCTCCGCGTCGCCTATTCGGACAGACACGGGCCGAGCCGACAGCCATTCCGTCCCTATCTATATCCACCGCGTCGCAATCACGCCGTGTAGCGTAGCGGCCGTGCACATGCGAATGCGAATGCGACGCACGTAGTATTAGTGTACGCACATCGCAATCGCGCAACGGCTCGCCTCGCCCCAACGCTTGGCGGTTGGCACGGCCCACGCCTAACCAGCCCACCGACACTGCGAAGAACTAGCAGTTTCCCGCCACGAAAGGTCCGTTTTTTTCATGGAAAAATAGGAAATCTTGGGTGTATTTTATTTGAAGGCTTTTTAACAGAGGGCCCGAGGGTGGACGGTGGCAGGCAATGGGTGGCAATGGAAGGCGGTCGACGATGTCGAAAGGCGGGTCGACAAGGTAAAATCTGAAATAGCATCAGATTGGTTTAGGTGCTTGGTGTCGTGGCGAGACAGCGGGCTCACCATCGGCAGTTAGGGGAGATGGGGCAGGGCAAGGGCGGAGAAGAAGGCATGCAGAGCTACAATGGAGGAGGGAGACAGCAGAGAGGTGAAGGAGAAAAGGGGAATGGGAGGGCTGAATTGTGAGGTTACAGGTTCACGCTGCCTCCTGCATGGAACTGTTCTCATGTGCGCGTGTTTGCTACCTGGAGGTGTTTCTCTTTTGGGAGTATATGCCTTGTGCCCTTCACAACGGTCGAGGTACCCTGAATATCGACACGACCAGTGTGTTCTGTTGGAAGAGGGGCCAGCGCCGCTATCCCATCACCCAATTAAAACCGTGAGGTTACAGGTTCACGCTATCGAGAGAATAAACTCTAGCCTGCGGTGGATAAGAATCAAATTGGCTAAATATGCCAGTCAGTTGGGCTACGAGTCCACGACTAACCAAACATTCTGCTCATCCCAGAGGGAACGTACTAGAATCGACAGACAGGCATGGTGGAGACTAGTGACTGTGTTTTCCACTTTTGCTGACAAACAGGTCCCATTGGCTCCGGTACGGCGGAGCAGGGCCCACATGTCATCGACAGTTACCACTATTTCGGGAAGAAACCGTACGCAGAGCCTTGCGCTTGCGGACACTCCGAACCCATTGAAAGAAACATGCTTCACCCGACGGCCACTTCCAGCCCCACGGCCAAATCACAAGACAGTACAGGGAATTAAATCACGCTATCCAGATCGCCTAATGATAATATGATATGAGTTGTCACGAAATGAAAAGCTAAACCGCCGATGTCATTTGGCAGGCCGTGTGGATTACCCCGTGTAATAACGCTAATTAAGTCCGGTTTAAAGCGAACGGTAGGTACGGTGTGACGAAGCTCGCTGGAACAGAGCACTGCAGTTAGAGCGAGTTAGGCTGGCGAGCACATCCAGTGTTCAACAGCTGCGGTACTGGATCATTAACTTGTTGCGGTTCCACATGCATTCGGACTGTTAGTGTATGAATTTGATTTTCGAATCCCTTTGTGTGTGCTTAATGCGGAGCCTTGTGTTGGCGTGTGTGTCCCGACGTGGTGTGCGTAACGTGTGAAGCCTGTTTTTTTTTTTTCAGTTTTTAAAAGTTATTTTTCGATTTTTCTACGGTAACTAACTTTCAAACGGATTATCTTTTTAAGATAAAGTCTACAAATTAATTGTAGTATACACTGTTGTGACCTCATTTATATTAACTAAAACCATATACGAGTTATTGTTATTTCGTACCCCTCTTACAAACAGCCTAAAAAGTATAAATTATAGTTAAAAGCTATAAATCAGAGAAAAAAACAGACCCACGCATTAAATATCAAATGTGTGACGTGTGTGTTGCCAGCAGAATAGACTATGTCCATGGATTCAATTCTCAAACAAAAATCTGCAGTCACTTGTTGGAAACAGAGCATGTATAGTTAAATATGGAATAGATTGCAAGCCATATTTGCCAGGCAGTTGGGTGGGAATAAAAGGCACATTTCTAATGCCTTGTTCTAAATGATTTAGGTTTTTAGCTTTTGGATTTTAGAAGTCAGGAACCGAAATGAATACGTCGGTTTCTTAATTTCGTCTTTTTTGCATTGTATATGGATATATAACATCATTTTTCTTTTTCTCTCTCGTTTTTTCTTTAGTTTTCTTTAATTGAATAACTCAGAAAAAACTAATAACCATTACAGTACACTTTCATCTGACAGCTAGAAGTTGCAGTCGGTTGGAGCGAGCCCTTAGATGTTAGGATTGATTTAGTTATGGTTGATATTACATGACACTAAAACATATTGATATACTCATAGGACACTCACGGTGGTTTGATACTTAACCTTGGTACTAGAGGAGAGAGAGTGGTTAAGTGGGATTTTAGAGATACTAGAGGGCCCTACTATTATATGGATCTCTCATCTTTAGGAGAGGATAGCCTACAAAATAGTATCAAGTTCTCCCGATGCACAATCTGTTACTATTATTTTCTTAGATTTATAAAAAGTTTGATACTTAAATGAGTATCGATGTCATTCTCTCTTCCCCCTCTCCCAAAAATCCGATACAGTATAGCTACAGTATCAAACATAAGCATAGCTACACTATGGAGCACAAATGACTGTTGGGAATGTCCTCAGTACTGTTAATGAATTAACTACGGAGAAGTGGTACGTACGAGGAGAAGATGAAAACGAAATGAATGGATTAATTAGGAGGTACCAGGAGAGGAGGAACGGCTCGTTGAGCTTGTTGAAGACGTTGATGATGAGGTTGTCGTTGGTGACGGCCTCTATCTGCGGCCCTGGGAACTGGTTATTTATCAGTATCCCCTGCAATCCCATTTATTCACCATGGACGCATGGTAATTAGTTAGCCTCCCAAGCCATGCACGGTCGCAAATTTTACTCACGCAGAGAGAGAGAGAGAAAAAAAAACAGAGCAAGAAGAGAAAGCAGAATGCACCACACCTGCTGCTTGACGCCGAGCGGGGAGATGTCGCCGTAGGTTACCGTCCACGTGAAGAACCGGTAGGGGTTGTCGCCGGCGACAAGGACGGAGAGGAGCGGGAGGCCGACGAGGAAGAAGAGGAGAGCAACGGCGGCGCTGTCATTGCTCGCCATTGTGCTGCGCCCAAAAGTGATCTCTGGCGGCAACGGAGCTAGATGGGAAGAAAAGGAGACTGTGTGACCTGTGAGTGGGATGGGAGCTAGCTCTTATGGGGTCGTCGGCATGAGAGCATTGCTCGAATGGTGAATGGGTTTTCGTGGACGAGATGGAAAGGGCAAGGAAGCGGGGTGATGGAAATGGAGTGTGGTAGTGGGTGTTTTTGCAGTGGTTTCGCCCGTGGGGTGTCGGGCACCGGGCACCCTTTTGTAAGCGAGTTCTGGCCTGGGGGAAGGCAGGGTAGAGGATGGAATTGGTATATGCACTAGTATGCGTTCTTGTGCTTGATTTATATGTGGATTTATTATGGCTGGACATTTGGGTAGGTCTGGGTAGCCAGTGGATAACTTTTCAGTTTAGAGGCCGTTCGGTTGGACTGAAATAAACTAGCTTATGTCTAAAATTACACTGTAGCTGTTTGAAATTACACTGTAACTGATAGTGATTTATTTTGTGTAACTAAATTTTAAAAAAATTAAAAAAAAAATAGATTAGACTATCACGGACAATGCAAACGAATACGAAAAAGGGCGAAAAAGCTAAAAAAGACAAAAAAAAACAAGAAAAGGATGAATTTAGGAATGGTAAAAATAAATCAGAAGTCAAAAACTCAAGCCGAACTGAGCGAGGGGACGGATTTGGTGTGAACATTGTTAATTGTTTGTAGAAGCACGTATCTTGTGTGTTTTGCACTGTATCAACCCATAAAACTTGAAATGAATGCGGACTATATTGCCGAATATATAAGTTAGGGCTCAAACAAAAAATATACCTGAGCATGCTTGTGAACTTCCTTGAATTTGAGGCTAGAACACACTTTAAATCTAGCTTATACAAGTAGCTAGTTCGAGTAAAATCTAGTGTGGATCGTATCAAAAGAGAAAGTTCAACTAGCAATAGTACAAATACTCCACCCGATTGCAAATATAAGGATATGTTTGTAATGCGATTTTTTTGTGCAATTTCAACGTTCGAAACAGGCCCTAGATGGTCCTAGAATTTATGCCCGTCAAAAATTTTTTTGTTTGATATTTCACATATAAAAAAATTGACTAGACTGACTACAGGAAAATGACGTGACACAAACTATAGAGCTTCAAATGATAATCAGATATAATATTTTTGTGTGCCAGCCACATGTATCTTTGTTGTCACCATTTTGATCCTGGTTGTTACAGAATTTTCTCCTATCAGTCATTTTACACCGTAGACCTCGTTTAAAGGGAGTACAGGAAACTGTCGTCACCGACGACAGTCAGGTCCCACGTGTCATCGACAGTGACGAAACAAAAAGCACGAAGTCTACGTGGGTGATGCGATACGACGGCCTTGTTGGGCTGCGGATGTGGGATTCAGCTGTCACGGGATGACGAAACGGCGGGGCGTGGACGCCGCGCACCATCATCGTACGAGGCGGGCCTTCGATGGCGCTACCCGCCGACGCGCGCGGCTCGGCCGCTTCTACCCGCTACTGCTGCTGTGTGCTGCCCGGTCAATCCGCGCGGATCGCACCGGGAAAATTTGGCCCCGCGCTAAGTTAGTGTGAAAAATAGTGACTTATGGTTTAAATTATACTATAATTAATTAAAATTATACTATAGTTGAAAGTGACTTATTTAGCATAATTAATTTTAAAAAATTAAAAATAGAAAAATATGTTAGATCATCACGAACAACGCACGCGAATATGAAAAAAAAAGAACCGACAAAAAAGCTCAAAAAAAACAAAAGTTCATAAAAGACAATTTATAAATAGTAAAAAATAAGCTAGGAGTAAGAAGTTCAAGCCGAAATGAGCGGGACGTTTAAAAACATCAGTCAGGTCAGGTTTGGACTGAACATTCCCTCTAGAATTGAACGTTTTGGGCTGGGACATGCAGTGCAGGTGTTTGTTGTTGGGTCTAAATCTGGACCGTGAAAATTGGCGCAATCTCTCGAGGCTGCGGCCCTACTACTACGAGTGGTGTAGTATTTGAGGGCAGTCAGGCACTGCCTGCTTAAACTTGGGCGTGTCTCTGGTCTCGTCAGAAGGCATAGGATTAGGAGGAGGCATGTATAGTATAGTATAGGCATAGCTAGCTGGGGTCCGCACTCTGCACGACCCTTCAGTCCGATGGAAAAGGCTGGAATGGAATTCTCCCACTTTGCACGGCTCACGTCGACCTCTCCGGCTATGCATTTGCCCGGTCACACCCGATTTGTAAATGTGTAGAGTCATCTGTGAACGAAAAACAATGCAGCGTTCGATTGAAGTAGAAAGAAATTAAGGAAGAAACGGGGGAAAATCTGCTTCATGAAAAGGAAAAAGACAAAATTTACTATAAGACACTCATATTTTGTTGCATTTTCTTAGCTCGTAAGTTTGTGGTGTCTTTGTTAGAATACACTACTAAAAGGAGGCCATTTGCTCTGTAACACTGAGGCTGATAAAATATAATTTTCGGTGCCGAGGAGAGAGATTTTAGGAAACGACTCTCGTTGCCTCTCACCCTTCTTGGTTCGATCGAACCGAGTAGGTTGAGTTGGTTCACACGTCAGTAGCTATGGTCTATGGAGTAGGTTTGAGCGAAGTGATTTAAAGGGTGGGACTTGCATATATAGAGACATGACTTTGCCTTAATTAGACTTTCTATCTACATCAGACTCATCCTACTTGGCAGCCACATCGGGGCTCATCCCTTCGTTCCTGAATAGAGAGCGAGAGGGAGACCGAGGAGGCGGCCATGGAAGCTCTGGCTGAGCTCGGTGCCAGCAAGGGAGGTGACTATGATAGCTGACAAGCACCAAAGCGGAACCCCACAACCATGGCGACCCTATTGGCGGTGACAGCGCAGCGGTAGGCGATCTACAATGGCCAAGCGGCTACGCAGATAGCGGTGGTGTAGGGCTACTGTGACGACCACTAAACGGTGAGTAAAACAAAAAATGGAGCACACTATGAGCATCAACACATCTAGAGGAACTCACTCATACATACAACAAGGACGGAGTTGGGTCAGGGGCATTCTGGCGACGTGAGCCAAGAGCGGCACGTCGAAGTCCACATGGCAGCGATGACCTGAGGACGGAAGGCCTAAATTAGAGGTGGGGAAAGTTTGAGGGAGGTAAAGGGATGCTCTAGTGGGAAGGATTTGGGCCAATCCTCACCAGGGAAAAGATGGCATCGGTAGCAGCGAGTTTCGGCTGGACACGAGGGAGATAGTGGCGCACGGTGCTCTTGTGGTAAAAACGTGAAATTGATTGAGGAATTTTTCTATTGATATTGTGGAACACGATGTGACACGAATGAATTTTGTTGAAGCTCACCACACACATAGGATTTGGGCTCAGCGGCAAGGGCGACAAGAGGGGAGTGGAGGGGATGAGGTTGGGCGCAACAGACAGGTCGGGCACAACCATATACCTATGGTATGTCTCAGCCATCCTGCACCGAGTCTAACTCGAAGGGCAATATGGACATTTCCCCAATGTTCTCTCTCCTCGAACGATTGAAAATTATACTTTACTTCTCAGTGTCTTAGAGCAAATAACCATTTTTAGTAATGTGTGCTAGCAAAGATATGAAAAACTAGTGTCTTCGAGCAAATGACACAAAATATGGGTGCCATATAACCAATTTTGCCAAGCAAAAAGCTCAGTGACACAGGGCTTTGCTGAGAAGATGGGCCACGGCCCATGAAGCCCAGCGAGAATTTTAGTGGGAGTATTTGTTTTTATTTAACAAAAAGTGTAGGGGGTTTTAGATAAACAAATCCGATCATGTACAGTACGAAAGCACAGTAAGTACTTAGACAAAAACTCTCATGGAAAATTGCAACAACATATACTCTAAAATTGGTAATGACTGTTATAAAAAAAGAAAAAAATGCGATCCTAATACAGAAATTAAGAAGCGCACTCCACGGCCGTTTGGTGCCCCGGCTTCATGCATGACTTTTGGTGAGTTTATCCCTTGTAACTTCTGCACCTCGAAGGGGCTCATCGCGGCTGAAAAGGCTCTCATCTTGACTGAAATAAAATAATTTATGACTTATGACTAAAAAAATAAAAAAAACTAAAAACTTAGAAAAAACAAAATTAAAAAATAGTAAACTATAAACTAGAAGCTAAAGCAAAAACAAGCCAAACATTTCCGCACTACGTTTACTACAAGTCAGCACTTCATACTCCAGATGTTATGAAATTTTAGCAGATCATACATTAGAGAGAGAGAGAGAGAGAGAGAGAGAGAGAGAAGAATAATTTATTGATGCTTATCTAACAATAAAGAATCACTAAACATACACCCACTGCTCATCTAACAAGTCCTCCCAAAAATTATCGTTTTGTTACAATCAACATGATTAACATGTTCCTGTCATGTCCAAAAATTTGAATTCATCATTGTAAACACCACCATCACGCTCAGCAGCAACCGGAGGATGAACAAGAACCCGTTCTCCCTTCCAGTTCTCAGTCTCCATATCGCAGATCCCTCAGCATCACTTGTCTGCGTTGTTGTCGTATTTGTGCCGCCAGATTTGGTGACATTGCTCAACAGCTTACTGCATGATAATAGCCAACATTAGCAGAAGTCCAGGTACGGTGAGAATTACGATATGCAGCATTTGATCTCACACTTCGCTATTCAAAATGGGTCCGAAATCGACAAGACACAGTAGCCTATTAATTTCTTCTCCGGATCAGAAGTTTTTAGAAACTAAAATTTGCTATTATAATTTCAAGCTCTAGTAGGATTTCATAATTCTTTAATTTGAGGGATTTCACCTCAGTAAATCTTCTACTCAAAGATATGAAAGAAAATGGAAATTATCTGCATTATTGCTTAGCAAACGCCCTACATGTACCCATGTCTACTTGCACGCACATGTTTTAAATCTTTTTTAAGTAAAGAGAAGGTCCACAATGCATAGCAGAATTTGAAAGAAAGTATCATGGAATGATTTTATTGCCAACGTTACCCAGTCCCTGCGTGGCAAAATAATCCCTTTTTACCCTTAAGATGCCATGCTATCCAATAAATAATTGGTTGGACAATATCAAGGACATTATTGAGAAAATTTTCAGTTATGTACCTTCCAGGAAAGATGCAGCTATCATGACCTGCACAACAAAAGACATTCATTTGTTAGTAAATCAGAAAGGAGCTTCAACGTAAATTTGAAAGTGATACTTGTGAAAGATTGAAGCTAACTCATCTACATGAATATATGCACAAATTGTTATCAACTTCTCCCTTAAACTACCTTGAGGCAATAAATGTGATACTGTGATCAGAGATGGCCAAATATGTGATCATGTGAACAAAACAAGCTAGTCTGGACATGTGTATTGGCTTGAGATGAGAGGTTAAAAAAACAGAATGTGACTTCTAAAGAGTTATACGAAAAAATGAAGAAAAAAAATCAATTTTTTGCTAGCAATTACTTGCACCTGTAAATAATCACATGAGCACAAAATTTCTCATTCAGAGGACCCTTCAGGACTAGTAAAAGAAGGAATTGGTCCACATTTTAGTAAATTAGTACATGTAAGCCCACGGAGCCTGATAGTACATGCCATGGGGAGCTTTGGCCTCCCATCACAGAAAGACCATGCTGCAAACTTGCAGTAGATCTTGATGTTAAAAGAGTAGTCTTTTCTGATGTTAACAGCCTAAATCTAACTCAAGTTTCGTGTGTATGAATAACTTCTTGTATTTCTGTCACACACATTACCAGTTTGCAAAAGAGAACACAATCTATACGGCACTAAGGACCACAAAATTATCATTGGCTGGGCCAGTCTGTAACAGCATCCCCATTGACCAACCTAAACGATATCCTAACATCTAGGTCAGTCAACTAAATAAAGAGCTTTCATTCAGTACTCCTTGTACCAGTCAACGATTAATTGGCTCACTAAGAAAAGGGTAAGTAAATTAAACACAGAATCACCAAATCCTAACATTAGCTATCTTTTCAACATGGTTGTATATAATAAAGCAACCTGGGGAGAAAATGGAGAACACCATATGCTCCATGTAATAATACTATTCCCATACCAGACAACAATACATGCTCCCAACATACACCCCAGTTGGCCACTTGCATGGATTACACTTTGCCTTGACTTTTGATCTGCAATACGAATTTCAAAAGGTCTAGATGACATCCAGATCCGAAACATTCCAGCATGCACGTTATCTTTTCGTTTATCCCCTTAGATTTTTCTCTAGGTTTATATAGTTCATTTTGTACTAGACAAGGCCACTGTCCAAAGAAGTTGCTACTTGGACACAACCAACATGAGTTCAGTACTTCCGTTTCTCTGTATGAGCTCAATGCAATTCTTGTGACTGACATGGTACCATAATCCAAATAGCAAGAATACCTCGCTTCCTCACCATATGCTTTATGCTGGCTGGTGTACAGAGCCATTGCCTTTCAGACAATGACTTCTTCTGTAGTTGTAATGCGTGTAACTGATTTTATGTCCCGTCAACATCGGTGAACCATGACTAAACACGTCACAGTGATGTTAACAATTTATTAACCATAGTTCAACTGTTAGTGACGTGATGTTAACAAGTTATTAACCATAGTTCAACTGTTAGTGATAGGGCACACAAGCAGCTACACGGTCACAACTACAAAAAGCCTCAATGTAGTACTTGGATGTCATGAAACAATGAAATTTCATGACAACAAGACTTTGGGATCCATTGATATGCCAAGGTATGATATTGCCCCAAAAAAAAAAGGCAGAATTCCAAATATTCCCGTTTGCTACCCAACAAAGCCCAAAACCCCACCAAGTACACAAGGTTGCACATGACAATGCAATGCGTATAAATGCAGGAGCACCTATACGCAATCATGACACTTTAGCTTTTGAAGCATGCCACAGGTCATTATGTATGCAAGACCTAGACATCACCATTTGCCATGATTTTACTTGGTCAAAAGTTGCAATTTTGTTCTGAAATATCACACATTCTGAAGTTTTCCCCTCACTAAATGAGAAGACAACCTCAATGCGGTCCCATTATAACGCAGGTAAAACAACCATCATTTCCTCTCAAAGCGGTCCCATTATAATGCAGGTAAAACAACCACCACTTCCATCTTCTGGCACCTCCCTGGAGTTGAAATGATATACTAACAAACAAGAATGAGGTTAAACTCAGTTAGTACTGGGATGACAAAGCTGGTGAAAGTGATGGGGGCGAGGTGTGCAATGTACCCTTTCTCGCATGTGACGTGTGCTCCTACTCACATGCGAGAAAGGGGTTTCTTTTTTGCAATCTTGTGGCGTCTTTTTCCTCGTTATGAAATGGTATTGGCCTATTGGGGCCTCGTGTGTTACCAATCAAACCAGCACACTCCACGCCCCGAGCACTATCTCAGACTTGGCAGAGCACCAAACAAATCTACAACCAGATCCAGCTCAGCTTCTGTCTACTCTACACTACCTTTCTCCCTCTATTTTTATGTGGTCATGGACTCAATTCATATTAAAAAGAGCGCTGCTAAGCGTACAAAATCACATGGATGAGTCACTGACAACTGGGTCCCACCAAAGGCAGGATTTGGAAGCCACAAACCTCACAAGAAGTGTCAAGAACTCGCCTGAATCCTATACTGGCTACAAAAAATGACACTGTCAAATTAATGGTCTGATTTGTTCTGAACCCATCTTTTCATGGAACTAACAGCAATTCCTCCCAAATAAAACGACAATTAGTTGCTGCACTCCTACCCAACCTAGAAGGAAAAGCAACCTTTCTCCTAACAATCAATGGAATAATAAATACTATTGCACTTAGTGTTGTTCTCCGACGAAAAGACAAACCGAACAACTTTCCGCGATGGTGTTCCACGAATGCCATCTACTTTTGGGGGGTGACAATGGCGTCCCTCCTACTTGAGATCGACGCCGGAATCTGCAGACAAACGTTTTCCCACTGGCTTATTGACCTACTACACTTACTTGGTCTGACGCATTTGGCGAGATCAAAGAAAGAGCAAAGAAAAAAAATCATGGCAAATGGTGATGTATCAACACCTGACCAGTTGCAATTCTTTAAAGACCTAAAGGGGATCGCGAGAAACTACAGGACAAGTGAACAAACCTCAATGCCAGTCAGCCTAAGCTAGTCTAAGTAGTCACTTGTCAAATGATTAACAGGTGCATTTCTTCTTCACTCCACGAGCCTCACTCTTTACTACTCAGCACTCACTAGCATGAGAAGAACCATTTACCAAACAAGTAATGCTACTGAATCCTTGACAATTCCAAGCAAACAAAAAAGGAACACAACCAATAGCATTTGGCAAGAGCAAAGAAAAAGAAAAGAAAGATCAAATGTCAAACCCAAGAATGATCAATGTTCACCAGATTAGCATGAAAATTCACTTCCCAAGCAATGCCATATGAATGCATCAGCAGTTAGGAAGAGGAGAGGTTAATTAGTTGTTGGAAGCTGTATTAGTAGACAAGAAGGCGCAAGGGTTCTTGGTACTCACTGGGATCGGTGGTGGTGACCATGCCGGCGCCCTGGAAGTAGCATGAGCCGGCGGCCTTACCCTGCGACTGGTAGTAGGTGTCGAAGGCGTACGAGGCGTGGCTCCGCACGTCGTTGGGCTCGTAGCACCCCTCGCCGGGCTGTATCGCCGTGCAGTCGGAGCGCCCGGGGCCGCACGCCCAGTCCATGGCCGCCTGCACCGCCTTCTCGTCCGCGTCGTCGGACGCGATGCAGAACGTCCGGTCCGTCGTGTCGTTGGCCAGGAAACCCCCCGTCCCGGACACGTGGAGCAGGTACACCGGCGTGCCGTTGCCGTAGAAGAGGCCCCAGTTCGCCTCCGACACGGGCCCCGGCCGGAGGTCCTCGTTGAAGAGCTCGTAGATGTAGACGCTCGCCTGCGCGCCGGGGCGCATCGGCGTGCCGGGCTTGTCCATGACGTGCTTGATCAGGTTAGAGTTGTACGAGTCGGCGTTGTCCCTGGTGGCGTACGGCTCGGTCTTCCGGTCCCCGTACGACGGCCACCCGGTCTCGGTGACCAGCACCGGCACGCCGCCGCCGCCGCCGCCGCTCACGTTGAGGTTCCTCACCGCGACGTGCACCGCGTCGAGCATGGCGTCGAACACGTTGGTGTAGTGGAGCAACGTGTTGGGGTCGACCATCTCCAGCGACGGCGGCAGCGGCTTGAACAGCGCGTTGTCGAGCGGGATCACGCCGTTGCTTTGCATAAGCGAGTAGTAGGGGTAGAGGTTGAGCATCAATGGCGCGGAGGTGTTGGCGAGGTGGGAGAGGAGCGGGAGGAGGAAGGACTTGGCCAGGGACTGGTTGAAGAAAGCCTGGGACGGGGGGAAGGGGTCGAGGACGACGGAGAAGGGGAGCGGGGTGGAGACGGGGATGGAGGAGAGGTTGGCGGCGGCGAGCGCGGCGGCCAGGGACTGGATGGCGGGGAGGAGGACGGGGAGCGCGGAGGGGAGTGCGGACGGGACCTCGTCGCCGACGGCGATGGCGGAGATGAGGCCTGGGCGGCTGGAGTTGGGTGCTGCGAAGGGGAGCACGCGGCGGGAGACCCAGGAGGAGGCGGTGGCCGGGGAGGAGCCCAGCGCGAGGAGCTCGTCGTTGGGGACCCCAACGATGGCGCGGGCGCCGGAGGAGGCCAGCGCCGAGAGCAGGCGCGGGTCGGCGTCGTAGAGCCGCACGCGGGTGATGCGCTGCGCGCGCACGAACGCCGCGAGGTCCGACGGCGACAGCAGGTTCGTCACCGCCGTGCCGATCGTCACGCCGACGTACGGCTCGCCGGAACCACCACCCCCACCCGCCGCCGACACCACCGAATCTGCAGTCGTAACACCAACGGAGCCGACATTACCAAGCAAGAAACAGAGCACAGTGAAACACACAATCAACAAACACACAGAGAATCCACAAGCTAAAGGAGCAAAAAAAAAAGCAATCAACGTGACGAGAACAAGCAAACAAAAATCAAGAAAAGCTGAAGAATTTGGAAGCCAGGAAGAACAAGGTGACATCAATCAAGTAGGAAAGGAAGAATTTGCAGTGGAAGAAGACGAGCGAAAGAGAGGAGCGAGCTTACATGGTACTAGAGAGGAATGGATCGAGAGGAGGTGGAGCAAGAGGAGGAGCAAGCTGCTGCCTCTGCCTCCTCTGCTCCTACTCCCCATTGGGAGTGTGCTCTCCTCCTCCTCCTGATGATTTCTGGGGCTGCTTCTTTTGAGAGAGAGAGAGAGAGAGAGAGAGAGAGTGACAGAGAGAGATGCTGCTTTTGATAAGCTCCTTGCTTTGCTTTCTCTGGGAATTTCCTTGCTTGATTTCTGTGTGCTGGGGCTGGGGCCTGGAGGGAGGCTGGAATTTGAGGGTTGGTGGTGTGGGCAGGAAAGAGTTGGTATTTGGGGATTTTGGAGTTGAATCTAGAATGGGCTGTTTGTTTCTTCTTCGTTGTTGGTTTTCTCTGGGGTTGATTTGGTAATTAGTGTCTGATCTTGCTTAGCTATGTTCTCAGCGGGGGGGAAGGGGCGGACCGGCGGAGAGTAGGGGCCAGTGGGAGTGTGCCACCTGGACAGTGGGGGCCCAGCCTCCAAAAGACTGTCAAGAGTGGTTACGCCCTTCCGCCTCACTCCATCGAAGCTGCTCCAGTTTTAACTGTGCACTTGTGCACATTTTTCAGTAATTTATATCCGTTTAGGCTTCGCACGTTTTGACTTCAGTTTTTATCCACTAGTTCGCTATTTTTTAATTTTATCTTTTTCTAGTTTATTTAGACTTTTTATCTTTTTTATGTTTTTTTTGTATTGTCTGTAATGGGATAAACTCTTTTTTCTATTTTAAAATTTAATTATGTCAAAAAACTAATAGCTGCTACAGTACAAAATAAACCGACTACAGTGAAAAAAAACCAAAAGCTAAAAAAAGTCCAATTGAGCATAGCCTTAGGGTTTAGGGCTCATTTGGAGCGTGTGAGTTTCACAGAAATTTGACAGAAGACGTTTCAACTTTCACAGAAATTAGGAAAAAGTGGGGCGTTTCAAGAGGAGCCTAAAGCATGTATAAAATGCAAAACAAAAATTGCATGAGTTTTTATAGAAATAGAGCGATTGCACTAGAAATCCTACAAAATTTTCATGCATTCCTGACGAATCCTAAAATAAATCTCAAAAATCTCAAAAATTTCAAAAATCAGATAAAGACTAAATAAATCTCAAAAATCAGATAAAGATAAAAATAAGAAGCTAAAAGCCTAATACACCAGACAACGCGGATGCTACAATCAGTAAACTGCACCCGCCAATCCAGGTGACATGTAGTACTGGCAGTACGACGAAATCAGTAGAAATTTCAGGTCGGGAACTTGTAACGCCAAGGGTCCCAGTCTCCCAGAGAAACTCTGACGCTCTCGTACACATATATAGTACTAAATTTGACAGATTATGATGAAGTATTGAAGAGGCCAAGCAGATTTGCTGTCTGAATTACTTGGACGCAGCCGAGCCGAGTTGCTTGCTGGTGCTAAAGCCAAACATTTTGTGATCAGTGCAACTAGAATCAATGTTCAGCTCAAGATCATATCCACTAAAAACTAGAAATAGCTCTTTTGAGAAAACCAGGGACAAACATAGGCAACTCACACAAATTTTCCATTTCATTTATAGACCAATATCTACTGCCAACAAACTGAAGTTTCACATATACATCAGCCCTTCTAGAAAATTCCATCAGTGATGAATGTGTCAAGACAGGACTTCTCCCCGGCAGCATCACTACAGCAGGTTAATATCAATGACACAAGCAAATGCAGTAGCATGCCCCCCACTTGTGCTATAGGGGAAATCCTCCCACATCACATTCATGTGGACCTGCAATTGATCTCAAAACTATGAAATTAATATTGTATTAATGCACAGCAATAGGATGTGTTATTCATGGTTGAGAACGGCAGTAAGAAAAAGAGACATACATAAGCCATTTTGGTATATAATGGATGCTAGGCTGGGGCAGCTTTATGAACCAACTGAATCTGAAAGTAGATGGTTCAACGACTTCTTACTATAATCAACAAGAATAAACTCAAACTTTTGTCAATATTTCTGCGCCTGTCCTAGTGACCAATATGGTATGCTCGAACTGTGCAGCCCAGCTGCCATCAGCGGTGACAGTAGTCCATCCATCTTCCCATGTAACACACACTGTTTTTTCCATTGTAAGTAAAGGTTCTGCAAAATTTCAAGGATTGTCAAATTGATTTGAAATTTTATTATAAGATAGTGTTGGAACTCTCCGTTACCAATTAATATACAATACCAAGAGATTCTAGGATTACATATAATGCCTAATTATCAAAACATAACTCTTTACATTTTCTTTATAGCAGCTTTTTATCTTCTGAAAAAAACATGCTCAAGCATGGGTAATTTACTGATAAATCCAACACATGGTTTTCTAAAAGAAAATTATAAATTGTTTGGAAGTGGAAATCCACATATAGCAGTTAGGATTAGGGATGGGAAACAGTAAAGGATAATCCGTTTTATCCGATATCGTATCCGAGAAAACACGAATGTGGTAAGCAAAATCCATATTCGAGAATGTTCCTATTTGTATTCGAGAATGTTCGTATTCGTATTAAAAAATGTTCGTATTTGTATACGAAAATATTCGTATTCGTATTCGAGACTATTCGATTCGTTTGCATCCCTGACGATCTCCCTGGGGATGATTGTAGGAAACAATTTTCTAATGAACCAAGGTTCACAAGTAAGAAGTGAAAATTACTTTGCATAATTTCCAACTCTATACGCTAGATTGCTAGCTCGTGTAGACGTGGTCATGTTATATAAATTTGTTCTATCGAGACTTGTTACAAAAGTTTTAGGATATTTGCATTCGACCGAATTAAGTACATATTCGTATTCGTTACGACATTCGATTCATATTCGAGAATGTTCGAATTCGTATTCATTTTAAAAATAGGAATTTGTATCTATATTTATTTTTAAAATATGGATTCGTACTCATATTTGAGACGATTCGATTCGTATTCGATCCGTTTCCATCCCTAGTTAGGATAGTGGAGAGCTGAGAGTACATACCAATGGTAAATGTTTGACCATCAATCATTCGCCCAGAGTTGTCATTGGCTACAAAAGAGAGATTTCATTAGTCTGATGTACACTTTAATCCTCATGCATTAGTTCAGCATAATATCTGTTAAGAGTAGCTCCTCATATAAGGCCCATGAGGCCCATAACTCTTTTGTATTACGCCCTTGTAAAAACAACAGTGATGAATATACAGTAAAAATTAGTTTTTCTCTCACATGGTATCAGAGCATGCTGCGGCCGTCGAATCCCTAGCGACCAGCACGTCGCCAGAGCATTCCCGTCGTTCTGACAAGACAAATAAGCAGTATGGTTTGACTAGGATGAAACATGGTCTACATGACCCAGACATTTGCGAGGGGAAAAAAAAGACTACCTCAATCTGCCTAGGACTGATTGAACAACGAGTATTGGACACGGAACTCGCTGAACAAACTAGCACAGAATAATTTCGTGACTGCACTAGACATAATTAACATACCAGCTGGGCAGGATGTACCAACTGAGATGGGAGTTTGTGGAAGCTGCGTATCTGAAAGGGCAAAAGAGAAACACGTTAGATAACACGGCAAAGGAGGAAAAAGAATAGCTGGATGAGAACAACATGCGTGCATATTGCGTGTAGCAAAGGCTGTTCGTCAGTAGCTGCAGGTCGTCTGCACTGAACTAGTTGTCATTTCTCAGCACATGGTAATGTGTAGGACGGATTGTTCCCTGCAGTTAGAGGGTAGATTTGCTACGAGCAAAGCTAGCAAGAAGAGGAGCAAGTTAAACATGGTCCTACACTTTGTGAGGTATGATGCATTACATGTGGTATAATGACTGCACAGGAAAGAAAAAAAAAAAAGAAGCCTGTTGGGTGGCAGATTTGGCGATCGACCACTGTGCCTGCAGAATGAAGTTTACAGACAAGTAAGCAAAACTGCAGCTGGAAAAATCCATCAAGATTGCATTTAACAGTATATAAATCTCGCGTGGCAAAATGTTTTCATTCATGGTCATGTTACTACTATTTATAAGTTAAACTCAAAAGCTAATATGAACGAACTTTAGAGGTATAGCGCAATTTATTTATGCATTTTGTTCTTTATTTTAAATCATTCGATCTTCAAGTCATGAGTAGTAAAAAAACCGCCGAAAAGGATGTGAAGAATCCGGTCGTGTGGTGTGTGTTGTCCACACTCCCCTTGTCCCTCAGTCCCCACTGAAATTGTTCCGTACATATGGTCCATATGAGCCCAAGATAACCACCACCCAAAATTGCAGCCAGTGATCGACATCGACGCCTTATGTACCATCAGAAAACGGCATATTTTTGTTTGACTATCCGCAGCCACTGAAATTCTCGAGGCTTAAAGACCTCGCCAGATCGATCTAAGCCGTCGATTTTACACTAGACGAACAACACGAAGCATGCTGTCCATGTCTCCACGTTCAACAAAACGAAAAACAAAAACAGGCATGCTGTCTACGTCTTCACTTCTCCACTTCGGGATATTTGGATCCACAAGGAGTTCGCCGTGGAGAGACCACCAAAAACCAAAAAATTCGAGCCACCACACATGATTCGTGTTTCTGGAGCAGCTGAGCGCTCAGCCTCCCGTCTCAACGTCCACACAAGAAACCGGCCACATTTTTGTTAGCTAGGCAAAGCGATCGTCCTTGTCTTCTGTATCTTCCATGCATGACAGATCAGACTTCTTCTGAGTAGCGGTGACCGGTGAGAGGCATAACAAGTAAGAAAAAACGAAAAATATTGTAGGCACTGAGCAGAGCCAGAGAGCCACACGAGATAAACTAGAACTATCGTACGTACAAAAGACAACAAGATATATACATGTCGCTAGTGAAGTCCCCATCGCATACACGCACGTCAGAGCACTTGCAAGTTGTAGCAATGGTATTACTTGTGTTGCTATGGTGTATTTGAACCGCTCTTTAAAGATGAGGAACCAAAATACTAGTACCACCTAAAAAAAATAGCATCACAGAGTTTTCAATGGGTTAGGAAGCTTTTTGGCTTGTAGTTTAAAGCCAGCCTTTTGGCTTAAGAAGCTTAAAAGCAATCCACTTTTAAGCCAAACCAGGCTGTTTGGCATTCTACCTTTTATAGCTTTTGAGCGAGAGTTTATTGTTGAAATGTCTAACATAACCTTGTTCTAATGTCAGATATGAATTTCATTACTATCCAATAATTTGAAGTTTTTCATGGCCTCATAAAATTTGACCAACAACGAAATTAATCATTCAAAGAAAAAATAAGTCAAATCACAATAATAATTGGTGGAACACACAACAATCAGATGTAATTCAATTCATGATCACAAACTTGGTAATCACAGTTCAATTCTGAAAAGGAATGAAAAATGTAAAAAAAACCACATCTTCACCGGTCACCACCGTGGTGTATCCACTATCGTCGAGCCACCATTGGCCTCACTAACGGGTTGTCGTTGTCATCTGAACAACATCGCTCTCACCGTCGGGGTCAGGAGATGATCTGCCACCACCGCCTAACCTCCCCCTCCTCTAGATCTGAATAGAGGAAGCATATCTACCGAGGGGCGGCGAATGAGGTCAGCGAAGGTAGGTCAAAGGAGGAAGGGCTAGTGGAGTGCGATGTTGGTCAAGTACGAAGAAGGGGGAGTAGCTGGCCAAACGAAGATGGAGGTCAAGGAAGGGATCCAGTGGTGACAGTGGAGATCCGAACGGGAGTTGTGGTGGAGATCCAGATGAGATGTACGGGGCCGCGAAGAAGTGTCAGAGGAGCGGGGAGAATGGGGTCATCGGTGTTAGGCTCAGTGAGAATGGTACTGTTGGCCCTGGAATGGGGATGGTGCGAGTCAAACCATAGAGGCGAGTCAGCGATTTGGTTTGGCAGAAAGGAAAAAATAAGAAGAAAAAGAGAAGGATTGGGACTATATAAACAAGGAATAAGTCCACTTTTAGCCTCTCAACTTGTGCCCTAAGTTCAATTTATACTATCAACTACAAAACCGTTCACTTTACACCTCTCGGCTATTGAAACCAGAGCAAATCACCCCTCGCCCTAAATTACCCCAGTTTTGAATGACATGGCGTCCATGTGTCACTAATTTTTGACACATAAGCTCATTTGTGATGATATGATAGCCATGTGTATAGACAAAATAAAAAAAAATAGGACCCACATGCCATCCTCCCATCCCCTTTCTTCTTCCTCCCCCTCTCTCCCTACTATGTTTCTCTTCCTCTCCCTCTATTCTGAACAGACTACCATCGATGTTGAGCTCTCCCACAATCACCACCATCACTCGCCCCGGAACGACTCCTGTCATGGCCCGTAGTGTTGGGCCAAACTAGGGCAACGCGGGCGTAGTCGATGGCAGAGCTTCGACATCGAGGAATGAGAAGATAGCGCGCACACAAGCATCATGCCAATGAGAGGAGTCCATCTGTGGTGGAGGCTTGGCTGAAGAAGCTTTGAGGAGGGGTGGCATTGGTAGCTCCCATGGCGCCAACGAGGACCTCAATGTCGGCAGTTTCTAGCGATGGGATAGCTCAATTGAGGGTGTGACAGTGTTTAGGAGGTCGAGGCCATCATGGTGACATGGGTGGTGAGGACGAGGATGCACCGCAACATCGGATGGGCGTGAGTTGTGGCAACGTCGGTGTAGGAACGCACGTCGGAGTGGTGCCAAAGAATAGAGGAAAGGAGCATTGGAATTGTAGTTATGTAAGGGAGGCAGGGGAGTAATCAATTTTGAAAAAATATCGGCAAAGAGGGTGAATTTTTTAGGAAGGCGGTAATTGGGGATGGCGGCATTGGAGCTCATAGAGGCTACTAAGTACTAATTGCGGTGGCTGTGGTGCATCGCCTCCCTCATAGTCAACGCCAGCATCGGCCTCAGCTTTCGCATTAGAGGCTACGAAAAGGGCCAGCGGTTCTTGGCTTTCTTCTTCTTCATGGTGCTTCCATGAGCAACCAGTACCAGAATTTTACACCGTTGCCAGGTCACCGAGGTCACTGAATTCGTACACCGCCACCCCACCGCCACCAGATCTGATCATCCCTCCTCCACTCTCGCCACCGTCTTCATCGAGGAGTACACCACCACGGTCGTAGTCCTCCTCGATAACAAGGAGATGGGAGGGCCACCTAGTAGTGCCCACACGGTTGTGGCACGAATGACTTTGAGGATGAGAGAGAGAAGAGAAATGGGTAAGAGAGGAGGAAGAAGAAAGAGGATGGCATGTGGGTCTCACAATTTTTTGTTTGGCTGTACATGTAGCTGCAATATCATAAAAAATGAGCTTATGTGTCAAAAAAAGTGACACGTGGATGCCACGTCATCCAAGCCGAGGTGGTTTAGGATGAGAGGGTGATTTACTCTAGTTTCGATAGTCAATTGGTGTAAAGTAAATAGTTTTGTAGTTGATGGTGTAAATCGGACTTGTGGCATAAGTTAAGATGCCAAAAGTGGACATATTCCTATAAACAATGATACTGGTCGGTAATTTTCACGAAGTTGAGTGGCAATGACTATTCCCAATCTGAAAAAGCCAAAATAAATACCTCCTTTATGTCTTTTGGCTTATAGTTGTAAAGTGATTTATGACTTTTCAAAATCTTAGTTAAAAGTTATCTATTTATTTTCAGACTTTAGCTTTTTTTTTTTACTTTTAGAACATAGGAAAAGCCTAAACCTCCACAGGGAAATGATCGAGATGTATCCTGGATTCGTTAATTATTCTAGCTGCTAAACTTTGACGTCGGCGACGACGACGAAGGCGCGTGGCTCCAGCCCGCCGTCCATCCACGGGGAAATGATCGAGATGTATCCTGGGTTCTTTTATTATTCTAGCTGCTAAACTTTGACGCCGGCGACGACGACAAAGGCGCGTGGCTCCAGCCCGCCGTCCGCGCGCACAAGCGAAGCTGCGAATCTTCGCGTCAGGTTCTTCTAATTAGTGCGTCGCCGCCTGCTAAGAATGATGTTCTGGTTCGTGACGGCACGCCACTGATCGGTAACGCAATCGGTCTCCGATGGCGTCAGGCTGTATGTAAGTGGTCGTTGCTTGTGTAGAATGAAAAGGCAAATGCGCTCGGCGATATCTAGCAACAGTACTGATGTTCAAATTTTTTGTACGTGAGATGGAATTGCAAGAAGAATGCAGGGTATATTAGGCCGTAATTTGCGAGGTTGCGAAACCTTCTGTTCTAGAGATTTGTGAGGTTATAAAGGGCCTGTTCTTTTTAGCTGCAGTTTATGGCTTTTGGCTGTGGCTTATGGTTTTTGGACTGTTTGTACGAGAGATTACAGAGTAACAGAAACTCACATGCGGTTTTTATCAATATAAATAAAGTCAATAAAGTATGTACTACAATTAACTAGTAGATCCTATCTTGTAAAAATTCTCCGCTTAAAAGCTAGTTACTGTAGAAAAGCCGAAAATCATCTTTTAGAAGCTGAAAAGAACAGGGCCAAAATCGTGTCGGAAGCCATTATTGCTGTCATGATACCAATATGATTATAGTAGGATATTATGATTATGGGCCGTTCAATTAAAAAAAGAAGAAAAAACGTTATATCTCCTTGGATAAAAAAATAATATAGATAAAAAAATAGGAAAAAAATAAATCTCCTTAAGAAACCAACGCTTTCTTCCAAGATAAACTGTTTTGACCGGGATAGTATCACAATTATAAATCAGTGGTCTAGATCTTCTAAACTTTAGAAGCGTGGTTTTCAAAGCAATGTCCTGTCGTAATTCTACCATCTGATCATACCAACGCGAAAACGATCTAGTCCAAGCAACCTACCTTGCTCGTGATTTCAGAGAAAGACGGTGAAGGTGTAAACAAGGTCCGAGCAAAATAATATAGATTGGGCTAGATTTCAAAGAGGCCATCAAAAAATTTAACTGCATTATGATCCAGGTAAGTCAGACCCTAATCAGGTTGGATTGAGCCCTCTTTTTCTTATTTTAGTTAAATAAATAGCAGGCGCACTCGAGATCATGACGGAGAACAATATGGGTATCTTTCACTGTTATAAAAATGTGAGTTGGTGGTGGTGCATTTTTTCTCTTCTTTTCTCAGCCATTCGATTTGATTTGGACCATTCATCTCTCTCCTCTCTCTCATGATACAATTGTCCACCTTCTCCATTTTTCTTATCTCCTTGCGCATTCTGACCACCCTTCTCTCTGCCGCTTGCTCTCCAATGTATGATATGTGAAGTTTGCTAGGCAGTAAGTTTTGTCTCATTATTTTTATAACTCCGTTGTAACACACATGTCTCTAACTAATTACGTACAAAATGCTAGCTAAGCACACGTGATGAGGTGAAGGGTTCTAGCAATTACAATGGCAGAAGGTACTACTAATCTAAAATTAGGGAGCGATTTTTACCGTTATCTGCAACAGTTTGCTCTGCTGTTCTTTCAGAAATTATATAGTTGCTATTATTAAATAGACATAATACTATTCTTATATTACGGCACGGATAGAGTAATCTCTAATCGACATTTTTTGGTACACATTCATTTCTATGACTTATCCAAAAGAATCATCAGTGCCCTAGTTTTAGCATACCTGAGTCCTGAGGTACACGTGGCATGTGAGGTAGACGGCAGTAGCCGAAGCGAGGCAGCCAGCTCAGCTCCCCCGTGTCAGGCCCGCTGCCATGTGGCGCCGACCCGGGTGGTCCTTTCGGCGGCGCCAAGTGACGCCACTGCTTCGAGCCGTCGATCGGCCAGGGAGCCCTCGCGCGCGCCCGGCCAACGGGACCCTGACACGTGTTCGCCCGGCTGCCGCTCCCGGAACCCGTCCAGGTTCAACGAACCCAGGCTCCCGCCCGAGCTATAACCACCCCGCCCCCAATACCCTGTTCGCCACAGGAAAACGCACGGGTAAAAACACAACACATTTGCTCTTGCTCCTCGGAGAAATATCCCTGGGAATTTGAGGGGTAGCAGGGATTCGGAGCTCACCAATGGCTGCCGCTACCGCTTCCATCTCGTCGCACTCGGTCGCCCTCCGCGATCTCAAAGGTGAGGATTCTTGCTCTTGAGCTCTGGTGTCCGGTTTCGTGGTTTCTTTTTTGGAAACATTTTAGTCGAATTCGAGGGTTTAGTGGGAAATTTCTCGGTTTCGAAGCTTGAGGATTCCTTTGATAAGTTCCAATTCGAGAGTCTAGGATATGGTCATCTGGTGCCATTTCGTCCAGATATTTGGGAAATATCTGTTTGAATTTGGGAATTTTTGCCGTCTGTTCGTGCATTCCGTGAGAATGTTCTCGAAGCATCCGGATTTCTCCCTGTGAAATGTAGGAATTCATCCGCATCTGCCGTAAGAATCAGTTCGTCTAAAATTCCTCCCTGTTTTGGCCGTACGTGCAGCCGCGAGGATTGGAGCCGGGAGGCAGCAGGTGGTCGCGGCCCCGGCGAGGGGCCAGCGCGCGAGGGCCGTGCGCCCGCTGCGCGCGGCGGAGCCCGCGAGGCAGCCGGTGTCCGCCTCCGCGGCCTCGGCGCCGGCCGCGCCCGGGGCGGAGGAGGCATCCGCCACCGCCGCCCCCGCGTCCGTGGACTACGAGGCCCTGGCGCAGGAGCTGCAGGGCGCGTCCCCGCTGGAGATCATGGATCGGGCGCTCGCCATGTTCGGATCCGAAATCGCCATCGCCTTCAGGTGAGACGCTCACACGCAGAGCTCATGCCTCGTAGACTTTGTGTACGACCGGGTTTCGGATGCACCCGTTTATTCACGTTGACGTTAGGCTCTTCCTGCTTGGCTCATGATGGACTGGGTTTAGGCTCGCGGAGCTGGGTCCCTGGTGCCCGCGGCATCACTGACAAGCGGGTCAGCAACGTTAACATTAGTTGATACTCCAGTTCATATATGATACTAGTTGTTGATGCTCTTGGCGCCTAGTTCCAATTTAGTTTCACGATTTAATTTTTGATTAGGTAATAATAAAATGGAATTATAAATGGGTCGGGTCGGTAGCACACCCGTCTATTACCTGGTTCAATGTATCTGGACGGGTCAACAAAATTGGGAGCGTGCTAGGTTCATTGGATCTGCTGCCAAGACTGTTCTTGGACCAGAGCTAGAATCACGGCCCACCAACCACGCACATGCGGGCATGATCGGTGTTTGTCTAGCCAACGGAGCAGGGAAAAAGCTATGGCGTTAAAGGATCTGTTTGAAAGTGTTGTAGTTTTTTTTATAGTTTTTAGTTTTTTTACTGATTGCTTGAGGGATTGAACGAGTAAATGACACTCAGTATTAAAAAGTCACTCGGTTCAAAATAGCTATAGTGATTTTTATAAATAATTTATAGAAGCAATTTTGAAAAATCGCCCTCTTTGAAATCCAGCTTCTAAGAGCCAAAAAAAACAGAAAACGGAAGCCGTTTATAACATGGCCCAAAAAATCGACAGTGGCACACAATAGATTCCTTGACGCCTTGCTTTTGATAAAAGCCGGGAACAACACGAAGTTTTTCTGCTCTTTGCTTAGTGAGTACTACTAACTAGCAACTTCTGAAAGGAGAAGAGGAAGTGTAAAACGCAACTTCTGAAAGGAGAAGAGGAAGTGTAAAACGCAATTTGAACCCCGTCGTGTACGCAACTTGGAACCCCGTCGTGTCGGTAACAAATTTGTAGGAGTGCTGATTTTTGGTGTGATCTTACTTATGCCAACAATCAAATAGCCTCGCCTCACCCGCTTGTTGTGGTGTATCACTCATATAGTGCAAAAGCATGCATGGTAATCCTTCAGAAGAAGAAGAAAAAAGACATGACTGTACATTTGGTGTGATGTCAGATACCCCCAAAAGCAACTGAAATTAGTATATTTGAACATCGGCAAATCTATCATCATCTTACAAGAAGGAACTTTGGAGCATTTCACCGATGTCAACCGCTCTTGCATGCGCAGCGGTGCTGAGGACGTGGCGCTGATCGAATACGCGAAGCTGACGGGGCGCCCCTTCAGGGTGTTCAGCCTCGACACGGGGAGGCTGAACCCGGAGACTTACCAGCTCTTTGACAAGGTGGAGAAGCACTATGGCATCCACATCGAGTACATGTTCCCCGACGCCGGCGAGGTGCAGGCCCTGGTGAGGAGCAAGGGCCTCTTCTCATTCTACGAGGACGGCCACCAGGAGTGCTGCAGGGTGAGGAAGGTGCGGCCCCTCAGGAGGGCCCTCAAGGGCCTCAAGGCCTGGATCACCGGGCAGAGGAAGGACCAGTCCCCTGGAACCAGGGCAAGCATCCCTGTGGTTCAGGTACGTTTGTTCATGAACCAGCAGCAATCGACATTGGTTGCATTGCGCTGGAATGAATCTATGGAGTCCATGTTCTGATGCCTGATTGTACCTTCGATGATTGGTGTATGTGCAGGTTGATCCGTCTTTTGAAGGGCTGGATGGTGGAGCTGGGAGTTTGATAAAGTGGAACCCCGTTGCCAATGTGGATGGCAAGGATGTCTGGACCTTCCTCAGGACCATGGATGTCCCTGTGAACTCCCTGCATGCTCAAGTGAGTGCAATACATTGCAGTTCCGTTTCCATCATGTCTTCAATTCTACCTGCCAACCTTTCATTACACGAGCAAGAAAATGTTGCATCGATTGTATATAGTAGTATGCTCACAAACTAAAACATCTTTGCAGTCTTAAATAGTACTGTACAGTAGCAATTTAGGTTTTTCTTTATCTCAATTATTTTGATGCATGTGTAATTGACCATTGTGCATTGAACTGTCTCTTTCAGGGTTACGTCTCCATTGGGTGCGAGCCGTGCACCAGGCCGGTCTTGCCGGGGCAGCACGAGAGGGAAGGGAGGTGGTGGTGGGAGGACGCCAAGGCCAAGGAGTGCGGCCTCCACAAGGGCAACATCGATAAGGAAGGCCAGGCACCCAAGGTGGGCGTCAACGGCAACGGCTCCGCCGGCGCCGGCGCCCCGGACATCTTCCAGAGCCAGGCCGTTGTCAACCTCACCAGGACCGGGATCGAGAACCTCCTGCGGCTCGAGAACCGCTCCGTGCCGTGGCTCGTCGTCCTCTACGCTCCCTGGTGCCCGTTCTGCCAGGTACGTCCGCCAAGTTCACAACCACACGGGAGTTTTCCACTGGCATCAGACACAGACATGGTTGCTGAATCGATCTTGGGATGTGTCGTGTCGTGCAGGCGATGGAGGCGTCCTACGTTGAGCTGGCCGAGAAGCTGAGCGTCTCGGGCGTGAAGGTGGCCAAGTTCCGCGCCGACGGCGAGCAGAAGCCGTTCGCGCAGGCGGAGCTGCAGCTGCAGAGCTTCCCGACGATCCTCCTCTTCCCGAGCCGCACCTCCAGGCCCATCAAGTACCCGTCGGAGAAGAGGGACGTCGAGTCGCTCCTCGCCTTCGTGAACAGTCTCCGATGAGTGATCAGAGAGAACCATCGTTCTCCTGATCGTGCTGGCGTCTAGAAATTGTATTTAGGGAGAGAGGAAGGGTTCAGATGCAGTGACTGCATCTGTAGCATTTGTTGCAGGTGATTGCAGCGTAACGCAGGCCTGAAGCCCTCCAGAGGGGATTCGTGTGTACCTGTAGCTAGTAATAACTGAGGATTGTAAGGGAAATCGAATAAGAACTTTGGTTTGAGGATTTTTGTTTTGTCCTGATAGTTGTGTGGACTTGGCGTTGGGTTGGACAGCAAACAAGCAAAAAATTTCATCCCGCCTTGTGGGAAACTGTACAAAAGTTGCAACTAACGTACCAGCAAAAGCCATTAACCTTGTTATACTCTGATGCCTTGTCTTATGCACGATAGCCACTAAATTGCATCAGAGTTTCAAGATACGATACGAGCGTACATAGTATTAAGAACAAAATAGATGAATCACGACATGAGAGAGATTTGACGAAACTGACTACAAATTCCTTAAACACGACCACAAAAGAGAAAAGGATTATCACTTTTTCACAGACCTCTCGAATCTTTTAGAACCCTTTCTTACAACTCTCTTGAACCTTTTAGTACCCTCAAATTTTTGCTCTATACAAAAATCCAGTGCTAAAGAATAACTTAGCATCCAATCTACTCGTGCGCCTCCATAACCATCCCTCGTGGTTTTATATAATGCCCCATAGTTATCCTCCAAAGAGAAGTAAAAAATCTTAATCCTATTAGGATTTATATAGAAATCATTGTAGCATACATCTTCAAATTCTAGTTGGTTAGGATACAAGTTATCATATTTCAATAATTTTCACCTTGACTATTATTCGTTGAAGTCATTATGCTCCTCCATAACTCGCTCGAAGTCGGCTCCCAACTTTTTTGTTTTTTCCTTTTACTCCCACCTTTGGAATTGCCCCCACCACGGAGGCTTATACACATCATCGCAATGTGCATATCGTTGTCCAAGCTATAGTTTGTCCAGACCCTCCACCTGAGAGCTCTTTTATCGTGTAGTTTGGTTAATCACAACATCTGTTCTTACATCACTTCATGCCATATGTTTGTACTGCCTTCGAATTCCAACTACTCGTCGGTACTGTGTGGTTAGTCGCACCATGCTTTCCTTCCTCTAACTGGTCACACTTTCGTATTTACATCTACTAGATTTTGCAACTATGTTGGTAGTTCCACACATAACTACAAATGTGATATGGGTACTTACCGTTGACGACACAATTTCCTTCTCTAGTCGGATTTTTATCAAACCTCCCATTAGTTGTTCCATCTTCAAGATTACCCATTATTGATATCGTCTATTGCTGTAAATACTTTTTATGCTTACCTGCCCTTTGCAAGTACGTCGCATGACTCTACCTCGAAGTAATACCTCACAACTTTTGACTTCAAGCGATCACACATATATTAGATTTTTCTTTAAGCCAGAAACTTATTGTACTCTCGTCAATGTGTGATGTGCTCCATCATACATTTCTGATGTAACCGTTCCCACCTTCATAATTGTATACTTCTTATGATCCACTAAGTAATTGTATACTTCTTGTAACCACTAAGTAAATAATTTTTCTATGATCACCCCTCATGGTTTTATATAGTACGCCATAGTTCTCCTCCAAAGAGAAGTAGTAATCCTAACACAATTAGGATTAATATAGGAATGCTTGTAGCATACATCTTCAAGCCTCACGCGGTTAGGATATGAGTCACCATATCTCAACAAGCAGAACATACACGAACTGTAGGACCAAAGATGACAGCAGAGGTGGGATGAATGATGCCTAAAAATTTTTCTAAGTATTCAACAATCATTCACTCCAATAGCTACAAAGCTATGAAGATTAAAATGAAAAACCCCTACAAAACAAGCAAACAAAGTTGCTAAAATTTTGGAGAAAAAATCAGTAAAATCGGTAGTACCGTTTTTATAATTGAGGTACTACCGTTTTTCAAAAGTACATTTGTTTGCAATGCAGTACTACCTTTTTACGGAAGTATCTTAGTTTGCACTGCGGTATTACCTTTCCTTGATGAACAATGATTTCAGCATGAATTCAAAAGCAAGAATCGATGGAACTTTTGATCCGTAGATCCAAATATCATGGAACTTTGCAGGGATCTAATCTAAGGTATCAAGAAATTATTTCAACAAACGATCATAAAAATTATGGCCAACGTTCAAACATTTTTTAGTTTGAAGGAAGTTTACACCAAAACCGATCAAAAAAATCCAAAACGGTGAATACAACTTGCTCGTGGGTAGATGATGACCAAGATGTGTCTAGATGTGTTCCCACATATGACAACAAGTTAGAACACCGAAAAATCATATCAAAAACCCTCGGATCATGAAATTGCTTGAAGAGACCAAAATCAAGCAAACCCGGACAAAAGATAAGAACTTCAATCTGCTCTTGCTCATGAGTCATAGATGGTCTAGGTGACCTGAGATAGGTTCTCACATGTCATAGCAAGCTAGAACATAATACGAATCCAACCCAAAACACCCATAAAAACAAAACCTAAAAATCACCTCTCTTGAGAGAAACCGAGCAAACTCAAGATCTTTCTTTAGATCATGCCTAAGGCTGTAAAAAAAGCTCTAGACTCACGAGCTACCTGTGCTCAGCTTGTTCTAGGCTCGATTCAAGCTCAGCTTGAACTTTAAACGAGCCGAACTTGAGCTTGATCTCGAGCTCGTGAGCTTCACTAAGCCGAGCTAGAATAGTTCGTGAGCCTCGATTCGAGCTTAAACAGTGATACATATTAACTCTTACCAAGCTTACCCGAGCTGAACTTGAACTCGAGCTTTTCTTATTATCGAAAATTAGTGTATGTTTGAATTATTTTGGCTGCCATCGAGTTTATTCGAGCTGAGCTCAAACTCGAACTTTTCTTGTTATTTAAAATTAGTGCATGCTAAATTATTTTAATTGTTATCGAGCTTCAATGAGCCGAGCTCGAACTTACTCGAGCTTAGGCTGAGCTGAGCTCGAGCCTAGGTCCAGGCTCGGATCAAACTCGAGCTCGGCTTGAGCTTCTAACAAGCTCGAGCCTGGAAGGTCAAGCTCGCTCGAGCCCGGCTCATTTACATACCTAATCGTGCCTAGATGGATGAGATCTTGTCTCCAAGAGACATCTTCACCTCTTACACACCCTTGGCACCAGAAAAGCTCAAGAGAAGAGAAATTCAAATGAGAAAGCCAAGAAAATCAAAAGCATATGAGAGGATTCATGACACAATTCACTTAGGCAAAGTTTGGATGTCCGTTTCACTTGGAGAGAAATATTTTTACAACTAATCTCTCAGGATAGTAGAGCTCTAAGTCTATAACACACACACACACAAAGCTCCAACCCAAGAAACCCTAATCTCACATGGGAGGGAGGAAGAACTAGCCACCAAAAAGGCTTAGCCAACCTTCTTGAACCCTAGCCTTTGCCTCTCCTCCCCTTATATAGCCTCACAACCTGAACTAAAACCTAATGGATCTATCCATTAAGCCAAACCGGGTATAACCCATTAACCCACATAGCACTGGGTTTTACTCTCTCATACATGCTTCTTAAAGCGACTTACAACCATTAACCTATTAGTGAATCAACACTTAATCCACTTCATATTTTCAGCACATACAAGACCTAAACCATTTAGGTCAACGCCGTAGTTTCACACATCATCACTTTTGTATTGGGTAATTTACCAAAATACCCCTCTATCGTTTCCACGAAGTTTCCCGTTTCCTTTTCCACGAAGCATCATCCATGCTTCGCCATCTTCCACGTAGCCCCAATGACTTACCGCCAAGCCTCTCGCGCGTTCAGATCCTACCAAACCGTCCTCGCTTGCAAATGATCCAAGTCTCTTGGCGCACCACATACATCCTCTCGCACATGAAAGCACTCGGTTTCCTTGACTGCACAGGACCTCGACTCCTTCCTGAGCCTAGTCCCGGTCCATCTAACCGTTGCCCATCATGTCCACCACTGGTAGCTCCCACTCTGGTTCCTCGTCATCCCGGCTTGTAACCACCCTGTAAGTCTCGGTCATCTTCGGCGTCTCCCTGACCTTTCTAGACCTCAGCACCACTCTGTGCCTAGTCCCGGTCCTCCTACGCCTCATCATGACCTAGTTCTGAAGCCCTACAATTAACAATAATAAGCAAACCATCATGTAGCACAGTACAATACACAAAGTCATCAATTGACATTATTCATCCATACAATACACCATGCAAAAAGTATGCAATCAAAATATTGATCCTAAACCTGGGACCAAACAATAAACCCATGTGCACACAAGCAATAACACCCATACCATGACCACATGGTCATCCCAACTCAAAACCCAAAATCCAATTTTTCTGCGAAATCTGGTAGTGCTGCACACAACATGCCGGAACTACCACATTGCGGTACTACCGCTCCCCAAAGCGGTACTTCTGCACCTTCGCACCTCACACTAGACCTCTCTGAAAAAATATACCGCAACTCAGACTGGAACTACCATTTGTGCGGTATGACCGCGCTCACAACGTTGGTACCATCGCATAAATAACTACGATACGTCCGATTTTCTGACACTTCCAGAAAACAGCCCAGACATAGTGTGATCTTCGCAAAAACACTTAACCACTCCACGAAACTTGCTATGGTTCATCACAACATTGTCCTAGACCTTCTCACATGGTTATTGACGAACAATGATATAATGATTAATGTGGGAAACCTCCTTGACATGAGGAACGAAAAAGTATGGGTTCAACATGATCTACGCCCGAATCTTCCATTATTAGCAATAACAGATACAAAACGTCCTCTAGAACATATAGGGGAACTAGCAGCAACAATGTTAAGGTACAACCTTAGTAGAAATCAATAATACCAATAACACTTAATAATAGATACCCGATCTTGGCTTGTCTGAGACTCAATTCGAGCTCAGCTTGAGAGCAAATCGAGTCGAGCTCGAGCCTGCACTAAAGCCCATGAGCTTTAGTGAGTCGAGCTTGAATAGCTCGATAGAGCTTGCTCAGTATATGCATGAGTATGTATTTCTTCCATTCCCCTGAGAGGCAAGGTTCAAGGCCCGATCTTTCAATTCACCCGAGAGGCAAGGCCCAACTGTCCAGGCTGTGCCATCACTCCATCCAATTAGACTCCAGACGCATGTCAAGCACCCAAGTTGGTCACCTACTCGCCCCTCACTCGCTGCACTTCTTTGGTTCTTCCTCCCCAACTGATCGCCTGCGCTGTCTCCACCTACACTGGTTGCCGCCACCATGCCTTTACCCCAACCCCTCGGCCATGCGCAAGAGCACCTCCGCTGTGCCAGATTTGAGGCCGAGGTCACCTTCCCCCCACCTCCTTTGGGATTACCGCCACCACCGACGTCGTCACCACCAAGGAGACGTCGTCACCACCAAGGATTCAAGGACCACCGGCCCCCCACCTCCTCTTCCCACACACGGCAGCACTGCCAACCTCTCCCATATCACTAGATCTGAGTGTGTATGCTTCTTATAACCCCTTCTCTTCTTTTGTTCATGTGAAAAGTGAACATTTCTCTATCCCCAAATCATTTAGATCATGTTTGCTACATTGTTTCATTGATTTTTTCGTACGATCAATTGTAAATCTTGCAATATATAAACACCGTGTGTTGATATCCTGTTATTGAGCTTAATCAAGCCGAGCTCAAGCTCGTTCAACTTGGAGTAGTCGAGCTTGAGCCTAGCTCAAAGCACGAGGCCCAACCTAGGCTCGCTCAAGCTCGCACGAGAATGCATCGAGCTCAAGCCTAGTCTGGTGGGTTTGCTCGAGCTCGGCTCATTTACAGCCCTATCCGCAACAACCACTAAATCGGATTAGAGTTTTGAGATACAGTATTAGCGTATATGGTATCAGGAATGAAATAGATGAATCTTGTAGAGAGAACCGAAATAACGATACCAAAAAAATCACAACAAGAGAGACATATTTGATAAAACCAAACGTAAATTCCTTAAGCATGATGCCAAATGAGTACAAGGGATTGTCGCTCTCTCACAAACCTCTCAAACATTTTAGGATCCTCGCATCCTTGCCCTATACAATAATTTAGTACTAAGGAATAACCTAGGCTCTAATTCTCTCGTGCCCTCTTGATTTGGATGAGTTGGTTTGTGGCTTAGGTTCTCTATGACCACCCCTTAGGGCTTTGTATAGTACGCTACAGTTCTCTTCCAAAGAGAAGTAGGAATCCTAATACAATTAGGATTAATATAGGACACATGATAGGGCTAACGTAGTTATGGACATGTTATAGTTTTTTTGTTATCATGGTTTTCAACTAGCCAAAATTGCACAAGTTTCTCATAGTTCAGCATAATAACTCGTTTGAAGACCAAAATATGACCAGGGGCCTACACCCTACGGCCTAGCCTGAGCACAACCCGCACACTGAGCAGAATCACCACGCTTAAGGCCGGCCCAATGACGGCCTAGCCCGGTTTCGAGCCATGCTTAAGTCCAACCCAGCCCGATTGCGAGCTCTAGGTGGATAAGCCCCCCATGTGGACACTTCCACGCCATCACCCTTGCCCCCACCCCTTCATAATTTAACGGGATTTGCTAGCACCCGAACGTCCGATCCGGACGCTAGCTCCGTAAGCTTGATCGTAATAATTCTATACCATGTATGCAACATTTTCATGCCATGTATGCAACAAAAAAGGCAAAGAACGACGAGTGTTCCTCTGCAACATTCGAATATAGTGTGCACAACAAATTTAACCATCGTATGCAATAAAAGTTTCCAAAAAAACTCGATGATGCACTTGTTGTTATTGATTGTTGCAAATATAAAATCAAAATATTACACAAACAAATACCTACCTCCATAGCAGGCGACAGCGAGCCTCAGGAGCGACGATGATGGGCGTCAGGAAGGTGGCGTCTTGGCGTGTATCCCCGTCGTCGAGAAGGCGGAGACTCCCAGTGGCGATCACGGTGGTGGCCGGTGCCCGCATGAGATTCGGGGCCAGTGGCGGGGTAGGCCAACGGAGAGCTTGAATCGGGATGCTGGGGCGGGCGACGTGAAGGAGTAGGCAGAGCAAGGAGGCGGGAGGCGCACTTGCGGATCCACATAGCGGAGCGATTGGCAGCGCACAGCTGTAGGAGGAGAGGATCTAGGGCGCATGGCCGCAGTGGGAGGCAGAAGGTGGAGGAGCGTGAACAGGAATAGAGAGATGGCCGCCCGAGGAGGAGATGGGAGAGATGGGTGGATGGATGAATCTGGAGAACGAGGAAAGAGTGAAAAGGTGGTGGAAAACGTCCCATTTATTTTCTGGCTCCGTATGTATAAATAGTAGCGATACCCCTTATTTATCTTTTCTCTACCTGTGGGCCCACAAAAACCAAATCGATCCACCTTCCCAAAGAAAAATCCGCGAGTTTCCCATGGCCCTCCTCCCCCAAAACCCCTGAAGAGATCACCACCCCCAAATCCACACATTCCGCGGGGAAAAGATCCCAATGGCTCTCCTCCCCCAAATCCACCCCCCATCGCCGCGCCCCCACATCGCCGTCTCCCGCCGCCCCTTCTCCCTCGCCCACGCATTCCCTCGAACGCCTCGCCTCCATGCCCCCGGCCGCCGCGGCCGGGGCCGCCTGGCGAACGCGTCCGGGTCCGGGTCGTCGTCGTCGGAGCCGGAGCCGGAGCAGTACTCGTCCGATCCGGACGACGGGCTCGTGGAGCTCCCGCTGTTCCCGCTCCCGCTCGTGCTCTTCCCGGACGCGACCCACGCGCTGCACATCTTCGAGTTCCGCTACCGCATCATGATGCACACCGTGCTCCAGACCGACCTCCGCTTCGGTGTCGTCTTCGCCGGCTCTGGCGGCGGCGCGGCCGACGTGGGGTGCGTCGGGGAGGTCGTCAAGCACGAGCGCCTCGCCGACGACCGCTTCTTCCTCATCTGCAAGGGCCAGGAGCGGTTCCGCGTCGCCCGGGTCGTCCGCACCAAGCCCTATCTCGTCGCCGCCGTGCAGTGGCTCGAAGACCGCCCGCCCGCGGAGCCGCCGGCCCCCGGGGAAGACGCCGCGGCGCTCGCCTCCGAGGTCGAGGCCCTCATGCGCGACGTCATACGCATCGCCAACCGACTCAACGGCAAGCCCGAGAAGGAAGTCGGGGACCTGCGCCGGGGGCTCTTCCCCACCCCCTTCTCCTTCTACGTCGGCAACACCTTTGAGGGCGCGCCCCGGGAGCAGCAGGAGCTGCTCGAGCTCGAGGACACCGCCTCGCGGCTGCGCCGAGAGCAGGACACGCTCCGCAACACGCTCAACTACCTCACCGCCGCGTCCGCCGTCAAGGACGCCTTCCCGTCGTCGCCGTCGTCGGGATGAAGCATTCCTTGCTCTATCGCCAGGATGATAGGAGTTTGTGGAGGGTATAGGACTAAACTTTCTTATAGTGATTTTCCACTTTTCTTTTCCTTTCCCCCTCATAATTCCACGGCTAAGGTTTTACTTCCATGTGGTTAGCATTTTAGCGTGTAAAATTGTATAATTTGGTGTGTAGTAACTCAAGAAAATGTGGAGCTGGGATGATGATCCATGATAACGATAAGAATTTTGCTCTCTGAAAGCTGGTGTCAAACAACAGGATCTCCAGAAGCTCCTCCATAGAGAATTCTCCTAGCTTCTCTCACTTTTCATGCCTGCCATTAAAAACTTCGCTTTTTCGCCAAGGATGATCCATTGGAAGGAAACGCTGATGGCCAAAAAAAACTAATTTTGTGCATCAGTGCATGTAAACAAGGATTTTTATCGCAATGAAATATGCAAAATAATCTTATGTGCTTCGACCTGATAAAGTGCTTAATGCTAGATAATCATGGATGCACCATATAATTGCAGCATATAGTTTAAACATTCCTCCGGTAAAGGCATCATAAGTACTAACACCCTTCTAAAGTTTACCCAATTCTTATATAAGAGGTTGCAAGAATACATCAAAATCCTTTCCGGAAGCTTTAGGACCTGGGTGAGTAAGGACATCATGAAGTTACATTGATCCATACATACCCATGGTGGCAAGTTGTAAGACACAACAAATACTAACCACATGCTATACGAGCTGGTCATGTTGCCAAATGGATTAAAACCATCTGTTGCAAGGCAAGTCTCAAGTTTCTTGCATCTCGTGCAAACCACGGATATTTTTTTATCAAAGTCTTTCCATACCTCACCATCAGCAGGGTGTCTCAGTTCATTCTCAATAGACCGTCGCTGCAACTTGTGCCATTGCGTGTCCTCTGCTATTTTTTTTGAAACAAACATCCTTTTTAGTCTTGGTATCAACGAAAAATGGTGCAATACCTTTTGCGCAACCTATTTTTCTACATCTCTGTCTTTCTATCTTGATTCACCACATACAGGGCAATTCTCGTTGTTGGTGTACTTTTCCCGAAATAGAACACAATTATTAGGGCACACATGGATTGCTTCATATCCAAGTCCCAATTCACGAAGCAAATTTCTTGCTTCATTATATGACCTCAGAAGTATATTGGAACATGGGAATACTAATGACAATAGCTGTAGAAGTGCATTAAAAGTTGTATTTGTGATTCGATAGTATGGCTTGATGTGAAGCAACTTAACAAGAAATGAGAATCTTGAAACGTTACCACACCCTGGTTAAAGCTCATGCTTGGCCTCTTCTAAAATAGTTGCAAACATTGACTAACTTCCACCTTGCTCTGCAGATGTGTACAAGTCTCCTAACAATTGTGGAATTCCATCAACATCGTCATCCTAATTCTCGTTCACGCCAAACCCATCACGAGTTTCTTGTTCCATATAATCAATACTTTCATTGTCATGCTCAATATCTTCGTGAACTTCACTATTGAGTGGTTTGCCATGATATACCTACTTAGTATATGTGCTTGACATGCCATTAATATATATATGATCCTCCACATGCACTTGAGGCCTAACAATTTTATTAAGACATTGACGACATGGACAATGTATTTCATCATTTTCATCAAATCGTTCTCGAACAAAATTCATGAAGTCTTTAACACCATTGATATATGTGGTGATAAATGGTCTAGCATTTATCCAAGATCTATCCATTTGCCACAAATACAAGTAAACGAATTTTCAATGTCTCACTTTGCTAAAAAAGAAAATATGCATATATCCTCATGCATGCTGAAACAGAGAGTTCCATTGATTAATTACCGAATCAACAATGCTGCATTGATCGAGCTAAATGAACAGCTCGACATGCTCAACTATATGATCAACCAATAGTACTTTCCAATTTGAATGGCAATTCAAGATAAATAACCACACAGGGTGGCGGAGTGGCATTGGCGTTGAGGCGGACATCGGAGCCGCGGAGGCCGTTCTGCTTGCGCCAAGGCCCAAGGCGGAGGACGGAGCGGGCGATGACAAAATGTGCTGTTCTGAAAATTCCCTTGCATTCAATGACAAAATATTTCTAAACATCACAAATTCCTAGGACGAACCACCCATACTTCGTACAATGACGAATTTCATACATGTGTCACACAAAGTTGCTTGTTAATGACATCCACACTCTTTCACTAGATATTGTCCCGTTGTTCCAGGTGCTCGATGGATTGTGTATTTCAAACCCAAAACCATACACGACAAATACTCCGGGTTCGGTAACCTACATAACTCTACTCACTATTTCTAGTTATCATAATTTAAATATTACACCATCTAAAACTCTAGTTTTAGCCCGAAGGATGTGCTAACCCATACCGAGCTGCGGCCATCCTGGAGGCATATCTCCCATTTCAGTTCTAGGACATGTGGTCCCATGTCGGACAGCATCCAACTCGGACAACAAACTTCCAACCTAATATGCCAAAAGTGGCGTTTTAGTCTTCTATAGAGCTTTAGCAAATAGCTCTGTTAATTAGTCTATACTAATTAATCTGTTCTAATTAACCCATACAAATCATTCGTTCACCTCCTTAATCACATACACTAATTAATCCATACTAACCATCCACTCTCATTAATGATCACACTAATTAGACATCCGCTAATTAGCCACCACCTAATCACATGCACTTAACCATTTACCTAATCACTCACCTAATCAACCACATATGCTAATTAATTACTTCACACTAATCACTCATGGCCCGAATGCATTCGGCCAGAGCACACACGTATGAAGACTATTGCTACTACCTGCTAGTTGCTACTACTAATACTAGCACCACTACTCCAATACCAGTGTCTACTAATTCCTACTACTACTACTACTACTACTCAAGCCCACTTGTGGACTTCTCCCTCTCTCTTTCTCTGGCGCTCCTTCAGGCGACAACCCGTGCTCATAGCTGCGCTCGGGCACACCGGCCTCGAGCTCGTCGCTAGCCACCAGCCACCGAGCTCCTCCCTATGCTGCGCTTCTACTTCCTCTCCTCCTCTTTGCTACCCACCTCCCGTGGGTGCGCGCAGCTAGGCACTCGGCCCGGCTCCCGGCTACCCAGCTCCAACGCAGCACCGGAGAGCTCTGCGGCCGACTCCCCTGAGCTTACCTCTCGGCTTTTCCTCCGGGTTTCCCCTGGTTCCCAGCCTCCAGCTACCGTCGGTTGGCTCAGCTCTGGTCACCCTACCTTGGCGCCGCCTCCTCCTACTACTTGCACAGCTCCTCAATCGCTGACACCGACCCTCGGCCCAATCTCACCGAGGTATACTCCTACCCCCTCACTCAGGGGCGTAGCCACCGGGGAGGCTTAGTGAGGCTTGAGCCTCACCTCCCCCGGTGGCAACTTTGTATAAAATAAAAATATAAAAATAGAGAGAAATAAAGAGAGAGATTAACAAACCCAAAGAGAAGCTAACTCTGCTTGATGGGAAGGTTAACAACAAGCATGAAATTAAAGAAGACGAGGAGGAGAAGAAGAAGTGAAAATAATAAAATTAAGAAGTGAAATCATAAAATTAAAAAAGAGCTAATCAATCAATCAAAGAAAGAAAGAAAGTGAAATAATATATGTAAATCGTAAAATTAAAGAAGAAGAGGAGGAGGAAGAGTAGTGAAAATCATAAAATTAAAGAAGAGATAATCACTCAAAGAAAAAAAAGAAGAAAGAAAGTGAAATATATATGAATCTTCTTGAGTCCGGGGATGACGATGGAGAGATCGATGAACCTCTAGTTGATCTTCTCCGCCGCCGCCTCCGTGATGATGTGGTCCTGCAAGTGGAGAGCTCGATGAACCTCTAGTTGATCTTCTCCCTCCGCCGCTCCGTGATGATATGGTCTGCACGTGCCCAAGGCACCGCTACCACCGAGCCCCCACCGTGAAAATGATAAGAACATTGGATAGAGTGTGAAAAAGATGTCACCTTTATTTCTATTGTCTCGTGATTTAAATTAGCTTAATTCTGGTATGTTTCATATGATCTAAAATTTCATTGTCATTTATAATTTTCTATTATATTACTAATTTTGATATGTTTATACATAAGTGACTTATCGTTACTCCGCACTCATGGTGCTTTCTATTATCGAGGTATCTACTTTCTATTTCTCTATTTTTTATTATTTGTCTCTATCCAATTCATAATTTCTATATGAATGTGAAATTTTATAAGAGTAAAAGACTAATTTCATGTCAATTTAGTTTAGATCTATAAATAGTTCAGCCCACCCTCAATTTTATTCCTGGCTTCGCCACTGCCCTCACTACTTCCCCTCCCTCTAGCTATGTGATGTGCTTGGGTTGTGCCAAAGCGCTGTAAGAAAAAATGGAAGGTGAGGGGACTTACCGGGTTGCCTGGCTAGAAAATGGAAGGACGAAGGTCGTGGTGGTCATCGCCTTCGCTCCTTTGTCTTCCCCTATTCCTTGAGCTCTTCTCCCCTGGCTCTCTCTCTTCTCACAGCTTGGGTGTAACTTTCTTGGGGTTGGGATGGTGGCTTGGTTTGCTCTAGCTTTGGATTTGCCTTGGCTGTGAGAGGAGAGGGAAGTGGCGTGCTGATTTGGCTTTGCTGCCTCGGTCAGGAGAAAGAAGAGAAATCGGATTAGCTCTCTATGTGGCTTACTTAAGGAGGAAGGGAGGAGAAATGGCTTTTGTTCTCTCACTCCTTGTGGTTTTATCTTATTCTTTGCTATGTCGTGGCCGACTGTGCATTGGTCTGGGCTTATCTCGTCCCCCTTATCATTCCCCCGTGGCATGGTAAATTTGAGATTTTATCTCAGTGTCGAAATGGTCGGTGGGGTAAATAGCATCGTGCCCTGAACCAGTTTTATTCATAGCTTTCTAGTATTACAAACTCGTACCATCACATTCAACTAACCAAACAAGCAAACTATATCATCTCATCTAGGATCATTTTATCCAAGTTGAATGGAACCATACCACCATACTATCTACTCTTATCCCATGAAACAAACACACTCTAAATCATAGGGTGGAATTTTTCGGCTACGATTTATCATTTTGGCCTTAGCGTGAATATTTATGTGAACGAATCGAATAATAATAAATTGATATACTGCTTTGAAAATGTTATTGTAATGAGCTAATTCAAAACGGCAATGTAGAAATTGTCTCATATTTATTTGAGAAAGAGCATAAAACATAAATCATAAGCCGAAAAATCTAGCCATAAAAGAAGAAAAAACACTGCAGAGTAGCTGTATCCTACAACACTGCACTTTGCGTTTCCTCTCTAGTCTCTCCGTTCTTCTCGTCTCTCGCCCTTTCCCAAACCCACACCTCCCCGTATCACCCGAACCCGTGGAACCCCACGCGCGCGCCTCTCCGCTCTCCGCCACGATCCGAATGGAGACAGGGAGCGGCGGCGGCGGGAGGCTTCCGAAGACGGAGTCGGCGGAGATGCGGTGGGTGGTACCCGGCGGCGCCTACGAGGAAGACGGGATCGAGAGCTCCGACGACGGCAGCGCCGACACCCCGGCGGCCGCCTCGGGCTCCCGCGGAGGCGGTTGCTCGGACGTCGACGAGGACGAAGATGACGCGCTGCTGCGCCAGCGCCTCGTGCGCACCGGCCCGCGCGCCGACTCCTTCGATGTCGAGGCGCTCGATGTCCCCGGTCTGTACCGCCACCAGGTCAGCGTCCCCCTGCTGCGTAGGTGTTCGCTGTTTTGCCTAGTCGAGGCCGCGAACTGTTTGTGGTATTGCCTGCGAGTCACCGATCGAGCAATGTCTCGTGTTAGGTGTTTCTGCTTTCGCCATATTGCTTGTACGAGCTTGTGGCGTGGGGCTGATGGGGTCTTATTGGGTTTGGGGTGCTAAGATCATGAGTGTGCGAGGGTGCTCACTAGGTGTTTGTGCATTTGTTTCGGTGAGCTTGCTTTGTGTGGGTTGCCGAGGTTCGTTAGGCTGGTTTGGGCAGTGCATGTAGTAACTTCTTGAATGGGTTTGTGCGTGCCTGTGGGTTCAATTGGGTTGTCTCCCTCTCTCTCTCACGCTTTTCACAAGTTGCCTGATTTGTCTCTCCAAGTCGGCGACTAGTCGATCCAAGTCAACCAATCGACAGCAAGTCGCTCGACTTGCTCAGCTAGTCGAGTCGGTTGCTCCAGTCAAGCGCCACCGGCTGACTGGACGACTAGTCGACGACTTAATAACACTGCTTGAGGCTATAAATTCTCACATTAATCCGTAACAAAGAAGAAAAATTCTCATTGAGAGAAAAAAGATACCGCTTATTTTGGTGTTGTGAATGACCTCAAACCACCATAGGTGGACCCATCCACTTATTCCTTTACTGGCCAGGCTTTTATCCCTATCTATATTTCAATTTTGAAAAATTGAAGGGTGCTCTTTTTGATCGAGAAAAAAAGTTTAGTTTGCCAGATTATAATGGTGTAGATTAATAGTTGTTGTTGTATAACAAATACAACTAAATTTTCAATCATAGGTATTAGAGTCGTATAACAAATACAACTATATTTTCAAATATAAACATATGTATTGTATTATCTTTACGCATATACAACTAAAATTTCAATCATAGGTATTAGAATTGTATAACAAATTCAACTACACTTTTTTAAAAATATAATCATATGTATTTTATATTATCTAGTTGCGCAGTGCATGGACAATTTGGCTAGTTGTGAACAACATAAGGCTTGTTCAATTCTTGCTCTTAGTTTTTTGAATGCCTAACTGGATGCATTATTGGTATTTCGGAGACATATTTCATTACATGAGTGATTTATTTTGATCTGGTAGTTCTGTGGTAGATGTTCATTTCTTGAGTGATTGCCCATATCTAGTGGAGTTACCAAATCACCTATAAATTTTGTCAGAGTTCATAGGAAGTGGTATTGGTAATTGATTATGAGGACGCTATTAGTTTAACTCTTCACAGATTAGCAGAGAACAATAATTTTACTTGATATTATGGATAGAACTGGAGGGCCTTTCTCATCCTCGTAATCTACACTGGAATAAGTGGAGCTAGAGTGACCATGATGACAGCAAGAGACTTTTTGGCTGGTGTGGTGATGTGGTCATCTACCTGCCTCATCTCGAGGCATGCTTGGTTATGTCCTTAGTCCTTTGCTTTAGTTGAGTTCCTTGCGAAAGCTGAAGCATTATTTTGATGGTTTGCTCAGACTTTCACTTATCCTAAGTGCTAAACAATTAGTCCCACATCAAGATTCCCCTAAAAAAATGCCTCATTTGAGGAGCCATTTTTTAGCCTTTTGCATGTCATGAAACATACCTTGTGAGGCATTGGAGCACGATTGCTCTATGGTAACTCAATGTAGGCTCTGTACTAAAGGCTAGAACCACAAGGATGCCAGTGGGGAGGAGGGTGATATGGATGTTTTGGTTTTGTTTCATCTTCCAGATTGGTTTTATAGGCTCAAATTGGGTTTGGGGTCTAATTAGTGGTGGAAAGAGTGGCCGATGGTGCATTGAGGGGTGGTAGCCTAAGTGGAACTACTGGTGATGAGTGAGTGAGGGCAACATTATTTTTCCTTCTTTTGTTCCTTCTATTATGGTGCTTGGAAGCAAGATGGGAGATTTACCTTTTCTGCGGCACCTAATCTATGTGCCTCATGCAAGGTGACAAACTCATAAGGCGTGATCTGATTACTTAAGAACAGAGAGGTGATGCAATGCATGCTGAGTAACCCAACCAAATGGAACTTTTTTTTTTGCATGGTGGTACTTTCATAGGTTTGGTTCTTGAAGTTCTTCATCCTGGCCGTGTTTCACTTGTAGTGTAGTTCTTTGGATGCTAGGAATTTTCAATGAAGTGTCCTGCAGCTTAAACTTGCAAGTCATAATTCATTAAAGTCAGGCCAGAGGGTTAAGGAGTGCATGTATAGACCATCCTCTTGGTCGTATAAGTTTTGTCGATTACTCCCTCCAGTAAAAAATAAGTAATGTCCTAGAATGCGCGTATTCAAACTATTTTACCTTTCAACAACAATGTCTTTATAAATATTTAGACTGGACATATGAAAATGGTATAAGCAGTTTGCCTCGAAAAATTCTTTCATAAAATTAGAATTTTATTAGTTTGTCTCGAAAAATTCTTTCATAACGTTAGAATTTTATTAGGTTTTACCAATATATTACCGTGCCAATGTCCAAAGCACCACTTTTTTGTGACTGGAGTTAAGTAATATTTAATAGTCTCCATTATGTTGCCTAATTAATATATTGGAATCTACTGTCATGGTAAATTTAAGAAGCAAATTGCATTGGACATTGCCCCCTTTCTTCAGCTTATGGCTTCCCCTGAATAAACAAACGAGACGGCTTCTTCGCCGTCTTTTCGAAGCAGCTTATCAGGATAGCTTTTTCTAAGCGGCTTATCGGCATTCGGTTAGTTTCCACAAGCGCTCGCGCTAGGGCCAGAAACTATCAGCTGCAGCCGAAAAGAACCTACCTTGATATATTCGCCATTCAAATGTTATGTGTGCATAGGATGCCTGCAAAATTTGGTGCCAGCTTCATCCTATATGCATGAGTATCTTGACTCTGCTGATATCTCAGTCCTTCATTTTCTTTCAGGAATTTACCTTAGGCAGGAGTATTGTGCTGACTCTTCAGACGCTAGGTGTCGTCTTTGGGGATGTTGGTACCAGCCCATTGTACACTTTTGATATAATGTTCAACAAATACCCTATTACTTCAAAGAAGGATGTGCTTGGAGCACTCTCACTTGTAATATACACACTGATTCTAATACCATTGCTGAAGTATACTCTGATTGTTTTATGGGGGAATGATGATGGAGAAGGTATATCTCATTATATACTATTAGTAGACTTCTGGAAATAGATTAGGCACAAATACTTTTCTTTAAGCATTATGTTTAATAATGATTGTTCTTTATATCTGGCAGGAGGGACATTTGCTTTATACTCGCTAATATGCAGGAATGCAAAGGCTAGTCTGCTTCCTAACCAACTACACTCTGACACCCGTATATCAAGTTTCCAACTCAAGGTGCCTTCAGTAGAACTCGAGAGGTCTTTGAAGATCAAGGAGCATCTTGAGACTTCATCTATGCTAAAGAAGCTGCTTTTGGTGCTTGTTCTTTTTGGTACTTCTATGGTGATAGCGGATGGTGTTGTCACACCAGCTATGTCAGGTTCATATATTTCCTCTTCATTGTTCATTGCATTCCTCTTCACCTAGTTTGATGATCTGCACATTTGCTTTCACCGGTAATATTATGTTAAACTAGTTTCCCTCCTCTCCTAGAATTAATTCCATTTTTTTCTCTTGGTAAAATCTTCCATTTTTTCTCTTGGTAAAATCTGCAGTGATGTCTGCTGTTAATGGCTTGAAGGTTGGAATATCTAGTGTTAATGAAGGTGACCTCAGAATCTTATTTTGTTAATGCTTGACACTAACTGGTTCAGGAAAAGAATTAATTTTTTGTTACTGCTTAGAAGTGCACAATGCTCACCTTTATTGTGAAATTTTGGCAGGTGAAGTGGTCATGATGACTGTTGTATTTCTTATTGTTCTGTTCAGTTTGCAACGGTTTGGAACAAGCAAAGTGGGGCTTGCTGTTGGACCTGCCTTGTTCATATGGTTTTGCTGCCTTTCTGGGATAGGGATTTATAACATCATGACATATGGTTCAGAGGTATTGCAGGCATTCAACCCTATATATATCTACTATTATTTTGAAAGAAACCCAACTCAAGCTTGGATGTCTCTTGGAGGCTGTCTCTTATGTGCAACAGGTATTTGTTTAACCATATTGTTAGTGTTATTTGTGATATACACTTGAATGCGAATTTCTCTAAGAATGTGTTTGCTTCAGGTGCATCTTTCTTTCTTTTTTTCTGAGCTACATAATTAGTTATACGATTATACCCTGTGTCGTCTTTTCTTTTTCTTTTTATAGGAAGTCATGAGTAAACCTAGTGCAGCTGCAGTGTTACTGAAGATAACTTGTCCTCTTTTTATTCTTATAAGTTTAAGTAATAGAGTAATGCTATTTTCGTTAACTTGTATTATAAAGATGTTAATGAGAATGCTTTTTTTTACAGGATCCGAGGCAATGTTTGCTGATTTATGCTGCTTCTCTGTTAGATCCGTTCAGGTAGTCTTTTCTATTGTTTAGGGCTCCATGTTGCACTTCCAATACTAAAAGTTGATAACTTACTATTGCTCATGTGTTGCAGCTTACCTTTGTGTTTCTTGTTCTTCCATGCCTTCTACTGGGATACCTAGGGCAAGCTGCATTTCTTATGGAAAACCTAACTGAAAATCAGCAGGTCTTCTTTTTGTCTATCCCGAGTAAGACAAACTGGTTTGTTTACGCTCCTCTTTCAAATCTTATTTGTTGATTGCTATGTACTGTTTCACACATGATGAAATAATTTTATCATAGTAAAACTAAGCTTCGTTTTACTAGTTGACCCCTTATGATAAATATTTTCGTTCCACGTTGCAGATCAGGCTTTTTGGCCAGTGGTATTCATAGCTACTCTGGCAGCACTAATTGCTAGTCGTGCAATGACAACTGCTATATTCTCAATCATTAAGCAGGCCACAGCTCTTGGCTGTTTTCCCCGCCTCAAGATTATTCACACTTCTAAAAAGTTTATGGGTCAAATATATATCCCAGTGTTGAACTGGTTTTTGATGGTTTCTTGTCTTGCGTTTGTTACAACATTTGGGAGCATCAATGAGATCGGCAATGCATATGGTGCGTGTGTTGATCCATATGAAAGTACAATCTGCTTGGGGAGGACCGTTTTGTTTACGCAAACTACATTGCATATCTTTTTCACATACAACTTTATTTACTGGTTTATTCCGTAATGTGCTAGCCCCTCTAATTCCTTTTCTCTGTGCTATAGCTTCTCTCCCTTTATAAATGGGGCTTTCATTTAATTTTTAATATTACTGGACTAAATGAACTAGAAGACATAACCTTATGTGTCCCTTACTAAGATTTTATTATGGTCAAATGTGAATCTAATAAGCTAGTAGGAATATGCATGAAAGGAAGAGGGGATATTTAAGAATTTGAATTTATTCAAAGGCATTTCGTAAGAACTTAGTAGGTAGCCAAATGAGATAAAGGACAAAATGGTAGATGGAAGGATTGCTCAATAGGATTGCTATGTGGGCGCAAGAAATATTGGTGTAGACTGTGTAGTTAGGCACTTCTTTGTATGAAGGGTTTTAACTTGCTTGGTGAATTAGCTTTTGTTTCAGTAAAGGTAAATCATGTATGAACATCAGCGAAAGCTCATCATTATCTGCCATAGTACTAGTTTTTTTAAAAAAACAAAAATTAGCGATAACCAGCAGTTTCCCAGTGAAAGTTCTGAGATGTAAATTACCTCATTGCATAAGCTCTCAGTTATGTTTATATGCCTAGTATACAGTGTTTCTCAGAATCTGCATAATCTTGAAATTTCCAGAAATGGATCTGTTGAGCATGTGCCTATCATGTAGGAATTGCACCTGGTTGTTGAGCAGTCATTGATAAAATATTTATTTGCACTAGGTTGCCTTTTCCCCCTCAATGGACTTGGTGGTGTTGTAATCTCCTTACAACAATGTCCAATTATTTGACAATTTTACTATATTGAGCACAAGTTATTGCTTGGATTGGCAAAAAAAATCGGAAAATGCATAAGTTATATTACTATTAATAAAAAGCAATGCCTTGCATCATTCAAGCACTGACTTGTTATATATATATGAATATATGATTGCTTTCTTGCACTCAAATCTCACTCTTATTTTAACATGGTTCTTAACATGAAGAGCTTGCTGATAAGTTACCTCATTTCTCCACTCCAATGACTACCAAGAGTCCACCACATAATCTTTTTAATGCCGGGTACTGATCGCAGGCATAGCTGAACTTGGTGTCATGATGATGACTACTATCTTGGTGACCATCATAATGCTTCTGATATGGCAGGTCAACATTATTGTAGTTCTATGCTTTCTCACCCTCTTCCTGGGGCTGGAGTTATTTTTCTTTTCTTCAGTATTGGGCAGTGTAGCAGATGGAAGTTGGGTTCTTTTGGTATTTGCGGCTGTACTGTATTTGGTAATGTACATATGGAACTATGGAGCCAAGTTGAAGTATGAAACTGAGGTTAAGCAAAAACTTTCAATGGATTTATTGATGGAGCTAGGCTGCAATCTGGGTACAGTCAGAGCCCCTGGAATTGGATTGCTTTATAATGAACTGGTGAGGGGAGTTCCTGCAATCTTTGGTCACTTCCTCACCACAATGCCAGCCATCCATTCAATGATCATTTTTGTCTGCATCAAGTGTGTTCCAGTTCCTGTTGTACCTCAGAATGAAAGGTTTCTCTTTCGTCGGGTCTGCCCAAAGAGCTACCATATGTTCCGCTGCATTGCTAGGTATGAACTTTAATGTTTTTGAAGTTTGTGGAAATATATTAAAATATCTTTCCTGCCAAAATGATGTTATACTGCTCTGGCAGTTTCTTGCTGTGCTCCATTGAAACATTGATATATAATTTAATGCATCTACTCATGTTTGATACTATCACCACTATCTGTTTTTGTTTTGTGTAATGCCTGCTCTGCCTTTAGAGTCTGCTAGAGAACAGCTGGCTCTGTTAGTATCTCTGACAGCTTTGTTTGTGAATGTGTAGGCGGGGCAGGTGCTCACCTGGGAGTGCTATAGTTTAGTGGCCCCTAAAGCTGTCACATGTTGAGTTAGCATTCATACTGTAGCCAGTAAAAATGGGTTTCTTTTAACTAATTATATTAAGGGGTTCATGGCTGTTGTGTGGAGTACTTTTACTCAAGTCCACTGATCTTTGCTTGTACTGTTGATAGAGTTCTGTTTATCAAATAATAGCTTTGTTCTGTGAAGTCCACTAATGATACTAGGGAATTTTGTGAAAAGGGTGGAGCCCTTAGCTTGAATTATGTGAAGTTTTGCTTGTACCTTTGGAGTTTATCAGAATTTTGTCATTTTCAATTCCTTGTTGTTTGGCCACTTTTAACTCTTACAATGGTCATTGCCCACTATGATACTGGTATAGCTACACGTGATGCCTCCATAATTTTTTTGGCATCCTGTGGCTTAGCCATTGCATTTGCCCTTCTGTTTTTGTTTTCCGAATTTTATACCCTATCTTGATCGGTTCATTTTCTTGTCTTTAGCTATTGAACCACTTTGTGATTGCAGAATATCTCTTTAGGTTTGTTGGTATCTACATGTAATAGTGCTACTATTTACTTATAGTGATCCCACCTCTGTTGGTTCACAATTTTTCTTTTATTCTTCATGGCAAATGTTGCTGATTCAGTTATCTATCCAAGCAGCATGTATTGGTAGCTATGTGCCAGGTTGGCGGCCTGGTATTTTCTCAACGTACGCGTAGCTTGATATTGAAATATCAAAGATGAAATCTGTCATGTTCTATTTATAGAATAGTTATATGGTCAGTTATATACACTTTGAGGACTTGTTTATGTATTATTGACTTGCATGATGTTAATCATTCATGGCTGCAGGTACGGATACAAGGATGTACGCAAGGAGAACCCCCAAGCATTTGAACAGCTTCTGATAGAAAGTCTCGAGAAATTCATACGCCGAGAAGCCCAAGAACGCTCCCTAGAGAGTGACGGGAATGTTGACACAGACTCTGAAGAGGAAGTTGCGTCAGCCTCATCAAGAGTTCTCGTTGGTCCCAATGGTAGCATCTACTCTCTTGGTGTTCCACTTCTTGCTGAGCCTGCAGGTGTTGCAAATCCAACTCTGGGATCAAGCCGGTCATTCGATGGATCTCTGGATGAGGCACTTGATGGAAGGCGAAGCCTAGACAATGAGCTCTCCTTCATTCACAAGGCCAAGGAGTCAGGCGTGGTTTACCTTCTAGGAGATGGCGACATAAGGGCGCGAAAGGACTCGTTCTTTGTCAAGAAGCTAGTGATAAACTATTTCTACTCGTTCTTGAGGAAGAACTGCAGGAGAGGCATAGCGACATTGAGCGTACCCCACACAAGGTTGATGCAGGTCGCGATGCAATACATGGTTTAGGGTTCTTACATCCAATCTTCTCCCCGATGGTCAGGATACCAACTCGCGGTAGATACAGACTGCGGAAAGGTGTTTCGAACCGCTTTCCTTTAATAGAATGAATACTAAATGATCACTAACAAAGGTGCCGTTTGCTGGAAGGTGATCCAAGAGAGAAGCTGTCGAGAGAAGCTGTTGTCTGGACTGCCCTGGTGGTTTTCGTTTGTCTGTATGTGCTGAGAAGAATGAACGAACACTCGTATTAATTGCCCAGCTGCACCAATTAGAAGGCGAGATCAATATATTTTAGGTACGGCCATATACCTGCCCAAAACTGGCAAGATCCGTGCTCTTTAATACCGATTAGTACACGTACTAATGGAGTACTTAAATCGTGTGCCCGGTGGTCTCATCTGGTAGTCGTTAAGCAGGGAGCCTTGCGAACAGCGACAGAGAATGCAGCTCCATGTTCCCTCCTACCTACTGTGTTTGTCAATTTTCCCGTGTCGATACGTGCGATTCTGTGCAGAGTCGTAGCAGAAATCTGGATCACAACCAGCGAGATAGCTAGGTTGATGATGATGCCTGCGACAGGCGGTGTCTCGAGAATCTCCAGAACGACGCGAGATCTGAACGCGACTGATTCGAGTGGCCCTGTGTCGAAGCCACGAGCATTGGCAGGTCGTTTACCAGGGACATGCCCCGCTTTTTTTACATGTACTACTATATGCATTTCTGACGTACCTAAATAGAGAGAGGACACGCTTGTTCCTTCCATCCTCTCTCGTTTGGAACTTTTGATTGATGAGATGTCCCTCGTTGCTAAGTCGTTGTGATCTTGGAATAGTTAATCACGAGTGATCGATGGAGCGGCAAATTAGGGCGCGTGCTCGACAGGACATTCCTTTGGCCCCATTGGCTATGGACATATGGGTATCGTATAGATCATAGGGGATAGCCACGTGCGATGCGTCCATCTGGCCTACGGTTGAGTGGAGAGGGACATGGACGAGCAGGTGTGGTGCATGGAGTCCAAGGAATCAAGGCTCCTACCACGCACTCACACCACATACATACATATACTCGTGAGTGTACTTACTTAGCACATGTCTAAACAGATAAAGGCTAAGGATAAATCTACCACTTCACAAAATTCCTACTAAAATGTATTGAATGTGAGGCTAGGGATATACTCATGAGTGTACTTACTTAGCACACGTCTAAACAGATGAAGCAATGTGGGGCGCGGTAGGCCGGTGGCAATGTAAGGCTAGCCACAGAGCCGGAGTGCGAGCGCTGGCGTGTGCAGGCTGCTCTCAGGAGGTAAGGAGGGGGTGAGAAGCTGAGGTGGTAGGGGGTGGTGTAGTGCCCGGCGATTGGCATGGGCCGTGGGCGACGGCACAACAATGCCGGTGTGTGCACACCCATTAAAAATTTCTAGCTCCACCACTGCTGGTAGGTAGAGTCATACAATCACAACTCCACCACCTCCACCAAGAGGTGGTTCCCTTCTCTCTTATTTTTCTTCCGTGGGAGGAAGAAGAATCCATACAATTCATTGTGCCTAAAATATCCAAGGATTAACTTATCTTAAAAAAAAATACCCCCTCTATTTTACTATATTTGTCCCTGGTCTCGGGAGTCTCCGTTTTAAAATATTTGTCTATTAAGGGGATGAAATATAGTTATTATAATATTTTCACTCTCCACTCCTACTTAAATGCTTTGAAAGATGTAAGTAGTTGTACTATGTCATTTAATAGAAGATATGCATAATCATTTCTCATTAATTTTTCTTATATTTAATGCTTTCTTGAGATGTACGTATGGTGGGCTGTGAACAAATATTGCGAAACGGAGGGAGTAATTACATTAAGTAATTGAATGTGGGTTTTGGTAAACATCATCTAACTGATTGTAAACTTACTTTGGATGTGCCTTGAGATCCGTGGGCTAGTGTGCATCCTCTCTGTTGAGCTTAATGTTAGGGTTCATCGTGGTCGGCAGGGGTGACGGCGACCATGAGTAACAAGTTGGTGTCGCAAGGGTAGCAAATACTACTATGGTGAGCCACTGGAGCTGAGTAAGAAGGTGGTGGGCCATGAGGTAGCTGGCGGCAAAGGATATGTTTGTCGAGTTAGGTTTTCGTGTGGGAGGGGGATTGTAATGGCGGAGGTGGTGGCACGCTAGTGGGCCTCGCTAGCATTAGGCGTGTCGGCGTGAGGTGACAAGTGCAGTTGAAGCCAGGAATCACAAGAGGAGAAAGAGGAGAGATTAGGGCAATGGGGTGGGATATGTGGCAAGCAAATCGATGTAGGATGTGATTAGATCAACTTGTCCAAACTTTGGTTGTTCTTGTTTTTAGAAATAATAGTTTGAGATGACTTAGACACACCCTTTAATATAAATAGAAAAAACATTACAATATATACATGAATGAAACATTTCCAAAATAAGAAAATGAAGAGGAAATTGGGATTAGAAAACCCCTTCCTACTCGATGGTGATCCTCTCTTCATTCCCACACAGACACACTTGCCTAAACCTTTTTTTTTTCTTTTGGAGAAAATTCCTTGTATGTCATTAGAAGTTATCTAAATCTTGAATTTGCTAAAAAAACATGAGGCTCATGAGCCACTCGAGCTCGAAGTCAGCTCGGCTCAGCTTAGCACGAGCTCGGAATGTGGGCTAAGCCAAGTCTTAGTGCCAGCTTATTTCACTAACGAGCCGGGGCTGAGAAAGCTGCGCCCACACGCAGCCAAGAGCGAACCCAACCCACGAGTGACGAGTCCACGACTAGTCAACTCCTCAATCTCCCTTCTGCTCTCTGCCCTTCCAGCCCCGATCCGCCACCGCTCGCTTCTCCGATTAGCCGCCGCGCCCCCTTCTCGCCGGCCGTCGCTCCTTCCACATCGCAAATCGCAAAGCACTTAACCGATAACTCTCCCCTTAATTAATCGTCATCAAGCGTCTCCTCCCCAAGGCTTCAAAAACTCTTCCTCTCCAGTCCATCGCGGCCGGTGACCATGGCGGCTTATGTCTTCTTTGCTTACAACTGTCTCAGATTTTTCAGTCCCCTTATGGAATATAATGATCTTGGTTTTTCATTCAAAGGTTTAGATCTGGAGAAAGGATCATCATAAGTAAAGGTCTGAGATTTGTTATGTGCCATGAAGATATGGTTTGAAGTTATCGCCATGAAGATATGTAGTTTAATTGCTTACCTATTCTTGTTGAAGCTTTAACAACTTTCAGCAACTGGTAAAACGGTTGTAATTGTAATACTCTATATAGCTGAGTTAGGGTCTGTATTTTTATGGCTTGATATAGATTTATGTTTTAAATCTCTGAGCCATGCACTTGGCTTCATACTTGGCAAAAGGGTCACGTTTAGGATATTGGTTTTTTAAAAGGGCTGTGGATGGTGTTTCTGACAATGTCCTAGCACTTTGCTCTGTATTTGTTCATGAATCATGCTATCTCTTGCGTCAGGTGTTGCGTCCTGCAGAGGTTACCAATGTTCCAGAGGATGAGATCCTGATTATTCGCTTTAATGAAGTGCTTCCTATTGGGGAGGGGACTTTGGTGATTGCATTACAGGAAACTTTGAATGATAAGATGAAGGGCTTTTACAGAAGATAATCGTTTTGTGTTTTAAGGTTATTTCTGAAGAAATCGCACGTCACCAACTGATTCATTAAGTGTAATTGGTCCGTTGAAGCTGAAGAAACTAATGAATGCTTTGCATTGTTTTCCAGATTTCAAATGATAATTGAAGAAATTACCAGGAGAAAATGGGTGCAGGAATGGCAAAATTTATATGCAAGGAGGTCTGTTGGTATATCCAAAGTATAACATCTAGGTTGTCACAAATGTTTAGCTGTTCATCAGAGGCTATTTTTTTTGCTTGATGAACGATGGCCATAAGCCCATAAGTTCATACAAAGGTGTTGGTAGCCATAGGCTTTTATAAAAAAAGTCTGTTGTTTGGGTTTTCACTTTCAGAGTAAAATCAGAGTGCCCATCTGAATGCTCAGTGTCACAATTATGTCCTTTGGTCATTAGTATGCCAAGCCGAGCATAACTTCTAGCTTGTTTTCTTAACGAGCCGAGCCGCATGGAGCCAGCTTGGCTCGGCTCGTTTCAAACTGCCACCTTACCTCCTGTTGTTGGTCCCCTCCCTATGCCCACCATTGATGCCGTCCTCCTCCCCTCTTGCTACCGCTGCCAACCTCCTCCTTTCCACCTATTGTCGGTGCCAGACTTCTCCCCACCTCCGAGATCTAGATCCGGTGGGAGCGAGAGGGATGGCTTCGTGGCTCTGTCGAACGGATCAAACGTAGATGCAGGAGCATCGTGACTGGAACGGTGGTGCTTGAGGGTCAGGGACAGCGTGCAGAGGAAAGCACTCTGGTGCTCTCCGTCACCATGACTACCGACACTAACAACCTGGGCGCCACCGCCTCCAACATCTTTAATTTCTTCTCTCTTACCCTTTTGTCACCCCCCTCTCCCTCTGCTTCACTGTCGCACCATGGTAGAGTAAGAACACGACGAAGAAGTAGGGTAATTTTGTCTTTTCATATGCCACTTAACAGCAAGCTCATGGAAGGGTGACAAAAGTGGCATGAAAGGGCATAAAAAAGAACGGTTTTGCTAGTGCACAGTCGTTTGAATTTTTTTTATCTCTCGGTCACATAAAGTTGCAGTATACTAATTTCCCCCTCCTGAAGTTGCACTCTTAGTCACCTAAAGTTGCAGTATAAAATGTGACTGAAGGTGAAGAGAAAAACAGCCTCCTATCTAGGATAAGAATAACTCTCAATAGCTTTTCACTTTCTTTTATACGATGTAAGTGGTTTTACCTCTCCACACCTATGTTCTCAACCGCGACGATAGTAGTGCCATACGAACGTGTGTACCTACATTCTGTCCTGTCCAACCTGTGAACGATAAATCCTCCCGTTTAAACGCATGGTGCTTACAAAAAGTTTCGTGAAAAACCACACATTCAGCAGATGTTTCATTTCATACTAGACTTGTACAGAGTTACCACGCTCAGCTCCTGTAAAGGCCGTAAACCCGAACAACTCCGCCTGTCATAACCGTCAAACGGCAGAGGAACGAGAGCTACAGTGTTCAGCTATTCAATCAGTGTGGGGAAGACGATGGTACGCTACGACCACCAATCCCCAGCTCCTGGCGCCAAAACAAGCACAGAGAACGCGCGCGGGCGCGTGGCGCGGTTAAATAAAATTCACCTCATCTCTGGCCTGGCCTCGCCTAACATCTCAGCGCGCGCGGGCGCGGCTCCCGACGCGAGCAGCGACAGCCGCTGCGCGTGCTGGCAGCGCCCCTGCTCCCTGGCCCTGAGAAGCTGCCGCGGCGGCCGTATGCCAAGCATGCATGCGTATTTTTTCTAAGCTTCTTCCAGCGATTGGAGATCCATCATCAGCCGGTGCAGTGGCCTGCCTGCCCTGGACGGCTACGGCAGCCGCCCCCTCTCCCGTCTCCGGCCCTCATCATTGCCGACAAGGAAAAAAAAAAAAGAGAGCACGGCCGGCCAACACGCGTACCAGCCAAGCCCCGCCGTGGCAGTGAAACCTCAGGGATCTTACCGAGCCGGCAACTGTGTGTGCACTGTATATGCGTTGCTTGTGCTTGAGATGTGCACAGTATATATATATTTAGACGCAGATCAGAAATAAGAGTTCAATCACCGAACAGCGTCGCACAGGTCTTGCGTGTAAGGCTTGATATTAGGCTTTTTTTTTTGTTGCGGCTTATGATTTTTAGTTGAAAATTTTAAGTTTTGGCTATTTGTGACAGAGATTGCGGAGAGAGAAATACTCACTTGTGATTTTGATTGATACAGATGTTAGGCTTTTAACGTATACTACAATTAACTTGTAGATCCCTTCTTGAGAAAATTCTCCATTTAAAAGTTAGGTACTATAGTAAAAGCAAAAAACCACTTTTAGAAACCGTAAAGAACAGGCTCATTGTAGATGCTAGCTAGTTAGGTAGAGTGGACTATGTAGACATGGTAAATGTTGCAAAAAAAAATTATTTATGATCTTAGCACTGCTTCTATATGATAGAGCTGAACTCCATCTCTTGATACTAGGGAGGGCGTCTCTAATGTTTAACATCTGCACAAGCGGTTTCGGCTTCTGATTTTAAACCATTTAAAATTTGTCGGCTTCTAATGTTGATTTTTTGTTATTTTTTTTGAATTATCCGTAGAGATATAATGGTGTTTTTAATTTTTTTCTTTATTTTTTCATTGATTAAATGACTCAGAAAAAACTAACTATCGCTATAGTACAATTTCATCCAACAGACAAAAACCACAGCTATAAGCTGCTTGAAGCGGCCCTAGGACCCATCAGGCACTAAGGCAGGGTCCATTGTCCACGTGGTTCTCTACCATGTGTAAAGCCTTTGCTTGGCCTTTGAGGTGGTACTCACTGCCAATTAAAATAAGGATAACAAAAAAAAACTATCCTACCAATCTGTCTCTATCTCTATGGTATTCACTTGTAAAAAAAGAAAGTAACAAGTTTTTCCATTGCGACACCTTTCTCTCTATATTCTTCACCGTTGCCCCTTCCAATTCATCACAACGACATCTTTACTTTCCACGACTACACCACCCCTCCATCTTCACCACCACGCAAAACACGGAAGATAAAGCCACCCAGGACACCTTCCCTATCCTCAAGGTGGTTAGATCCAGTGGCGGCAACCATCGAGGACGTCTTCCCTACTCTCCCCATGACTTGATCTGTTGACGGCGGCCCTAGTCTCTCAACAACCAATTTTGACGGCGATGCCCCTTCAAAACCGATGATCCAGCGGTGGCACCCTTTCTCTGCCCCTCGTTACACTAGATTTGTTGACATTGGCAACTAATGTATCAACCCGTTGATGGCAACAACTACGACCTGTGCGTGCGGCATGTGTCTTTGTTTTTTTTTTTGTCACAAGTTGACTCCATATTTTTTTTTATCTGCTGCCCTATCTCCCAATGGTCACCCTTAACTATTACATTCTTGGTGCACGTGGTAGATGTCCAAAACCCGTGGACCAAATACTTGCTACCGAGCAAAATACGGCCAGTATCCGTCCGTCTCGCATAGCACTGAGATCATCGGTATCCTTGCTTGTGCGTACACATCACGCACAAATGTGCGGCCAGCATGTGCAGAGAGGGCAAGAGGAAGGCGAAGGGCGGAGGAGTTGCTACAGCGGCGTCGTGGGCGGGTCTGACGGTTTCCTGAGAGCTATCATGTCGAGCCATCCATTCAATTCAGAGCTCCAATTATTCCGCCGTACTCCGCAGGCATTGCGCTCGCCTTCGCGTCGCACCAGAGTTTTTTTAACTTTTACCTCTCCCCGAGGGACACCCAAGTAAGCCCTGTTCATTTCGGAGCCGGTAACGAAGCGTTGGTTTTTTAACTTCGATTTTTGTTGTCTTTTATATTATCCGTATTTTTATATTGTTCATAGAGATATAACTATATTTTTTTATTTTTCTTTATTTTTTAATTATATAATTTAAAAAAACTAACGATTATTACGGTATAATTCCAATCAAAAATGAACAAACAGAAGCTAACAAGGCCTAAGCCTTGCCTTCATTTCCTGCCGCTGCATCCTGTGTACCTTCTCCCTGCTGCTGTGTGCGTCAGGCACACTCTTTCTATTTTGGTTACGCCTATAGGCCTACAGCTCGTTCCGCTAGCGGTCGTTTCAGCGAGGAGATACATTCAGTGATTCAAGGCCAAAAAAAAACCCTTAAAAAAGGATTTGTTGTCATGTGACAGGGTGATAGGTGACTACTACTTCTTAGATTGGACACACTGAAAAGTTATACAAGTTTTCGTGAAGATGAAATTAGACATATATATATATATATATATATATATATATATATATATATATATATATATATATATAGTACATACTCTCGTTACATGAGAGAAAGCTTTGAGTGAGAACCGAGTTCATGTTTGGAACGCGGGACACCCTGAAGGGAGAAATATGTTACATATATCTGATTTTTTTTCCTTCTTGGCACTTCTCTTGTTGTACGTGTATTATTGCCTTGCGCATGAACGAGTAATAGTAGAATTTGGAAAAGAGTGGGGTGTCTGTAGGTATCATCCGGATATTTCTTCTTAACAATTATCCAAATTTAACACTGTTGGATTAGAGATCCACCCAACGGTCCTTTTTTTTTTAGGGGTGGGAGATTTTTTTTTAGAAGAGGTGGGGGGAATTTATGGCCGTTGGATGGATCTCTAATCCAACGGTCTCAAATCTGGATAATAGCTAGAAAGAAAACATCCACGTTATGTTTATCAACACTCTTTGAAAAATGTATAAAAATACAATTGGGGGCATGTAATACTTTAGGCGCGCCACTGTAAGCATGCACTTCTAGTTTTTTTTGTTTTTTTTGTTTTTAAAAGCCTTCTCCTTCATTGTGATCATTGTAGTATCATATGAAACACAAACATTTGCGCTAAGAAAATGAAATAAAAACGCACGCACGCATATATACATGACGATCAATATGCGCCAACGGTTGTTCATCGCACCCACGCACAGCGCCTCTGGCCTACGCTCCTTCCACTCTTGTCTAGGATCTCAACGTGACATTGTTAGATCGGACTTTCTCCTACGAGTGTGAAATTGCCTATAGTTTAATGTTTTCGTGCATATATGCACAACAAAGAAGCTTGTGTCTCAGCATGCATGCAGCATGTGCTATCCATATCAATGCCAAAAAGAAGGCGAATTGAAGTGCCACTGTGCCAGAGATTAAGAAAGCTGATATTTTGCCATACAAAAAATTGTTGAGGAAAACAAGATATTTATAGGAGTGTTGTGCTATCAATATCGATCGGTTGTTAACTCCAGGAACCGACATATGTATAATTGTAGACTAGCTCTAGTACCATGCATTTTCAGACGAACAATCCATGGCACTGCTGAATTGTATATATGTTAACATCATAACACACTTCGTTCAAAAATTAATGAGACCATAACCTAGGAACAGTGTATGCGAGCTATACTTGTACACCAAACAATCAAATGCATGATCACGTTCATAACAGAAATTGCTATATCTGCTAGCTTAAGAAAGACAAAAGGAAGAAAAGAAAGTTTGGAGAAAGATCCACAGAAAATGCTTGCTGGAGCTAGCTATCAGCCTAGAACAAGTTTTACTGAAAAGAAAGTAGTATATATAGCTCCCTAAATGAAATAAACTTGCTGTGATTTGTTACCCAACCTTTCTTGTCCATACAAAAAATTAAAAACTTTAATTCTTTCTTATAAGAGAGTTCAGAGCTAAACTTTAATTCTCAAAACCCTCCTCGCAAAAAAAAAACTCTCAAACCCATGCTTAATTATAACTAATCTGTGAATCAACAAATATAAGACTATTTTAGGATCGTAATGCTCCTTCAGGTTCAGTAACCCCTTTATCTGATACATATTTTTTCAAAAAGAAGAGAAAATTATGTCAACATATCATATATTATATTGCTACTTTGACATAGTTTAAGAATAGCAAATTCATTGTTCGAGACACAAAACATTAATTCAATTACTAAGTAAAGCATAAAAAAGAAAGCATAGGAAATAAAAAACCAAATTTTACTATGAAACTAACATGCAGATAGTTTTTTGACAAGAATAAAAATTCAAATGAAAACGCGTTATATATACACATATATGTAACTCAAAATGCTCTTCATTTCAAGTTCTACCGCACAAATTGCTCCTCTCTTTTTTTCCCATTTGTTTCCCTTTCCTTTTCCATGATACTCATTTCAGTAGTTGGAGCGTGGCTAGCATCAAAATGCAGCTCCAAATTGCTACAAGACATGCAGGAAAGAACAAGCAAGCAGCCGTATTATTATCTCACCAGAAAACGAGGGCATAAAAGATTCTGATCACAGAAACATGATAGCACTAACTCGAGTACTACTACTGGAATCCTATGATCCTTAACAAAAAAGAAAGGCCTAGCGAAATGCACGGAATTCAAAGATCAGATCATGCACTCGCGCATCAAAAAGAGGGCAAAGCTAAAGCTGCTGCACATCACCAAAAGTGAGACATCCATCCATGCACTAAAAGTGAAGTAACTAGCATGCATATAGTACTCTTTGCACAGACAAGCACATCTAATGAGACTGTGAATCATCATCAGAACAACAGCAGTTTTTAACTCCTCATAACTCACAACGTCATCATTGATACAAGCAGAGTTTGAACAGAAAACCCCAAGAAAATGAAAGAAAAAACCACTCTAGAAGAAAGAGAGAGAGAGAGAAGACACCCTTGAAGAGACCAATGCATGAGAACTCAAAAACAGTTCTCTAATTAAGCTTCAAGGGGTAGGAAAGTACTAGTATTAGCTTATACATCTAAAGAGTTCCCAAATGCAAGGTAGAGTAACCAATTAAACACACTAATTCAAATGCCAAGGTGAGAGAGGGAGGGAGGGAGGGAGAGAGACTAATGACTTGCACCACCATGCTGCTGCATGCTCTCATATATCCCCCACACACCGTATGCCCTATATACAAAACACACCCAAGGAATCGGAGGAGAAGCCAAGAAGTAGCAAATCAGGTAGTAGCAGTGCTCCACTTACACTTGCTTGCTTGCTTCCCCTCTCATGGCCACCTTCTTCTTCTTGATCCATGCATGCCGTCGCCGTCTAGGTCATCGATGGACGGCGAGGAACACGGATTGGATGTCCGTCGCGTCTCGGTGAAAGAAACCCAATGAAATTCTGGATCATTGCCGGTAACTCTCTGCCCTCGGAGATGATCTCTCCAACCACAGTGCTCTTTCTCTCTCATCTCAGCTTCCCCGCCCACAAATTACATGTTATTTTAGTCAAGAAAAAGTTTACCAGAAAAATTAAGTAGAAAACAAAAGTTAACGACCAGCGAGCTAGCCATTCCTTCCAGACGGGCTAGAAGAGGGTGGCAATGGATGATCCGCAGTTAGCGATGTCCGGCCACGCTGTGGGGTTGCCGCCAATGCCGCCGTTGCCCCAGTACATGAGGGAGGACGCCGCCGGCGCCGTGGCGACGTTGCTGACCGCCGGGTTGGTGGACGCTGCCGCGGCCATGAGCGCGTCCGACGCGATGATGTTGGCGTCGACGTTAGACGACGACGTCGGCAGATCCCAGCTCTGCTCCCCGGCCACCGCTGCCTTGTGCTGCTGCTGCTGCTCCCCGGCGGCCGCCTCTGTCTTGACCTGCAGCTCCTCCAGCCCCGGCACGAGGGAGCCCGACAGCAGCGGAGCGTAGAAGCCGTCCAAGATCACACCAGCCCCGTCCTGCAGGTGCTGCTGCCACGGCTTCACTTGGATCTGCGCCGGCGAGCCGGCGCCGTAGCCGAGCCCCAGCAGCTGATCCACCTGCGTCTGCTGCTGCTGCATCTCGTAGGCGGTGGCGTCCGAGACCACCGACTGCATGGCCTGGAAGAGGCCGAGGTGGTCCCCGCCAGGGCCGCTCCCAAGCAGCAGCGACGCCAGCGAGGTGCCCCCGGGCAGGCCGAGTGCCGACGTCAACGACGGCAGGGAGACCGGCGGCGGCAGCGACAGCGACGACGCCGAGGACGTGACACCTCCAGCCGCGGAGGACGCAGCCCCCGCGCCGGCCGCGGCGGAGGAGCTCCTGTTCCCTCCCGCGCTTCCGGCGCTGCTCCTGGAGCGCTTGTTCTTGCGGCAGCCGCCGCCGACGGGGACGTTGCGGAGCGTGCCGCCGCGCGTCCAGTATCGCTTGCAGGCCTTGCAGAAGTGCCGCGGCTGCGACAGCGAGTAGTTGTTGTAGTAGCAGAACTTGGTGTTGGCCGAGTCGCACCGCGGGCACCGCAGCGCCTCCGCCCGCGGGTCCGAGACGCCCCCACCCGCGCCCGCTCCTCCCCCAGCCGAGGAAGAGCTACTCCTCGCCCCCGCCACCGCGGCAGGTTGCACCGCCGCAGCCGCACCGCCCGCGCCGGCCATCTATCTCCTCGTGGGGTCGTCGTCGACAGACCACACGGCAGCAGCTGAAACCGCGCGAGCTAGCTAAAGAAATACGACGGGCCGTCGATCGACGCGAGCTGAGGGGAATGGAAAGGAAAGAATGGAGAGGGAGAGGGGTGGGTGGGGTTTTCAGGAGGGGGAGCCAAGCTAGCTAGGTTCGCTGACAAGAGCTACAAAACAAGAGGGGCGCGCAGTGTATTATTGCGCGCTGATGGCGATACTACTCGATCTCGCCTCTGCTCTGCTCTCTCTCTCTACACCGCTTCTTTATATTCTACTTGCGCAGCGCAGCACAACACATTTAGCATATCTAGCATGTATATGAATGTTGTGTTGCTTAATTTGTGTGTATGATATGTGCTAGTATATATGGTATGTGGGGGTGGTTAGCTAGTGTTCTTATGTGTATGGGTGTGTGTGTGTGTGTGTGGTTGTTGTTTACATGTATTGACTAGCGCACTTCTTTGCTTGGTTTGGAGAGGGATTAAATGAGTATTGTGTGTGCTAATTGCTGGTGGGGGTGGATAAATTAGTATAGTGCACATGTATTGATTGCGATTTATGTTTACAACAAACAACAAAACCCAATGGGTCATGCATGCTGAACTTTTTTTGTTTTTACTGTACGTTTTGAGCTAGAGAAACAGAAGCTTGCTAGGTGGCTCAAGCAAACCTCTTTGACCCAATTTGCAAGAAAGGAATTATATGGGGAGAGCCTCCACCCTATCGGTCGTTGGATCAAGGTTGAACCTTCTCGATCCAATATATGGCTGATGGGGGGCTCACGTGAGGCCCTTCCACATTGAATTTTCTTCCCAATTTGTATGCCTAGTACTCTCTCCACCACAAATCTAAGCCATTTTTTTATTTTTGATGAAAGACCTTGACTATGCAGCTCCGCGCTCCTCCCACCGTCGCCGTTCTCCAGCACCGCCCATCACCCTCGTACCCTTAGGGATGGGAAACGGTAAATGATAATCCGTTTTATTCGATATTCGTATATGAGAAAACACGAATGTGGTAAGCAAAATTCGTATTCGTGAATGTTCATATTGATATTTGTATTCGAGACTATTTGATTCGTATTCGATCTGTTTTATCTCTGGTGACCTTCCTAGTGATTCGTATTCGAGACTATTTGATTCGTATTCAATCCGTTTTATCTCTAGCGACCTTCCTGGTGATGATTGTAGGAAGTAATTTTCTGATGAACCAAAGTTCACAAACAAGAAGTGAAAATTATTTTGAATAATTTTTAACTCTATGCGTTACACTGCTAGCTCATATAGACGTGTAATCATGTTATATAAATTTATTCTACCGAGATTTGTTACAAAAGTTTTATGATATTTGCATTCGACCGAATTAAGTATATAATTAATTCGAATTCGTATTCGTTACGACATTCGATTCATATTCATATTCGAGAATGTTTGAATTCGTATTCGTATTCATTTTAAAAACATAGATCCATATTCATATTTAAGACTATTTAATTCGTATTCGATCCGTTTCCATCCCTACCTACCCCACTCGTCGCTCCCACCGCCGCCCTGCCGGTCTCCCTTTACGTCCAAGGGGAACGGTTAATCCTAGGCACGGGGTAGGATTCTCCCCTCAGGCTCGCCGACGAGGAGAAAAAAGGGTCATAAGAGAAGAAGGTGGAGGTGGCGGCGTACGAATCTTTGCGCACATCCGGATGATTGTTTGGAAAAAAAACATCCTATGATGTTTATCAAAACCCTTAAACATTTTCATTCCTCAACATTTCTCCACTCCCACTGAACTTACACTCGTACGTAAAATGATTAGAGAATGATAGTAAAATTACATACATGTACCATATAGTCACTCCAAATAAAAAAGATACTACAAATACGAGGATATATATATATATATATATCATAACATTAAATCAACAAAACTCATCATCTGTACCCACTGTTTCAGAGCTAAATGACTCCTGCGCTATATTGCCTAACCATCTTGATTAAAAAGTTGACGATTCAATCTTACATGTACATAATTGTCCTCTGAGATCTACAATTCAAGTAGGACCACGGCACTCCTGATACACTACAAGTCTCTAAATAGTAAAGCATCAAGTCGTACAGTAGTACACCCGATCGATCGACCTAGCAACAAGATAATAAAAAAAAAGCGCTAATGGACGGTGAGAATCCCTATAGGCCCAGAAGTTTTTTTCGCGGCTCCCGAGAAGAACAATTCTTCACTGTTGCAGTCACTTCTTTTCTCTGTGTCTCTGTTCTTATTTTATAGTATTTTATACTGCTTTCTCTTCCTCGAGGGGCCCGTGGAGATGGTCCAAAAAAAAAATGCACGGAAGCAGTGGAAATGAGAATTCCCTGGAGGGAAAACGACAACATATCGCCATCCACTGTTCATCGGTCGCGGCCTGACACGTGGGTCCCACATGTCGGTGGGACCCACCGCAGTGCGCTCGCTGTAGCGGATTGATTGGAACCGTCCGATGGATCAAGATCGTCGAATCATGCGAGGCCAGCTTCGGGCGACAGAGAAGTCGCTCGTCTCTCCACCGTGCGTCGCAATTTGACAGTCTACGTAGCCGCGCGGTAGATAGCCTAAAAAAAAATGATTCAATGACAGCCCTACACGTGCAAGGGCACATATGATCTTTGCTATTGATTTTTTTTATGGCTAGGGATTCATAAGTAGGCAACAAGTCCTAACGTCCGGCAAAAGATACTTCCGGTGAGCATGCAGCGTGAGGGAGAAGCCGTTAGGGCTAGGGGAGGTGGTGCAGTGCAGCTGGTGCATGCAACAGGCGGGGGTCTGTGCTTCGGCACGACAGCGCATGTGGACAGCTCACTCACTTCTACCGCACTATACCACCTAGCTCTCTCTCTCTCTAACCTTCTCTTCTCTCTCTAGTACACGCAGCTCTATCTCACTGCTGCAATCCTAGAGAGAGAGAGAGAGGAAGCAAAGGAGCAGTGAGTTTGGTATCGACCAGTTTTGTCGCTGACACATTGTAAGAAGCTCGGGACCGATAATCCGATCGATCCCCCCCTCTCTCTCCTCTCGCCCTGTTGACGCACCTGGTGCGTGGAAATCTTGTTGCGTATGAGCCCTAGAGAGAGAGAGTACTAGCTCGCAAGCTTAGTACCGGTACTGTGACGAACTACTGTGAGCGTGGTTGGTTGGCATGTGATCAGATTTCGATCGTTGCACTGACAAAATAGTAAGATTCGTCTCTTTCATGTGCCTCCGCCGGCCTCGATTGATAGTTTGTTTTCTTGCTCCGCCACTCGGCAATGTACTCTACATCCGATGCTTCGGTCCAGTTCAGAAAGCCAGCCGCCTCGTTTAGACCATACACACACACACACACACACACACACACACACACACACACACACACACACACACACACACATATATATATATATATATATATATATATATATATATATATATATATATATATATACCATCCAATGTGCGCGCGCACGACACTCAAAACCACTGTGTTGTCCTTGTGTATTCATAAATAACATATATGTGTTACTTAAAAATAATTAATATACATGATCAGAAATGCATGACATATATATATCTATGTAATTCTGGCGGCCTAGCGGTAAAACATAAGATTGGTTAAATTTATGGATTCGAATGGTTAAATTTATGGATTCGAAGATCTCTGTTCTTAGAATGAAAGATATGCAGCTCTCCACCTGTGTATGTATTCTCATCTTTTGGTGCGAATTCCAGTCTCCGGTGGTACCCGTTGGTCGGGCTCCTTACCATGTACCTTATCGTTCTTTTCCTTTCTTTTCTCCGTATTTTTCTTGCGTCCTCAACCTTGGTTATATCTGTGGTGTCTATGAAAACCCTGGCAAGTACACGAGTGACGAATGACGATGCATAAATTATGGCGGTGCAAGATGAAAAGGACACATGCAAATCAATTCGATGTAAGACTAGGAACCATGCATTGACAAAGTACCCACATGGTCCATGTCCGAATCCAAGCGTATCTCACTTTAAATCCCAATCCATTCGAAAGATACATGTATTAATTATATGTCTATAAGACTTAATTACACAGTTGCTTTGACAACTATCCTGTTCATACTCGTTCTGTTTGTTCCCGGCTTATACCTTAATTGTGTAAGTTTTAAGAGCAACTTAATTAAGCTAATCGACCAATGGCTGCTTAATACAGGTGGCATAGCCTAAAGTTTTAAAAAAGTATAGCTAAAGCCCCAATATATATACCTTCCTATAGCTCTATAAAAAAAGAACTAGCGAAAGCTAGCTGCAAAACACAGCAGAGCAAGTTAAGAAAAACACCAGGGTAGACTATTGCTTAGCAATGTAGAGAGAGAAGATGGAAGTTGGAAAGAGAAACAGATTTTGTAACAGCCCGATCTAGAGGAACAAACACACTCTTTCCAACCCACAATCATTTGTTCCACTCGGGAAGAGAGAGAGAGAGAGCGAGCCGACAAGGCCATTAAGCTCGCTCCTAGGAGCCGGAATAAATCCAGCTAACGCGCGGACAAGGAGGAAGCAAACACGCGCGCGCTGCACCACCACTAACCACTAACCCAACAAACACGATCGAGCTAGCACAAGCACGTACACACACACACGCTGCACACAGGGAGAGCTAGCTACCAGGCCGCGCAGCACGTACGGGCACCGCCCCCCACCCCAGCGTACAGACAGGGAGCTAAAGACACTTTTCACATCGTATTTTAAAAAATAACAGTATACCGAAAGTATGGATAAAAATATCGTTTCTACCGTCTGGAGAACGGGCGGCAGCGCCCGCGAGGCGACACGCGGCGCTGCCGCCCCCTCACCAGATGGCAGACAGCCAGACAGCCTGCCACCTAGGGGTACGACAGTCATTCAAATCCATGCGGGCTACGGTAATAATTTTTTTGTTTAGTGTTTCTTTGAAATTTTAAATATATTAAATGAGCTAAAAAAATTATGGTATTTTTGGTGGAGCTTCCCAAGGCATTATGGTATATTTTTTTTGTAATTTTTTGAGCCCATTTGCTATCTCTAAAAACTCTTGGAATGACGCATAATTAACCAGACGATTAAGCAGTTATACGCCTGTCTAATAATTTTTAGAGGTAGCAAATAGTTGTGAAAAATTATGAAAATGTTCACAAAACTTTTTTATATAGGGTGCTACGTTGTGTAATTTTTACGTAATTTTTTGCACCACTTTACTAACTCTAAAAATTATTTGAGCAGCACATAATTAAACGACTAATTAAGCACTAATGGCCAGGGCTAATGACCTACCGGCCGGCCACTGTACGGCTGCTAAATTTTTGAGATTATTTGCTATATTTACAAATTTAAAAATTATAAATTACGAATTTAGGCAGGTAATTAAGCCGACTAATTAGCCGGCTTAATCACTTGCCGCCGCCGCGCCGTGTGTCGCCTCGCAGACGCTGCCGCCCACCCACCGGACGGCATAAGCGATATTTTTATCAATACAGTGCACATACGTCTATCTTTATAAATACAACGTGAAACAGTGTCAAATGTGGTTTTAACTCGAGAGCTGCGAGAGCAGTATACTCACTGCCACAATCATCCATTAATAGGTACAGCCAGCGAGCTGCGGATATGTTCTTTTCTGTTACGGCTAGTAGCTTTTGGGTGTAGAGCGAGCGTTTGTACAAATAAATCGAATACTGATAAGTCGATTCAAAAAATTTGTCCTAATAATCTGCTTCGAAACAGCAGCGAAGAAATCGTCATAATATTTATTCAGATAAAGTTATAAACTATAAGTTATAAGCTGAAACGAAAGGGACAATCATCTCGGCCAGACGCACAAATTAAACTCACGTTTAATTGAGGCCGTCTGATGAGATCGGAGCAGCTTCGTCAGGACCGAGAACGCTTTCCTATTCTGATTATTTCAAAAATCTTATCCTAGCATCGCACCTTGCAAACGAAGCGCGATTATATGCAAGTCATAAGATCTAAACTTGATACGCCTGTTTCCCCCCTCTATGTGAGATCCTACGTACGATATAGGGCCGGGACAAGCAAGTAGCCGGCCGGTTAGCCAGGAGGAGCTAGCCAAAACCCAGACACACGCACGCATGAAGCAGACAAGCAAAAGGCCTGGCCTTAATTTGTTGGAACGACAAATACATATGATCGGTACGTATGTACGCTCGTACTTGGTACCCGTCTACATCAAGGCTGCCGAATGCGCACGCATACGGACGTGCACGCGCACAGTGCCCGACTGCCCGCGCGGGTACGTGCGTACGTACCACGCATAATTTGTACGCCGCTCGTCACTGGTCACTCGCTAGGCAGCGACCGCGGTCCTGGGCGCGTACTGCACACGGCCGGCCGTCCATCCATCGACAGTGCCTACCTGCAGTACTGCTCCATGGCCCAGCACTCCCGCGGGGCCGCTTGTCGCCTTCTCCAACGTCGTTTCAGAAGGATTGTACTTGCACGGGTAATTGTTTCTGTATTCATCGCCTCGTCCGGTCGGTTAGGGCGGTCTAAACAGTCGATTATATTGATTGTTTGATCGAACAGTCTTAAAGCAGTCGGATGGTAGTAACTGAAACAAAATGACAGTGATATTTGACATGTCACCGTGTCATTTAGGCCCTCTCGTTTCAGTTTCAACCTCTAACTTCTGGTTTATTTTTTACTATTCATAAATTTCGTATTCTTCTGAACTTTTAGCTTTTATGCCGGTTCTTTTTTCCGTATTCGTTTGCGTTATCCGTGATGAGCTAGCATATTTTTTCTATTTTTATTTTTTAAATTTAATTACATTAAATAAGCCACGTTCAGTTACAGTAAAATTTCAGTCGCTACAGTGCAATTTCAGCCATAAGTCACAGCTTTTCAGGCCAACCGAGCGGCTCGCGGCTTTACTTTTGTGGACATGGATTGCCCCATTGATTGGGCTTTGATCTAAACCATCAGTTGTTCCAATCATGTGTTCTTCAACGCGCTACAACGCGGTAAGTCATGATTTTATATAGTAACACCATCGGGTTGCTGCGTAATTTTACCATGTTTTAATATTTTCATGCACACATATCGCCCTCTCTCGACGAGGCTAGTCCACATGAGGTTCCATCGATTTTTGGGTCACTATTATGTTGACTTGTACATAATTTCGTTGTCTTCCATGGAACAGAAATTGCCCTCCATCTCAATTGTCGACGGTCAAGTCGTCAATCTTATAAAAATCAGAAAAGAAAATTGGATTTCTTAGAATGACTTAGCAAGAGAAAAGGGGCGATCTTTATTTCTATGAACCGGTTACAAAAGAGATTTAATTGGCCCTAATCTACAATCTTCTCACTAGGAAGATCTTGGTTGCCTTGATTTGTTTCCTGAATTCTTATTCCGATACTCTCCCCCTATGTCTTCTTCCATCAATCTTTAAATACAATTGAAGGGGTACGAGTTATCCATCTGAGGAGACGTCTCGTGGAATCAGCGCGTCTGATTGGAGGGGTGATTGTTGTCAGAGAAAGTATTTGATGATAGCTGATCTTTGGTTGTTGTCAGTGGGAGATAATCGTGGGAACAATTGTATCATGGTTGTTGTCAAATATACAGAGCTGAAACATCGTGCTGTTTGGAATGGATAAAACACATGTTTTATCCATCGCACGGCAGGATCAGTTCCTTGGAAGCATGCCCTCATACCAACTCACAACTCTCCAAGTGGTCTATTGGTCGAGTAAAGTACACAGTAGTCCTCCGACCAGGGTACTCGAGGAAATACCAAGGTGACATTGACATGTCGACGTGCCATTAGGCTCAAGGCTTTACTTATGTAGATGCATATCGCCCTATTGATCAGGATCACTGATCTGAGCAATATGTTGTTCCGATTAGATGATCTTGGATGCGCTACAATGCCGTCAGCCACGATTATATATGGCCACACTAGTGGGTTTGCCGTGTAATTTTATGGTTTTTAAATACTTTCATGGACACACAGATCGCCCTCTCCACCGGGCTGGTCACTCTAAGGTGCCATCCATTATTTTTGTTATAAAATAAATGATAAATATAGAGTATCAAAAGAATAGGTGACATGATTTTAACATGAAAAATCCTTGCGTGAAAACTACGGACGTATGAAGTCGGAATTCGCTATATAATGAGATGTTTACAATGAGCCTCTTACCTTCCCTATGGTCTACAGAGGTATATTTATAATGTTTACAAAGGGAATTCAGGTAGGAGTAGAACTCCATGTTGAAAATGAAAACAAATCGAATATGATTTGGATCACACTTTAACAATTTTCATCTTGAAACGAACTGGCTCCTATAACCGAATATCAAATCTCCTCCAAATAAGTATTCATCGACAAATCTTGTGTGATGAAAGTCTAATAGACTAATCAATGAGTAAAGACTGGATCAATCTTTTCCATACTTTTCCTCTGACACTGGATAACTATAGTGAATAACTAATCTCATAGACTTTTTACATGTTTCAGTTGGAACATATAATTAACTCGCCAAACAATATCCATTGAAGAGCAACTTGCACATGTGACCATCATATACATCAAACTGCTAACTGTAAAATTAAGTAACTGAATTCTATGACATAGTTGAAAACTGCTCCTATAGAAGAACATTCAATTGAAAATAACTCTTGTGCCGTTAATAGAGCAGAAATAATCTCTACAATATATCTGTCATATTGAGCTGTAACAACTAGAGCATATTACAACTGTAATACCAAATGTTGTAGTATTTATGTAGATAATTAAATGCTTCTTGCACTTTAAGTCATTCGTCTTGAACTCATATTTGGAGCATAATCACTACTACAAAAAGCCTAATACTAGACGCCAAATCACAGACGGTTTGACAAAACCGTCTGTGACCAACACTAACACAGACGGTTTTAATTTGGACACCGTCTGTGTTGATGGCGACGGAGAAAACGAGTATCACAGACGGTTCTTATCGATGAACCGTCTGTGATATTCCAGTATCACATACGATTTTAGTTAAAAACCGTCTGTGATTATCAACTATCACAGACGATTTTTACTTATAAACCATCTGTGATTATCAGCTATCACAGACGGTTTTTAGTGAAAACCGTCAGTGATATTACACCACAGACGGTTTGAAAACCGTCTGTGATAACCTTCGATTATCACTGACCCATAAATCCAGACGGTTCAGAAGACCGTCTGTGATTATGTTTTTGAACCGTCTGTAATAGGGTTTTCTGTAGTAGTGAATCTTCATTAATGAATAAGAAAATCTAGAGATTATTATGTAACTGCCATCAAGGTGCCAACAAACTTTTAAGAATTAATGTTGTCAAAGTCTTCATAATAGCCGCGTAAGCAATTCAAATTGCAACATATCCAAACAGTGAATAAAACACCAAATTTAGTTGTCTCCATAACTAACATTGTTTTGTTTTCAAAGCCTTGATCAAACATAGCCCAAATTTACCCATTGTGTTGAAAAACCTACAACTCCACATTAAACTCTACATGTGTAGATAAGGTTGTCAAAATCTCGATTCTATCATACGATTCTAAGATTTTACAATCCAAGATTGACCAGATCGATCCAATTCTATGGTAGAATATTAATATGATAGAATCTTAATGCTCTTATGATTCTACTCAAACTTTTATAGAATCATATCAAAATTTTCATATGATCCTACTCGATTCTGTCGATTCTATTGTTTTATTATAAGTAATTATTTGTATACTTCCTTTTAATTGAAAATTTTAACTTTTATCTCTTTATGTTCACTATGATTATTATAAAATAACACATGATCTTACATTTACTCTATAATTTGTGAAGAAAAGTTCAAACGACATAATTTTAAAATGTAGTAGTGTTATATTACACTGTAGATTTTTAAAATGTTTCATCGGTATAATCAGGTAAGATTTTAGATTCTACATCGATCCTACAATTTGCGATCCTACCAAAGAATCTCCGATCTGATTCAGGATCAAGATTCTGACAGCCTTGTGTACGGATCTTGTTGTATTAACCCATAGTAGATGACGATCGTCGAAGAATCTCCAATGATTAATCCCGGATGGATTCTACCAATAAGAGGTACAATGACCTAAATTGCAATGAACTCTATCTCCAACAAAAAACATGTAGAGCTGACGACATAGCTTATTTATGGAAGATGATGATTGACTAAGATAGAAGATCATCAACAGAGATGGTACAATACGATGCCAGGGCACTGGAATAATCACCGAGGTAGAGTGTGGGTCGACACTTAGTATAGAGTCGAGTTATTGAATAGAGTTGAGGCGAGTCGAAATCACTTAGTTGTGGATGTTGAAATCTCCTTGTATGATTCCTTATGTATCTAGCAATGGTTTGTGGGGATCTTGGTACACCTCTGTGCACACTTAGCAATTTCACCGAAATCAGAGTCTTGGGCGACAACCTGTGTTCTCACGTCGGATGGGTTGGATCCCTTCTTCTTCTTTTTTTCTTGTCCATCGACTGGTACGCTTTGCGTGCGACGTGTGCTTTGCCTCCGGACCGATGCTTCTTCTGAACGAGTGCTTCAGAATCGGTGACTCGAATTTCGCTCCGGACTCGCACGTCGTCTCGACGAGATCATCAACTAGCTGCTTTGGATTGAAATTGACGAATTGCGACGATGATGTCGCCTTGACGCTGATATTGATGCCGTGCGTTGGCCGCTCGGGAGTTGCCTCCTCTCAGGGCAGCGAAAACTTTTGAACACAAAGTTTTAACACCACTTGTTATAAAACGTACAACAACTATAAAGAATTAAAAGAAGGTGAGGCACAGATTTTTAGCATAAAAAATCTTCGCAGAAAAAATAACAACGCATGATAACAAAATTAATTGTATGAGGAGTTGTTTATAATGAGACTCTTGCCTTCTATATGGTCTACATGGACATATTTATAATGCATATAAAGGCACTTCAAATAGAAGTAGAATGCTAGAAACAGGAACAAACCGAGTAGGATTTGTATCACACTAACAGTTTTGATCACTAGCTAGTATGTTTCCATGCGATTGTACTTGAACGGATAGTTTCGTCTGTATAAGTCGCCGGGTTAGCTAGGGTGGTTTGAGCCGTCAACTATATTGATTGTTTGATCTAACGGTCTCAAAGAAACGAATGGAGGCAACTAGGCCGAAATGCCAGTGATGGTATCGACATGCCGCCGTGTCATTTAGGTTCACAACTTTACTTCTGTGGACGCAAATCGTCCTACTGATCGGGCCTGTTAAGACGAATGGAGGTAGCCATCCACTGTTCCGATCAGACGGTCTTGAACACATTACAACGCCGTAAGCCAGGACTTTATATAGCGACACCAACAGGTTGCCGCGTAATTTCGCCGTCTTTAAATACTTCCACGGACACAGAGATTGCCCTCTCTCAAACGGGTTAGTCAACGCCATCCATTGTTCCTATCACTAGCGTGTTTCTGCGTAATTTCACACACACATATATATACTAGTTAGAGACCCGTGCGTTACAAAAGAATCATAAAAATAATGAGACGAAACTTATTATCTAGCCAACTTCACACATCAAACATTGGAGAGCAAGCGACAGAGAGAGAAGGGTGGCCAAAATGCACGAGAAGATAAGAAAAGTGGAGGGGTGTGCGGTTGTATCCTGAGAGAGAAGGAGAAAGACGAATGTTCTAGATCAAATCGGATGGCTGAGAGGAGTTGAGTGAGGACGGATCGACCACCAACTCCTTCTTTTATAATAGTATATATATATACACATACGCTGAAATGGATCATCATGGTGTCTGGACACCATGATTTCAAATGCATCAATTCCATCTAAATTGGGTATATTTTTTGAAATTATCAGTTTTAGGGTATATACTCATCTATAACAATTCAAATGAAACGTATAAGTTTCAAAAAATATACTCAAATTCAAAGTTTTGAATGAATTTAAATCATATACTTTGTTGATTTATATATATATAATCAGTATATACCTACAATTAAACTATTATAAAAAAACAACTATAATTCGAATTTTAGTTCAAACTTGTTTGAACTAGCTAGTAAACTAGGTAAACTTGATATCCAAAAAAATTTAAATTTTTTTGCATATAATATATACCTATTTTAGGCTATGATGCTCGAGTACTAACGAGCACTCGGTATTGCACGAATATAAATTGCCCTCTATCTTGATCGGGCAGGTCGATCTGAGCCATCCGTTGTTCCGACCAAAAGACAATCATGAACGCGCTACACACCTAGCTACCCGGCGGTGACTAGGCAACAGTGACATCGGTCTGACGACGGATGGGGTCGTGCATGGCACGGAGCATATATTTCTGCCGTGTCTTTGCTCCGAAGGGAAGGATCGATAGGTAGAACGACGGCGACTCTATGTATATAGTCGAGTCTGAAAAGGGAGGCAGGAGACGAGGAAATTCCGCCGCGATGGCAACAGGCGAAGGTGGGCGCGCGCAGCCGCTGAGGGATCGACCGGCCGGCCGGAGACGACGACGGCTGGCTTGTCGCCCGCGCGCGATGGATGGATGGTGCTGGTCAAAACCGCGTGCGCGCTAGTGGTCTCCACGGCGCCACCCACCACCACTAGCTCGCGTCCGTTTCCCACACGCGCACTGGCCGCACGCCAATGGACGGAATTAGCTACATCAGGGACTCATTACGGCTTCAGTATTTAACTTCTTGTTTTCACAAGTTAGAAGTTGAGATAAACATGTTAGTTTCTTAATTTTGATTTTTTGATTTTATTTTTTTTCTTATTTTTTTCTTATTTGTGGATATATAACGGTTTTTTAATTTTTTTCTCGTTTATACTTTAATTGATTGGCTTGAAAAAAACTAACAAACACTACAGTACAATTTCAGCCAAAAGTCAACAGCCGAAAACTAACACTACTACAGAAAAAATCATCACAGACGGTTCAAAAACATCATCACAGATGGTTTGGTGAGCCATCTGAGTTTATGAGTCAGTAATGACATGAACTCATTACCGACAATTTTCGAACCGTCTATGATACTTACTATCATAGACAATATTAATTCATAACTATATGTGATAGTTGACTATCATAGACGGATTGTAGTAGAAACTGTTTGTGATTTGTCAGTCATCATAGACGGTTCGGATTAAAAACCGTCTGTGATATCTGCAATTATCACATATGATTTTAATAAGAATCATCTATGATATTTATATTGATGATTTTTGATCTTTTCATTTTCTCGTCTTCTTTCTCTACTCCACTGAATGCCTGCAATGGATCATCACATTTACACCCTTGCTCCGCGAACCGGAACTACACCGCAACCGATCGACCACGGTAGATCGACCATGGTAGAATGACCAAGGTAAAACGAACAAGAAAGAATGACCATGCCAGAACAATCACCGCAGAACGACCATGACGGAACGATCATTGTAGAACGACCACGGTAAATCGACCACCGTAGATCGACCACAGCAGAAACACCACTAACCGAAACTTCCTGTACTCGTCAAGGCTGCAGGGACCGTACAACAGAGGGTCGTCAAAAGTGTGGAGCATGCCGTCTTCCTTGGGCACGGATCTGAATAGAATCGAGTAACGCTTGCATTTGCTCGGCGTCCTGACACGGTGCATGCAAGATGACACCCTCCAGTTCGTCACGACCTGTAATCACATTTATAGGCTATAGTCATCGCCTCGTCTTCTTGATAACATTCAGAGGGAAGGGAAGATAGGATGGATGGGGCTTGCACGTACCGTGAGTAGATCGCCAGTCTTAACAGTGAGGACATCCGGCTCAGGGGGCACAATGAGCCAGCTCCTGTCATATGCCTCATCTCGAGGCTCTCGACGTTGTGCGTGGTGGGAAAGGGAGAAGAGGAGAATGGCGATGCCTGCATCTCGAGGGATTAATAAGGTGAGAGGGGTGGGAAAGACCGGTGCCCGCCGTTCGTTGCAGAGAGAATGGACGGGTGAGATCGGGATCCTAGGGAGATGCCGCGGATCGGTGATGTGGCGGAGTGAGACTGAAATTTCATACACAATTATAGATGGTTCTTGTTAAGAAACGCCCATGAATTATCACAGACGGTTCTTATTAAAATCCATCTGTCCACTCGGACGCTTCGACTGCTACAGTACTATTACTAGTACAACTTATGACCATGAATGCTTCAGACTACGACTGCTTCTTGGACGCTTCGATTACTACAGTACTCTTACAAGTACGAATTATAACCATGAATGCTACATTGTTACGAGTAAATTATAGATGGTTCTTGTTAAGAACCATCTGTGATATTACATTTTCACAGACGATTTTTAATACTGACAGCAGTACAGACGGTCTCGAAACCTAAACCGTCTATGATTATATTTAATACTGACGGTTTCGATAAATCAACTGTGATGAGATGTCTAATATCAGTCTTTTTATAGTAATGTAAAAGCCTTCAACTTAAACTAAAATGGATAGAGCCTATGTAGATGATGTGCAGGAGAGAAGTAGGCTTTTTCTTTCTTTCGGGGACAACCGAATACAAACGGAATATCACCACGCCAAGTGAACGAAATATATATCAATTTTTCTTTATGTGCAAGAATTGGTCTTCAGTGCATATTGTGCCACCAAGGCGTATGGATGACACGCATGGATGGATGGATGGATGGGGGCACTGCAGGACAATCTCTATTTATGATTGGTTGTCCGGGGCCATGGGAAAACAACAAGCAATAACTGGGCAACGACAACGATCTCAGTCTCCAACTAGAGACTGAAGTATTCTATACTATATATTTCCGGCTATGCAACTCTCCATATTCCCCCATCGATTCCTTGCTTCCTTCCATTCATTTCCATTCCAATATTCCGTTTCCATTGCACACTCACTTCCTTTTCTCTCTCTCTTTCACACACTTGTTCTCACAATCTCATCTGATATACAACGAGTTCTTTTAAACAGTGGCTATGACTTTTAACTTTTAAATTATAACTATTTGTGATAGACAATACGAGGAGAAAAATAGTCGTATACGACTTTAGTTAACATAGCTAAACTCGATATAGTGTTTACTATAATCGACTTATAGACCATGTTTTAAAAAGACGTACCATTTGAAAGCTAGTTAGTACAACAAAAAGTAAAAAGTAAAAGCCATAAGTGAAGCCGCACCAACCCATAGCCAGAGACATGCAAACCATAGCCCCTGTTCTTTTCGGCTTCTAAAAGCTATTTTTCGACTTTTCTACAGTAATTAGCTTTTAAACGGAGTATTTTTTTTAAGATAGGATCTACTAGTTAATTGTAGTATATACTATACCGATTTCATTTATATCGGCAAAAACCACACAGCCAAAAACCACAAACCATAGCTAAAAACTACAAGTCGCAGCTACAAAGAACATGCCCTATAGTCATATAACCTAATCCCACGTAGTACTAGCTTGGTTAGTTCTCTATCACATGACATAAATATTCGTGCTTATGCACGCATTTAACTTGGCGATATATATGGCGGCGCACAGTCCGACCGTTGCATTTTCGCTGCTGCAAGCATGCGACAATCGATGATGTGTCGCCATGTGACCAGGGTACCGTGGTCACACATGTACACCGTCCTAGCTAGCTACGCCTGAGGCCTGAGCATACACGCACTGTTATATGCCTAGTCGTCCACAACAGTTTCGAGTATGTGTAGTAGTGGTGGCAAGGACCATTAATTGCACCCACCCGGTCAAATAGTGTAGCTAACTAGAGGTGTAGTGCAGCGCAGATGTGGTGGACTACTGTGCGTATATATGTACATCAACGAGTTCTCGCAAAATTGTTACGAGTTAACATTACTTAGGCATGTGATTAGTAAAAATAGTACTCGTCATGTGTAATTTGTAAAAATAGAGTCTTCACTATATGGTCACCATGCGCGAGTCACCGACGGTAAACACGTAAGTGATGCCACACGGTGGTCATACGGATTAGCCAAAACCGCACAGTCACCACGTGGTGATCACTGTAGCAGTGGCACTGTAGCAGCATTGTAGTAATTTTCTTTTTGTAGGAATTTTAAATATAGCAAATGACCACCAAAAATAATTTTTTTTGTGGAGCCTTCCGACACAGTATACTTGCTTGTGTAATTTTTCCATAACTTTATTTGTTTTGAATTTTTCTTAAAAATTCATTTAAATGTACTACTTGTAGGAATTTTTTAATACGGAAAATGAGGTCTAAACATTATGAATTTTTTTAAGGCTCTTTACACAGTGTACTTGATTGTGTAGTTTTTTAGAAATTTATATATTCTAAAATAATCATTTTTATACGGTGTCTCCTACTCTAGTTTATTCACCACCATTCTTTGTAAGATGACTATTTCAAAATATATAAAATTCCAGAAAATGACACAATTAAGTAAACTTTGTAAGGAGACTTCAAAAAAATTATAATGTTTAGACCTCATTTTCTATATTAAAAATTCCTACAAATAGTATATTTAAATGATTTTTTGAGAAAAATTCAAAATGGATAAAATTATGAAAAACTTACACAAGCAAGTACACTAAGTCGGGAGGATCCACAATTTGTTTAAATTTTTGGATCTAATTTGTGATATTTAAAAATTCCTATAAGAAGTGTACTTAAATATATTATCTTGAAAATTGCTACAGTGCCACCGCACGATACCCGTGTTGTGCTACAGTGCCCTCCACATGATGGCCATGCGGTTTTGGCTAATCCGCACGGCCACCATATGTTCATCCAGTGACCCAAGAGGGGCATCGCCTTGGACCCTTCCATGCCAGTATCTACCTAGCATGAACAACCACCCTCTCCATGTGACCATGTATAACCTGGGGCCTCTTCAACCCTCCCTTCGATGTCACCACGTGCACCTGATTCGCGTTGGCAAGCCACCAGATCGGCTCCCATGAAGACCAAACCGCGCATATATCAACAACGTGTCCAGTCCTCTCCCATGAAGAGAACATACAAGCATGGACACAAGACTAAATTGAAAGACATCAAGGCACCTGAAAAGCCCTACACTTTCTCGCTAGGAATGCCATTGATCCCGAACACACTCTTACCAGCTTGGAATGTGTTGCGCGAGTTTGCATGCATGGTACATAGGAAAGGCCAACAAGACGAGGACACAACGCCATATGGGTTCACCATCAAGTACATAGTGGGGCATTTTCTCCATGAGACGGGCTTCTTCGTGGTGGGCTTCGACAACCTATTCGATCTCTTCAACCTCGACGCCATGGATGCCTCACTTTTAAGATGCTGGATACTGTAGGTGTGTACAATTATAGTCTACATTCATGTCATATCGATAAATACCATAACTCCTTACTTATGTATAGACACGTAATGCGACAAGGCAAATGATCTCGAGAACCGGTGGGTTTCCTTGACCCACGCTTGGTATCTAAGCAAAGCATCCAATGTAATGCATCCTACATCTAGGATTATGTAGCAAATGGATTGCGTGCTCATAATGATAAGGAATACATACTTGTACCCTATAACCAAAAGTAAGTGCTTCACTTATTGTTGTACTCATTAATTTGTACTTCATACGCAATACAAACTTAATTTTAAGGACTATGGCGGTATACATGTGTAGGTGGCATTGGATTCTAATTGTTATTGCACCAAAGTGGAACAAGTTAATATACCTTGATTCCCTTAACAAGAAGGAGCACGAGTTCATAGTTGTGCAACAATTAATCGACATGTACTCATTTCATCTATAGATAACATTATGTACCCTTCGTTTGCAATGACTGAGCCTAACTTTTTTGAATCACGTATGTCGTTTGAGGTGTACGTTGGCAGTGGAGCGAGACACATGGAAGGGAGTGCCACACTATGATATGTGACGTAATTTTTGGTACCAGCTACTACATAATAGTATTATATCACACTTTGTAATTATGCCTCCTAAACTGAACAAACTTATGTATATAATTATATTTTTGCAGTGCCACCAGCAACTACATGGCAACGTCTGTGGATTCTATGTTTGCCGCCACGTGAAAGAAATCATGGATGCTAGGCCTAATGATCCAGAGGGTTTGTGAATCTCGCAACAATTATTTTCATATATATACATACATATGTATGTACATACGTATGTACATACGTACGTATGTACGTACATATGTATGTATGTATATGTATGTATACATACATACATATACATACATACATACATACATACATACATACATACATACATACATACATACATACATACATACATACATATACATATATGCTTATGACTTTACTCTTCCTAGTGATAGGGCACAAAAATCGATTCAAGTACAGTCCATATGAATAAACTCTCCGACATTTGAGGATGACTCGCCACCTTCTTAATGACGAAAGTCATTCACCAAAAATGAGAGTTTCAATCGAACAGGGATTAATAAAATATCTCATGTTTAGTGAAAAACAACGTTTTTTATGGTATCTAATAAACATGTTATAGCTATATTATCACAATTCGTCTGTAATTAATCGGTAAATTTGTGTATCTGTGATATATCTGTCTATTTGTGGTCGATATCTGTATTCTGTATATTGTGTGATATATCTGTGTTATCTGTGGATTTGCTTTTTTTCAGATGGCATAGCTAGCATTTCCTGAGACTAGCCAAAAAAATAGGTATAGAATGAAATATCACAGATGGTTTTGTAGTATAAACCATCTATGAAATCCCTACTATCATAGACGGCTGCTACCAAAACTCATCTGCGATATATCGGACATCACAGACGGTTTTATGTACCGACTGTCTATGATATGTCGACTATTATAGACAATTGGTGCTTAAAACTGTCTATAATATGTTGGATATCACAGACAGGTTTTGGTTGTAGTCGTTTGTGATAGTTGGCATTTACAGACGGTACACAAACAGTTTGTAATAACCACCTGTTTTCACAGATGTAAAAATTCAGACGGTTAAGAAATCGTATGTGATGACTTTGTGTGGTAGTGAATTGTAATTGTAAATGTAAACCTTCAATTATAATTGAAATGTAATATTATAAATTTCACATAGCCAATCTAGGTAGTTTTAAACCTATCTGCAGTTAAACTTTAGAAAGTTTAATGACATGAATTCTAGGAAATTAAGTAAAAAATGAGTATTTATTATGCATGCAAATTAACTAAATATTTACTAATTTAATTTTGTTTTCCAATTCCTCCGCGAAAAAAAGAGGGGAATCATTCGAACAGGAACAATATTCTATTCCTGTGTTACATCACACACACGCACTGGGCTCGCGTGATTAATTAATAATTGATTAGGTTGAGGTGTCAAATTGCATGTCAGAGCTAGCTAATCAAAGCAAGTTAATCATGCTGCAACAGTCCGATCCATTAACTGCAGATGACTGCGATAGATGTTCTCACGCTGATGGTAATTCTTCTCAAAATTTTGATGGAAACAGTTGGTCAAGTTTTCAGATAAAATTTCCGCACTCTCCTACCAAAGATCGAACCCAAGTCAAGATAGATGATTTTAATTCTTTGAACTATAGGATAATTCAATGAAATATATAGTTCAATGCACTAATATATACCGCCACAAATAGGAGCACGAGTCAAACGGTGGCTGTCGATATCAATATCCTACAAGTGAAGCAAAGAATCAATTAAAAAACCCCATGTTCGATCGATATCTTAATTTCCTCGACGGTAGGTATATGACGCAGTAAATTCTGAAAGTTTAGAGCATCTATATATGTCCCTTCTTGCAGTCCATCGTAGATAGCTCCATCTTCCAAAGAATTGCCTATGTAAGAATAGAGCATCTATATATATGTCACTCACTAATAAATTATTAGCGCTCCTTCAGAAATGTAAACCAACCACGGTTGCACAAGAGACTTACAGTTTACCTTACATACTCCGTTGTCTGTGGTGGCTTTGAAAAAGCACTTTAACATACATTCTAATAATGTTTATACAACTAATTAACTGGCAATCTCCGTTTTAGAGCCATATATCTTTACTATTATAAAAGAAGGAGTTGGTGGTTGGTCCGACCTCTCTCACCCCTTCTCACAAAAGGGAGCGCTGACATGTGGCCCCAAAAGACCTACGCCGAATCTTCCCACATTCCCATCAAAATATCTTTCTTTCCATGATTTAGTGGTCAAGGTGGATTTTATTTAGACTGCATTGTAGAGTACATGCTGTATTTTTCATCCAGTGCTTAATCTTGTACTAGCTGAATGCTCGTTGCTACGTATTTTAAAATTTTATCATACTATATGTTCTGAAACTAACGGGTGGTAAAAGTTTTTAGAACATACATACAAATATGTTCTAAAATTTTTTAAATTCCGTAGCAACGCACGAGCATTCAGCTACTAACTAGAAATGAGAAGTCTTCTCTTTTAACAACCGCTACTTTTCCTCTCGCCCCGCCGGCCGCTCAGACCGTTTAGCCCTCACCCCTACCTATCTCTGTCCTCTGTCGCAGCCCGCAGGATCTAGATGAGCACGCCTAGATGACGCCGACACTTGAGCCGCCTCTCCTCCGTCGGTCCCACCCCACCATGGATCTGGATCTCCACCGCCGCCTCTCCACCATAGGTATCAACGGCAGAGGCCGTCATTGCCAAGGAGTCCCCGACGACCTCTTCTCCCTCAACAAGAATGCTCTTCATCTCCAAAACCACTTCTTTGGTTCTTCCCTCTTGGTACCATTCTTGTTTTTTTTCCGATTTGCCATGTTTGGAACTTAATGTTGTGAGTTTCGACCTACGTGTTCTTGTTTGTCCATAATTTAACTAGTTTGAACATAGTTTGAAACTTAATCTAAGTGGGAAAGTTCAATGTGGTATTATACAGTTGTGCTACCGAGCTTTATCAAGCAGAATTTGAGCTTGCTCAAACCGATGGGAGGAGTTGACAGGGTGTAGCACCCTGTAAATTCTCTCTTAACTCTATCTTCGTCTCTCTTATATATCTCCCTCTAACTATATCTCTCTTTATCTCTAAAAAAATGCATATATTCCTCTCCCATATCTTATTCCTCTCCTTCTCCTGTCGAAAGCCGGCGGTGGCAGCGGGCATGCCCAGGCCGGGCGCTACGACGGTGGCAGCGGCTGCGCGGTGGGCCCCGACGGCGGTGCAGTAGTTAGGCGCGGCAGCGGCACGGTAGCTAATGGCCGGTGGTGGCACGATGCCTAGTGCGGCGGCGGCGCTGGTCGGTGCCAGAGCAGGTGCGGACGATGACACGGACGGGCGACGACGTGGCCAGGTCGGCCAGCGTGGGCCGAACACTGAACGACAGCCATGGCCGAGTGGCCGCCAGAGGCCATGTGGGTCGGGCGGTGCGACCGGCCAAGGGACGACACTCGGGCATCTTGGCCAAAGGTGGCACGGTGCGGTGCAGGTGACCGTGAGGCACGACAAGGTGGCCAATGGCAGTAGAGCGTGGCGGCAACGCGCGACAGCGTCCGTGGTGGTGGCGGCAGCGTCCGTGGTGGCGGCAGAGCACGGTGGCGGAGGCGAGGTGCGGCGGTGATGGCTGGCGGTGGCTGGACACGTTCACACTGTTGAATGGTGTTTCGCGGGGCCCAACGGCGTATGTGTGGCCAAACTGTGTTTTGCGTGGCCGAACGGCGTTCGCGCGGCCAAAAGACGTTTTGCACGATGAAGGCTTAGCGAACAAAAAATCTTCCGGCCGATTGAACTTCCGTCCGTCTTTCCATAAGTGTTTCTTCGTGTGGATCTGACATGTCCCCGTTCCATCTTGTAGGTTCGCACGCAACCTTTGAGGAATGTTTGGGCAGTTGCACACCTCAGATCCTTCGTGCAACGGTTCTGCTGAGCGTGCTCAAAGCAAGTACCTCGCGGCCGTGACCCTTCCGTTTCGCATATCACGTGTTTTCAGTTTACTCGTCATCTTATCATTGACTATAATTATCATATCATTCATGCTTGTTTGGATAATATCATATCATTAAAGTTACATGTCTGATATCATATATTTAAAGTTATATGTCTGATATCATATCATTAAAGTTACCTGGCTAATATCATATCATTAAAATTACCTGGCTAATATCATATCACTAAAGTTACCTGGCTATTATCATATCACTAAAGCTTATCTGGTCATTATCGTATCACTAATGCTTGTCTGGTTATTATCATATCGCTCATGTTGGCCTGGTTATAGACTTATAATACTGTATTCATATCATGATGTTCTAGGTTATCTTGTTTCACATGCTTTTATGTTTATTAGGATACTCGGTTAAAATGTTCTAGAATTCATGCTTTTAATTAGTGTTTTAGAACTCATGCTTAAATCGTTAATGGGTGTAGCATTTGAACATGTTTTAACTTAGATTTAAATTAGTAACACTCTTTGACATTAGGGCTGCTATGTTTTACTTTCCTAATATAATGACCCATTAATTGTATGATGTTGTATTTGAGCCATGAAGGATGTATGTATTAAGCTTGTTAATCTGACTAATAATCACTTATCACATAATAAAACTTAGATGGTTAATAACCTTGTGTGAGCTATATTATAATACCTCTTTAAGATAATTCCTATATCACTATCACCGTATCATTATTCCACATCGTCCTCATATCAGGAATTATGTCTCTCCATTTTCAACCTTAGCACATCCTTTCACTTCTCATAACTCTATCTTAGTCTTTCCTTAGTTCCCTTAAATTCATACCATATGACATGTTAACAATGTAACCGTTACTTGGCCTGTGGTTATCCACATATAGATGAGATTGTTACCCAGCTGGTAACGTACGGGGCACTGTACACTCTCGTTACTCAATATATTACACCCCGCCTATGGTTATACAGTTGAGGACAGCGTTGTGCCTGACTATTCTCGTATAACCGGGTATGTGGGGGTAATCGCCAGTGTCATTGCCATAACTTGCTAAATAACAATTATCCATATTGACAAGATAATCGTTACCTGGTCTAGGGTCATCCACATATAGGGGATATTACCATCTACCTGGTAACTTATGGGGGGCCGTACACTTTCGTTACTTAGGATATTACACCCTGACGGCGGTTATACAGTCGAGGACAATGACGTGCCTGACTATTCTCGTATAACCAGATATGTAGGAAGTGATCACCGGTGCCATTGTCATAATTTGCTAAATAACAACTATCTTTAATTACATTGTTTCTGCGATCTCTATCTCCGATCTATACCAGTGTTTCCAGTAACCTAAGTTCATTGCATTTAATCTGTGTGAATTACTTGCTTACATTGCTTGTCCTTTACACATCTTGCTTACTTTGCTTGTCTTTTACATATCTTGCTTGTATTACCTGTCCTTTACTCACCGTGTTGCGACCGTTGTTGGGTACTTACTGAGATTTTTAAATCTCACGCTTGCTCTTTCCATTCTCAGGTAAAAGGCTAGTAGAGTGATAGCAAAATACATGGGTGAGAGCAGTCGAGTTTTTAGCACCGTGACTTGGCACTATTTATATCATTTTATTTATTCTTCATTTGGTTAGAAGTGGACCGGTCTCATATTTCAAACATTTACTTTCAGATTTCACTAGCTCTCTAATAAAGTACCTTTAAAGCTTCAATTTTCTTGTGATTTCTATTGTTATTTTTATTATTTATTTTTTATTTTGACGATGGTATTCTATAGTAGTATCTCATATTGGTATGTGAGGTGCTACATAAGGAGGATAGGAGAGGAGGTGGGAGGGGAGCGAGGAGGACATGGGAGGTGTGTTTTATTTTTATTATGCGGTGGGACCCTCCTAGAGAGAGGGGGAGGTCCAAAACATTGGAGAAAAAAAAAGATAAAAACTAGCGTATATGTGATGTATCAATTTTTACCGTCAGTAGAGGCATCCTACGCTATGAATGCCTTAACGGATAGCCAAAATATAGCAAAAAATTAGGTAGAGATCGAGATGGAATAGAATTATAGAACACACATGAGAGGCGCTGCGCGTGCCATTAGTTTACGTTGGAAGTGTGTTATGCGGATTAGATTGTTTAGGGTTTGTTCCTGTGTGCAATTGCATGGACAAATAGGGTTTTCTTATTGTGAAAGAACTGGCACGGAATCCCAGGGGAATGTCGGTCACTTGTTCTTTGTTCGCTTGTTGTTTGCTCGGGAGGGGAATGTTTGTTTGCTCCTTTTTTTTGTTTTTTTTTTGTGTGGCATGTTTATTGGAAATCACAATCGGTTTGGGGCCATCACCTGAGATTGGGTGATTTTGAAATGCAGCGAAAAAGTGTTTAGAATATTGTTGTTCCTTGGGAAATGCTGGGGGCACACACTAGTAGTCTATATTCAGCTTACTTAATTAATACTCATATATGCCTGTTTTTAGTTAGTGTGTGGTGGGTTTTCAATATGATAAACCATAAAAAATGTATTTACATTTCTATACGTCAGTTGGTTTATATTTACTTAAAACGACAGATACAAATGCTGTAAAAGATTTGTTAACTTACCTTGACTTGTATGCATATATATATATATATATATATATATATAGGAAAATACATTCTACACCCGGGTGTAGTTACACCCACCTCTAATATACCACATAAACAAACTTGACATACTGTTTGACATACTCATTTATCACTTTAGGTATATTTGTATACTAATTATAAGATACTCCAATGTGAACTACATGAAAAACTTGTAAAGGAGTTCATAGTTTTTAGCGTATTTTGTAAATACCCTTATATACGCGCATAAAAAGGAGTATGTCGAAAAAATATACATACCACTTCTGAAAAATTGTTCATACCACCTAGATGGTCTTAAATACTTATATACTACACGTACATACCCTCCGTTACGCGAGATACTCCCTACATTGCGAGATACGATATAGGGTGTAACTACACCCGGGTGTAGAAAAGAGGCTTCGTGCCTTTTAAACAATAAAGTCTTTACAGCCCCGTGTGACGTTTGGTTTCTATTGACTTAGAAATACAGATATAGAATTTTTTTATAAAAGGTTTTTAACTTACCATGAATAGGTCGTCGAACTATAACAAAGTATGATTCTCGTCAATTTGGTCGATCGGTAGAACAGCAAAGATTTGAACAATCTCTTGCTGTAGAAATAGGTAAGCAAGGACAGCATTAGGTGCCATGTTAACAATAATTTAACTTCCACTATCAGATGGTGTTTATAATAGTGTGGAAAACAAATCACACGTACACTCATAATGCGTTTTTTAATTATAAAAGTACACTAATTAGAGAAAGCCAAATCTACTTTGACAAGAGCTTTAAAGGGGAGTAGTGATGCGTCGTCCTCATCTTGCAACGAAAAAAAAAGGATGGTCCAAACAAAGGAATGGCTCCTGCTGCCAAGAATCTCACACGCATCCCTAGGCTACTCCTCATGCATGCCACACATATATAATTGGATGCTCGCATGCATCACATGGAATGCCAACTCCATGGCCTAATGATGAGACAAAGATGCCCTAGAAATAACAGGGAAAAAATAAAATGAAGAACGGATCACCCAGTGCTGCACACCAGATCTATGAATAGGATGGGCAATTCAGTTATGAAATTGGGAAGAGAGAGAGAGAGAGAGAGAGAGAGAGAGAGAGAGAGAGAGAGAGCATATGCATGTCTTGATCAGCGGTGGTTAGTGTGTCCCTGGCTACTTGACCAGCCTTTTCTTAAAGGCCCTCTCCTCTGAGATATTGATCTTTGACTGCTGTCCCTGGCTTTGCTTCCTGGAGAAGGATGCCCTGTCTACCAATTATGGGTAGGGTTACACGGTCATCTCAGCGTTGATTTGTGTGTGCTTCGTTAAGCATTCTGTTACTGTCTCTCTGCACTTTCTATCATTATTGTGTACATTATTGTTGGCCATTATTCATGAAGATGGAAAAAGGTCTAGTTTGCCTCTGCATCTAAGGTAATTAATTACCACTTTGAGAGCTGAATTGAAGTGCTGTCCGTAATTCATTTCTAGCTCTATTAAAACAAGAGTTCAAAAAATTATGGATTAATCACCTTTTGAAGTGTGAATATCATTCTCTATACTCAAACTCAGTACTCGTTTACCAAGCATTTCATCTCCCACGTCTAATTAATATGCTCAACCGGCACACTATATTCAATTCAGTGTTAATTTGGTGGCCTCTAAAGCTTGCTCTCGTCCTTTAGCTGTCGCCGCCATAAGTCATACTAGCATATATCATGGACAAATTGGGTGAGTTGACCATATGATCCTAATTAATTTCACTTTTTTTTTTGGAATGCAAGTGAGTAACCCAAATTCTCACTTAGCTGCTTGATTTTAAGTGTTTCTTTTGTTGAGAATCTAGCATGCATGCAAATTATGTCCCTACCTCGATCCCTACACATGTAAGTTACCACAGGAGTGATGATATATCATAATATATTATATTAATTCCATGAGGAGATCAAGAGCAGGTGAGAGCAAGAAGGCCTTTGCACGTAGTACTTGTTTCAATTAGCGCCATTTTCTTCGAGATTTGAGATGTAAGTGGCCTTAAAAAAGAAGAAGACAATGCTATGTTAATAACGAACAGTACGTACTCGTCCTAGGGGGCTATTCTTGGCTCGTGGAGAGAGGAATGAAAAGAAGAGAAGGCATCCGATTCCGATCCGATCCGTTTGTTGGGAACTCGAGAAAGGAATGTCGGCTGCGGTCGGCACACTCGCATCCACCAGCCACCTCATCGATCTCATCATCTCGTCAGTCGTCGTCCCTGCCACATAACCAGTGGCCGGCATCCAACATGCATGGCACAATCACACGACAACAAGGGCACAAGCCGTGCTAGTGGTGCTACCTATCTATCCATCTACCTATATATATATATATATTATCTAACATTAATTTAGAAGTGTGGATCTGTGGACATATGATCGGTATAAGTGTGTAGCGAAAGGCAATCTCCAGACTTTTTAAAAAAAAATTATGGCACAAACGGATTTTACACTTATACACACTTACATATTTTTCAAAGCACGATTTCCACATTGTTCGATAGCCCGATAAGACGCTTCATCCTATAAGACGTGACCTATACCATTTAAGCAACTGCCGCGGTTTCGCAAACCGCTTCTCCACCTGGTATCGAACAATTTTCTCAATTGTCATCCACCGGTCTTCCCGATGCTTCTCCTTAAAACAACCACCACAATCTATGATGCCCAATAACTTGCTGCTAAGATCGTACGTCTGCTATGAGTACTATCACCACTTAAAAAGCTTAAGTCCAATAGCACACCACATGCATACATTTGCCTCATCACGATCATAGTCTTTCTCCTGTGCTTCTCTACTTTAGATGATGCTTCATCAAAACTTACATGACACGCTATGGCCTCAGGACACCTCCCCTAGCCCCGGTCATATTGTTGACCGTAACAATCACCAAGTGCATTGCACATCAAGAATAAGCAACAGTTCCAAGTATAAGTAACATGCCATTGACTCTCATAAACATAATCAATGTAAACATACACCGCTTGACACCCACGTCAAAATTTTCATAATGCATGGACCCCGCCATAACTAACATATGTATAGACTCATGACATGACTAATACTTGTATGAACTTCCACCATAGACAACACAACCGAAACCAACTCAACTTACTCAGCTCAGCACTAACCGGTCTAACCGTCAACCAACAGCCGATCAAACCACCACGAACCGACTTACTCCTCCGGTAACAGGGGACCATCTCACCGTGGCATCCATACAAGTTAGACCACCCCAACAACCTCTGGTCATACCGTCTCTACATAATGGTCAAACCGTTGTTTATTAAACAATAAAACCAAATATCAAAAGACACAAAATCAAACTCAAACTTCAACAACGAAGTACAAAAAAAGTCAAATATCTTTACATATATAGGTAACCTATACATGGTCTCACATTATATCACTTGATGAAAGTATCCAACCAATCGAGAGATTGGTTTAACCGTTTCGATCGACGATTGATCGTCGCAAAACAATAATCGCAGTTTTCTCGTCTGGCCTTGCAAACAAACAAATCATGGTCCTACGGTTCTGCGCTGTCCATGGTACTCTGAAGATACTACTTACTGAAAGTTACCGAGGGCTGGCTGGCTGCAGGTGTATTAGAAATCACGCATCCATTACAGGAGAAAGGCCGGAGATGTTGCCAAGATAGTACATACTCTACGGTTCAGTTGGCAGCCATGCGTGAAGCGTCGACCTCAGGCACAGTACACTGGCGAACGAAATGACAACGCATCATAAAAAGGCTCATATAAGTAACGCGTGTGCAGTAGTGTATCGTCCTAGGGTCCAAATCAATCTAAATTTAATCTTATTTTAAATAGATCATGCACACGTAGCAATTTGTTTGCGCTTTCGTCTTCACTTCGCGCAAAACGGTTAACCAAAGATGCTACTATTGGAACTTCTAGAATTACATGTAAAGACTTCTTAAGATAAGCTAGTAAGATGAGATTAATCTAGAAATTCATGTGCATACACACATACACCAACATAGACCGAGGTGTATAGTACTCCAATATAATGCATGTATCCAAGTCCAAGCTGTGAGCCATCAATTACAGCAACCAACAAAGAACTATGAATCTGGCCATGCCATGGATACACGATCTCGAGTACGTACGATGGATCGAGCGAGGACGACGTTGTCGATCGCCGACGCGCAGGACTGGACGATCGGTGGGTGCATCGAGAGCGGCGTCGCGTGGCAGACAGGGCGGGTGGATCTTTCGTTTAGGCGTCGATGGGGGTAGTGATCGATAGCCGCTTGCCCAGGACGACGACGATGATTGGTGCGTTGACGTTCGGTGCAACCACGCGCGTTCGCTGGACGTACGTACGTACGGGCCAACAGACAGGTGGGAGGCCAGCCAGCCCAGGGCAGAGGCCGGTCATCATCATCATCTTCATCTTTGCAACGTCAGTGATCAGTCCAAAAGCTCCCAGCGGCACATCAATACCAATTGCACTGCCGGCGAAGGACACGAATCCATGGTTACTTACCGATAAATTTCACAATTTGGCACCAAATAACTACATGATTTACGAAGTTACTATGTGGTATGCCTGCTATACATAGTTGTCAACTAGGATTTCGGATTTGATCCCGTAACATTTGGAAGCTATACGTCTTAAGAAGATACGTCCTCAAGTTCCCGAAAGGGGAGGAATAAGATTGCTAGCAAGCATCCGCGATCGAGGACCACGAATGGCAACGCCAGTACGCGCCATTGCGTCAGCCCGTGCAACTGCACGAGCTAGACGCACCAACCAACCAACGGTGGCTGGGCTGCTAGCTAGCTAGCTGGACGTGGACTAATCTATCCTAGGGCACAGTGGTCGCACTGACTCTGACTGGCCGGCCGGCCAACGGGCAGGCAGGCAGAGAGCCAGGCCTACGCTTGCCGCCCCCATGCATGCCGATGGATGGATGGATCCATCGATCGCGATGTCAACGACAGGTCGATGGGGGCGTGCTGGTTAGATGGATCCAGGATGGATAGCGTCAGTCAGGGCCATATTTGCTTGGGTCCATCTGGCACGTCGTGGCCGGGGTCCAGCCATGTGACCGCGAGCACCGGTGGCGAAACCTTCACGATCGCTAGCTCAGGAATCTCTCGATCGATCGTCTCCAGAAGAGGCCGGCGCTGCTGGCCGGTTTACAGAAGTCAGAACAGGGACAGCGCAGCTCGAACGGGGCCGGGAGAAGCACCTTCGCTAGCAGCACTGGGGTCCTCTGCGTTCTTTTTATCTGCAGCTAATGATTTTTTATTCTAATATACTTATTTATATGAATAAATCGAATACTAATAAATCAATAAACTATTTTAAAAATATTATTTTGATAAACTACTTTAAAACTACGATAAAAAATCGTCATGTTTATTTATTCGAAGTAAATCGTAAATCATAAATGAAAAGAACATATGGTTTGATCTATTGCAGGCATACGGGGCTGAATTTATCTACCATATGTTTAGCGTGTCGATGATACAATCCATGGTCGACTTTTTCCTGTGGTAGAAACCAGTTGGGGATCACACTGATCAGGGTTAAAAAAAAACTGGCAGGTTCTACCGGTCTGCTCCACCTGAGCCCGTAGCGACCGGGGAAAAAATTTATCGCCGGATTTAACTGACCCTTAGGCAAAGAACGGATAAAATTCAACCTCCAGGTAAATTTACTAATTGAAACCGTCTAGAAGAAAACTGATTCCCGCTGGTGACTGGTCGAGAACTAGTACTGTCCCAAAAACTTAACCCTGGTTGAGATTCAATTACTCTAGTACTCACCCAGTTTGGCTCCCATAATTTGGTCCATGAAATCAGAGAATTGGAATTCGATTCCGAGGGTAGAGGTCACCGTGCGCCGCTGGACTCTGCTCCCATAACCTATCTCGGCCTCTTGCTCGTGAGAGCGTAGAATATTTGAAACAATCACATAACGAATAGAATGAAAAATCAAAAGTTACATATATATAGATCATGCCAGGTAGGTGAGAAGGCAACTGTGAAATCATGCCAGACAGATGAGGGATCAAGTGTGAAATCATGCCATACCTTAAGTATGGACTAGGAATCAAGGCATCGAACATGTTAATCAAGTGGTTCTAACACCCCTCACAGTTGATTCAATTACTCTAGCACTCACCCAGTTTGGATCCGCTACCACCACCACCGGTGCCATCGGAGGGAGCGTCCTGGGGCGCGCCAGCGGAGCGGCGGCCAGACGTGCTGTCGCCGCCCACGAAGACACCACCACCAGGACCCGCATTGCCGGTAGGGGTCGTTGAGGGCTGTGGAGGGAGCGAAGGGACGCGATGACATCGTGATTTCTTTGAAAAGCATATTGGAGTGGGCCTCGATGAACGAGGAGAACGGCTTCTACCACGTCAACAGAGCCACCATGTATGCGAATTTCGCATTTAGGCGGCGCAGAACGGATAGAACAAGGGTGCAATCAGGCACTGGTTCGCCCAAGTCGCCGAGGGCGTCGGCCATGCTCTTCAGGTTGCAGCAGTGTCGAAGATGGCGAAATTACCCTGGACGAAGTTGCAAAACTCCGTATCCAGGTATAAGGCACACGTCTCCTTGTTGCCGATGAACTGTTGCTCGAGGCCCACCCATACGAGTCGCATCATGGAGGTAGGAGTTATCACGATCTCGAGAAGTTCGGTGGAGATGGTGCCGTAGAGCCACAAGAGAACGAGATAATCAATCTGGACCCAGTCGGTGATGTCGGGGTGGGCGTCGTTGGAGAGCACGTGGTCGGAGAAGGCATACTTGCTAAGGGTGACGAGGAAGAGGCTATGTCATTTGTTGTATTTTGGAGAGGCGAGGTCGAGGATGACATGGATGAGAGCCTTGATGTTGAGAACACCGTACGCCTAGGCGTGGACGAAAGCAACGGCAGCGGCCTCGGAGAGGGCCAGTGCCTGCGCGGCCTCCTGGTGCACAGTAGTACCCTGCACGTGGTGCACAGAGGCGGCAGCAGTGGCCTTCTGCTCATGGTGTGTGGCGGCGGCGTCGTCTTCGCCAGCCATGTCAGTGGAATTAGCGGAAGGGTGTGGTCGTAGGAGCGATCGCTTCTGATACTATAAGAGCGTGGAATATTTAAGGCAATAACGCAATGAATAGAATAAAGAACCAAATGTTATATATATAGACCATACCAAGTAGATGAGAAGGCAAGTGTGAAACTATACTAGGTAAGTGAGAAGACAAGTGTGAAATCATATCAAACAGGTGAGGGAACAAGTATGAAAACGTGCTATACCTTAAGTATGGACCAAGAATCAAAACGTCTAACATATTAACCAAGTCGTTCTAACACTCGGAAATTAAGTGACACCTTAACTTTGACTAATTACCTTCTATGTTTTACATAGAGAATTAGAGATGTCAGATGTTCAATCTCCGATGCAGTAGATTACGGAGGTATAGAGCCTTTTCTCAATAGAACAGAATTCGAAAACATGGAGCCATCAGTTTCCGGATTCCTCCACGAGCAGGGGTGGAGTCTGGCCTATAGTAATCTAGACTCTAATCGAGAACGTGAGATATTTATTAGTGTAAAATTCAGATAAGATTAGAATGTAACTTTCTCTTCTAATTTAGACAGTAGTGATCATCAGCTCTGCACGAACGAAGGGCCTAATGAAATCCTAGTTAGTCACTGTCCACGAGGCATGGGATTCGACGTGGGAAAACTGAAATTTCAACGTACTATTGACAATGATTTCCGTTTGAATCACAAACATGTACCTTGACCGGCTGATTAAGAACTGGGTCCAAATGGAACCCTGACAGCAATGACCAAACCTAGGTACCAATCTCAGTCAGACCCCTGCACATAATCCAGACCTCTGCTGACAAACGCAACCAGGAGCCAAGCACTGAGGTTCTGCACACCCGTCCAAACAATACCAGCGCATGCACGGCGGCGACACGGACCTCTCACCGAAACGGCGAGGCAACCGCCCGTCTGATTTGTCTAACTAAACTCCAAAGTGCAACCCAGCACACCACCGCTCCATCCAAGAACAACAAACGACCTGTTCATGTTAACTTTCACGAACGTATTATAAACACTCGGCTTTTCTAAGAAATTTTTTCATTTCGCTCACCCCTATCTTCCTCTAGAGATAAAGCAGAGGATTATAAACATATCACACATCCTACTCCTCTTGCTCTAGTCTCACGCACGTATGTCTTACTTACTTTCCTTACCGCTCATGCTCTCATTCTAAAAACACTTCTTTCAGCCACTACTATTTATTTTCAGCCAAAACTCATTAACTGCAGCCAATATAAATAAGCCCAAAAACTACACATATATACATATACTTCTGTCTCTAAAAGAAATATCCGAATGATGTTTAACAAAAACCCAACAAACATAACGAGGACACCGATAAACCAACACACAGTGTTGTGTTGGTATCAGAGCTTAGACCGTAAGCGTCTTACGTGCATACATATCGTCTAGCCCTAGCTACACCCTCGCTTCGTCGCGCCATGATAGATGGATGCTGAACGGAATGATGGGTCGCGAGGATGAGCGAGCGAACGAACGAGCAAGCAATGGTCCTATGTATGAACCGTGACGTGTCGAAGGAGGCTAGCCACTAGCCAGCTTGCCCTATCTAATTCCAGTGCTCTATGACTTTGGGCACTGTTGATTTGTGACGGCAACCTCCCGTCCCTCTCGTTTGATTTCGTTTGTCTGATGGAAAGATCTGTACGCCAACCTAGTCAGTAATTTGTGTCGCTGGGACACTTCTTGATGTGACATATGTTTCTTGGCATGCAGTTGAAGATCATGATGCAGCAAGAACACGCACGCACGCACGCAGAGATGGGGTATTTTCGATTGATACAACACCACAAGCTATAAGCTAGGTATGGAAAAATATATAGAGGTAAATAGCACAGAAGGGAAACCCCATTACATAGATAAATGGATGTATTAGAAACCTTTCCTCTGGGTTAGTTTCGGCTAACTGATCAAATTCCTATTTGTTAGTAGAAGAACCTGCTAGCTTTAACTATGTACTGGTTTGTGCTTAATGGGATATTTCAATAACCAAAACAGGATTAATGTATGGAATTAAAAGCTCAACAAGAGGAGTGACAAAAGATCATAACATAAGCATCTCGCTACTGCTCATAAGTAATGAAAATAGAGGTAAATCAGCAAGGATGATCTTTGCACCCACCAAACCCAACATCTGGGGCCAACAAATTGACCTCTTATCGACCTTAATGCGTTGCTCTTATGACCAATCATTGCAAACATTTTCATCGAAAAACTAGGTTCTTAGCTGCAATTAAGTATAACATCTGGCCTAGATGTAATCATTTGCAGATATTTGTGAAGCTTGGAACAACATATTTACAAGATAGTTACATCGTCGCCCAGAAAAAAAAACAAGACAATACAGGTTCTGTCCAAAACATATAGCAAGAACACTAGTAAAACATATGCCAAAATTGCCAACTCAATGGAAAGACGGACGCTTGCTGATTCCATTCCTAACTGGAGCCCAGCCCGCGAAGGTACCCGGCCCACGCCTTTTTTCCAAGAGGACGCCGGGAAGGAGGAAGAAGCCTCCGCGTATGGCGCGGCGCAGCATGATCACGAGGATGCGGACCTCGGCCGCTGCTGCCACAGGCATAGTGTTCCACTTGGAAAATTTGTATTACTTTGAATCTTTGGTCACTGCCAGTGGTGAAGCCAGAATAAAAGTAAAGGATGGACTCCAAGGACTAAACTGAATTAAGATAAACATAGTAAATATATAGTCCCATGCAATTAAAATTTATTCATGAATAAAAGAGAAGTATAGCAAGAAAGCAAAATGCAATGAAGATACATCGCTAATTGAAAGGCATTACAAAAACATATAAATATACGAACCTTTCTCTACTCGCCGCCGCTCGACTCCCATTCTCTGCTCAGCTCAGCTCCCTTTCTCTACTCCCCAGCTGCCGACGGCCCACCCTAGCTACACAACTCCCTGGCATCGGCACGGACAACGTAGGCGGCAACCGGCGGGAGCCCACCGCCTTCTCTGCTCGGCTGAACACTTGGCTCTCCCACGGCCGACGACCTATAGCCCGCCCTACCCCCAAGACTCCTTAGCGTCGGCGCGGACACCTCGAGCGATGGCCGGTGGGCGCCCCCACCTTCTCTGCTCGGCCACACCGCCTAGGTCCCAACACGGCACCCCCTCCTCGGCTCGGCATCGCCTCGCCGTTGACCTTCCTCCGCTCCTCAGTGTCGGGATGGGCTACGCCGCTGTCGGTAGCGTAATAGGTCTTTCTAGCCACTTTGAACTAGTTACGTTGAGTAACTAATTTGTGGTGCACAATAGGTCTTTCTAGCTCAGTTTTAGTTAGAAAATGCCAAAACTCAAGTTGTCGTTCAGACGATCTCAAAGCTTAGATCAAAATTTAGCTAATTCAGAAAATCAACAAAGGCAGATTATCCAGGTCATACGTACCATCTATCTAGAGAGGGTGTTTATGTGTTTTTTTTATAAACTTACACAGAGGCAGATAATCCGAGTCAACCCGAACAATTAGTCCATAGAGTGTGTTTTTGGCGCCTAACTATGGTATTTTACACCGAGGCATATCATCCGGCCCAAGACGTACCATTGAGGCGTGTCATCTCTCCTGAGAGGGTATTTTTGGACATGTTGAGAGACGGATGATACAGCCCGAGGCGTACCATTGGTATAGAAGGGTTAATTTGAACGAAGTATTAAGGTGGATGATCTAAATCAAGGCATACCATTGATCCATACCATTATTCCAGAGTGGTTTTACTTAGGCGGATGATATGACGACCCAACAGATGATCCAGGTCACATGGATGATCCAGGTCAAGGCATATGATCTGGATCAGCATAACAGCTAATTTTTGGAACTGGGGAAAATTGAATTGAGGCGGATGATCTGGATCAAGCCACATGATTCGGGTCTGCAGAATATTTTCAGAAAATGTGTTCAATGGCTAGTTTTTTTTAATAAAGAGGCTATATAAGTATTTTATACATGGGTGTTCAAGTGAGCTCTTTTGTGACTCTAAAACAGTGGCTTGACCTTGTTGGATTCGAGTGACATCCTTGGGCTTATTACTCTTAGAATTTAGTGATTCCTAAATGACTTGGAGATGTGCTCTTGGTGACCTTCCAAGGAGGAACTTATGGAAGGCACCGGAAAGGTTGTGAAGGTTTGGAGTGCACCATCCAGAGAGGATAAGGACTACCATGAGTTGTTTTCATGGATCCTTACATGGATTCAAGTAGAAGCTATACTCTTGTGAGAGTGCTCCAACAGGGATTAAAGGAGATTGTTTAATCTTCATGACCTCGGTAAAAATTCGGTTGTCTTTTGCTACTTTTACGTTTCTATATTTAAATTCTTGTTCTTTCAAATTCCTATATTACTAGATTTGTGTAGGATTAGAACTTAGGTTGTAAAATTTCACTAGCATGTTTAGGAGTTGATTGAGCATACTAGTAAACCATAGGTACTTACGTTGGAAGTAGTTTCTAGGTTGCTTTAAATTTGTTAAATTTGGCCTAGCTCGAAAAAGATATCAGCTCACTCCTCTCCTTTTGAGCATTCGATCTACTTCAAAACTAAATATAAAAAAAGTTAATATAAGTGGACCATATATATCTCTATAAAATGACATACTACAATTACTCAATCGCTTTTTTGCATCAAATCAGGGGTATAGAGTGAAAATGTTACAATAACTACACATGATTTTGAAGGACTATGTGAGAAGGTCCAGGTTAGTGTTGTGATGAACCATTGCAATGTTTGTGAAGCGGTCAAATGAGTTTGCAAAGATCGCTCTTTATCTAGATTGGTTTAGGCAAAAGTTGAGGATTTTGTGATTTGAGTAATGGTTTGAGTTAGGATAACCTGGGTCATTGGATTAAGATTACATGATGCATGTCTTGGCTAATGTGGGTCAAGTTTGAAAAACTTATGCCTGAAAATGATTTCTTTGTTCTTGGATGCGCAATGTCGCTTGGAGTCAAATGTGGTCAATGATGAGGATTAGAGCTAAACTCAGGGAGGAGCTAAGGCTTAGAACAATCAAGGATGCCAGTGATATCGTTTAACAAGATGAGTAGCTTTACCATACACTATGATCCCATTCAGATGTGCCATCCATCCAGGCTCAACCACATTCTGCCAACTAAACATACCCTTAAACCAGCAGTGTATAGCTGTGAGGTAAATTGGCAGGTTTTGGTCCAGTACTTTTCAGATTATAGCTTATGGTTTCCCTCAAACAAATAGACGGGATAGCTTCTCCGTCACTGTTTTAAAACGGCTTATCGAAACAACAATTTTAAAATGGTTTATCGGGATTTAATTTATTCACACAAGTGTTTGCGCTAAACCAAAAATCATAAGCCGTGCCTGAAAAGAATCCACCCTTTGTTCTGCTTAGCTGTTGTAGTAGTATCAGATAAGATAAATAATGCAAGAGTGAAGTAATAATCAATTAATTGGTAATACTTTATTGGAGGGAAGAGGCATGTGAGAGGGGGTAATTTATGTTCAGCCATCCTCTTTGCAGACACAACATCACGGTGGTTGATCCGTAGCCTCATTCCATTCTCCTCACTTGTCATACGAAGAAAAAAACTCACTCCTTTTCCACTTGAGACTACTACTCCCTTTTGTTTTCTTTTAGTTTTTTATTTTATTTTGGTGCCTTGCGCACGATGACACAACTATGACACAGATACGCGACATCAAAGGAACCATAACGGTTCAGCATTCCCATTGTAGGAAATCGGGCGAGCACGAGACCGAAAGCCAAGACCCGTCGCGCGCGCCACAGGCAACTAACTCCGTCCAAGAAGAGGGACGTGGTCATCAACGCGATGCCGGCACGGGCACGCCGCCAATAAGCTTACGTACGTACACACGCAGCTGGTATCAGAGTCTACCAGAAAACGTAGCTTGCCTTGCCGGAACGCTGCCTCGCGACTGACCTGATGGACGGGTCGCGATCGAGGACGAACCAACGAGCACCATCTCTACGAAAGAAACGACGAACCAACTAGCCATTAGCCACTACTTGCGGCCTGCCTCGTCTGATTGGCAGTGTCTTCTGACTCCGGGCACTGTTGATTCACAACAGTGACCTCCCATCAGTTTCTTGTGATTTCATCAGTCCTGTAGATCTGATTCTATTCTATGTAGCAGCTCAGTCGCCATTAGTACGGAGTATTACTGGGACATATCAAACGTGACAGATGTTTCATAATTGTTGGGGATAAACGGAGTTAGTTTACAGGCACCAGCAGTGCATGAGATTGTCATCTGGGTTGTAATATAATTGTAGGTCGCAGATGGACATTTCAATTGATACATAAAACATCACGAGCTATGGCAGGATAGCTCAGGGGATTTTGGGCCAGGGCATGGAATGCACCTCAGGATGAGCACAGGGAGGTCCTCTGCTTCGCCAGCTGCTGGTTCAGCTTGCCGACGAGCTGCCGGTTGCTGCACATGTACTCCTGGAAGGACAACCGCAGGCTCCGGAGCGTGGCCACGTCGCTGCCGTTGGAGGGCGCGTTGAGCAACGTGGAAAAGAGGCTTTTCCAGAGCTCCACGTTCCAGTACCTGTGATCAATGACATGGGATGATGATGAACTGGGAGTCATGTATCCTTCTCATCTTCTGCTTGCTCGAAATGCAGAGCTCGGCAATCTCGCACGCACCTTTTGAACGGCGATTTCGGTCGGTATTGGTAGCCTCCACCGGCCATGGGCGCCTTCTCGGTGCTCATGGCTGCTCCATGCAGCATCATGTGTGCAATGACGCAGAGGCCGTAAGTGTCAGCCTACAAGCAATAAACCCATTTGCCGTATCAGATAGTTTGCTTTGAGTAATGACTAAGAAAGTGGAGTGGCTGAGAAAGGTACAGACTTGATATGTCCAGTTTCTCTCTTCTTGCATCTCGACGCAACTGAACCCTGAGGTTTGGCAGTCCCCGTGAAACTCTGTGCCGGTTGGGAAGAGATTTAGATCAATGCCACGGCCCCAGTCAACAAGGCAGAGCCCCTGGAATGAACATCTCATAAGCATCAGAAAGGGATCCAAAACCCCCTTACCAAATTACCAAGCGTGTTAGGATGGATATACTGACCTGATTCTGCTCGGATCTTGTCTCGCTTCTGAAGGCATCGTCCGTGATATCTCCACTTCACAAACCACGAGTGAAACCAAGACACAGATTAGTGGACAGGAGTTAACAAGGGCTACAAATTGAACTGGAAACTTGGAAAAGTAAGTTTTAAAGAATATGCAATAGACGTCAAGTTTACTTTTTTTATTAAAAAAAAGAGCTTGTATAATGGATGTATAAGAAAGCTTTCTTCTGATTTAGTTTGGGCTGACAGATCAATTTCCTTTTTTTTTAATAGAAGAACCTGTTTTAAATACGTACTAAGTTTGTGCCTGTGGGATCTTTAAATAACCAAAACAAATGCTCAACAAGAAGAATGACAAAAAAAAATCAGAACGTAAACATCTCAACAGAAACATGGAGCAACAAAATATGGATTCCCGTTACTGCTCATTAAGTAATGAAAATAGTAGTAAATCAACAAAGATATTTGTGCCCACCAACCCAACATCTGGGACCAACAAATTGACCTCTTATCGACCTTCTGTTTTGCTCTTTTGACCAACCATTTCAAATATTTTCATCGGAAATTATGTTCTTAGCTGCGATTATGTATAACTTCCGGCCTAGTTGCAATCATTTGCAGATATTTGTGAAGCTTGGAACAAAATATTTACAGGATAGTCACATGGTCACATCATTACCCAGAAAAACAAGACACCAGGATATGTCCAAAACATATAGCAAGAAACTGCCTTTCAGAAATAGAATGGCCCAACCTTACAGGCTTCATGTTTGAGCATTTGCAATTTTGGTACACTTGACATTACAGAAAAAGTAACTGGTTTACCATTGACTAGACACTTAGACAGATACCACTAAAAAATGATGCACAAATGTGGCACAAGAATAATATATGCCATTTTTTATGAAGCAGAATATTTGTCGATCTAATGCAAAATGTCAGTAGTCACTGGATAAATAATTCTGCGTTACCTATATTTCATCTAGAGAACTCCAGAAAACGAGGGAGGTAGCTCCGTCCAGTGTAGAAAGTTGGTTACCTTGGGTAGCAGACAAGCATATTGTCAGGCTTGAAATCACCGTGGATTATGCCAACACTTTGCAGAGTTTCCAGCATGTGCAGCATTTCTATAGTGTAATATATGCATAGAACTTCATCCATATGGCGATCAACAACTAAATGGGCATTTATAACATCCTGCAAAAGATTTGTACAGTGTCATCACATCTTAGCAACATGGATTAGCTAGAGTTGTAATTCCTGTCAACAACACAGATAATCCAGACATACAAATTGCAGAAGTAGTTTTGCTAGAGCAGGTTCTCAGAAAATTTCTTGATACATATGAAGTAATTACCAGAAGAGTTCCATATGGCAGGTAATCACAAACTAACACACTGACGTCAGCAAAGACATGGACTTCGTGCGCGTAGCCAAAGCTTGGCCTCTGGAAGCAAAATAATTTCTAGTGTTAACATCGCTATAATTTTACAACTATGAGTGTCATGGTGTTCTTAAACAGAAATTTTGCACCTCAATATCTGATATACGCATATCAAGCTGGCGATACATGTAAAACTCCCAGGGAAATGCAGGCTTCTGAATCTGCAAACAGGCATTAGAGTTTAACAGCGGAAACAACTACGAAAGGCAGGTTTCAGTAAGACAATGGAAACATGGTTCACCTTCAAAGCAACCAGATCTTCCGTATTACCATCAACATTGGCTTTGTATACTTTAGCAAAAGCACCAGTCCCAGGAGAACCTTTGATCTGATACTTTCTACCACCTTGATGCAACAAAAGGGGTTGTAATTAAACTTTGTGGTATCAGCAATATGAATGTGACTTTCGAAATAGCAAAAAGAAAGGATGTTTCTGTGAAAATATTATGTACTCATTGTGACTTGAGAGCATTGAAATCACAAAAAGATGGGATATCTCATATCTGTGATGTTGAATGTGTGAGAACTTTGTGCAAGACTGTAAAACAAAATAATTGTAGTTTATACCTAACTCAATGACCTTGTTTCTTAAAGCATTCTGTGAAGAAGTTAAGGGCACCTTTCCTGAGTAGACCTTGTTGCTCTTATGATAGCCCTGTTAAGGATTTGTGTAACCCTCAAAGATGAGAGTCAAGCAAAACACTCGAGTACCATACAGAGTAAATGTAACTTACAGTGAGCTTTTTGAGGTCACCGTTAATTTTCTCCAGTAAACTGTTCCTAGTAAAATCGGACCATGGGTCTACTACACTAGGCTCCTTCTTTTGTAGTTTTGACGGTTTGGGCTACAAGACAAGAAAAAACAAAATTGGAGTGAAGAACAATTAATCATCAACCAGGATGATAGACATTGAGCGACTATATGCATGAAAACAACACTGGGTAAAAGAGTGGACAGTGATGATGACTTCTATATTAGATAATATAGAAGTTAAAAGAAACAAAAAAAACATACAATATTTTTCATAAATTATTTCACAACCTGTTTGTTTAGACTTAAGACTTTTTGGCTTATAGCTTAAAGCCAACTTTTTGGCTTAAAGCTTAAAGCCAACTTTTTGGCTTAAGGATCTTAAAAGCAGTTCTTTTTTAAGTCAAACAAGGTTGTTTGGCATTCTAGCTTTTTTTAGGCTTTTGAGAGATGGCTTATAGTTGAAATATCTAAAATACTCTTGTTTTAATGTCAGGGATGAATTCCATTACGATCCAACAATACCAAAGTTCATCGCGGAGGGGATCCCGTGGCAGCGGTGGATATCCAGATAAGAAGAATGGGGTCATAGAGCATCAGAGGAGAGGGGAGGACAGGGTCGCTGGCGTCGGGCTCAAGGAGGACAGCAGTGGCGAGTGACGGGAGCGACGCGGGGATGACAGAGGCGTGGGGGAGGAGGACGAGTGAGGGTCGGTGCAGGTGGATGGTGAGCGGGGCCGGCGGAGGAGGACGGTGGTGTTGGGCGTCGTGACAGCTAGATAGATCACATAGGCAGCGGTGGGGATCCGGCGGCGGCGATCGGATAGAGCTCGTAGGTGGCCTGGGGAAGACATGTTGGACACAGGGAGGAGTACAGCGTCGACGATGACGGGCGTGAGGAGGATGACAGCGGCCGGATATATCTTGTAGGCGACGATGGGGATCCAACGGCGATGGCCTGGGGAAGACGGTGTCGGGTGCGGGGAGGAGTACGGCGTCGGCTATGACGGGCGCGGGGAGGATGACGGCAATCCGATAGATCTCCTAGGCGGCGATGGGGATCTGGCGGTGGCAACCAGACGGAGCTCGCGGGCGGCCTAGGAAAGACGACGTCAGGTGCGGGGAGGAGTACGGCGTCGACTGCAATGGGCACTAGGAGGATGACGGCGACCAGATAGATCTCGTAAGCGGTAGCCGGACAGAGCTTGCGGGTGGCCTGGGGAAGACAGCGTTGGGCACGGGGAGGAGTACGGCGTCGGCGGCGACGGGTGTGAGGAGGATGACGGCAGCGCGCCGGATGTAGGCGGCGCGTATTGTCTGACGTAGAGGAGCTAAGTCACAGGAAGTCATTCATCTTCAGATCAACGCTCCAAATCATTCCAGTTTTTTTAGTTTTGATTTTTTTACTTCTAGTTTTTAGTTTTGTATTTTTATCTTTTTCTAAACTTTTTCTTTTTTATATTTCTTTATATTATCTGTGTTAAAATAATCTATTTTTTAAAAATAAGATTTTTTAAAATAGGTTATTTTAATACGAGATAATATAAAGAAATATAAAAAGAAAAATCTAGAAAAGATAAAAATAAAAACTAAAACTAAAGTAAAAATCAAAACTAAAAAACTAGAATCTGGAGCATTGATCTGGTGGAATGGATGGCTTGGAGGAGCTAAGTCATGCTGTAACTTAGCTCCTCTACGTCAGAGAATCCCGAGCGGGATGTAGGGGAAGAGAAATGAGGAGAGGGGAGAGTGATTTTGGAGTTTCTATGCGATGGTATTTGGTGAGTAATTTATGTGAAGTTGAGTGGTATTTGGCTATTCTAATCCGTAAAAGCTAAAAAAAGCATCTCTTGACTGGCTTTTGTTATAGGACCGCTTAGGCTTTTTGAAAAGCCCGGTTAAAAAGTTATCTCATTGTTTAGATTTTGGTTTTTTAGCTTTTAAACAGGAGAAAAAGACTAGACAAATAGGGCCTAAGTTGCAACATAATCTTCAGATTAATTATTATGGATCTAAGTGTAAAATAGATGTTATGGATGTATAAACCAGTATAGAGCCACAAGTACAAGGTAGATCTCAACATGTTAGCCTCCAGCTATATTCGACTCTCAAGCGACAAGCAGACACGCAAACAGATAAATGGTTGGTGCAAATTAGACATGGTGAGAGGAGACAAATCACAAGCATAGGAGTGTGCATATCATATTCAATTATCCTATTATTTGCTAACCGTGTTGTGGAAAAGAAACTGTTTCAATACATAAGAAAAATGATATAAGAAACAGGAACAATCCTTAATGTGCTTGTATGCGATGTAAAGGGTTGCCAGAAATACAAATAAAGTAAAGGGCTAGTTCTGACTTATCTTAGGCTTATCCTATATGCTAGCACACTGGTAACTGGACCTATAGCTTATAAGCCAAATCATCAAATAATCCTTAAGGCACTTTGAGTTAACTCAAATAAACAGCTCTATATTTCTAAACCCACAAACTACCCCAGAGTTAAGCCCAAGAAAAAACCGGTTTTCACCCTGGCTTTAGTTTCTATTTGTAGGAAGTATGATGCTCTAAGCTTAAGGTATGCTGAACAAGAGTTATGTAATTATACCACTTGTTCGCAAAACAAAGCATATTGACACTTGCGCCTAATTCAGACCTAATAAAAAACACTTAGTATACCCTATTATCTCTCTTGTACACAGTAAGTGTTCACATGAATTCTACAGAGCAAAAGAACTCGATATGTGTTCGTAGCAAGCTAGTCCATATTCAACTAATTATCACAGGCTTGGGAAGTAGTGCATGAACTGATTTAAATTTAATAGTTGTACACTTTTCTGGTTGGACAGCAGCTCAGAATGTGTATGCTGCACAGTGCTGAGAACTCCACTGACAAGACAAAACTGTCAACCTAGTGACCATAGCTAAAATACTACATGTCTACAAGAAAACCACAAACTCCTGAATATGAAGATTGCAATTGTGTATGAATTCCGTGAGTTATTTGCCAGACACACAAAAGTGTGATGCTTAATTTATCCATGTCTAGAAATATCTTGATTCCATCATGTTGTTATCATACCTGTCCATCCGCATCTGCTTCTTCTACAATATTCTCCAATTGTTTCAAAAATACCATATGCATCTTCTTCAAATGATCGAGGGGCTCAGCTTTTCTGGTTAAGCCACGGACCATAATATAACATCACATAAACATGACAACCTGAGGTTGTAGGTGCTCAAAAAGAAGTGAGCATATAGGGAAAATATTTTCAGCTCATACTAACCTGGAAATACCAACCCCATACACCTTATCAGCCTCCAGCACTTTCCCCTTAGAAAAGAGAAACAGTGCATATGCTTCGTAGAGCAGCGCATGCTCCAAAAACATTCTTTTCTCCTCCAACTGCTTATATACCTTGCTAAAATCACCAATTGCATCAGCCTAAAATAGTAAAAAGAAAACCGAAGATCAGAAAAATAAGCAAAAGAACAACCCATAGGGGTCACATCAGAATTGACATTTAAAAATCAATCTGTTACATAGAGGATCCAGATCTTCAGAAGGCGGGGGTCAGTGGAGTACTGGTAATCGTCCCCATATTTATCGATGCATTCCGTCACGTAAATCTTGAGCAGGTCAAGGGCTGCTGCGTCAAATGTTGGGCCTGTCCTGAGCTCATCCATGGCCTTGCTGATAGACCTGAATACAAACCCAGAATCTGACATCAGAAAATGGCACACATAGATCATAGAGGCGCAGACCCACAGGCAAGCACCAGTGCAAACACATCAAACTCATATGCACGTAAACTGCTCATGAATACCCAACATATGTATGAAAATTTAGATCCATCTACTCAAATAGGCAAGTTAAAACGAAAGGCACCGTATAGATGAGTTCATATGTACATATCGAAAACAATCACACTGCTACACCATTACACCCCCACCATACCCATTTGAAGCCAGAATCGACATATATGTGCGTCCCAATTCAATCACACATTTACAGATGAAAAATTAGAGGCAGAATCGCACAGGTGGAGAAGCACAAGCTTAATTAGACGCCCAAGCCGCGCACGCTTAAGCAATTAACGGCAAAACCTCGGATAGAAGTACGCGTCTGCGCACAACTAGAGGCGAGCTCCCACATACAAACACGCACCGCACGCACACATCTGAGGCGAAATCGCGCACGCATATAGGCAAATAGAAGCAAAATTTCGGGTGCGGAGGTAGATCCGAAGGGTGACTTGGTGCTACCTGAGGTACGGGAGGATGGGATCGGAGGGCGGCGACGCAGCCTCCGGCGAAACCCTAGGCAAGGACCTCCGGAGCGGGCCGGAGGAGGAGGCCGCATCCGTCGCCGCGGACGGCGTGCGGTCGAGCAGGACCATCTCCGGTCGGCGGAAGGTTCTGGATTCCTGCGGCGATCGCCGGATGTGCGAGACGGGGCGAGCTCTCCGCTCTTCTGTCGCCGGGGAGGGGGTGTCGCGTAGTGGGGAGGTGGAGCGGGGAAAATTTTGAATTGTTAACGTTGCTTCGGATACTGGGCCTAAATGGGCTTATATGGGTGAGCCTAACTTCTACGTAAGCAAGTGGACGTTAATTAGTGCCAAACAAGATCAAACGGTCCAGAATAATCTTCAATATAATTAGTTCCCAAAGGTTAACTTATTGGATAAACTTCAATACAATCAATGAGCAAAAAATGCCACCCATAGGGCCCACTTGTCAGCGACAAGTAAAACAAGATCAAACGGTGCAGAACAAATCCAATTGGAATCGAGAGAGAAAGAGAGGAGCAACAGGCCTCTCCCTTTGTGAGTGGGTCGGACCGCGAATGGGCTGGGCTGGGTGGTGTTCGTGGCCGTCTAGAGAGGCCATGTTTGTGCCGTTTCGGTAGCAACGGCAGCTTGTGCGTCAGCGCGAGCGAGCGAGACAGAGAGATGGAGACGCTGAGGAAGCAGGCGAGCAAGTTCAAGGAGCAGGTCGCCAAGCAGCAGCAGGTTTGGTTCCCAGATCTGATTCCTCTATCTGGTTGTTTAGTAGGGGCGCAAATAGTACGGATTAATTCTAACTACATTGGTATTGAATCTAGACGGTATTGAATACAGAAAGATAATCTAGTATCCAATACCGGATAGTTGTTGCCGGATATGGTAGTGAAAATGGAAGAGCTAAAATCCGACCGAATAGCGTCGATAAATGGTAAACCGAATACTATTCGATCAGATATCCGACAAGCAAGTTTTTTACCCTAACCGGCCCAGCCCATCAACCATCATTGACATCAATCGGTTTAGATTTTATCTAAGACCTAACCTAACTTCAGAGTCCAGTCACTCTAACCAGTCACCACCAATCCTCCCTACTTATTTTGAACCTACGTATGAATTTATTGGTTTTTGAACCTATATATGAATTTATTATTTTGCGAACTTATATATGAATTTATTGCTTATGTTAACTTGTGTTGTGTTAGCTATCATATTTAAGTAATCTAGATAAATTTATTGTTAGTTGAAGGTTTAAAGTGATAGTGGTATGATTCAATGTATATTTCTTTATGTATACATATACTATCCGGCTATATTATTCGGTTTCGATCTGAAATCATCATGTATCCGTTCCGATGGTACCGTATCCGAAATTTGAATTCGCATCTGGTGTTACTGTATCCGAATCCAAACCTTAGGAAACAAATATAAGTTAGAATACGGTATAAATAATATTCGTCTGAATCCGAGATGATTGCACCTCTACTGTTTAGTCTTTTGGCCAGGGAATAGCAACTTCGTTAGTATGCAAGAAATGGGCGAGATTTCGACGTGTTTAGTTGGGCTTCATGGGATTTGATGTGCTGTGCACGGAAGCCACCAAGAAACGTGCGAGACTCGAGGAATCTTGCAGTTTTGTGGTTCTTGGATCTCAGGCTGTTGCGCTGCGGACTACGATTCTTGGGATCACGTGGTGGATCTGTTCGCCGGGGTTGGGATGTGAAGCAAAGAGATAGTTAGGTGTTTCTTTGTCTTCTGTTAGTTAACCTCGTACTAATTTAGACTATAAATTGTTGTTCATCGTACCTGTAATGTCAAGCTGCAACTACAGATTTTGGTTCGATGGCTGTGAAAAATTGAGATTTTGTGGATCACTCAGCGGTTTTTTTTGTTTCTTGCATGTTTTGCTGGATTCGAACTGTCCGCTAGCTCCTCCTTTGTTTGGATTATAGCCTTTCCTTAGGGATTTACTATCCAAAGTAATTCTTTCCAGTTTCAAATGCTAATATTTCTTCGTGGCCAGAAAGTCAAAAATCTTCTTTTTCCGGTACTGCATTCGTGGCCAGAAAGTCAAAAAATCTTCTTTTTTCGGTACTGCCCTGTTCATTTTAGCTTGAGCTTCTAACTTATTTTTTACTATTTATAAATTTCATCTTTTTCTGACTGTTTGGCTTCTTTTTGAGCTTTTTGCCGGTTTTTTTTCCCGTATTCGTTTACATTGTCTGTGATGGGCTAACCTATTTTTCTATTTTTAAATTTTTTTTAATTTAGTTAGGTCAAATAAGCCATCATCAGTTATAATGTAATTTCAGCTAGTTACAATGAAATTTCAGTCATAAGCCACTTTTTTAGCCCAACCGAGCAGCACCTTAGGGCATCTGCAATGGTCTGAGTCAGCTAGCTATATGCATGTACACATAAGCATATATCCTATGTGGAGGAAAAAGAGTATGCAAAAAAAAACCGAGCCAGCTCTTCTTTAAGCACTAGTCTATAACGCCAAACGAGGCAACATCTATAAATTCTGTGTGTGCATGTAAGCATCAAATAGATATCCTTATAGATAGTTCTTTAGAATGCTAGCTTTAGTGTGTATTATATAAATGATATGGAAGTCTTATAGTTAGTTGTTAGTTATAACCATTCCAGATGCCCTTACTCTTTTCTCTCGTCGTCCTACTTTCAAGCCAAATAAGTTATGGCCAATGGGCGCTTTGGAAGCAGTAATAATTGAAGCAATGAGCCGCTTGCTTAGTTTGGAAATGGACTGACTCGAGGCGTTGGAAATGAAGATCGGTTCAGAGAATCACTGTGCGTGCTTTCGACAAGCACTTTTTAGGACAGATAAGACATATAGCAAATATTTTAGAGAAGAAGCTGTGTTTGGCCCGAATTCCTTCCATAAAGATGAAGGGACCCATCTCATTTGGGGCGGAAAACGAATCGCCATCTCCATGTGATACAACCCTTTCCATTTTCATTAGGATATCTAGATCAAATCAAAGTTCACACCGTCCACCCTGAACAAATAGAATAGGAGGCGTGGGCCACAGGTCGCACATAAGCCATCGGGTCGCACGACAGAAGAACACCCAACATAAAGATGCACATTCCTCCATGTGAAATAGATAGATTCATCTTCACCTTTTCTTATAGTTGTCGTGACCAACAGTCATCAGTGCAGCAGTGGCATCCTAAGCTGCCTGATCCGCACCAGCAGGAAGAGCGGGCGGCTTCGGTCGAGGCAGACAAGGGTGCTCACCAGTGAGATGACCCCATAGATGCTGGCTGTTGAGATAAATCCTTAAGTGAACAGCCCACTCCTAGAAGTTCATCCCGTTGAAACGAACCGAGGGGAGCAGGATGGCAAAGGAGCCACCGACGGTAGCCATCTGGAGACGTCGTCAAAAACTGGCGGAGGTGGCGATGGCGTCGGCCGAGGTGAGATGTTGCGACGACAGTGTGCTTAGACCGGCTCGGTGACGGAAAAAACCCTAGGAGCAAGTAAAGTGGGAGGAGCGGCAGTGGAGACCCACAGACCACGGCACCAAGCCAGCTCAAGCTCCTGCGCCTCGCAGCAAGAAGCTGCCTCTGCCCCCACGACCAAGCCCACGGAAACCAAGAACCGAAACAAGAGCAACAGTCGGTGGCTGAGAGGTGTCGGTTTTTGAGGTGGGGCCGGCCGAGAACGACAGTGGTTGAGGTGGGGCCGACCGAGGAGGGAGGCGACAACGGTATCGACCAAGGCGGGGCAAGGCGGCGGTGGCGTCCGGTCGAGGTGGCCAGCGCAGGGCCAACTGAGGCGGCGGCAGTGGCGGTGGCAGAAAGCAGGTCGAGGCGGTGGCGTGCCCAGATTCGGCGACAGTGGCGGTGGCGGAAAGCAGGCCGAGGCGGTGGCGTGCCTAGATCCGGCGGTGGGGAGGCTGAATCCGGCACGCGGGAGGGAGAAAAACAGGGAGGGGAGGGCATGGGGGGCCAAGAGAAAAAAAACAGGGCGCGATCTGCCGCTGGCGGCTGGGGTGGCGGCGATGGGACCGGCAGTGGCGGCAGACTCGGACCCTAGTTTGGCTATGATACCATGTTGGAAGTGTTAAAATGAAGCACGTTCTATTTCCACAGGACCAAAGTCCAATTAACATGTACATGTAAAATATGCAAACACCCTAGGCTATCACATATCTAACAGTTTAGTTGTGCCATCATTACGATATGCCACCGTATCGATCTTTGCATCCCTTCAGAAATGTCTTCCAACTTTGAGCTGTCTTGCTATCATGTTGTAGGCTACTGGCGACAAGTTTGAAGGGCGTGCTGTTCATGCAGTCCTTGATTCCTTGATGGATTTGGAACATGAACTACCTGGATCCTCCGAGTTACTGGTTGGCAGATTGCTACATCGGCTAGGGAGGTGCGGCCTTCACTATGCTCTCTCTCACTCTCTCTCGTGTGCCTGCTTGCTTGCTTTTGTGCATGTTCTCAGCTCATTGTGGCTCATGAGACCTATTCTGCAGCTCGAAGGATTCCTCGGTGCAAAGTCTTCAGGAGACAGCAATGTCAATTTTCGCAAAGAAACCCAAACCACCCTCAGAACCTGCCAACAAGAAGCTAGTTAATACACCATCATTAGCTGCTGCTACCGTAAGCCCTCTGGCGAGGTTCCTTCTTACAAGGTTGGTATAGAGACATCACTTTTGCACCTTGCCATAATACCCAAAACATGGAATGAGGTAATAGTTGCTGTCATCGGTGCAGGTGGCAAAACCAAGTCTCCCAAGATCTTAACTCCGTTTGATCCAGCCAGTACAGCATAGTATTTCATCTTGATTCAGTGTATAATTAATTTTGAGTGTACATAACGCTATCTCTAGAACAGCCTTTTTTGCTAAATGTTCGCAGCAGCATATGCTGCCATCTGTTGTTTCATTTGTTGTGTTTCATCGTGAGTAACGTATTTTCGTGCTCATTTTCTAATGTAACTGCCACCGCCGTACCTGTATAACATCTGAGGAGCATTAATATATATCCAAATCTTGTCGGTTACTAATATACTTGAAAATGTGCTAATTATTTGGCATGAGATCTGTTGATTTTGGAGGCCCAAAATGATTAAAATCTTTTCTTAGACAAGGATATTTAATTCGGTATGCATGAAATGACACCCTCAAGTGAGAAAATATGAACTCACATCGTCGTACGCATTTGTCCCCAGGTTAAGCCTTGCATGTTCACCGATTGCGCTGGTTTAGCGAGGATTCCTTTACCCACGGCATTTGCCAGTGCAATCTAGAAAGTAGAGGGGGAGAGCATCGATCGGGCCTCTGTAATTGCTCTCTCGTCGGTTGTTAAGTAGTAACCACTTGTTAGCTGTAACAGGTGATGCAGCGTCGGTTCTTTTGGTCGGTTTTTTGGATTTATGTTTCAACAATAACTAACTTTTAAATAAAATATATTTTTAAGATAAAATCTACAAATTGATTATACTAGATACTGTTCTAACTTTATTTATATCGACTAAAATGTAAAGTGAGTATATCCCTCTGTACTATCTCATAAATAGATAGAATTTAAAATTTTAAGCTAAAATATAAATCACACTCTAAAATAACTTATCCCGTATATTCTGCCAAATGCCAATGGTGAAATACTCTCAACTCCGTGGGCACGCAGAAAGCAGACTTGCAAGGTAACAATAGCCATGCATCCTGTTCACCTAAACAAATATTTCTTTAGCCGACTAATGGTAAATTTGCATCAAATTTTTTTTCTTGGATCATCACTGGTAGCACCGATCATGGTCGTAAATATGCTCCAGGCCATCACCGTCAACGATCTCCTCTTTTCTGGTAGGTCCCATCATCCAGCACCTACATTGTTCCACAAGCCTAGCAGCAGGCAGCCAGCGTGTTCTGATACAGCTGGACACGCTGGGGACGTTGACGACATGGACTCCTACACCACAGTAGCACACGCACATCTGTCGCGTCGCTGCTGTACGCTTCACATGATCCCCTTCACTTTCTTCCTCAACCTAATCCGCTAATCTTTATTCCCCACCCACTAATCCGACCGGGCCCCACCGCAGCCTCCCACAGAGATAGCCGTTGGGCGCACGCCCACACCACCGCTGCCCGCCTCTACACCCGAGGCATATATAATGTACATGTTGTAGGTTTATATACCACGTAGGTTTTAGATGATAGAGAGAAGTATATTGTTTACTGCTTAATAGATGATTTTATAGATAATTTTTTATTATATATGTCATTATATAGATAACTATATGAGATTATTATAGATAAATATATAGACAATACTGTATAACTTTTTAGTCATATTTATAGATAATATAAATGTTTATTATAGATAACCGTTATCTATACTATTATAGATATTCTTCCTCACTAACCGTTTCTATACCATGTTAGGCCCGCTCTAATTGGCTTATGGCTTAAACTTCTAGCTGTGGCTTTTGGTTTACAATTAAATTTGCATTGTAACGATAGATAGTTTTTTCTAAGAAAAAATAAAAAAATTATATCGTTACAGACAATGAAAAAGAAAAAAAGAAAAAGTATTAAAAAATCAAAAATTAAATTTTGAAGCCAATGTATTCTAAGTGGCTTTTGATTTGAATAAGTCGAAAGCTAAAATAAACTAGAAGCTAAGGATATATATTTTTTAGATTAAGACTTATAACTTATGAAGTGAATTTTGAATTCTGACTTTTCCTCTTCCTCCCCAACGGTCTTCTCCTCCCACCCTGGCTTCCTCCATTTTCCCACCACCTCCTTCCTCCTCCTCACTTCTCCCCCTTCCCATCGACAGAGAGCGAGAGAGGGAGAGAGGTGAGAGGGTGAAACCCTAGCAGAGCCTAACTCGCGCGCTAGCCCTACCTAGAATTCCCCGCGTCCATGGCGCCGGACACGAACCCCTCCTCAGGCCCGGCGGCGGCGGCGCAGTTCCAGGTGGACGAGGCGTACGAGTTTCGCGCGCCCAAGTACTTCGACTTCGTCAACGACGAGACGGAGAACGAGGTCCGCGCCGCCGAGCGCTGGTTCGAGGCCTACTCCAGCCACGCGCCCTCGCGTACGTGCGCCGTCCCCACTCGATCGTCTCTCCCCCTTCCCTCCCCGCGCCAACCCGTCGCTTCTCTCCTGGAATTTATCCTGGATTTCCCTGTTCCTGCCCACAGCGTTTGCGCCGAAAATCAAGGAGTCGAGGACGGGTGTCAAGATCGACAGCCTCTTCGACGTCGCGGACGCGGAGACGGCCCCCAAGGTAAGAAGAAAGCGAGAGAATTGCTCGAAATTGGCCCTGATTTTGGTTCCTTTCCCCCGTTCTAATTATCCGGCGATCGGTGAATTTGTAACGAGCAGGAGGAGACAGCGGGAGGCTTCGCTAATCACGCGGAGAATGTTGATGGGTAAGCGTTGGAGACTTCTCCTTCTAAAATTTGTCCAAGATTCGTTGTGATGGAAGTTATTTTTTCTCTGTGTGTTCACTTCTGGCTGTTCAGGAATGCGCAGGAGAAGAAAGACGGTTCGTTCGCATTTGTATGTGATTGTTCGCCGATTTCCTGTGCTCTCTCCTCAATTCTTGGATTTATTAGTTTCTTGGAGCTCACATTCTGAATCCTTCAGGTCCCTGAAGTCTATCCCGGTGGGAAGTGCGCCAATGATGGTAACCAGCGGCACGAAGAAAGGTTGCCTCTTTGGACCCCAATTTGCTGCTTCATTCTATTTCTTGCTCCGTGTTTGGCATATGAATGACTGCCTTGGTTGTTTTGAACAGTACGGCTGCATGTCCTGATGCAATGTCGGAGTCGCCGCCGGCGGAAGAGGAGGAGAAGGAATCACCTAAGTCTTTTGAGTTCCCCCCTTCGAAAAACTCGGCTGCAAAATGTGGGTTGCTAACTATTTTCTTCAATCAATGCCGGTGCGGAATTGTGATTTCTGAATTCTGACATTGACACTGGCGTGGCTTCAGCAGCAGATGATGGGTCTAGCACGCCCAAGATTCAGAAGCCTCCTCCTCCTGTGAATGTTGTCATTGCAGTGCCTACATGTGCCAAGTTGATAGTGAAGACCGAATCGTGCACTCCGAAGGTGCAGGCGAACGCGTCCAAGGGAGGTCTTGCGGCTGTGACTGGATCAAATATCGTGCAACGGTCTTGTCTAAAGCAGTCCTCAATGAGTGCCACGAGGAGTCTGATCAAGTAAGAGAAATATACACTCACCCATACATATTGTTCTCCAATCTTGAGATGATTTTGTTAATGATGTCTGGGTTGTTGGTTTTTAGGGGGGCTCCTGATGTGGTGGCCGCAAAGGCAGCTACTGCTGCTAATGACATTGCACAACAAAATCAGGCTGTGAAGAGGCAGAAGCTAGACGACGGAAGGACAAGACAGGTACTGGAATGAGACTATAGATGGAACTTAGAAATTCAAGTCATCGTGAAGTTGTAAGATTGGTGACAGGAATGTTGTGTTGTGTTGTGTTGTGGCCAGATACTGAACGTGAAGACCCGTGTGTTGCCTCACAAGGGAAGAGGTGGTTTAGCAGGAAGCACCGAGATGACCGTGTCTTCAACGAGGAAGCACCATGACGATGTACACTCTATGAAGGTAGATGCCAAAATCCTCTTCTGACTCCAATGATAGATTTCGTTTTATGTTCAGTGGAGAGAGATGAAAATGCAAGTGCAATGTGTTTTTTTTTAATTTGGTACTTATAGCAATTTTGTTCCATTTTTCAGGAAGTGACTCCATATGTTTCGGCAGCAGAAATGGTTAAGAAGTTCGAGTCAGGGACTAGAGAGTTGGGCATCCCCCACAACAGATCACTTTCTCATGTTAGTATTCCTTCCCCATTTCTGTTGTTAGCTATGTAGAAATGTACATTGCTTTCACATTCTTATTTGGGCAGTTGAATCCTTGTAAAAGCGGATTGTCTTAAAGTAAAGACGATGATGTGGAAATCCATTAATTATCAACAAAATATTGCCCATGCTTATAAAATTTAACATTGGGATTGTTACTTAAAAACGCAAAAGAAAAAAACGACTGCATATGCTCAATATTTTGCGTGTGCATGATGTTTATTTTATTTTATTTGTTTTGCTTGGTGCATGATATCTCCACCAGTCTGGAGTTTGATAGAATTCCATACATTTATTACATCTGAATACTTGATGATGAAAACAGTATTGGTAGTTGACTAAGAGGTTTTTGATCATATTGCAATTTATATGCACAACGCAGGAGGATGCAGCAACTGCACTACAGAGAAGGCCTAAGCTTATGCTAACTAGGCCAAAGGAGCCTGAGCTTCAGACTGCCCACAGGATCCGAGCAGTCAGAGTGAAGAGCTCTGCAGAGCTAGAGGAGGAGATGCTGGCCAAGATCCCAAAGTTCAGAGCACGGCCATTTAACAAAAAGGTGAGAATTTGTCTAACTGTACATTTGTTTGACTTAACTAATTACAGACTTCAGGAGTTGAAGCCTAACTTAATTACTTGCTTCTGCATTTAGATTGCTGAAGCTCCTTCATTTCCTCCTCTCCCAAGGAAAGCTCCACAGATTCCTGAATTCAATGTACGTATTCTATTATCATGACAAAATTCACGAGTGCACCCTTTTCATTGGCTAATTCAGTTGTGCCTTTGCAATGACTACAGGAGTTTCATCTTAGAACGATGGAAAGAGCGACTCGACACATGTACACCTGTTCAGAAGCTTCTTCTGTGGGAACTATCCGGGTAAGCATACTTATAACTGGTTGCCACGTTAAGACATCAATCCTTATCATTGCTGAAAGTTAAATGCTTCAATCTTGCAGAGTCAGAGTAGCAAGCCACTGAAACTGACAGAACCAAAACCTCCACAACTTGAGACAGCAATACGAGCTAGGCCACCAAGGTTTGCCTTTGACACTCATTCATTGAGAAACAAATAGTCATTTTATCTTTATGTTCGATTCTAACATCATTTTTCAACAGGGTGAAAAGTTCTCAAGAATTGGAACTGGAGGAATTAGAGAATGCCCCCAAGTTCAAGGCCAAGCCACTGAACAAAAAGGTCTTCATATCTCACTTAAAGCCAATACATTTGATGACATTATGATTCAGAGCATCAGTCTAAACTTCATTTCATGCAGATTCTTGAGAGCAAGGGCGATATTGGTGTGCTTGTCCATCCAAAGCCTCAGTCAACAGCGCCCAAGAAGTTCCACTTTTCTACTGATGATCGCTTGGGTCCTCCTACAGTTGCGGATCTATTTGATAAGGTGGGTGTAAGTCATATAAGGGATCCCGTTATGTAAATGATGAATTAACCCAATTTTATTATCAGAAACCTTTCACCCTTCTTAATTTATTTTCTATTTTGCAGCTTTCTCTTCACTCTGAAGCTTCTTCATATCATGACAAGAAAGATGTGCCTAGACTCACGATACCAAACCCTTTCAATCTACATACAGATGTGCGTGAAATGCAAATTATTTTACAATGTTCATTGCATTTCTCACGACCTTTGTTGCAAGCAAATAATATTGTATCCATGTTACAGGGAAGAAGTCATGAAAAAGAGAGGCAGCTAGCTGCACAACTCCTACAAAAGCAATTAGAGGAAGAGAAGGCCAGGATTCCCAAGGCTAACTCATATCCTTACACCACGGACTATCCAGTGGTACATGCAAAGTTATTTGCTCAACATCTCCTGGTCGCAGGCCACCTCTTAATTCTTCTTGTCTAACATTTTTCTGTCCAGGTGCCACCGAAGCCTGAACCGAAGCCATGCACGAGGCCGGAAGGTTTTCAGCTGGAGGGTTTGGCGAGACATGAAGTGGAGCAGCAAAGGATGATGGAGGAAAGAGAAAGGATGGTGAGGGAAGAGGCTCAGAGGAGAATTGTCAAGGCACAGCCTATACTGAAAGAGTAAGTAGCAGAAACTGTCTGTTGTCCTTAGAATTCTTGAGTTCTACACGAGGAAGATGCATTGATAACAGCCTTTTAATTTTGTTGCAGGGATCCTATTCCTCTTCCAGAGAAGGAGCGGAAGCCTCTCACTGAAGTCCAACAGTTTGCATTGCATGTTGATGAAAGGGCGGTTCAAAGATCAGAATTTGATAACATGGTCAGTAAACTTGCCTGCGCCTTTTTTTTGTCATTCATTGGAACTGTTGTGGTTACAATCTAAACAGTGAATAATGTGGCTATGAAAAGGCCACAAAGGGGCTACCCGGAGCTTTAGAAACCATAGAGTTGGTGTATATTTTGCAAAATGAGTATCTCCCCGCTCATGATGCCTGAGTCACATATTTGTAGCCATAAGGAGATTGCTTGCATAAACACTCTTATCTGGGTCAGTTGTAGAGATAATCACGTCTTTTCTTCTGTGACAACCCTCTTGGACTAGCCACATGGTCATATGATTATTTAGCCTCTTGGTGTAATGGGCTGACTGGCCCAAAGGTGGCCACTCACCCAAACAGAACCCAATGATTGGAGCTTGCCAACACTCACCCAAACAGAACCCAATGATTGGAGCTTGCCAAATGTTAGTTGATACCTCTGAAAGATTCAGATTTATCGGGAGATTTTACGGAGCGTTTTGTTGCGATGCAGGTGAAGGAAAAAGAGATTAGTTACAAGAGGTTGAGAGAGGAGAACGAATTCGCGCAAAAGGTACTGTATCTTACCTGTTCCTCAAATGTTTCCATAGTGCATGCATTTTTTATCTGCTCTGGCGACTAAACCGCTGTATTCTGTGTCTGAAGATCGAGGAAGAGAAAGCATTGAAGCAGCTGAGGAGGACCATGGTGCCACACGCACGGCCTCTCCCAAAGTTCGACAGACCATTCCGTCCACAGAGGTGAGCAGAAACGACCAAGATTTGCCACTCCCAGTGTTCAGCTTCCTGACGTTTATCTCACAAACTTGCAATTGCTGTTTTCGCAGATCCACGAAGAATGTGACCAAGCCGAGGTCGCCACAGTTTCACGTGGACCAAAGAGGGGCAAGAAGGCATGCCTTCATCAGATGATCAATCTCTCCAGCTCTCCAGCTGTTGTACCAGTTACACACCCGTTCATCGCCAAATTATTGTCATTCTTTCTAACGATATATAGGCCACAATAGTCAGTCAACACAGCTGACATGGTGTATGCTTTTGTAGGGCAAAAGGGCCATTGCTTATTGCTGCTATTGTGTATTTTGTGTGTTGTGTGAACCATTGCTGAGCACCCTTGTGTTGATTTTGTGTCCCTTCCCTTTGGAGAACTGGAATTGCATTCTACATGATGGCAGCCAGCATCCATTGGAGAACTGGTATGTTGTTCAAATGGAAGGATGACTTCTAATCCATTAAGGCTTCAACTTCAGTTTTTCACACCAATGGCTGGAAGATGTGTCAAGCTGAGTTGAGCTAACACATTTGCTAACCCTAGATGCGACTTAATTCCATTCAGACACTATGAGAACTTGAAAGATGCTAGTACAATGAACCTATTGACCATTAAGCAGTCCATCGTGTCTGTATGGGGAGGAGTCAAACTCTTACAATATAATTGTGATTAATGGCACCCTGTTGATTGGTAAGCAAGTCATATTGTCACATGCCTCCCTCTTACTGATGGCGATACTTTATGACTTGCATAAAACCAATGGGAGTTTTGCATTCGAAACCCACTGCCGACTTTTGGAACGTGCATTACCAATTCTAAAGGTCGCCGTCCTATTTCCCCCCTGGAAAAAAGCGAGGACCTTTTCAATTCTTTGCAGGATTAGTGTAGCTGTTGTAGATGGTTCTTTCAAAGAACATAACACAAGCATAAGTGTAGCAAAATTTAACCTCTATTTCAGATGCGATGAATGATGAATCTTTCCAACTACTTTTCGGCTTATCAAAAAGCTCCTTACCAATAGGTAGAAATGTCTGAATAGATTTCTTACAATTCATCAGTACAGAACTGGCTAGCAACCAGACAATTTTTTCCTTTCCAGTAACTGTTAGAATTTATTTCTTGCACAGTTTCTACTGCTTTTTCAGTTTTTTGGAACTGCTTGATAAGTGATTGTAACACCTCAGCCCTCCACAGGATCCAAGATGCTACCATCACTAACTTACTATCTCAACTAGGAGCAACCAACATACAGATATATTACATTAGCAGTAAGCCAACTAACTTCATATTGCACATAATTGGAACATAAATAGAACTCTAAGCTCCATGACCATGGAGACCCCCTCCACGGCTCGCAAACAAATTAAATCAAACGGCGAGCAGCAAAAGACTTAACACTAGATTAAACATAAAAGCTCAGTGTAAAGCTAAGCTGGTATTTCATATGTGCAATGTTAAAAGGGCTATTCCCATTCCATGCATGTCGGCATTATTCACCTAAAAACAACAACATAGTAAGGGTGAGCCCGGAGACTCAGCAAGCACATGATAAAATAGTAATATCACTTTAGCAATTCAATCGATTTCGTGAACTGTAAACTGTAAATCAAATCCGTAACTGTAAACCGTAAATCAATTCTATGTCTGTAAACTGTAAATCAATTCTACGATTGTGAATCAGAATCAAATCAGAATCAGTAAATCAGAAACCCATTCCATGTCTCAGAGATAAATCAATTCTATGACTATGAACTGTAAATTAAGTCTGTAATTGTAAACTGCAAACTCATAACCCTATGTAACTATATCACTTTCTATGTCCCTTTCATACAATGCAATAACATACAATGCATCTGTAATGCATCTGTAACTGTAGCTTATACCGGTATAGCAGAGGGTACACCCGTCGATGTCACCCTCTTCCTCCATCCCGTGGAGGTGCCTACCTCTGTAGGTCTTTTTTAAGAGCACTCTGAACTAGTCATATGACTTTCTCACCGACTGGCTCTTATGCATTTTGCATGATGCAACATTCTTCAAATGTGGATGTCTAATCATAAGTAGTACTCATCAAGGTATGATTAGCCCATAATCATATACATTATCCCATAAATACTATAAATCATAACATAGAAACACGACTAACAAACATTCACATAGTTCACTATTCTACCATGCACTTGCCTGCTAACCTGGCGGACGGTGCGTGGACAGCACCAGACTCGAACCACTACCTAAACAAGCACTAACTATTTCAATTCATTGCTAATGCTATACATTCATATACGAGCAAATGACATCGCTCTAACGCCCAATCCGAGATAACCAATTCCTGTCTCACCAGGCAACTTCCTATTGTCCCGATGCTTAACCAATCCGAAAATTTAGCGATTTCGTCATTTACACTCGCGGATCGAATTCTACACGCTTAATCCCCACCATCCCTTCCTTCTCTCGTTCCCTCCCCTACTACGGATCAGCCGGATCAATAGTGGTAACACCGATTTCACCATCTCAGCATTCATATTAATAACTGACCTCTTCTTGGCCACACGAATCAATTCTAACAATCGGCATAACGACTTATGCAAAATTTGGTGAATAAGCATGGAGAAGGGTTTTCGAGGCGTTACCCTGGTCCCGAGCAACTGGATCGAGGCACTACCTTCTTTTCCTTAGTCGGATCTGACAAATCTGGTGGCGGTCAGATTTTACTTTTCTCTTCTTCCTCTTTTCCTTCCCCTCTTCTTTCCTTTTCTCCTCTCCTTCTTTTTCCTTCCTTCCTCTTTCTATTTTTTCTCCGATCGGCCGGCTCCCTCCTCTTTTCTTCTTCCTTCCCTTCATGACTGGCTCCTCCCATTCCTTTCTTCACTCCGGTGACCCCCTCCCATTCCTTCTCTCAGTTGGCCGGTTCCTCCCCTCTTCCCTCTATTGGCCGAGTCTCCCCTCCCGGCCTACCACAGCTCTCCCTTGCCTCTCTGGCGCGCGTGCGGTGAGCAAAGCAAGAGGGCGGCCTGAGCCACCGGGTGAAGCGGCGGTGGCAACAGAGGACGAGGAAGGCGAGACGCACGGGAGCGGCGGCGCTAGCGGCAGCGGCGTGGCTACCGACGGCGGCGCGCGGGTAGCATCGACGCTCAGCGCGTGCGGGGCATCGTCGACAGCAAGGGGACAACGAGGTGCGGCAGCGCTGGCGGCTGGTCGACGACGGCGTGCGCGTGGGGGAAGAAGGCGGTGGCCGGGTGAGCACGAGGCGGGCGGCAACAGTCGAGTGAGCACGTGGGAGGAAAAGAGCAAAACGAGTTTTGCTTTTTCCTTCTGGCTCTCTCTCTCTCTTATAGGCACTGCGTGGGCTGGGCTGGGTTAAATCCGGCCCAGGCATTACAGTGATAGCATTTCGACATATCTTGTGTTGAAAAATGATGACAAATCGCTCAATTGCATGTGCTTCCATACAAAAATCTCGGCAAAATTGGCTATATGATATTGTAAAATGTTGTCAGTTGCCCTAAGACACTCCAAAATCATGGTTTGGTTAGAAGACACTATAAAACTATGACCATTTCCCGAGACTGTAGTCATTACTTCCTCCATTCCTTTTTTATTAGAATCTGCGCCATTAAACTTTCCAAAGTTTGATTGCCAATATGTTTAAAATCATCTAAATTGGCTATATAAAAATATATCATTAGATTTGTTTTTAAAAATACTATCATAATATTATAATTTTATTAGTACATCTTAATGTAAAGTTATAAAAATTAACGATCAAAGTCGCATCTCGGAGACCGTAAGAAATAAAAAACGCCAAGTAAAAAGCAAAGAGGGAGAATCTCAGCAAGGAGGGAAGAAAATGTGCGCAAAATCTCTAATTTGCCCTTGGCACAAAATTGATAAGGAAATTAAAAAAAACTCTCCCTCCTCCTTTTAACATCCCATAATTACCATTTTGGGCTAAAGTTCATTTAGAATGTCATACTGAAAATTTGAGAATTTTCTAGAATTATTTGGATTTTAAAAATCATTTCCAATGTTCTAAATTTAAAAGTATTTATTGTGATTAATTAGAGGTTATCACGACCTAAAAATACTTTATTTGAATTCAAAGGCTCTATTTTGGATCTCTTATTTTTCTTGGATTTTTGGAGTTAATTTGATATTTTCCAGATTAAGAACAAAAGAGGCAATTGGACATATGTGAGATATTCTCTCTTCAAAACGTAAAAAAAAAAAATTTAATCCTTCTAGTGTGTGATGGCAAACAACCACCATTTTAGGGTGTTTTCTAGCCAAACCATGATTTTGGAGTGTCCCCCCGAACAAATGCCAACATTATACAATGTCTTGTAGCTAATTTTGCTAAAACTATTTTAGTTGTCAATCTTTTTTGTAAGTGACAAAATATGTCACTTTAGATAGGAGTAATCACTTTTGGCCTTTTTTTCACTGGAATGGAGATGTGCGGACTGAGCCCCATGTGAAGCAGTACCATTCGATGGAACGCTGAATACGACGTGTCATTGAACAAAAGTAAAAGAAAAACATTGACCAACACTATCCAATGGTTTTCTATATAAAATTCTATATGAAACCTCACAATTTTCGGAAAACTTTTCTTAACAAAAATCGATATGTTGAGTTGAACCAGTAAATTTTGAAATTATGTAGTTTTGCATATTACCATAGAATTTTGGATTGAACAATGGCTGCCATCCACACTGCAAAATGGTGAAAATAAATATAGCACAAATGATTTGCTCTAATGACATAATGGTGATGTCCCAGTTTATTGATTAGGAGCCAATACTGATTCTTTTCGTGACAAGAGAGGAAACCGTCCTAGTCAATGACTTGTATTTGTCACCCCAGCATGTAACTCGTGGAGACCGAGCCAATTTTATCCCTAGCATGAATAATTGACCTCTGTTACAGTTTGTGAGGAAAATTGAATGGTATAAACCTTTAGCTATTCTCGTGAAACTCTAGATTTTCCGGATGCCAAATTTGACAAATACTGATTTTTGAGATAGTGCCTCAGCTCCATCCTTATCTTGCCTTCCCCGTGAAATCAATCCTCCTAAGTGTGAAACAACGGTGAAACTAGAATAAAAATAACGTGTGAATATAATTTTAAGTAAAAGAATTACATAATATTTGAATAAAGTGAAGTTAATTATATTTTATAATTAATTTCAACGACTTCTTAAGTTTTATAAACAATCTATTATAGAATCAATGGGAACGAAACTCAAGAGGCAGAAACCTATGACGAATTGTTGTTGATCCGTCGTTCGCTATAGAGGAAAGAAGATTGCGTGAGGAACAAAACTAAGAAAGTAAAGCGTGGTACTCTAGGGTGTCGACGAACAAAAGTCTTGAAGAACCACTCGTTAGCAGCTAGGCCACGTCCGTGCCCTCGCCTGACTGCTGCTGGCCTGGGTACTAACCTGGGCGGCTGGGCCACGCACTGTCCTAGGCCACGAGGCCATGGGACAAGGCACACGGAAAAGTTCTAGTCTGTGCGTTTATCTAGGCCGTTTGGCTGCAAGATCTGATGAGCACTAGTTTTAATTATACAGGAGCATGCTGTATAAATTTAGACTAAGAAAGATTAAAATCGATCCAAGCGGCTGTGCCCCGTGTAGTCCTTACTCCATCCACCCTGGTGCGAAACACGAAGAGGAAGGAGGAAAAACCAATGCTTTTCCCTCTCTCTCTTATCCCCACTTTGTCTTGACATGTTCCCAATCTCCCCTATCTCAGGTCAACCGATTCTTTCCAAGATCCAGTCCCCCCTCTCTTTCCTCAATGTTCCCCTCCCCCCCAAAGCAGACCAGCGGCACCAGCCCCCACCACCACCAACCCACCCTCCCTCAATTATTGTAAGTTTATAATGTTTGCTCCAAACTGATCCAACCATCAGTCGTATTGTTTTGGTGGGAGAGAGCAAAGAAAAGGGTGTGATTTTAAGGGGTGGCTGAATTTCAAGAAACCATCTGTCCGCTGCCAGGGTGGTTGAATTTCAGGCAGGGACTCTGAATCAAGGTTTTCAAGAAGCAACCAATGGCTGGCAAGGAAATCTACCACAAGATGAAGGACAAGGTAACAGGAAACCATTCTTGTTAGCTCTGCTTGTGCCCTCCATTTAATCTCTTATTGATTGTTTCTGTTTGCGCTATCTAGCGAGTTCGGAGCATCGTTGTCTCATGTGTTTCCTTTTCTGGTCCTCCTCCTTCCATCCAAGATGTGTGCTGATTACTGAACTTTAAGGGTGCCTTGAAATGACGCATGCCAGAAGGCGCTTATTTAGATGTCTTGTGCTGAGAAGTTTTGGAATGATGCCTGTCGATTGGGTGGTTTTTTGGTCAAATATATACCTTTCCAATGATAATCCAATTTGTGAGGTCCTATACACATGGGAAGCTTAGCAACGAGGTCTCTATCCCATGAGTATTTGTGTTGCATGTTGTTTTGGCGACCGGGGGATAAATTTGGGGTTAAGGTATGTAGGTTTCACTAGCTAAATGAATCAATTTATTAAAAACAAATTTACAAGAGAAGGGAAATCTTTTGTTCTACAATATCATTGCAATACCGAAGGTATAAGCGTTAGGCTTTATGGAGTTATGGTTCATGGTTTGTCATTCCATTAGCAGATAAAGGAAACATTTTTCTGTTTTCTGCTGATAGCACTGCAGAAAACAACCTTTGAGGGAACAAAACTCTTTTAGGAACAAGAGAGAACATTTGTTACAAGAGTCTGGTAGGAGGGCACAATATAATGGATCATATACACAGGCTTAGATTTGAGTTAACACTTAAAAAATCTGCATCACTGCTGGTTTAATATGAATTTAATTTTATGTGCAAAATATTGAACTTTTTTACCCCCTATTTTATTTTGAACAACATGTATATTGTTTTTGGCTTTTTGGGACATGCATCCTGGTTATTTTCTAAACTCTGTTAAAAGTGCTTGTCAATACTTACTGGTAGATGTTTTAGCTCTGTGTGCATGTGGGTGTGCGGTGTGCCCTGTAAGAACATATCTGCATGTGGAATGTCCGAGCATTGTTATAACTTATCACCTGGATGTGTAGATTTATCCTATGTTTAGTTGTTAACAAATGGAAGTCAAAGTGTAAATTCACCACAGGCTTCTATCCTATAGCATCGGCGTTCAAGTTCCATATAGTTTAATTTTTCTGTAAAAAGTGGTGTGCTCCAAATGAAATCCTTTTTGCTGTGATCAAGCCTCAAAATTTTTGGTATTTATTGGAAATAAATGCACCAGAATGGATTGGAGTGTAGCGGAATTGGAATATCTGCAATCCCTGACAAATTATTGAAAGTATGTCAGATGCGATGCCAATTCCCAAATGACATTCTCACAAAAAAAAAGGTGGAACCACAGGTGAAAAACTGAAAATTACTTGAAATGCAATCATGTAAATCGATGGCATTATACAGGCCAATTCTTTTAGTTTTATTTTGGTCATTGCTGAGCCTGTATGTAATTCGTTTTGCTCATAATAGCTTTCCTTTTGCAAAATTACCTGTTTCTCCTACTAACCTAAAATATCAGAATTTATAAATAGCTGAGGAACAGAGGAAACAGAACTTTCTGAAATATGTTGCCTTGTGAGAACCTTGGCAGTTGGTAACTAAACAAGGGGTGGGTTCTTTTGGGTTGTGGCTTGTGGCTGTGGTTTTTGAATTCTGGTCTGTTCGCGAGAGGCAGTACGTACAGAAAAATAGTCACATATGATTTTGACTAGTACAGCTGAACTCAGTACATTTTTTACCACAATTGACCTTTAGACCCCGCCTAAAAAAACACACAGTTTTTTTAAAAATCTACTGTAGCTACAGTACATAAGCATAAGCTATAAGCAAAAAACGAACCCGCCCAAGAACTACTCCTGGGAAACGTTTGATACGAGTTGGTCATGCTTGTGAGTTCTAGAGTTTCGATCAAAGGTTAGGAATTGCAAATTAACTTGAAATGTTATGCTCTACGGGATGTACACATGAAGATATACAGACATTAACTCCTGGGAAAACATTTGATACGAGTTGCTCATGCTTGTGAGTTTTAGAGTTTCGATCTAAGGTTAGGAATTGCAAATTAGCTTGAAACATTATGCTCCACTGGATGTACACATGAAGATATCCAGACATTGTAGACAAGTTCATTTTGGTATTTCTGGCTTATTATCTTGTGTCTTTATTTTCTCGATGTTTGCTGTGATGTTCACTCTTTTGATGCAATCAAAAAACAGGGTTGTTAGCTTCATTGTGCCTGATGTTTTCAACAAGCTTATATATTTGCTTTGTTTAGTGTTGTGCTCGTCATCAGCATAACATGGCTGACAAGGGATTATATGTTGTTCTGACAGGTGAAAGATGCTTTTAGTTCATCAGGACCAGAAACAGGGAAAGGCAAGACAAAATTGTCAGGCAGGTGTGTCAAGCATGGTTACCATCTTGTGAAGGGGAAATCAAATCATCCAATGGAGGACTACCTAGTGGCAGAGTACAGGCAAGTTGGCGAGCATGATTTGGGTTTGTTTGCAATATTTGATGGCCACCTGGGCCACACTGTTCCAGACTTTCTGCGTTCGCATCTCTTTGATAACATCTTGAATGAGGTAATGCTTCAATTCAACTTCCTATTATCTTTGTAGGCAAAAATTCATTAACTGCTGCCTTGCCTATATGCTGAAATGGTGTTAGTAAGAGTGTGTTATAAATATGTGTCAAGTATTTGAATATGGTAGCTTTATAGAGTAAATTTCACAAACTTACAACTTTAGTGTAAAAACTATCAGAGAACTGCACATTTAAGTTTCTATTTCGCAAAACTACAGGTTTAGTAGCCTTTTTTCTCACAGAACTACAATCCCGTCACGAGAGCAACATTGTGACAGGACGACTCCACTGTCAGCCACGCATGGTGAAACCTCACCGTCACGGGTTGCCAAATGGCCACGCCACGTGGCAGTCCACGTGGATGGCCCACTCTTCCCTCCCTCTTCAGCGAAGGCCCACGCGGGAGGGCGCTGCGCCATGTCTGAGTGCGCCCACCGTGGGAACATAGAGGAGCGCATGGGCGATTCCGGTTGAGGGCCAAGGAAAGGCTAGGGCTCCTCGTTCCTCGATGACTACCAAAATGCGTTGCGGGGGCAGAGGCGAGTATGTGGGTGGCATTGGCGTGGGTGGAGATGCACGGTATCTCGCCGGCAACAGTGTGCAGTGGCAAAACTTGCTGGCTTCCATGGCTACTATGGTGTAGAGAGCTAGGAGCTAAACCAATCGCGTAGTGAGCTAGAAAGCAACAATATGAAGCTATATACTGTGCTAGTGTGGTGCGTGAGGCTTTGGTGAGGTCTGGCGACGTCAATTGGCGGCGGAAAAAGGCAGACCTCGCCGGCAGTGACCTAGGGTTTTTGAGAGGATCCCGCAGCTACCCTACCATCTTTTCAAGTTGCGCACCGCCGGGAGGACGGCCGAGCGGTGACGGCTTCTTTGGGATGAGGGGCAGACTATAGATGAGGGTGAAGACTTGGATGAGAAAAGACTTAATTCATTGTTCTTGCTTGAAACCAAATGACTAGCCGAGTTCTCCTTTAATAGATCCGGCCTCACCTAACAATGCTTATCTAACCAACCAAAGGATAAGATAGCCTAACAATAGAGATACTTGCTTCTGAAATAAAGGAAGTAACAAAAGGATAACAATAGATGATACGGCTGCTGCTGCAGCCCCCTTGCGCCAGCCCCTTGGGCTCACACGGCTGACCGGTGGGCCGGCTGGTCATGGCTGCACATAACACTAATGGAGAAAGGAATCGGATGGAGGCCTACCAAAGAGGGAGAACGGCTCGGTGGTGGAGCTTCGGCCAAAGAGGGAGAAGATGGTGTGTTCCAACGTCATGGCTGCAAGGAAGAAGAAATAAACCAGATGTGTGAGCTCGGGGTGGCCAAGATCACACGATGAGGAGAGCACCATCGGGGGCGTAGATTGGGTTGATGACAAATGGGCAGGGCTATGTGGCGCTGGACACGGGAGGAGGTCAGCTCAGATGTGGAGGCGGGCGCCATCGGGGCACGAACGCACCGGAAGTTGCGGCGTGATAGCGGCGACGGGTGCTTGTTGCTCTGTGTGTGTGTTGTTGGGGGTGGGGGGAAGAGAGTGGGCTGTCCACATATCTTGCCACTGTAACGACAAGAATTAACGTTGTGTGGCTGACAATAGGCCCGGTCTGTTGGTTCGTTCACCTTGTGACGGAGTTGTAGTTCTTTGATAATTTTTCTTGCTAAATGTTCTGCAAAATAGAAACTTAAATGTGCAGTTCTCTGATAGTTTTGACATTAAAGTTGTAATTTTGCAAAATTTACTCTAGCTTTATATACTTATGGGGAGAAAAAGTACAGGACAATCAGCAATGCTGATGGTATGCTATAACATGGTAAAAAGAGTTTTTGGATTTTTGTTAGGTTTTAAGAAGTACATATATTTGGAATACATGGTGTCTGTGCTACAGTGTACTTGCAACAACCATACTAGGAAGAGCAATAAAGATAGCGATTTAATGTACAGAATATGTCTATGTGGTTGAGCACAGTCAACTTAATTCACAACGGTGCTGATTATTTTATTGACTCCTGCATCTTCAGCCAGAATTCTTGAGTGATACAGAAGCTGCTATCCGAAAAGCATATCAACTTACTGATGAGAAGATATTGGAAAGATCAGCTGAGTTGGGAAGAGGAGGCTCCACTGCTGTTACCGCCATCTTAATAGGTAGCGAAAAGAGTGTAAAGTTAGTGGTCGCGAATGTTGGAGATTCACGAGCGGTTATTAGCAAGAATGGTGTAGCAAAGCAGCTTTCAGTTGATCATGAACCAAGCAAGGAGCGACAATTAATCGAGGAAAAAGGTGGCTTTGTTTCAAACCTACCAGGTAAACGGACATCTCTTATCAATGTCTACCATTAAACTGTATGTGTGGAACATCATCTTCATTCCGACTTAATGGTTCTGAGTTTAGATGTTTTCTACCGAGCCTTTTCTAATGACATATTGACTTGTGTAGTAGGTTTTTACTATATAGTAACGACTGGCAGTGACACTTATGTGGACCCTTCTAGGCTGCTAATAACAGCTTCTTTCTTGTTATGGTCACAACTCACAGGCATATGATCCGTAATCTACTGAGCTTCAATTCCAAACATGTCTCACTTGCAGGAGATGTACCACGTGTTGATGGGCAGCTGGCGGTTGCAAGGGCATTTGGAGATCGGAGCTTGAAGCAGCACCTCAGCTCTGAGCCTGATGTGGTCGAGGAACCTATCGATGAGAATACTGATTTCCTAATTCTAGCAAGCGATGGCTTATGGAAGGTGATGCCTATAAAACTTATTCCAATCATTCCTGATGGATTACACCTAAATCATAGTGTGTTGTATTCTATATCTAAGCTCAACAAACTGGACCATGTCCTTTTAGACATCTCCATGTATATGCACATATGCATGCGCCACATGATGTGAATTTGAGCATGAAGTAGCGGGTTTAGTAGCACATGTAGCGCTTATTCCTAGATCAAGCCATGAAATTTGGTATGCATGAGTACTCTTGTGAATTAAGAATCTTGATTCTTCTAATTCTTGCGGCATCTATAATACTTACGTGTACTCTCATGTTTGGTGGCTTATTCCTTTTGTTATGGATTATACTAACTTCCCTATTAATAAATGGTTTGTTGAGTTCATATATGAGTTGCTAAGTTGCATCAGCTACGTGTTTACCATTTAGAATGATTATAATGCAAAGATCGCACAAATTCAGGTGATGACCAACCAAGAGGCAGTCGATGAAATCAAGGACTTCAAGGACGTGCAGGCAGCTGTGAAGCATCTGACGGAGCAGGCTGTGAACAGAAAGAGCAAAGACGACATCTCCTGCATCGTTGTAAAATTCCTGTGCTAGCAGAGTTTCAAGCTGCTCGCCCCCAATGTGTACAATTGTTGTCAACTTGTCTTGTTCACGGTCTTACGTTTGGTATTGTCGTCGGATGTTGTGTTTAATCTTTTCTGGTTGGGAATAATCCACAAAGGGTATCAAGGCTTGTAGAATATTGTTGTTTGCTAAAGGCTGTAAAAAACATGTTTTTTTTATCCTTGTTATTTTAGTGAGCGTTCCTTGATATCTTTTTCTGTGTCTAGCTGCATTTCAGGCTTGATTTTTGTCACCAGTTTGTTGTGTAAGGCTTATTTTGTGGTTGTGTTGTGCTTTGCTGTGATTATTTTTAAAGCTGCTGTAAGCCTATTACTCTGTTTGGTAAACCATATTAAAGCTAGATAAATTTTGTTATCCAATATTTGTCTTCGCACATTTCATCTCTAATGTTCTGGAACGCAATAACGCATCCATTTGCAATTTGATTAAGAAAAAGGTAGCTGGCTGAACACCAAAGTCTAGGTATTTAGGAACGCTTCAGTCCAATAAGATGATCATACTCCTCTTGAGCATAAGAACTCACAGAAGCTTCACCAGAAAACATCGCATCGCACAAGAGCTTGCTGTTGCTCCTACCCTGTTCGAGTCCGCTCGATGCGCCGCACAAATGGGCTGGGAGCTCGAAGGCCGGCATCCCAGAAGCCCAATTTCTGGTCCACCCGCTCGGCTGGGCGGCCCACCCCGGCGCACGTTAGAAACCCTAAAAACACAGCATTCTTCTCCCCAAACTGCCGCCTCCCCTCGGCCGCCGGTACGGTACGCACTTCGAGCCGAGGAGGGAAGGATGCCGCGGACGACCACGCTGGAGAGCCCCGGCTGCCCGCCGCTCCGCGCTCTCACCACCGACATCCTCGGCCTCATCAAAGGTAAGTATTACCCTTCTCGCCTCGCCTCCGCCGGGTGCTTCTTCGCCACCTAGCCTCCCTCCCTATTTCCCTCCTCCCCGCGTGCTGCTTACTGTTCTCCTTCGTCTTGTCCCGACGCAGTCGTCGAGGCCCGCGCGAAGCCGGCGGGCGTCGCCAAGGTCGTCGAAACGTGGGGCACGCCCGACGCCTCCAGGGCCGTCCTCGCCGCCTCCCTCGCCGACCGTGCCGTCGACCCCGTGAGCACACTCTTCTCCCAAAACCATTCGTTCGAATTGCGGTTGCTCGTCACTGTAACGACGAACAGGGGCATGGTCTTAACGGCGTTGTTTTTCATCTTTTGCAGGTTTTGGCGGTGGCAAGGAAGAACGGCGTGGTGAGTAACCTCCGCTTCTGAGAGACTTGCGTGCTGGTACGCTTACCTTGTCTTTCTGTTGTTTGTTCATTCCGGTGGTCTCCTGTAGGTCGAGCTGCTCAATCCCCTGAATGGGGATGCTTTGGTCGCTGTCAAGGCCGCCGGCCCCGAGCCAACTGACGGTTCTACAGAGGAGGACCCCCTCGTCACGCTACATCTGTTCAAAAAACAGGCGCCAGACTCGTCCATGTAATTTTCGTACGATGAGTCACGATAGTCCATTTTATGTTAGTCTAAATTTCCCGTAGATAGGTTAAACGCCACCTGTATTGCACCCATATTCTTGTAAAGTTCATTGCTCTATTATTTTGTGTGATGTTGGCCAAGTTGTTTTTATCTAGTTGCTTATAGCAGGTTAGGTACATTTCTTGCTTGTACAGAGAAGGGCAAAGCATGTGTGAAATCTGTCACAAAGGAAATCACAGCTTCGGACTTGGATGTCGGTCCCTCAAGCACATGGGATGTGTGCAATGGGGGTAAAGTGCAGTTTTCTTCGGTGGATGCTGGTGAAAACTATGCAATGTTCGGGGGGTGAGTTTACAATAATCTTGACACGAGATTATCTACTATACTTCAAAAACTATAGTTGGGGGCTGCATTGCTTTTGTTTACCAGCTTTTCTGTTTGAGCTGTGAGAGGCTTTCAGGAAATTTGAGTCTAGTAACAATGATTTCATTTCATTATAGGAAAGCCATAGAAGTGAACTTGTGGGATATCACATCTTCTATTAAGATATGGTCTGCTAAATCTGTAAGTGCTTATTTGTTTGTTCACTGCTTAACTGATGTTATAGCAAACCTTCATTTATTAATCATTTGATTTGATTCTTTTTACTGAAGCCTCGAGCTAACAGCCTTGGTATATTCACGCCACCTTGCTTCACTGCTGGAACTTTCCTGTGCAAGGATGATCATCGTAAAATTGTAGCTTGCACAAATAATCATCAGGTATCATATACTTATCTCTCACCACTGCTGACATGCTAATAAAAATTCCCATTGGCAGCTAGTTTGGATAAAAATGGCTCTATGTTTGCATTACTATATAATTAATTGAACCGATCCAGCTCTCTGATTGCAAGGCTGCTAGTTGATGGGGTTTAGTTTTGATGATTGTTGATTTGTTATTTGTTCAGCTGTGCAGTCCCCTCATAGCTCACAAATTATGAACCATTTCATTTATTTAAATTGTTGTGTTTCTACTTTCTACTGTGCTAGGCAGTGCATTAACTGGGCATGTTCTCATAAGACCGTTCGCATCTTTAAAACATTGTTCTGCACTGGTGATGATTTCTCAAGATTATTAATTGATTATTTATTTATTTGCATTTCCCAGGTTCGCTTATATGATACTGCTTCCCAAAGAAGACCTGTCATTTCAGTTGATTTTAGGGAGTCACCAATCAAGGCAGTTGCTGAGGATCCAAATGGGCATACTGTCTACATTGGGACAGGAACAGGGGACCTCGCTTCCTTTGACATGAGAACAGGTATGATAAGCAGCTGGTGCGTAATACTTTTTGCTAACACTGAGGATTTGAAAACATATTGAATGCTCTTTAGAATGTTACACTAGCTCACTTGCAACTTTTGTAACTAGTTTCCGATGGCTCGTGTTGAAGGTTTTTATAGAAATGCACTTGCTTTTTTTATCCCTTTTTCATTTCTTCAAAGTTCAATCTACATGTCACTAGTTTATTCCATTATAATTGTCACATGTACTTCATACTCCGGTGCCATATATAGCTAACAATGGTGTAACATATTGGTCCATGTCTCTTTTTGATTTGATCGAGAGTTAGCCCATGATATGCAGTTAAGGGACAGGTTAGAACCTGTTATGCTGACATATTTATCGAAACCTACACATGTTATAGTTATATGTATACATGTTAACATTCCAGTTTAGATGATGTTGAACTAACAGATATATTCATCAACAACTTGGGTATTAGTTTTTGGAAAAGCTATCATGTTCATGCTTATTATTACATATAATAAGATGAATAGATGATATATGCTTACAAAAATCTAGAGTATAATCTATGGTGAACTGCTATTTTCCAGCTTTGTGATCAGTGTTTACTTTTTTTACTTTGCCATTTTGCAGAATTAACCTTTGTTTACGTATTTTTCCAGGAAAATTACTGGGATGCTATGTTGGTAAATGTAGTGGAAGTATTAGATCGATAGTTAGACATCGCGAGCTACCTTTGATAGCATCTTGTGGTGAGGCTACGTACTTTTTAATATATTTTCATTTATTTTTGTTTAATTTTTTAATGCAATTTATAGTTTACTGAACTTTTGTTGTACACTTTTACTAGTTAGTAGTTACCTCTGTTTGCACTTGCTTGCATGAACTACACTTTTACTAGTTAGTAGTTACCTCTGTTTGTACTTGCTTGCAAGGTTCTAAAAATCGGTAACCGGTACTCAACCGGTCACCCAACCTAGTAGTAATTATATGGCATAATCGGTCTATTATGCAGATAACCGGCTAATAGGTAGGAGCACCCGTTACCTGTACACAGCAGAGTATAAGGCCTAGTAGACCTGTTTTTAGAACACTTCTTGCTTGCATGAACCAGGAGTCCTTTTTATCTTTGTAGGATTGGACAGCTACTTGCGCATCTGGGACACAAATACAAGGCAGCTTCTTTCTGCGGTATGTTTCAAAAGTATTTCGTAGCATTCAAATCGAACTCGTAGTTTGCTGTTGCTCTATGCAATTAATTGATGCTGTTATCTTCAAATTTTCTTTTAATTTGTAGCCGGTGCATTTAGACATGTCACTGTATAAATGAATTGTTGTTGTGGAGCATGAAGATATCATTGTCTGCCATATATTTTATGACTTAATCTTCCATATATTTTATGACTTCATCTTGGGTTACTCTTTATTACCCAACAAAACAAAGTAACTACTACAATCATTGACGTGTGAGATTATTTGGCATGGATATTGATTTTGCTGTACTGGCTACCATTTTACTCCTAGTTCATTGCTTTTGAGTGATCATGTTGTTGGCTTTTTGCATTCTATTAAAAATTAAGATATAGTTCCTTTTGAAATTGCATAATTCATGGTGAAGTTGTACAACATGGTTCTTGTGCACTTTGAAACTATGTCCAAGGTTAACTTCTTATCCTGCATTTCTAGATCTAATTCTCTTCCTTTGTCCTGTTTGGGAACAGGTCTTCCTCAAGCAGCACCTCACGACTGTGGTTATTGATTCACATTTCTCAGTTGAAGGTTCTTATCTATTCTCTTAAGTTATTCCATTTTCTTGTTCTCTGTTTTCCAATCTAGTTTTGGCAAGTTAAACGTGAGGGAGTTTTAATTATTTAACATTCGTGTTATCTTGAATAGTAATAATCGTTAAGGGAGCAGTGCTTCTTTTAACACTGGACCTTCGAGACCCGTACTCTTGAAATGGCGTTGTTTATCTAATTATAGTTAAGAGAGTATTGCTTCTTTTAGCACTGAACCTCGAGACCCATACCCTTGAAATGGCATTCGGTGTCATATATCTAATTGCTTCTTGAAAGGATACCTTGAGGTCATGTGCTGACACACTTGCGGATGTCCAGAATCTGAGACTAAATCCAACCAGCCAGATCCTTCAATGGTGGCTGAGGCTGAAGTCAGAAAGGAAAAAAAGAAAAAGAATAGAACGGTTGAAGAGGATGAAGAAGGAACTGGAATGGTAGACCCTCATGATAGTAATGCTGAAATGTACACCCCGAAGAGAAAAAAATCTGGCGAAAGAAGCAAAGGCATGAAAAAGAATAGCAAGAAACAAGAAGTTGCATAGGGACATGTATCACACTGGAATCACTGTTGTCCAGTTTTGACTTTTGGCCACGGTGCTTGCCTTCAATGATTCTGTACAATGATACCTTTTGTATTAGAGTTTATTTAAAATCGAATGATATCTCATTTTTAATTCTTGAAATATTCACCCGGTCATTTTTATGGTATTTTCTATAAGCAATATGTAAGTAGTTTGAAGCTTTGGCTTACTGTCCAGTTAAAGCCAGATTTGGTACTGTTACGTATCCTATTTATAAAAGTAGTTGTATGTGTATCGTATTTGCAAAAATGACACTTCCGTCGTCCCATTGGGCGGGCAGCAGCGCCAATGAGGCGTCAGGTGGCGAGGCCGTCGGCAGTAGGCACCTGCCGCACCTTCACCAGACGGCAATCAGTTTGCCGCTCGGTAGGGGACGACAGGCAAGCCTGTCGTCTGGTGAGAGAGCAGTAGGTGATTAAGCTGGTTAATTAGTCGGTTTAATTATGTACCCTAATTTTTTTACGTTTAGTGTTTTTTGAATTTTAAATATATTAAATGAGCTCAAAAATTACGAAAATTTATATACAACTCGAAACCGATTTATTAAAAATGACTACTAACTCAAATAAACCGAAACCGAATGGAGAGACAACTGGAAAACAAGTGGTTTCAATCCTACTCACCAGCCACCATTTGTCAAACTTTTTAGTATCTTCAGCCTCCTCATCTTTTATAATCATGTCAGGATTAAAATTTTTTGATTAGATTGCTCAATCAGCGATACTCCCACTTGACAGATATATTTTGCGCTCTCTCTCTTGTCTCCGTGTGTGTGTCCGTCCGTCCGTCTCTCGTGCTGTCATACATGGTCACATATCGTCATCTATTCCATCGGCTGCTGCAGCACCATTACTGCGATCGATTCATCACTGACAACTGCAGGGATCTCAAAAAATTGATCGACGCTTTAATCTGGCACCAAGCTCTGGTGTGTGTTCTGTCGTTTTGCACCATCATTTCAACATTTGTCAGTAAGTACTAGTACAGCAGGTGCCCATGCATGCCAGAGGCTTCGTATAATTAATTTGCAAGCCAATGAGTGACTCCACTTGTTTTCTCTGGTGCTGCTAATGGTTTGTAGTTAAATCTAATAGCTTTAAATTATATTATAAATATTTATACAAACAAATCAAATATCGATAAATTATTTTTAAAAACTATATCGATAAACAACTTTAAAAAGGCAAACAAGAAATTATCATATTTATTTATTCGAGAAAAACCGTAAAATCATAAACTGAAATGAACAGAAGCACTCAACTTAATCAATGCACATCGAGCCTGTCATCACAACTTGAACTTAGCACACAAATGTCACTCTAGACACTTTTTCAAATTTGGCTCCAAACATCTATATTTTAAAAAATAGCTCTTTTTGTGGATCTACCATGTTGTAAGCACCTACTAAGTCGGAGGAACTCGACAAGTGCCTGATTTGTACGATAAGTTTATGAAAAGAGCTATTTTTAAAAAGTATAGAAGTTTAGATGCTAGAACTTTTAAAAAAATTGTTAAAAGTGATATTTTCAACTCAGTTCTCACAGCTCACAGCCTAAGAGCTACCAAATCCCGAGAAAAATGTCTACCATGTAGCGTCGCGTCACACGGATGGACAATCGTCCTCGTCGTGTCTTTTCCTATACTCTGCCCAGTGTACTGCACTGCTGCTGGAATTGCTTGCTTAAGTACGTCACTAATCTATCTGGGCCCTAGTAATATTCCCACCAACCTCACTTATTAAGGGCCTGTTTTTTTCTCCAATGCTGATGGTTTTTGATTTTTGCTACAGCATCTAACTTTTAAACAGAGTATTTTTGTAAGACGGGGTTTATAAGTTAAACGATCTACACGTTAAAAACCCAACATATGTACCCGCCAAAATCGCAAGTGAGTATCTATCTCTCCGTAATCTGTACCGTAAACAGCCAAAATACAAAAAAAATAAGCCAAAAGCCATAAGCCATAGCCGCGCCAAACAGGCCCTAAGCCTCGCTCGTTTCGGCTTCAGCTTCTGATTTCTGACTTATTTTTTTCTATTCATAAATTTCATCTTTTTCTAAACGTTGAGTTTTTTTGCCGGTTCTTTTTGCCGTATTCGTTTGCGTTGTCCGTGATGAGTAGCATATTTTTTCTATTTTTATTTTTTAAAATTTAATTATATCAAATAAGCCATCTTCAGCTACAATAAAATTTTAGCCGCTACAGTGCAATTTCAGCCATAAGCCACAACTTTTCAGCCCTTACACGCCATCAAGCAGCGACAGAGGCAGGCAAGCCAAGCACAACAGGTGAGGATAAGGCGCGGGCGCTGGTGGGGCCCAGGTGGCAGACTGATAAGAGTATGATCCGTCGATTTACAAAAACCAGTAGTATCGTCATGCTTTCGGTACGGTGTGTACCATTTCTAGAACATCATGAGCTTAGCTAGCATTTCCTCACTGTTTTCTATCTCCACAGTAAATAGTGAAGTTTTAGTCCTCGATGGAGCCCAATTTTCATCATAAACTCCGAAATCGTTTTCCTTAACTGCCAATAGCCCTCTCGAACGCACGGTGGTATTACGCTAAGGCGGTGTCCTAGTCAACATAAATCCAATGTCTCTACCGAGGATGACTATGATGTGGTAGAATAGGTACTCCCTGATAGCTTTTTTTCCTTTTCGTCTCCTATTCTTCCACACTGATCTGCTGAGGCTGTCGCCGCATCACCTTGGGCGCCGAGCATGGTAACCTCGTCTTTGAAGCTCTCCATTGAGATACCATTGTGCCCCTACTAGCTCGCCACGGTCAGTTTGCCTCGCCGGCGAGCTCATTTGCAACTTGTTTTAGTGGGCGCCGTCTCTAGTTTTAGTGTACGACCATGATTTGAGTTGGAGGGTTCGATTTTAGGGGATGGCTGAACACAAAGCAAAGGAGCCACCCACACACACACACGACTGGTAGGCTATCTACAGTATGGTCCAATTGCGAGAGCGTGAGAGAGAGAGAACGAGGAGGAAGGGAAGGAGAATTTGGTTGACATGTGGGACATTTTGCTTGCTAGGCGTCAAGACATATGTTTTGTCTGTATTTTTTAATATGACAGCAGACGGTAGAGATGTCGATTGAATAGTGCACATAATTGTAAACTCAAAAAACCATTCAAAGAATTCATTTTAGCTTTTTAACTTTTAGAGAAGCCGAAAACCAAAAATCTTGCTACTAAGTAGACCCACACCCAGTGGTCTGAGCTAAGGGGTATTCATTTGGAGGCCGAAATTAAATGAGTTTAAGGTATAGGGTGAAAAGACTCCAAAAATACTTGAGAGAGACGAACATTGAACTTATTGTTATCTACACTAAATTTAACAGTCAAAGTCAACGAAGTCATTTCCACGTGGACTTCAGTGTTGGCAGGTTTGCTGGGCCGCTGGACCCATGACGATGTAGATCAGCCAGTCCAGAATGAACTCGACCCTGCACACCTGTTTCACTGCTTGCAGACGTGTTGGGTTGGACACCAGGCAGCCAACCAAAGTGACTTGCGGTTTGAAGGTGCTCCCTGCTAAGCTCTTGGATGGATTTTTGAGTTTATAATTTTTAAATTATAGCTGTTTATAAAAGATAATACGTAGAGAGAAATAGTTGTATATAATTTTAGTCGGTATAATTAAACTCGGTATAATATCTACTATAATCGATCTGTAGTTATTTATAATTAAACTCGGTATGATTTTAGTCGGTATAATTAAATTCGGTATGATTTTAGACTTGAAAAGTTATTTATAGAATTTACTTTAAAAAAACCGTTTTGTCTATTTTGATTTTGAGAGAAACTAAAAGATTAAAAAAAAAGCCCCTAAATCTTGTATCACCCGTCCAGTACCCAGTCCCCACTCGGGTCGCGAGGAGACCAGCAAGGTTTTCTTTATACTGGGGGAGGAACCGAGAGAGGGAGGCCCGCTCCAGTCCAGTGCCCCGTCCTCCTCCGGCTGCGAAGGCTCCAATCCAACTCCGCGCGGAGGCTCCAAGTTTCCATCCAGCTGAGAGCTCCCGCTCCTCTCCGGCGACGTACGATCTCCGACCCGGTGGATGGTTTTGTGGTTGGGATGCCTTGGTTCTGGGGCTTCTTGCTGGGTTTTGATCCGCCAGGGGCACGATCCTACGCTTGCTCGCGGTTCTTGATTCCCAGGGGGGTATCAGGGAGAAGACGAGGAGAGGAGCGTGTTCCGTTAGAGCAGAGGCGCACCATGTTGCTATTTGTTCCGTGTACGGTCTTGGTCCGTGCAGACATTTGTGGAGAGGGGGAGGGAGTCAGGGAGGGAGAAGAGAAAAAATTGGGGATAAAGAGTTGTCTACCTATCTTTTCTATCGATTTCTCATATGCTTGTCTTGCAGAATACACGCATTTATAGAATACATTAAGAGAATCGCTATGGCAATAGTGCTAATTGCATTAATGCTCTAAGAGCGCTTTTGTTAGCTCCTCTACTGCACTTTAGGATCATTATGGCTCGTAAAAATTACCTGGAAGCAAATTTGGCATTGTGTCGAAGATACTCTGGGTGGGAATTGCCTGTTTGGGTTTCTGTTCTGATCCACATTTAGCAGCATTTGGTTCTGAGACTTTCCCTAAATTGCTCCCTTAATGTAGGATTTCATCCATCCTATTGTCCTACGTCACAAATTCTTGGTTGAAAATGCTATTGGGTTCTGTTTTTTGCGGATAGCTCCATCTACTGTTTCTCTAGCATCTACCTTGGCACAAACGGGTTGAAGGAAGGATCGGGGTAGTTCTCGTTACAATTTTTTTGTTGTATGTAACTATATAATGTATTAGTCCTGCTCTGGTTGTTCATTCTGAGTTTCCAATATAATTGCACTCCTCTTGATAAGTCCACAACATAATTCTGATGGACTTTTGAGAAAAAGCCTCTAATTATGAGAAATCACCTTGTTCCTTTTTTTTTTGTGGTTGTGCACTTGGGCCGCGTACTATTACTATTACAGAAATCCTTCTTAGTTGAGTAGCTTCCCATTTAGCTGTGTCCTGTGTGATTTGTCCTACAAACTTGGGTGAATGGGTGATCTTACCAAAAAAAAAAGGCACTGCACTTGATCCCTTTAACATATAGCTGAGGGGGTGTTCTTTTTGGCTGCGGCTTATGGCTTTTGGCTGAAATTTTTGAATTTTGGCTGTTTACAGTACAGATTACGGAGAGACCGATACTCACTTACGATTTTGGCTGGTACAAATGTTGGGCTTTTAACGTGTACTACGTTTAACTAATAGACTCCGTCTTAAAAAAATACTCCGTTTAAAAGTTAGGTACTGTAGCAAAAGTGAGAAGATGCCCGGCCTCTCACCTGCCGAACACCCCCTGATTCTCAACTTGATGTACCACTTCCGAGTACTGAAGGTATAGTGCCTCATTCAACATTCCCTGAAAGGAAGCTGAGCTTTGGGTGTCAAAATGGAAAACTCTCAGCTCTAGTGTCCTCGGTGGGTTCTGAATTTCTTCTTGTGCAAATCTGAGGCCTATGCTCATATCTGCTGATACCCAGTTCATAAATCCACTTTTAGGGAACACCATATCCTTCTCCGTTTATCCATTAAAATCATCGGTGATGGGAATGTGAAGCTTGTGTTTCACAGTAATTTCTAGTTCACATCAGTCCACACATAATCTCCAACTTTCGTCTTTCTCTACTAAAAAAACACTCAGCTTTAATTACCCCTATTTTAGTTAAGTGAGTACTAGTTGTAGTCATTAGTTGCTGGTGGACAAAGGTATGCTCTTTTTTAAACAATTGAGTTCAACTGAAATTTTTACCATCGAAAAAGTAGTGCTTGTTTCTTTAGTTACGTTTCTTACCTTAAAAGTTAAACAGTTAAGAAAACACTTTTCTTACATTATCCCAGTTTTAGCTGATAAGTGAGTATTATTGGAAATTATTTTCGGATGGATAAAAAAGCAATTTTTTCCTTGAAACCACTGAGTTATTTAAATTTTAAACTGAAAATTTTGCCAAAGAAAAGATAGTGCGTGATTCTATAGTGTCTTTAGCTAGCAATTTTGTTCCCCTTTGAACATTGGCCACACAATGGTGCTTCTAGCAATCAATGAATTTGAGTAAGAAAAAGTTGGCATGTGTTCTTAAAATTTGACTTTAACAAGCAATCGCAATAAGCAATTGAGGAAATGCAAAGCAATATACTTCAACACTCCCCTCATGTCTAGGCTCCACCAAGCCTACGATGTGGGCTCGAAGTGGACACAATTGTTTTTTTTTCTTAAAATTGCGCTAGCTAGGTCTCAAGCTCAGGGCCTTTGGCTCTGATACTTTATTGAGATTCATGCACCAACTAGTTTACTTAAAAGCTTAAGTTGTTGAGGAAAAGTGGAATAGACTTCAACATCGAGAACTCCATGTGTTATGGTGGTGCCTCCTGGTTCACTAACCAAGATCGTTATGCATGCAAACTATGATCACTACATGTGCACCTTTTTTTAAGCATGTAACTATTAGCCCCCTCATAATTCATTAAGAGATACTGTTCTGTTTATTTGCTCATTTTCTGGACTCCTTTGAGCAATTGAAATAAAACAATTGCAAGGAAGACCATTTTTTTCTGTTGCCTATTTTTTGTTGTCGTCTCAATGCTAATCAACAAACAGTTTATCAACCTAACTGTAATCACTAGGTTGGATAATGATGTAACTACTGCCTATGGAGGAAGTTATTTGAGGCATATCTTGATCTGCTTTCATTAGTGTAGAAGATTTGAGTCATATCTTGACGTGTTTTCATTAGAGTAGAAGAAGAGAATATGGATATCAGCTCCATATGGTTTGAATTATGTGTTCATTCTGGTCTCCTGCTTCAGATATCCTTGCATGTTCATGAAAATGGAGTGATGCCATGCTTAACTAACCAAATTTAATCACAGAAACAATGGTATCTGAAGCTGTTCAAATTATGAAACCAAAACCCAAGTTGTATCAAAATGAAACAATGCCTGAAAATCTTGAAAATGATCATACAAACCTTTATGCCCTTTTTTGTTGTTCTTATGTTTTCTATTTTTGACCGGTCGTTAGCTAAATTTATATTCCCTGATGAATAAACATGAATATTTATATCTTCAGGCACCATGTCACTGTTCCCGGGGATGGATCTTACTAAAATGGATCCTCCAACTCTTACCCTCCTTGGAGCAGCTTGCTGTGTAATGTTATCTATGCATTTCACAGTGCAATTGATATCACAACATCTTTTCTATTGGAAAAATCCCAAGGAGCAGAAGGCTATACTCATTATAGTGCTAATGGTCCCACTGTATGCTATAGATTCCTTTGTTGGTCTTCTAGATATCCAGGGAAGCAAAACCTTTTTTACATTCTTGGATGCTGTTAAAGAATGCTATGAGGCACTGGTGAGTCACTGAATCCTCTTGTTGGGTCAACGTCATTTTTTCCACCTGAAGTTGGTGATTTCACTAACCCCCCCAACACACAAAATTATGCAGGTGATTGCTAAGTTTATGGCATTGATGTACAGCTACTTGAATATATCTATTAGTAAAAACATTGTACCTGATGAAATCAAAGGGAGGGTGCTTCATCATTCTTTCCCTGTTTCTCTTTTCCTGGTATCTTTCTTACACTATGTTATACTTTCTTTTGGAGGACGCCCTCGTATACTCTTCTATAAAATTTGATATTACTGAGTGTTTCTATAATCCACACTTCAATTTCGGTAATGCAGCCTGTACTATTATTGACAAATTGACAAGGGGTCCTAGGTGCATCCCTGGAGACATCCATAAGGAACCTTACATATTTAGGATGCAGCATTATTCAGTAACACTAAAATGATTCACGGTCTTAACAAGAAGGTTTATACATCTCCATTAATACAGTAGTCATTAATGTAGTAATATCTAGATTGATTGAATCATTTACTTATGATGAGTCATGTTTTAAGTTTGAGTATGATTTTAACTTCAGTTTCTTCATCTATTGCTCACCAAATTTCCCTATATGCCTGTACTTAAAATGATGTCACTAGAACCTGTCCTTGCTTCCTTCCACAGTGGTATCTTGCACCTGTAACCTGCGTAGGTAGTGTGGAAGCTGTAAGCAGTTCTGTTAGTTAAGAGTCTACCCTGTTCTTTAGTTTTACTTGCTTTACTTCTGTGTGTACTGAAAGAAACTAATACGTTTGCCACTTTGTGCTATGGCAGCCCCGCACTGTTCGATTGGAGCACAAGACACTGAAGCTTCTGAAGTACTGGACCTGGCAATTTGTTGTTGTTAGGCCAGTATGCTCCATCCTGATGATTACACTGCAGCTTCTTGGGCTGTACCCCAGCTGGGTCAGCTGGACGTTCACAATTATACTGAACTTTTCAGTTTCTATGGCGTTATATGCCTTGGTTATATTCTATCACTTGTTTGCTAAAGAGCTGGCACCTCACAAGCCTCTCGCAAAGTTCTTATGCATCAAAGGGATTGTCTTCTTCTCTTTCTGGCAGGTAAATCATATGCTCTCCTGAATGGAATTAGTGTTAGAATCTTTCTATGATTTTCTATAGGGTTAGTTCTTCTGTGTGTCTGAGTGCTCTTATTTAATTTTGCACCAGTTTCTCTTGATGATATCTTAAAATTTGACCGAACGATATTGGTGTACTGATGTAGACTGTTTAGACCTTTTGTTCCTTCAGAGTGGCCTGGTGTAATTTGGCATGAAGCTTCATCTCAGTGATTATTTGGATTTAATTCAACACGATATATGGCCACCTTATTTTCTACTTATAGTTGATAATTATAGATTTAGGAGCTTTATCTGGCATTTAAATATTCTTTTATAAAGAAGGGTCACAAGTAAACAGCTGCACACTGTTACCTTTCTAGTGAAAAAGATAGCTGGAGTGGGGTGTAAACCAAGTTTAAGAAAATAAATCAATTTTAGGTGTTTCACCTTTTAAGGCACAACTTAGTTGCAGTGTAATCCTGATTGAAGGAGACGTCCCGGTAGACAGTGGACATTTTCTAGAGTGCACCCTACTATTTGTGCATCAGGCAACCATTTAACATGCAAGCCTCTTTTACTGTAGCAAACAAAAGAGCTAAATTTAACCAGTCCCATTTTTCCCTACAGTTCTTTTGATGAAATCAATAGTGATTGAAATCCTGAATGCTATTATCTTTTCACAGGGTGTTGCACTCGATGTTTTAGCTGCTGTAGGGATTATTCAGTCCCACCATTTCTGGTTGGACGTGGAGCATATCCAGGAGGCGATCCAGAACGTCTTGGTGATCCTCGAAATGGTTGTCTTCTCAGTCATCCAGCAATACGCTTATCATGTCGCTCCATACAGCGGCGCTGACAGGGCGAAATTTGAGAAGAATGATTGAACCATGTTTCTTACCGAGTAATATCCTGAATCTCTTGTGTGTTTTTGTGTGTTGGAGCATGGACTCAACATGTTGTAGAACACAGGTATTTCTGATGGACACAAAGTAGAGTCAGTCAGTACATCTTGAACATTAGAAAATTAAGAGGATTAGGAACAGATATGAATGTTACTGCACTGTAAACCTATGTAATGCCTGAATAAATGGTGGCTTTGTCTCGTTGAATCTATCGATGAGACCACCTTGGATTGACAATCTTGCAGTCTTTGGGGCAACCCATTATCTATAAATCTAGTCTTACAGATGAGAGGAGGCACGGAGATATCGATGAGGTTAGGTATCTGCTGCCAATTTCGGATATGTGCTACGCGAAAGTAGGTTTGTACTGTCTGCCAACACGCCATATCCCAAATGGTTTGGTGTCGGTGAAGGCCGGAGTTCAAGCTCCTTAACCGTGTATTATGTTGGTTATTTGGTGATACTTTTTTCAATCTGTTGTGTGTTGTTCGGTTGGCTGAATGGCATCCATTTTGGCTTGCCGTGATAGCGCTGTTAGTTTTTTTCTTAGTCATTCAATTAAAAAATTATTATATCATCATAAATAATACAAATGAATAAAGAGAGAAAAAAAGTAAAAGATAAAAAAGCTGATAAAAAATAAAAAAATCGAAATTAATAATTCGACATGTTCTAATTAACCTTCTGTAATCCTTTGAAGCAGGGCCACATGTTTTCCCCTTGAAGACTCCAAATGTCTCAAGGTCCGAAGGCTGGACATTGCTGTGTGATTCAGAGTAACTCGTAGGGCGAAACGACGGCCATTGGTCGCAATTTGCATCGTCCTGTCAGCGAAGAAAAGGAGGAAGGGAAAAGAAAAGACGAAAGGGGTTGCAGTCCAGTCTGTGCGCTGTGCAGGGTACGTAGTACCTGAAAGAGGGAGGGCGGTGGACCGCAGCGCAGCGCGCGGCGTGGCAGAGTGGGCACGGGGCACTAACTGGTGTACGTGGGGTCGTATGCAACTCCTGTAGATTCCTAGTCTAAGCCCGCCCTTTAGCCAGGGTCAGAACTGTCTTTTCTTTCCTTATCCTAGCCTAGCGGCACGCTCGTCTCTCTCTCCCTCTCTCTCTCTCTTCTTCCATTATCCTTTACCAGCACTGCTCCAGACGGATTTGGCTACGCAGAAAAATTTGGAGAATTCCTAGCCCCGCCGGTGAAGCGCATGTGATTCAGATATGTTTGGGGGCACATGAATTTCGCAGCGAGCAGTGCGGCGGTTTCTACGGACTTTGATTTTACAAGAAGTGTGAAATGTCCTGGCTAGTTGGAAAAGATGTACTGTAAAATGTCCTGACTAGTTGTCAAATATTTTCCAGGAAATCTCGATTAGGAGACCAACTTAGGTGCTCATGTGACCAGTCTTGCTGCCACTCCAACATATCATATGCCAAAAGTAAGATTTTTTGAAATAACTGACGGTTTTATCAATTTTACAAAAATAAATAGACATTTTTTTAAAAAAATAATACTCAGTATCCAATTCAAATGACGATAGGTTTTGTCGTCAAATAAATTAGCGATAGGCTGAAAAGGCACCTTCTGTCATCATTTTTAGATGACGACGGACTCTAGCACCAAATGAATTTTCGACAAAAGCCTGCCGATCAATTGAAAGATTTAGGCCAGACCTGTTGGCTAATTTATCTATCACCAAATGAATAGACGACAGGCTGTTGGCCAATTGACAATATTGGTTGAACAAATCAGTGGCCAGGTTTATGTCGGCCAATTGAACTATCGCCAGAAAAAATGACGACAGGCCTTATTACCAAATGAATTGCGACAGGATCTTATCGTCAAACAGACTGATCATCTGACGATAGATGATTATTTTTTTTAAATTTTTTTACTATTTATTTTTGTAATATTAAAAAATCTCAAAAAGAAAAAACCGCCGTATCATGTCAGCTGATTGCATGTAGCCGAGTAAGCAAGCAATCCGGAAACGCTGAGAATCCCAACTGGCAACTTTGTCCGCACGCGGAGGCCGGCCACCAGGGACCCAAACCTCACACGGGAGTGCGTGAGAAAAGCAAGTGATCACCACTCATCAGTCCTCAGAGAGTGAGAAAAAGGCCCTGCTCAATATAGCTTAAGTTTATTGAGCAAAACATTTTTTTCGCACTATTCATAATTTCGTCTTTTCTGAATTTTGACTTTTTTGAGCTTTTTGTCGGTTCTTTTTTCTCGTATTCGTTTTCGTTGTCTGTGATGGGCTAGCATATTTTTATATTTTTAATTTTTAAATTTAATTACGTCAATAAAGCTCTTTCATTACAGTGTTTTCAATTAAGCCTTCAGCTTTCAGCCGAACCGATCACCACCAAAAGATCTTGAGGGAGAGAGAGAGCGTGTGTGTGAGGTGAGGACTGAGTCAGCTGAGAAGTGAAGGCCTTTTCCTTCGGGGCAGCTTTATTTAGGCGTCGTCCTCAGCGAGTCGGTCAGTGAGTGACTGACAAAGCGGCCTCGGATCACGTGCAACTGCGCGCCTAAAGCCGAGGCTGGAGCCGACCTTGATTGGTCACTGCTGCTGCTGCTGCTGCTCTCTAGCGTCCACCAATCGGCTCCCACTCCCCGCTAGGCCGTACGCACGCTGCACGCGAGAAAGGCCAAAGAGAGCAACGCAAAGCGAAGGGAGGAGGACGCGTACGGCGCGGTGGCCGTGTCGCCGCCATGTAGGCCCCGGGGCCCACCTGCCAGGGAGAGGTGGTCCGGCCCGAAGCCGGATCCGATCGATCTGACCGGCCCACGCGCGCGCGCGCGGTGGGCCCCTCCGGCGGCACGGGCTCGTCCCACTGGCCGAGCCGTACGTGCTACGCGTAGCGTATGTGTATACGCTCGTACAAATACCGTCCGCGCTGCGTGCTGTGTACGTACGCTCGGCTACAGCCTGTACTGTTCTAGGCTAGGCTAGCTCTTCACCTCTCGATTGATCCATATCGGTAGCTGTCGGTAACTTTTGGAGGCCTCCACTGTTTGGAGCAAGGGGGCTTTTATCCAGCTGATCTCCTGAGGTTTTTTATTTTTAGCTTTGATTTCTTTTATTAATAATTATTTAGTCAACTAATTAATTACATCTAAAAGTTGTAGGTTGCAACATAAGAAATGCCTTCCATATCTCGCCCTCGCTAGGCCGGCCTAGCTAGTTGAACCCGGGCAGCCGGCCGGTTGCATGAGCACCAGGCCATCGCGTATGTCAAATCCTGCCGGTTCGCGCTGCCGCGAATCCAACCTATCAAACTTAGCCATCAATTAGAGCGCCTATAATACAAACATTTAGGAAGATATTTAACAATTTTTTCTTACTATATAAGATAGGTAAGACTCTTATTTTAAATCATTCATGCTTAAATAAACATCGGTGCTAGTAGATACTTATATGTATAACTATATCTAATTAAAAGATAATATAACATCTAAGCACTCATGGAAGAGATGCTTGTATTAGAGAAAGTAACTTTTACATATGTGCTTGATGATGCGACTATATTCTCTTCTTAAGCATTTATTATAAGCATATTGTATTGTACATGCCTTTAGGAGGCAACCAATGCTAGCTTCTTGTATGCGATGCGGTCTGAGCTACTTTCTTCGTATGCACGTTCTTAAAGTTGTGTGTGGTTTTTTTGACATCCGCCTGAATTAATTGAAGTGAACTAAAGAGGTGCAATATATTGCGAACGGTCACTCCTGGTGTTTTAATTTAGCCATAACCATTATGATTCCTGCATGTATTAGTACGCTAGTCTGAAGTGAACTGGTACGGTGGTGAGTAGTTACTAAAATTAATCGAATAGCCTCAAGGGCTAGCTTAGCTTTGCATGTGTACGATTGGCTTGTTAGCTAGAACAGGTGAAAATCCAATCTGGGAGGAACTTATTCCGACCCTTTCCGCTACTCTTTGCATCCATAGCCTAGTTTTATTCTACAGTACGTTGGGCCAATGAGAATGGCTGGTAGTGACACTATCACACGACTAGTCGCTCTCTCCGTAATAAAAAAAAAACAGACATGATGGGCTGAAAGAGATGCCCGAAGGCTACCTAGTACTGCTAAAGTGTTAATGGATTTGTCGTGACTCGTGACCTTAGAGAGGCTAGCTGTGAAGCATTTAATAACCTCTTATAGCCCAGGATTGGACCGAAAAATAATGATTTATAATTAAAATTATACTGTAGTTGAAAATATCTTATTTAACGTAATTAAATTTAAAAAAAATTAAAATAGAAAAAATATGTTAGCTCATCACGGATAACACAAATAAATATGGGAAAAAAAGAACCGGCAAAAAAGCTCAAAGAAAGCGAAAAGTTCAGAAAAAGACGAAATTTATGAATAATAAAAAATAAGCCAGAAGCCAAAAACTCAGGCCGAAATGAGCGGGGCATAGTCTTATTTGGGTTTTGCTTCCCACTTCTAACATCTTTTTTTTTAATTCTTACTCTTTTTCTTTTTTTCTTATTTGTTTGTATTATCTGTGATGATATAAATTTTTCTATTTTTTAAACTTAATTACGCTGAAAAATTACCAGCAGTTACTGTGTACTTTCAATTGCTACAGTACGACATAAACCATAAACCTATCAATTCACCCGTATTCAGAGAAATAACATCCAATTCGCATTTGATTTCCCGGTGACATCGCAAACACACAAAATTATGGAAACGACGCTCCCGAGCAGTGGCAGAGCCAGGATTTAGATACGTCCCATGCTCAGTGGTGAAATGATCTAGCCTATCTGGGTTGGACCATAAAAATATTACCCAGACTGAACTGAATTTATCTAAGCTATACACTAGATAATTTTTCTACAATCCGAACTAGAGCCTCCCCTGTCCGGATGTGGCTCCATCACAATTTTTTCAAAAAGACAAATGTCTCTTCCTGCCAAGCTCCAGCAAGACCAACAGGGCGGCGACAAACCGAAGGCTGTGTAGAAGCAATAATTTGGAGGTCGCTGGAGGAAACAGCCACCACAGCGAGGGAGACGTGCGCGCGCTAGCTCACCCGCTCTCATCCACGGTGCGCGGCGACGCAGCTCGATCTCTCACGTGCGGCGACCCCATTTTCACGCGTGTGGTGGCGGCCGGCATGGATGCACCACGCTTGCTTGCCATGACGGCGGCGCAGCCCATAGTCAGCCACTCGCGCATTTCCGTGGGGTGGCCAAAGGCGCGGCGCAGTGGCCGCAGTGACAGTGGCCCGCGCTTGCACGCTCGCCTCCATGGTGGCGGTGTCGCAGCCCAAGCCCTCGCGCAAGCTAGCGGCGGCGAGGCGGGGTCTACTGACCTATTTCCCCCCTTCAGAATTGTAGAACATTGTGAAGCACTTGGGAATTAATGGCAAAAGAAAAGGCATCACATCGAAGAATATTCTAAAGTGGTGAAAGAGGCCACTTTACAAGCAAGAATTGTTAATTACAGCGATCTTAATTCCCACACTAAAACTGCAAAAGCAAAAGCTTGCTCCCAATAGCACGTCACAGTGCAATCTTTACCGAAAATTGGAAATCATGGGGTCCGTCTTTAGGGCTTCTAAGAGCGGCTTTTAATTTTTGTTACAATATCTAACTTTTAAATGAAGTATTTTTCAAGACAGGATCTACAAGTTAACTGTAGTACACGTTAAAAGATTAACATCTGTATCAACCAAAATCGTAAACGAGTATCTCTCTCCGCAATCTTTGTTACAAACAGTTAAAATTCAAAAAATTCAACTAAAAACCATAAACCACAGTAAAAAAGAACATGCCATAGTTTATATCCAATCAAAGCATGTATATCCATGGTAAGATAGCTTCTCTCCCAAGTTATCACAAGATAAGCATAGCTCCTTTTTAAACGTATATATTTATAGGTGGTGATCGGTTCACTGAAAAAGGCAAGGCTTATGGTGAAAACATCAGTAATGGTGAAAAAAACATCAGAATGACGAGAGCTTATTTGACATAATTAAATCTAAAAATTAAAAATATAAAAATATGTTAGCCCATCACAAACAACGCAAACGAATACGAGAAAAAAAGAACCGACAAAAAGCGCAAAAAGTCAAAATTCGAAAAAGACGAAATTATGAATAGTCTTAAAATAAAACTTTTAAGCCAATAAAACTAAGCCAAAATAAAGTATAGTGAAGACGCCCATATTCAATTTAATAGTTAGCTTTATCACAACCACATAATAATCAGCTAGTACATGAAGTATTCATACGCTATACGATACCATGTCCTATGTAATAAAAACAACTACATATATTGGATAATGGATGAGCTTTTTAACCCAACAGGCCAGTTCTTGCATTAGTAGCCCCTGAAAAAAAAAGTTACTGCAGTAACATGGAATGCGATGCGTGGTACCAAAATGGTACCCAGTGTGCAGGACGAGCCGGGTCCCTGAGGGGCCGGCCGGGGCACGGCCTCGCCTCACCGGCAACATGGTGGGCCCCGCCGTGCGCGTCAACTTTGGTGGCGGTGGTACGGGTCGCCTGCGTACACATCGTTTCCATACGATTTCGGCCATAAATGCGCCGGCCCACCCAGCAGCTTGTTAGCCATAGCTTCTCTCTCCTCCGTCTGCCATGATTCTCACTCACTTCTCGCTGGCGTCCCCTTCTTCTGGCTCAGGCTTATAACTCCGATCAATCCAACAAATGGACAGATTCTTATATCCAATATCAATTTAAAGTTATGCCATATAATTATTCTAAAAACTAAGTTTGTTTTTTAGTATATTAAATCGATTCCTAGTAATAATTAAGACTCACGTTACATTAAAAACCACAAAATAATAATATCATCTCTCAACCGTACTTTTTTCTATGTAGTTATTTAATATTCATATAAAATATTTAATACTTTAAATCGACTCCTAAGTAGAATCCGATTCCATGCATTTTTTTATTAGAATCGACTCCTCCAATGTATTTAATCGATTCAATGTATTTTCTCTCCTCATTTGAACCGATTAAAACACAATATTAGAGATAGTCTTAGTCGTTTTAAAGCATCTTATTATAATAGTATTTTAAACAGCTCGTCGATACTCGATTTATTTACACAAACATTTATATTAGAATTAAAATCCAAAAATCACACATATAAGCTATAAACCGCAGTAAAAAAAAACCCAGCCTATACGTAATCACGTAATCTTCCCGCCCGCGTGCGTGGTCGGTTTAAGAGTGGTCTCCACACTAACACCCACGGTATTCGGCTAAAACGAAAGTAAGTAGGCATAATTGTACGCACACACGTGAGGAATAATAAGCATGACTAACTGTAGGTAACTAGGATGTGGATGGTCCTTCGGTGACAATTTTTTCGATTACAATAAGGATTCACATATACACCACCGCACACGTACATCATAGGTATACATATGAGTGCATATTCTTAGCACATGGCTAAAAGATGAAGACCGGGGATAAATTCATGTCTATACAAAATTTGTACTGAAAGCGTACTCACGTGCGTATAAGGATAGACATCAGAATTTAAATTTATTGAATGGAGTCATACATCTATAACTCCATCACCCTTCAAGTAATGATTCCAATAGCAAATTTTGTTTATGACTAACTAACCATGCACTCAACATTGTTTGATTAGATAGGAGTGACTATTGCACAGATGACTGTTTTTTCCTTCATCTTCAATCACTTTTTTATACCGTAACTTTAGGTGATTGAGAATGCAATTTCAGGAGGGAGAATTAGTACATTGCAATTTTAGGTGATTGAGAGTGCAACTTCAGGTGACTGAGAGATAAAAAAATTTCAGCCAACTGTGCAATAGCAAAACCGATAGATCAAGATAGCTGTGTAGATGCATGGTAGTTAGGCTGAGCGCAGGAGAGTTCGAAGGAACACTTATATTCTTTTTTAATATAATAGTTCAATATCCGTGTGTTGCTATGGACCTTAACACGCCAAACCGCTGTCAGCGGGTTGCATGTGAGCTCATCTCCACCTACCCAACACGACAAGCGTTCCGTCGTGCCTTTGTCACCATGATTGGAATGCTACACCCGGTTCCACCGTTGCGCCTATCTGAGCTTTGCCCTAGCCGCATCGTGTGTCCACCGTCGTTCTTTGCTTGCAGTCCGTCACCAGCTCCGCCGCCTCCATCCTCACCTTGCCGCGCGAGGCCCTCAACAAAATGGAACCTCACTGCCAATTGCCATAATGCGACTGGAGCATCCCTAATTGTCATCTTGCCGCATCATGTGCAACCCGTGCTTTGCAATGAGAATTGAAAACATAGTCGGCAAACCAATATACTAATCGGCCACTTCTAGCAAATTTTGATCTCAGCAAGCAAACATGATATATTACCCATTATTCTCGCACTTCCATGGCATATAATCAACAAATACAAGCCAGGGAGAGGTCCCTGATCGTTACCCATCAATTTGGACGATGAATCATAGTGAAACGGCGCGAGATTCTTCACTTTCTTTTCTTCTTCACTTCCATTCTCTCCTCTGTCCTACTACTCCTTTTGGCTGCTGCCTTCTCTGCACCCCCGCCTCATTATTTGTCTACATGGCAACCAATTAAGCAACAACAACAGTTTTTGTGGCTGGCAGTAGAGAAGCTAGAAAAGGCGGTGGCAGCAGAGCAGCTTGAAGTGGCAGGAGCATAGCATGCATGCAGTCTCACGCATATGTCTCTTGGAGCCTAGAGACATGGTGTTGTGCATCAGGAGAGAGAGCTGCATGCGGGTGCTGGCGATGCGGGGTGCACAGGGTCACGAACCTGCAGTTCCGAAGGAGTCGGCAAGACAACATACCTCAATCCTCTGTTCTCACAACCAAATCGAACAGCAGGGTAATTAAGGTTGTGTGGAGCTCGCCACCGTACCGTTCAGGTCGTCATGGAGGCCCTTTGCCGTTGCTGGTGGAGTCGAGCCTGAGGACGAGAGGGAAGGAGCGTGGTCAATGGAGGCGACGGCGCAGTGACGACCACGCCGCTGGACATTCGCCCACGCGGCAAAGCGCAACATGGTAAGACACCGAGAACCCTCCAAATGCAAGCACACACTCTCCCTCTCCGATCTCTTCATCTTGTGATTCCTCCCGTACTGGCGCACGGCAATAGAAGGCGGCGATGGAAGGAAAAGCGAGCAATGGGGAGAGATTGGACAAGGAACAATGACATGTTAGATTGGTTTGTTGTTCCACTAAAAATGTGATTAGTTGCGGACAATCAGGAGGATAGGTAGGATTCATTCAGAGTTGGTTAGGGCCGAAGCATTCGCCGAATTTGTAGAGGAGAAACGCTCGCGTGACAAGCTACGCGGAGAGAGGAGGGACCAACTGGTGGTGCGCCTGTTTTCTGCGAGTGGACGAGGTTGAGAAGAAGATCAGAGCTTGACCTAGGAAAGGAAAAGAAGATCAGAGCTTGACCTAGGAAAGGAATGAATGGGCAGGCCCGATCGGATCAGCTAGGCTAGGACCTCGGCGCAAAACTAATATGAGAGGTGGTGGGATCGCAGATAGACCATCAGAAGATGGTGGTGAACCATCACCACCAACTTTGTCAGTCAAATTTGAAGCTCTCACATCAAGGTCCGATGGATTTCGTCGTTCCACCAATCATCTATCGCTCCACCACTCTCCTCCCAATTCACATTTGTTAGGATATAGTCGCACGTCATTGTGAGAAGACATAGCACCATTTATAAGGGTAAGAGTGGACCTATTTATTAGGCTAGTTTTTAGGAGGAGATAGCAAAAAAACCACTAAGGCTATTCCGTTGGTTGAGTTTATAGGTATAATGAACCGACTACTTAGAGCCAAGCCGCTGGTTTAGCATGCCTGAGGTTGGGCGCTGGTTGAACAGTCTGATAGCGCTGACACTGTGCACCAGTGATCGGCACCGCTACCCCTTAAATCTATAATAATACAGGCTTGGTGAACCCGGAAACCTAACAGGTGTTTTAACGTCTCACCGACGTTGATTGCCGAAGCCAATACTGAAGTACAGCTGAGGAGACAAATCAAAATGATGAAGAATTAACTGCTTTGATGTAATTACACCCTATATCGTGTGTGTATATATATATATATATATATATATATATATATATATATATATATATATATATATATATATATATATATATATATATATATATATATGAAGCCTCTTTTACACCCAGTGTAATTACACCCTATATCGTATCTCGCAATGTAGGGAGTATCTCGCGTAACGGAGGGTATGTACGTGTAGTATACAAGTATTTAAGACCATCTAGGCGGTATGAACAATTTTTCAGAAGTGGTATGTATATTTTTTCGACATACTCCTTTTTATGCTCGTATATAAGGGTATTTACAAAATACGCTAAAAACTATGAACTATTTTACAAGTTTTTCGTGTGGTTCACATTGGAGTATCTTATAATTAGTATACAAATATACCTAAAGTGATAAAAGAGTATTTTAAGTTTGTTTATGTGGTATATTAGAGATGGGTGTAATTACACCCAGATGTAAAGGTATTTTCATATATATATATATATATATATATATATATATATATATATATATATATATATATATATATATATATATATATATATACGTACACGTACACGTACTCTGTCGTATACTGGACCGTATTTCATAGTACCGCGCCCACATGCGCGCCTGCCTCCACACACGGCACCCGCCTTTATATCCCTTTCAACCATTTCCACTTCCCCTCCTCTTTTCTCCTCCTCCTCCTTCCACTCACGAGCTAGCTCCAGCGCCTCCACCTCCCCTCTCCACTCCCCAGGAAGACCACTAGCTTCGTCGTCTCCACCACGCGCCGCAGTACCGGCCGGCATGGACTGCAAGGACAAGCCCCGCAAGTCCTCCTCGGCGGCGTCCATGGCCGCGCTCGTCGCCGCGGCCGCGGCCGGCGGCAGCGCCGACGGGATAGTGCCGCCGCCCGGGGAGGAGGACAAGAAGCCGAAGCTGGTGACCGTGCCCGTTACCGCCGTTGGCGCCTCTAGCTCCTCGGCTGCGGCGGGGCGGGGCGAGGAGGGCGGTGCTGCTGGTGGCGCCGTCGCGACGGGCGGGGGTGGGGGCCCGAGCTGCCAGGCGGAGAGGTGCGGCGCCGACCTCAGCGAGGCGAAGCGGTACCACCGGAGGCACAAGGTGTGCGAGGCTCACTCCAAGGCCGCCGTCGTGCTCGTCGCTGGTCTCCGCCAACGCTTCTGCCAGCAATGCAGCCGGTAAGGCCATGCTCGCCAAAATCTTTGGGTGTCGCGCAGCGCATGGGCGCGACTTGGCCTAATTAGCATACTCAAAAGTACATCTTATTTTCGACTAACTATATGATTGGTTCGCTATCTAATGGTATATACCAATTGCAAGGATTAATTAGACAAAAGGTTTAAAGAACTGTTCTTGGATCATGAGCTGTTTGGCTCTTAGCTTTGCAGCAAAAAACTCATGCAATAATCTTGCGCAAATTCCAAGTCCATGCTCTGTTTGATTCTTTGCCTACTGCTGACGTTGTATTGCAAACTATAAGGTGATTTAATTAAAGGGCGGTATAGCTAGTGTTCTTGGATGTTGTCCCTGGATTTTAAGAGACATGTAGTTGTATAAAGCCTATTTGGTATAGCTCTATATTACGATAGAATCAAATTCTACTCTGATTCTCTGAAGAATCAGATCATGAGAGAATCAGGAGTGAGCCAAGAAGCGTTTGGTAGGGTGACTCCGAAATCCTCCCCGCCTTCTCTTCCTCACCGCCGGCCTCCTCGCTGCCGGCGCCACCGTCTTCTCCGTCATTGCCAGCCTTCCCGCCGCCTTCTTCGTCATCGTCTGCCTCCCTGTCGCTTTCTCCGTCACCGCCAGCCTCCCTGTTGCCTCTTTCATCACTACCGGCCTCCCCGTTGCCGACGCCGCCTCCTTCTCCGTTGGCACAGACCATCCTACGAGCCTCTCCACCGACGGCGCCGCCGCCCACTTCCTTCCTCCCTAGCGCCGCCGCCTTCAACCTCCCCGCCGCCGTCGGCGTTCGCATGCTCCCACTCCTGGATCGCGGAGCGACCCTACCCCCGCTCCGTGTTTTGCAAAGCCAGCTTCCGCCACTCCTGATTCTCTAGCTCCCGAAGTCGGCTGTGTCTGGCGCTGCTCCGGCCGCGCCGGACGAGAACCTGGGAGCAGGAGCTAGGCCAAACGGGGCATAGTTCATGGCCTCTTGGTGACCGCAATGGCCTAATACTGTGAGCCAGTGATAAAGAGACCAGGTTAGCCGTGCATATTGTTGCACTCAAAAAATGGATTAGTGCAAGTTGCTGTTCTTGGGTGCTGTACATGTAACTCTGTATGCATTTTCTCCAGCAGGGTGGTGAAAAGTAGGATAAAGCAACTAGGTTTTCATCTCGTTCAGAGGATTCTTTGCCTTGCTAGTGCACCATGCACCGTAGTGGACATCATTGCCCTTTTTTGTTTGCTTGGAAAGGGGTAGTCGCCGTATTCTTTATGGGCCATGAAACTTTAGCTTTTGTCGGTGGAGATCAGAACTTGACTAGAGCCTGCCGTCCGCTGAAACAATGGCCAGATCCAACTAGTTCAGCCTCTCCAAGGCAGCTCCTGGCTGGCTTCCCAATTTGGCTGCACTCTCTCTCTCTCTCTCTCTCTCTGAAACCTAGGCTGCAAACATTCATATCTCAACTACTATGGTTGATGGAAGGTAGTACTTCCGCACCCTCTAATGAGGTGTGTGTTGATGTTGTGTAGTCAGTCCTAGATTAGCTCACCTGGGCCAAAACTAGTCAGGTTGCTGTTCTCTGATGCTTTATGTTTCTTGTGCCATCTTGCTGTTTTGGAATGTATACATATAGCACTGCAATTGTATGTTACAATACATAGATGTCAAGTTGGCATTTTCCAGATTAGACGAGTCATTCTACTGTTTAGGCTTATTCACTTCCAGTGGTCTTTAATATTGCAGACTTACCAAATTTGACAGATCGGATCCTGATCATATGCTTAGGTTCAACCGGATTTCACTCCCCGTGCCACAAGTTCAAATAGGCTGAGCACTTAAGCCCACGGGTTGCCGTATGCAAGTCCTAAAGCAACAACCTTATAAGTAGTGCTGGATCTTCTCTCCCTAAAAGACTAATCCAATGGGTGAGGTCTCCCTCACACTTATAAGTTGTGCTTTTTTCTTTCTACAACCAATATGAGACTATTCCCAATATTCCCCCTCACACAGTTGTGCACTTATGCAACTATGAAACATTCTCTCCATCACACATTAGTTGTGCACTTCTGCAACTATGAAGTCTAAGGAGATGTTATGCACCTGGTCTCTGATAACACCTGACAGATTGGACCCTGCCCATATGCCTAAGTCCAACCGGGTTTCACTCTCTGAGCCACAGGTCCAAATGGGCTGAGCACCTTTGCCCACGGGTTATCGTATATAAGCCCTAAAGTAATAACCTTATAAGTGCTATTGGACCTTCTCCCCAAAAGACTAGTCCAATAGGGAGATTTCTCTCACACTTATAAGTTATGATTTTTTTCTTTTTCACAATCAATGTGGGACTATTCCTAACAAAATTCATGTGTCACATGAGCAAAGGAATTAACTAGCTAGTTTGAAGTTAATGTAGTAGTAGTACTAGGCCAGCTCTTTTCCGGAGCAGTTGATCGCTGGCCCTATTCATGCTGCACCAGTGCTGTTGAAGGTTTTGATAAAGACATGCTACATCAGTTCTTGATTACTCATAGGTGGAGAATTTAAGTGGAACAAAAAAAATTGGTCCTTTGATTTAGAATGCCCTAGACATGATGATCATGCTCTTCATGGCCTTTAGTGTGTGATAGTCCCTAGCGTAGTTAGCGCAACTATAGTAATGCATGCCTAAGCTCAGCTACTGCTTGGACTTGAAGAACTTGCACGTGTCCCCGCACTAGCAGAGAGATGGCGTCTCCCCCTCGGGCGGGTCTTGCGGCGAATACTCGGTGGGAATGTTGTGGTAGGGGTTGGAGCTATGTGGGGCGTCATTGTGGATAGGTGGCCTCCTGGTATGCTCCCTTTACTTGTCGTGGGCTGCAACAGCTCTTGCTAGTTGGTCGATCTTCTCCCATCGCTTCTGTATATGAGCGAGGTTGCGTCGTAATCTTGTTGCAGGAAAGCCCGCCGTGGAAGAGGTAATACTTGTACGCTGAGGCGGCACGACGTACACGACTGGAGTCCAATTGGGTTGATGCAAATTCATGTCTGCGAGGCAGCAGCCTCGAGGAGGAATCTTGCTGCAGCGTGTGTCACGTCACTGCACAAAGCTGCCTCGTTAGGTCATGTCGTTGCGCAAAGCTGCCTCATTGGGTCATGTCGGTCTGCAAAGCTGCCTCATTGGGTCACATCACCATGCAAGGCTGACTTGTTGGGTCACGTCGCTGCTTAAAGATGTGGCGTTGGGTCTATACAAATTAATGTGATGTGAAGACGTCGAAGCTGTAATGACAACTAGTAACCATGTTTGAAGATAAAGGTGTGGACAAGCATTGGATAGCCATTCATCATACAAAAGATTACAGGATAAAAACGCAACAGTACTGAAGGCATGATATCTGGGTGTGTAGACCGAATTATCTTCGTTGGCTCGTCACACACACACACACACACACACTGCGAGACCGAAAACCGTGGCGGTACCAGAGCATCTTTCATTGAAATATCTGGGTATTGTGGATGTTTGGCCTTTTTCGCGAGCCACTTGCGCTTCTGCAACATCCTCATATAGAAGTTTGCCAATGAGTCCGACATATCTAGATATTATACAAGTTTCGTTGTAAATAAAAAACAAGTCAGGATAATGCATGAAATTACGACATTGAATGACGACCAGACGAGCTCATTCTATGGAGGCAATCTTTCATTGAGTACCCGGGGGTTTTGTATATCCTGCACTTGATTGTGCGGCTAATACTGGTATGTTCGTTGGCATCCATGTCATTCCGAAAGTGCCGCATCTGTCGATGCCCCTTCCCAATTATCTTCAAGGCCTTGTTCGAGGCCCATTGCACTATGTGGCCAAAGATCTTTGTAGTTCCTGTCTAAGCTATAGGATTGAAACTCTCTGCACCCCATGTACCAAAAAGGTGCTGCATGTTGTAGTACTCAGAGATGTATGGTGTAGACATCTGCCTCATTTACACACACTCCTTATATATATGCGAGCATGGTTTGTGCAGGAGCTTTGATTTATTGTAGGTGCATGTCGCCAGGTCATCCAGGGTGCATGCGTATTTCCTTTCCCCCTGGTATGACTGTTGACATATTTTTGCTGAAACCTAATCTTGTAGTTCCTCCTGAGGCCATCGATTATCTGGATGTCGTGCAGTTGGGCCTTCTCCATCTTCTGGTGACTTTCGACATCAGCATCTTAAGGGAGATGGACATGTCCGCCGCAACTAGTTGGCTGATGAGGCTTGTCACATATACGGAAGTCACGTTCTAATGCTGTCGCAAGGGCTCGCTAAGCTAGCAAATGTGTTGGTCATCGCCTTGACCGCGAAGATCAAGCCAAAAATCATTGCTTGTTGAGCACTGACCTTGACAAGGCAGCCTTGCACTACGCACTTCACGGCGTAATATCCTGGGTTGGACCGATGTACTCGGTACACACGGTTGATGGAAAAGACGTACCATGCTATAGCTTATTGCACAGCTCTCTTGCTAGGGAAGCGCTGCCTAACTAAGGGGTGTCGGCATAAAACCCCTACTAGGACCCTTCTTCTTGCGGCAGTATAAGGGAACACACCACAATATCATCAAGTCTTGCACGTTCGAGATTACCTAAAGCCACAACAACCCGGTCCGTAGTATGTGTTAAAACAAACAATGACGACAAATTGCATGCAAGTGATCGACCACATATATGTAATTAAATACAAATAATTCATCAATTACCAACAATTTGATTACTCCCCAGAAATTAATTACAAGTAATACATTACTGTCGTCCTTACCACTATTAAACCATACCTTCATTACCACTTAATTACTTACCACTAACTAATTACTTTAGCCTAATTGCTACTAAACTAATTATGACTGATTAATTACCACTAGATTAATTACGAGTAGTAATTTTCCACTAACTAGTTCATACCAAAAATAACAAAGCGTTAAAAAGTATCATGCACTAATAAATTATGGATACCGTACCTACGATTATATTATAAACCGTAAAAAACTATAGCTAAATTATTGTAACTTACTTCAGAATACAAGCTGCATTAATTACAACTAACTGACATTGACTAACTATGACTACGGTAATAACGACAAAGGCGTTCGATAAATAATTACCTACCCTTCAGGGGAAGCAATCAAAACTACGGTAATAACGACAAAGGCATCCGACAAATAATTACCTACCCTTCTGAGGAAGCAATCAAAACTACTATGGTCGTGACGACCGGTCTAAACTTTACTCTCTGAAAAAATTAATTATATCACGTTCTCTGTGTTCTCTGCAATGAGCACGAGAACAAGAAGCAAAAAGCAGTTGAGATGAGCGATGAGCGACTATGAGAGTTCGGTATTTATAGCCGAGCAAAGGGATAGCCGTTGCGTTGGCGCCAATAATTCCGGAGATGTTGTCGAGACATAGCACTATGGGAAAGAGGGGACGGTAGCGACGGGGCGATAGATGTGTGGAGGAGGGAGGCCGAGCAGTGGGAAAGATGGCCACCGCACGGTAGCTGTGCGAATTTGGTGTCACCTTGAGAGAGAGAGAGAGAGAGTCAGAGAGATTTAAAAGAGGAATTAAATGAGCACCGCATATCACTAATTAGGAATAAATTAACATTGCTAATCCGATAGACCTTTAGAAATAATAAAATTCTAGAAAATTACACAATCAAGTCCACTGTGTAAGGATTATTAAAAAAATTCATAATTTCTGGAGCCTATTTTCTATATTAATTTTTTTACAAACAGTATACTTAAATGAATTTTTGAGTAAACTTCAGAATGGATAAAACTATGGAAAACTTATATAATCAAGTACACTGTGTCGAGATGCTTCACAAAAAAATTCATAAGTTTTTGAACTCATTTGCTATGTTTATAAATTCCTACATGCAATACACCTAAATGAATTCGCTAATTTGGAATAAATTAATACAAATTAACAGAGATGAACAGTGGCCACCGCACAATGGCCGTGCGGCATAGGACATGTGTTGCTCCTCAGTTCATCCCGCGCGGTGACCGTGTGGTGCAATTGCATTAGATTGCCGAAGCAACGGGGTGACATCTGTGTGGAACAGGGAGGCCGGACGGTGGCCTAAACCCTTAATGGGTGTCTCTTACCTAGAGCAGTCATGTGGTAATAAACTTTTCACATTTCAAGTCACATGAAATCATAAATCCTTAATTTCCGAAACCTAAAATCCTAATTTTTTAGATTGAACCCTTAATTTTTGAGACAATTTTGAAATATATAAAACTCTAGAAATATTACCCAATCAAGTACACTATGTAAGGAGTCTTTAAATTTTTTTTCATAATGTTTGGACCTCATTTTATATTATTAAAAAAATTATTTCAAAATAGTATAGTTAAATAAATTTTTGAGAAAAATTCAGAGTGGATAAAATTTTGGAAAAATTACACAAGCAAGTACACTATGTCGAGAGGCTCCACAAAAACATTTATAATTTTTAGAGCTCATCTGCTATATTTGAAAATTCTTGCAAAAAAGTATATTTAAATAGATTTTTTTCTAAAAATTTACTACAGTGTGTTACAGTTCACCCCGCGATGGCCATGTGGTGCTACGGCCACTGTACGGTTTTGGCTATACGGCACGCGTACATATAAATTCCGTACGGTGGCTATATGGTAAAGATGTTATTTCTGTAATTTCCACAAAACGATTACCATTCTTACAAAAACTAGCCAAAAAAACGTTAATACGGCCAGAAACTCCGTGGAATAGGACTAACACGGCCTAATGCTTGCTTTTGTTGTCTCAACTTTTGCGTACACATGCATGTGCACGGCGCATAGCACCAGATTCCAGCAGTAAAACTCTTGTCTGTGCTGTTCCTTTCACTTTGATGCCAACCAAATAGCTTTCGGCGATTCGTTTTTAATGCATGGTACTAGTAGTACCTGACTCGCGTGTCTCTGATTTGACGGCGGAACATGCTTGCTAATTACAGCTTCACAGACAACACAAAAAACTAATGAAAAAAGAAAAACAAAAAAAATCTAAATAAGACAAAATTAGAAATCTGTACGTTCTAAGTGTTTTTTTGACTTAAATGAACTGAAAACTAAAAAAAAGTTAGGAGCTGAAGTAGTTTTCATCACTTTTTGACGGGATATGGGTCCTGTTTGTTTCCACTTAAGATTATTATAATCTAGCTTATAAATTATAAGTGGAAACAAATAGTCCAGATTATAAGGTAGCTTATTATAATCTAATAGCTCAGATTATTGTAATCTAATAAGCTCAAAAAAGAAGCTTATTTCAGCTTATAGATCACCTTTTATCTAAATGACCATAAAACTTCAGAAAAATTACCCACCTTTGCCATTCATTAACTCCCCAATCTTTAAACATTATAAGCTCAAGGATATTGTAGTCTTTAAACATTCGAATACAATAATTCATAACTCTGATAATCCAGGCTGCCAAACACCTGACAGCTTATTTCCCACCAGCTTATTATAAGTTAGCTTATATAATCTACGCCTATAAGCTAGGTTATAATAATCTTAAGTGGAAACAAACAGGGCCATAATTTTCATCAGCTGCTGCTTATTTGTCAACAGTGAAGAGCCCAAGTTGATATGTTTTTGTCTGTCGTCTCTGAAAATGCTGCCGCTTTTGACAAATGTATCATGTACGCATGCAGGTTCCACGAGCTTTCCGAGTTCGATGAAACCAAGCGCAGCTGCCGCCGGCGCCTGGCCGGCCACAACGAGCGCCGCCGGAAGAGCTCGGCGGAGGCGCACGGCGACGGCTGCCGCCACGTCGACCCGGACAGCCGGAGCCACCCGGGGAACCCGCCCCTGAACCACTACCAGATCAGATAAACCTAAGCATGCTCCCTCTCTTCTGTCATGCAGCCATGCTACGTCTTCGTATCTATGTATCTACCTACCTACCTACCTATCCTGTGTACTAACTGGCAGTATATATGATCTCCTGTATTGCTATATATGCACCGGAGGTACATGTGCTTTATCTGCCACAGCCTAAGCTAATTGTAAACTGGCGATTAAGCAGGTGTTATGAGGGATTTGTGTGTGATGTTTAATTGTATGGCCTGTGCCCAACTGAGACCTACGCAGGCCGTGTATTGCTGTTGTGTTGGGATAATTGCGGCAAAATATGCTATTTATTCGAGTAAATGAGGCCTCAGCTTCTGAAGACCCATTAAAGGATGCTGCGAAATCTCTATCGTAATACCACGTTCCAAAAATGAGGGCGTAGATGTGTTCCATCCGTCTCTTATCCAACGGGTCCACGTGTCAGTTAGCGTGATTGTGCTCATACACTGGTGTAAAGGCTGGTTTTTGAACGGAGTAGTTTCTTAAGATAGTTTCTATAAAACATTTGTAGAAGACACTCTAGGAACGATTTTGAACAGAGTGTCTTCTCAACGCGGGTGCCCCTTATCCCCTCAATCTCTCTCGTAATCAGTCAAAAATAAAAAACTACAACACTTTTGAACAGGCCTTAGGTAGATATTTCATGGAACTAAAACAGTTGGCCCCCAAAGCATAGTGATTTGCTAGAACAGAAACTTGCCACTTGTACATCAATATCTCTATGATTATACTTGATGTGCACAAAGAAAAAAAGTTCGAAGATATGTATAATTCTTGCATAGTGAACAGAGCATGCATGCTTTCCTCTCTCTCTGACTCTGTGTGTTTTGTCGTAGAAGGCGCTCTGATCTAGCTATATAGTATAATTCTTGTGTTCTAGGTGTTGATTTTTGTTTACAGCGTGCTTCTTACACACACTTGTATCCAAATCTTGGCATAAGTAAAATTTTCCGTAATCTATTTTCTATCAAGTTTATGTTATCTAAACAGCTCGAAGTTCAGACGTTAGCCAAGGAGCTTTGATTCTGAAGAACCCTTCATTTTCAGGCACAGTTAGGCAGGCATCTGTATATGCATTGCACTATCGTCCTTAATTCGTACCTTTCTTGGCTCGATCGTGCAAAGAAAAGAGGAATTCGATCCAAATGTACCCGATGCAAAACTGCAAAGGAAGTTTATGCTAGTAGGCAGTGGCGAAGCCAGGAATGAAATTGAGGGTGGGCTGAACTATTTATAAGTCTAAACTAAGTTGACACAAAATTAGTCTTTTACTCTTATAAAATTTTAAATTCAAATAGAAATTATAAATTAAATGAAGACAAACAATGATAAATAGAGAAATGGAAAGTAGGTACTTTAATAATAGAAAGCGGCATGATTGCGGAGTAGTGATAAGTCACTTATGTGTAAAACATATCAAAATTAGTGATATAATAGAAAATTATGAATGACAATGAAAATTTAGATCATATGAAACATACCAGAATTAAACTAATTTGAATCACGAGATAATAAAAACAAAATACAACATCTTTTTTCACACTCTATCTAATGTTTTTATCATTTTCACGGCAGGGGGCTCGGCGGCGGCGGTGCCTTCGGGGCACATGCATGACCACATCATCGCGGAGTGACTGTAGAGGGAGAAGATCAACCAGAGGTTCATCGAGCTCTCCACCGTCATCCTCGGATTCAAGAAGGTTCATATATATTTCACTTTCTTTCTTCTTTTTTTCTTTGATTGATTATCTCTTCTTTAATTTTATGATTTTCACTACTACTCCTCCTCTTCGTCTTTATTTTTTGATTTATATTTATTATTTCACTTCCTTTCTTTCTTTGATTGGTTGATTAGCTCTTCTTTAATTTTATGATTTTTACTTTTTCTCCTCCTCCTCGTCATTGTCTTCTTTAATTTCATACTTATTATTAATCTTTTCATTAAAGAGAGTTAGCTTCTCTTTAGATTTATTAATTTTTCTCTATTTTTACTTTATATAAAATTGCCACCGGGGGAGGTGAGGTTGAAGCCTCACCAAGCATCCCCGGTGGCTACGCCCCTGCTAGTAGGTTACTTTGTTTGAGAAGTATAACAACTTGTAGTTATCTGATTCTTGGTTACAATGGAAGGAGCTAAATAGCAACTATGGTAAACGCAGCAACGGAAATGTTTCAGGCAGAGTTCTCAGAAAAATGAGTACACCTGAACCTGTAGAATACAGCTCCACATTAACTCTTCCCACCTAGAACGTGAATACGTGTGTTTGGAGAACCGAGATCGGCGACTAGAGGACGATAAATAGGAGCTCAAATTAATTTTAAGACTTTTTAAAATTATTTCTTTTGAGCGAAAGGAAAATCCACCACTTCAGTAACTATCGAAGTTATAAAGATCAGATACAAATAATCATAAGAAAAGATCTAAACAAAATCGAGCAAAATGCTCTTTGATGTGTCTCGAACGGTTTGACTTCTACAGAGGTGGCGGTCTGACCTCCATAAGGGGGCGGTCCGACATTCATGAGTATGGCAGTCTGACCTCTAGTGCTAGCAGTCTGACCTCTATTAAGGGAGTGGTCTGACCTCTAATTTAGGAACGGAGCAAATTTCAACATTATTTTAAATCCAAAAATCAATAAAACTTTTGATCCACAAACTTCAAATGACATTGAACTTGAAATAAGGTTAGATCATAAGCTTAAGAACCTATCCCAATCAAATATCAAGAAAGAACCTAAGAAAATTGGGATCTATTGCTCTTGAATATCTGTTGCAAGGCAGGGCCGCTATATAGAGCAAGGCAGGCTTAGCTGGCAGCTAACGAGGAACGGGAGCTTGGCAATGCCCTCAGCCCACCCTGCTACTGCACCATGCCCACACCTGTTGCCGTGCCCATCCGCTCCTACCGCGCATTTTAAGCTCGGGGATATAGCTATTTTTACAAAAACAACCGTTCAGGAGCTAAATTTAAAATAAAAAGTGGCTACAACATCAAAAACATAAACTGTTCATGGCTGTATATAGAGGTTACTTTGCTCGGAAATGTGGCAGAGGGCTACAGTTAATTGCCATTGGCTCACTTCCCTCCGCTGGATCAAAGAACCAAACACTCCATTTACTGTTTCTATAGTAATTTTTTTAAAAGGAAAAGTTCCTGATTTATATTAAGAGAAAATACAGTACAAAATCCCAAAAGATACATTGGTTACAAAATCTCAATATTAAGGAAAATTTTTGAAATCAGTGCTGTGATAAGTGTGCGAGGTTTCAGACTTTAGACGCGGCAAACAGGTCATACAAAAGATACTGGCATCGTGGATGATGGCATCGATACCGGCTGCAAGCCTGCAACAAAGCACACAAAAAGATTCGGCAGCTTGAACGCGCCTACGCGAGGACGCTCTCGGCTCCGCGTGATTAGCAATCCAGCCCAGACAACAAGCGGCGTGCGCAAATATTCAGTTTCATTAACCCGATCACGGGCCTGAGATAGGATAGCCATGACCCTCCGGCGAGACGGACAACAGGGTACACAGTTCCTCGCGCAGAAAAAAGAGGGTCTTGCGCCTGCCCGCCCGCGGCGCACCGTCCACTACGCGGGGTCACGGACTTGCGCCAGCCCGCGGCGCACGGCACAGCGGCAAAGCCCAGCGTCCTTCGTCGGCACGGTGCCCTGCAGCAGCAGCAGCAGCAGCAGCAGCTGCGCTCCGCTCGGTCTCGTACGCCCGCGCGCACCTGTCCCGTCTCACGGCGCTGCGGCAGCGTGGGCCCTCCTCTACCCCGCAACAGGGTGAGATCATGTAATTATAAAGGTGGATAGTTACAGGATCGATTTCAACGTATCACATTGTTGGATGAAACTTTGGAAGGTGTTATTTCCTAGGTATGTGATGAAACAAGAAGCAGTGGAATAGTATATATAATATGGGACAGGGATTTGGTAACGACAATTCAATGAGAGAGTATAGTGATAGCATGATTATTTGACACTAGCAGCTCAATAACGGTAGTGCTGGAAATGGAATCGTCATGTCATAATATGATATTTGAGAGCCGATGAAGGAATGGTACAGTGGTAATATGATAATTTGGTACTAAGGGTTTGATAATTGAATGATATAGAGATGTAAGAAGATACGGCAAAAATACTATGATAAACCGAGTGATTCGGCCGTGCCAACCCACGTCCAGAGAAAACATAGCTCCACTAGCTGATATTTGGAGTAGAGGAGAATTAGGAAAGGAATTTAGGAAGGAACATTGCCATTGTTTAATTTTGTAATTTCAGGGTGTTACACCAACATGCCATTGCCGACGAATACTGGCGTAACAGCGCTGGGCTCCCTCCGTGGGTAAAATCTCTTGCACAAGTTTCTGGAGCGCGCCGAACGATGACCCGTCCTTCTCCACGGCCTTCCTGCACGCGGCCTTCATCTGCACGGCCTTCTCCCTCGCCTTCCTCCCCTCTTCGGACCCGCCCATCAGGCTCCGCACCGCCCGCTCCAGCTCCGCCGCCTCCACGAAGTTGTTCTTCTTCCTGTGCGCCTTCATCGGCACCGCGACGCCCATGTCCGCCAAGAGCTCGAACGCGTTGAAGTGCTGCTCGGCATAGAGCGGCCACGGCACCATCGGCACGCCGAACCAGATGCTCTCGAGGACCGAGTTCCACCCGCAGTGCGTCACGAAGCCCCCAACCGCGGCGTGGGCGAGTATCTCTTTCTGCGGCGCCCACGTCGGCCACACGAGCCCCTTGGTTTTGGTCCTGTCCAAGAACCCGTCCGGCAGCAGCTCTGCAAGGTTTGCATCCGTCGGGTGCCACGACCCGGCCGCCGGCGGGCCACGAAGCACCCACAGGAAGCGGTAGCCGCCGCGCTCGAGGCCTTCGGCTATCTCGCGCGCCTGCTGCGCGGCAAAGAACCCTCCACTCCCGAAGCAGAGGAGCGCGACGGACGCCAGCGGCTGCGCGTCGAGCCACTGAATGCATTCGTGCGGCCTTTCCGGCTGTGGGTTAAAGGAGAGAACGGGACCAATCGGATAGACGGTCGGGGCTCTTCGTCCGGGCGGGCACCGGCCGTCTGCCATGGCCGTCAGAACTCCCGGCTCAAGCTCAGACGCCGTATTAACGATGATGCCTTTGACTTCCATGAAGCGTCTGCCGTGGTACATGATCCACGTGTAATTCGGGCTCTTCTTGTCAAGCACTGACGACGGCATGGACGCCGGCGGCACCGGTGGCATCCCGGGCACGTCCACTTCCCCTTCCATCTCCTCAAACTCCACGGCCACCTCCTCGTGGAGCGACGGCAAGCGCAACGAGAGCGCGACCGCCGCGGCAGAGGAGGTGAAGTACAGGTAGGCCGGCACGGAGAGCTCGCTGGCCACGTCGAGCAGCGTCGTGCAGAACATGTCGATGACGAGCGCGGCGACAGGGGACGTCATGCCGGAGATGGCCGCCCGGACGTGTGGTACGTGGAGCTGTATGAAGCGGGAGACAAACTCCACTATTCCGAGGAAGTCGGTGGGGGGCTCGACGGCGGGGAGGTGCTCGAATAGAATGTCGAGGCCGGAGGCCGCCTCCCGTCGTATGTGGTCCGCCACTTCGGACGCCGACTCTGCAGTCGGCGCCTGCATGACGAGCACGGTGAGCGAGACAGAGTGGCCACTGTGGCTGAGCAGCCGCTTGCCGGCTTCGAGCATGGGCATGAGGTGGCCGGAACCCCATGCCGGAAGGAGGACGATAGTTGCGCCTGCCATTATTGTGGTACTACTGCAGTATGACCGCTAAGTATTCTAACCCTTGGACTACAATAGTACAGCAGTACACTTAAATAACACTACAATAGTATTATTGTGGGTTGGAGACATGCAGCACTGTGTTTGCAGTTTGCACATGCTCAGATTAGGGGGCCGTGCTGCATCGATTTTCTTTGCTACGCGGCACTGTTACCAACCACCCCTTGGTTCATAAATGCCCGCCACTTCAACTAATACCGTCTATATGAATATCTTTCGTACTTTCGAAACTCCCCATGTTCGTTAATGCGCTATTATATTTCGGAAACATTACCCTAGAACTTACTCGGCTCTTTTTATTTATCGTCGTCAACATCGACATGGTAATTAATACACGTATTTGAGCATTCCTTTTCTAATCGTTTGTTGGCAAAAATAATACCAATGTCATTTTCATATTAAAAATTTTGAGCATTCCTTATTTGAGCATTGCAGTTCTTTTAATGATGAATCTACCAATGTCATTTTCATATTAAAAATTTTAAATTAATATGGTAATTTTAAATCTATGAGAGCTAACATGGTGGCTTGTTTTAACATTATTTTAATATAGATGGGTAGATTCAATGAACCAAAAAGTCAAAGCTTAGAGATAGCCTCCGCAGTATGAATAAACAAAACAGGAAACATATCACACGAGCCTTCCGCGCACAGCACCTTTGACTTTGAGGATCCCCTCACAGAGGCTCCCCAGCGCAGACTACGAGGACCCTCCCTCCCTCCTCCACAGCCTTCTCGCATGCAGCCTTCATCTCCATGGCCATCCTCCCCTCCTCGCCCCTAATGGGTCTTCACCGTGCGCTCCAGTTCAGTCGCCTCCACGAAGTTGTTGTTCTTCCTGTCCACCCTCATCTCTAGGGCCACGCGCCCATGTCGGTTACCAGAGTGAACGCATTGAAGTGTTGCTCGGCGTAGGGCGGCCACAGCACCATGGGCACACCGAACCACAGGCTCTCGAGGACCGAGTTCCAGCCACCGTGCGTCACAAAGCCCCCCACGGCGGTGTGGGCCAATACTCCTTCTGCGGTGCGGTTGTTGGCCAGACACGCCCTTGATCCTTTGTCCTCTCCAAGAACCCCTCCGGGAGCAGCTCGTCGAGGTTGGCGTCTGTGGGGTGAAGTGAGCCAGCCTCCGACAGAGCACGCAGCACTCACAAGAAGCGGTGCCCGCTGCGTTCGAGGCCGTTGGCCATCCCGCGCACCTGCGGTGAGGTAAAGCCACCCATGCTCCCGAAGCAGAGCAGCACGACTGACGCCAGCGGCTGAGCGTCGAGCCACCGCACACACTCGTGTGGCTTCTCGGCCGGCGGCTTAAACGTGGGTACACAGCTGGAGCGTGGCGTCCGGGCACGGAACGGTCATCGACGATGGCCGCGAGGACAGCCGGCTCGACCTCGGACACCGAGTTATAGATGACGCCGTTGGCTTCCATGAAACGTCTGTCGTGGTACATAGGGGTGAAAACGGATCGGATATTTTCCGACCGACCGACCGCCGAATCCGAGTCGGATCGAAGTCGGATACTTGTGTCGGATAATTGTCGGATTCGGAGTCGGATTCGGATATTTTTTTTCGGATACGGATTCGGATTCGGAAAAGAACTATCCGACGGATACGGATACTATCCGAAATTTTATCGGATAATACCCGGATATAATTTTCGGATATCCGGCCCAACAACAGCCTGCACCCTGCGGTGACAAGCCCATCAGCGAGACGCCTCCCACGCGGTCACGCGGTGAGCAAAGGCTGAGCGCGCCCTAAGTGAGGATAGCCCAGTCAAGGAACCATCCCGAACCCTAGTACCGCTGTCCGAACACTAGAACAGCCGTCGATTTCAAGTTGGAACTAGTAAAGCATGTGCATGCAAAGTAAAGGGGAGAGGAAAGGTAGCACCGGGTAGCCTCTGTGTGTTCAAGTCGCCGACGAAGCTAGCCCGGAAGGCCAGCCGGCCATGCACCGGAGAGCCCAAGGACCCCCACAGTGCAACCTCAGGATCCGGCGAGCACGAGCCCCAATCCGACCGTAGAGGAAGCCAAGAACCGTAGATCCACCGCTGACCGCGATCTGGACCGAATCCGTCCGGATCCGCCCAGATCTGAGCTGAGGAGGCGCGCCATGACCGAGTAGGTGGCCGGAGAGGAGGCGCATGAGAAGGCGTCAGCGGTGAGGATCCGAGAGAGAGGCGAGAGGGCGAGAGAGGAGGCGGCCGTGGAGGAGAGACGGCGAGGCGGTCGTAGAGAGGAGGCGGCCGTGGAGGCGAGGCGGTAGAAGAGGGGAGGCGAGTGAGGAAGCGGCGGTGAGGAAGTGAGGGAGGAGGAGAGATAGGCGGCGGCGGAGCCGAAGCGAATCGGCAGAGGCGAGAGTAAAGAGAGGGAGGCGGCGGCGTAATGAGGAGAGGAGTGCGGGCGAAGGGAAAAGAGAAGGGAGGCGAGGCGTGCCCCGCGCGAGAAAAAGGCCAGTGGGCCGAGGGAAAAAGAAAGGAAAATAGAGAAAAATCAGGGAGGCCCAAGAAAGGGTATTAATTCGTAGTTTAGCTTTTAGGGGTATAGATTTTTATGGTTAGTTCCCTGTCCTTTCGTTAGATTTGACCAAAAACCCCGTAAATTAAATAGCCAATTTGAAGGGTAATTACTTATCTATTTAATTCTTTTGTAAAATTACTAGCTGTAAATATTTATTTTAGCATCCATAATGCAGAATCCGAGCGAGTGCCAATTGAAGAATCAAACTCGAGTTTTGACAGTTCTATTTCACGCTACATCTCAGGCAAGCTTATTCTCGATCATGCACCTAGCTATCTTAAGGAACCAAGCGGACCTCTTTACATATGGATATGATATAAGGACTTACCCCGTTTTCACTCTGTTAAGGAACCGTAATTATCGTGCCAACCATTCCCCGCTTTGGACGGGTAATTCATATCTTGTTACGTTAACCAGTCCACCACATAGGGTAAGTATTTATGTGTGAGTAAAGAGATGGATGAAGCTCAGGACCAATTACGACGGGGCGCCACAGGTGGTATCAGAGCAATAAGATCGAGCCACGCTAATAATGTAGATGTTGTAGACTTAGTCCGTTTCCGAACCGAATCCGTTACATATCCGTCCCGACGGTACCGTATTCGAAACTCCGAATATTCGAATTCAGATTCAGATCCGATCTTACCGTATTCGACTCGAATCAAGAAAAATATGGGTTAGGATACGGTTTAAGCAATATCCGACCGAATCCGATCCGTTTTCACCCCTAGTGGTACACGAACTGTTGGGAAACAGTCATGGATAACACGTCCAAATCAAATAAGAATTTTCTGTTATCTAACGATGAATAGTGAAAACAGAGGACTAAAACGAACAAGGTTTCAGAGCTTTCCAGCTGATATAGGGATGGATTGCCCGATCTTCACGGTGTATGATTAAAGATAACTAGACCTGTGTAACCTGATGAATGACACTGCCAATCATCGTCTCTGTTATGGCAACCTGCGACACATGTCCCTTTGTCTACTCGCTCACATGGAGTAAACGTGTTCTTGCAATCACGAAGCCAAACGCAAGAACAACAGAGACAAGATTCTCAGATATTTTCTAATTATAAAAAAAAAATAAAAATGCCACACTCAAACCCTAGAAATAAAAAATGCAATCTTCAAATTTTTAAGTCTTAAATTACATGGAGGGGGCACCTCATATCTATTTCATCCTAAGATGGTTGCTACAGCAGGGCACAGTACGCGGTCGCAAAGTATTTCTTGTGCTACAGTGTTGTTATAGTGATGTCGCAGCATGGTGCTTCTTCACTAAAGTAATTCACCTCTACAGTAATAATTGTGCGCTACCTTGCACGTTGGTCTCTTCCTCTCGAATCAAGCTCTCTTGGACTCCAAAGTTTCTTTATTTTTAAACCTAATAATGCACAGAACATATGTATTAGATAGTAGTCAATTTTTATGTAAATTAATACTTAACTCAGTTAGAAAAATATTCACCTATTGATTATGTATTTTAACTCTAGCTCTTGTGATTGGTCCAATAGATGTTTGCATATTTAGAATAATTTGTGCTTGCATGTTTAGGGTTGTACTTGATGAAGGAGAAGGTAGGGTTAGTGCTAAGGTTGTCTACATCATAAACTTTCTAAAGTTCCATCACCAATTGATTTAAAATTATTTAGATTGGTTATATAAAAACCATATCATTATATTTATAGTTAAAAATACTTTCATAAAATTATAATTTTATTACTGTATCTTATATGAAATTATTGAAAGTAGCGATTAAAATTGTATCTTCAAGACCGTAAAAAATAAAAACATATGTCAAGCAAAAAGAACGAGGGAACTATGATTATTGGATGACATGATTATTTTGTTTTGCTGTAACTTTTCTCACAGGCATATTCGAATGATATTTAATCAATACCGAATATTATTGTCGATGTAATTGAACAGACAGCTGATGCCGTCGTGTGAGAAACAAAATCATGGAACCTCTCTTCGGCCTCACTTCTTCGGCAGGACCGCACCTCCAAGGAGCTCCTCGGAGAGCCTCTGCAAAGAAGCGTAAGAGGACCCGCTCTCCTCCACGGCCTTCCGGCACACGGGCTTCATCTCCATGGCCTTCTCCCTCGCCTTCCTCCCCTCCTCGTCACCACCAATCAGTGACCTCACCGCTCGCTCCAGCTCCGCGGCCTCGACGAAGTCGCCCCGCTTCCTGTCCACCTTCAACGGCACGGCCACGCCCATGGCGGAAACCAACGTGAACGCGTTGAAGTGTTGCTCGGCGCCGAGCGGCCACGGCAGCATCGGCACGCCAAACCACAGGCTTTCGAGGATCGAGTTCCACCCGCCGTGCGTGACGAAGCCCCCTACGGAGGCGTGGGCCAGTATCTCCTTCTGCGGCGCTCTCTTCGGCCACACGAGCCCTTTCTCCTTTGTCTTCCCCAAGAAACCCTCGGGGAGCAGCTCCGCGAGGTTCGCATCCGTGGGGTCTCGTGCGCCGTGAGCGGTGTTCGCCGGCAGCCCACGCAGCACCCACAGGAAGCGGTGCCCGCTGCGCTCCAGGCCGTGGGCTATCTCGCGCACCTGCTGTGTGGTCAAGAACCCTTTGCTCCCGAAGCAGAGGAGCAGCACGGATGCCGGGGGCTGTGAGTCCAGCCAACGCAGGCAATCGTGCGGCTTCTGAGCGGGCGGGTTAAACGAGACCATTGGCCCGATCGGGTACACCGTCGGGGCGCGGATTCCGCGCGTGCACCAACCGTCGGCGATGGCAGCAAGAACACCCGGCTCGAGCTTGGCTGCCGTGTTGATGATGATGCCTTTGGCTTCCATGTAGCGCATGCCGGTGTGCACGAACCACGTATAAGTCGTCGTCTTCTTGTCCAGCATTGTGACTGGAAGGGAGGACGGCGTAACCGGCGGAATCCCAGGCACGTCCACCGCGCCTTCCATTTCCTCGAACTCTACGGCCACCTCCTCGTGAAGCGCCGGCGAGCGCAATAAGAGCGCTAACATCGCTGCACTGGAGGTGAAGTACACGTAGGCCGGCACGGCGAGCTCGCGGGACACGTCAAGCGCCGGCGTGCAGAACATGTCGACGACAAGCGAGGCCACCGGACACGTCAGGCCGGAGATGGCAGCCCTGAGATGGGGCGCGTGAAGCTGCACTACGCGGGAGATGAACTCCTCAATGCCCGAGTGGTCGGTCGGGAGCTCAACGGCCGGGAGATGGTGGAAGTGGATGTCGAGGCCGGCGGCTTCCTCCCGGCATACGTGGTCGGCGATGTCGGACGCCGCCTGCGCCGTCGGCGACGGCATTAGGAGCACGGTGAGCGAGAGGGCGCGGCTGCTACGGCCGATCAGGCGCTTACCGGCCTCGAGTATGGGCATGAAGTGGCCGACGCCCCAGACGGGCAGCAAAACCACGGTTGGGTTTGCCATTGACGGATTGTTTTAGGACGGTCTTCGGCTCACTGGTTCTTCCTTTCCTGTGTGACTAACAATGACAAGATCGGATCTTGCTTTCTGAGCAAAGTAGTCGACTAGATGTGTGGTGAGAACATCACTGCGGTTGCAGCGTTGCTGTCGAACCAGCGCACCTCCTCAATGTCATGCTTAAATGCAAAACATGTAAGGGTGTTGATAAATATTATCTAGATATTTTTTAACTATTATTTAGATTTGTGATTATTGGATTAGAGATCCAACGGTCATGAATTCTTCCCCCACCTCCTCCAAAAAAAAATCTTCCCCTCCTCCAAAAAAAGGACATTAGATCTCTAATCCAACGGTCTCAAATTTGGATGATTATTAGAAAGAAAACATCCAGATGATACTTAGACACACCTAAATGCAAATGCACATCGTTGGCAAACCAAAGAATCACCGCGCGCTGTTGTGTGGGTACAAAGGGTATGAAATAAAGGAGATAAAAAACACCAAGCCCACTTTAGGAAGAGAGCCGATGAGTAAAAATGAGAGATCCGTATCTCATATGTTTTTATGGGCTTTTTATAGAGAGTTGAGGGATGGTTGTTTCTCATCCTATCTCCTAATAAGGGAAGCAACTACATAATGGTATACTGTTGCAACTGTATAGCAACAAGTTTCATGCAGTTTTAACAAATTTCTAGAAAAATGTTTGAAAATTTTCATGATTTAGTAAGTTTCGCGTGTTATAGAAGTTTTCAGAAGATTCCAAGCCAAAGTTTTAACAAGTATCAAATTTTGGAAATCACGTTTTAACAAGCTTTAACCAAGAGTTTCAATAAGTTTCACTAAAGAGTTCCAAGAAGTTTCAGCAAATTCTAGTAGGTTTACCTAGGTACGACAGCGTGGTGGCTTGCACGGACGCCAGTGGTGCTCCATGGTGTGGATCTGGAGGCGGCACACGAAGGGCACAATGGCCAGTGAGAGGAGGAGCCCAATGGCCAGTGAGCGGAGGAGCCCAATGACCCCTGGCGTCGCCTAGCCCCGCCATCGCGCCGGATCCAGTCATCCAGAGTCTCACCGCCATAGGATCACTGTGTCCCGAGTCACGTTGGTGTCAACCGTCGCCAGATCCAGAGCCAGATGAGGAGGGTGGCGCCGGACGAGGAGGAGGTGGAGGGGGCATCGGAGGTGAAGGAGGAGGGGGAGGGTGATGCCGGAGGTGAAAGAGTGGGAGGCAGCTTGCCTCCATCGGCTCGTCGGCTGCTCTCTTCGACCAGACATGGGAGAGGATGAGGGAGGGGCGGCAGTGGAGGAGGATGGGGAGATGGCAGCGTCGGCAGTGGAGAGGGTCGTGAGAGAAAGGATAGAATGCACGATGAACATGAACCAACGGTGGATGCCTATAGCGTTTCGACGATATATGGTTACATAATATTTCTCCATAATAATTACAAAATATTGAGGATAAATTATATTTTATTCATAATAATTACTCCGTGTGTACAATATTTTGTTCATAAGCTAGTCCTAAGACCCATCATATATGCTTAGCAGACCAAGAGATAGAATACCCCATTTCATGAGCTTATGCCGAGGCCCTCTAGGCTATCCTGACAGTCCAAAGGGGTGGTCATTCGGTTTATATGATTATATCGGTTTGTTTTCTTAGGTAAAAAATACTTTAGTTTTTCAAAATCGGCCACCAAATTAACCAAACTAAAATAAAAAACCAAACATAATTAACCAAATTAATTCGGTTTGGTTAATTCAGTATTTTGGTATACCGAAATATTGATAGAAGAAAGACGCATCATGATCCAATGGACACAATTAGATCAAACAAAGGAAGCAACCAACAACCACTTTTCAATTGCCCACGCAAATTACCTCGTCGCCTTGTCAGGTGGCAGCTGGAACAGGTGCCCGTACTCGGGGCAGAGGTAGGGGAAGACCCCCGGATGCGTCCACGGTGGACGGTGCCGACACCAAGGGCCGCGATGGGATGCAGCTGACGACATGGTGGTATCGGCGGCCGCAGACGAGGTGCAGCTCGATGAGGCGACACTAGCAAAGCCATGTCACAGAACGGAGATGCGGGGGAATTTAGGGGTAAAATTAGTGGTGGCAGGATCGAGGCATTGAGCAATAGACAGGGGATCAGGAGAGCGAGTGTACGAGAGAAGGGAAATGAGAGCATCTGAGGTGGGAGGTAGGACTGTAAACGAGTCGAGCTCGATACAACCATGAGCCGATTTCGAGCGAGCCTGAGTTAGAGTCCAAACTTGGACTTAGGCTCAAGCTCGGCTCAAGTAAACTCGGTAGCAGTTAACATGCAAACATTTTCAACAATTTTTAACATGAGAGACCATGTGGAGGTATCCCCATATTTGTGATGAGTAATTGACAGTTGTGTTAGAGAGTTTGAGTTTGTTTTGGGTATTCTAGGGTTGAGTACCTTTTACTTATGCTATTGTTGATATACTATTTCGTGCGGTGCCATGTGACGGTTTGCTTGTCTGTGTGACTACAGGACTTCGGAGCTAAGTCATGGTGAGACGAGGAGGACCGGGACTAGGCACAGGAGGTATTGAGATCCGGACGGTCGGTGATGCCGAAGATGATCGAGGCTGGTAAGGTGGTTGCGAGTCGGGAGACGAGGAACCGGAGCTGGAGCTACCGGTCGTGGACACGACGGGCGATGACGAGAGAACCGGGACTTGGCTCAGGGAGGAGTCGGAGGTCCAAACGGTTGGAGGTCGGTTGCGGTCGTGTGCGACAGAACAAACCAGGACTAGACTCAGGTGGAGTCGGAGGTCTCGGTCGGTGTCGGGTGGACACGACGGGCAGCGGCGAGTGGATCGGGACTAGGCTCAGGTGGAGCGGAGGTCCAGACAGTCAGGATGCCAGGTGCGGTCGTGTACAGCGAAGCGGACCAGACTAGACTCAGGGAGGAGTCAAGGTCCAGACGGTCAAGGTACCGGACGCGGGAAGCTTCCGAGAAGGTGCTTGAGGGGAAAATCGGAGAATTGACTCAAGCAATGATGGTGGAGGCTAGTTTTTCCCTCTAAAAGGTTGCTTTGACTTTCTTGCCTTATATGTGTGAGAGGTGGAAAGTGTAGAGGGTATGACACTTCTTGATTTGCTTGTTTGGTGTGAGCCCTTGCCTTCAAAAAGAGGAGAGGAAGGCAGTAGTTCAGCTAAGCAAGAAATGTAGTGTTCTCTGTGTATGTTTGAGCTGAAGGGAAGTCAGTAGAAGTGACCTCCTGTGTGTGTGCGTTTCCACTCTCACGCATGTAGTGTAATCATTCCTCTTAATGAAGCATTCATGGAAATGAAATTATTTGAGTTTTCTGAGATTCAGTTTCTTTCAGCTTCTTTTCTTCTTTTGATGTTTGAGCTGAATCTTTGAGCAAGGAGATGCAAAATGGGTTGCTTTGAACTGGGAATAATTTCAAGGCCACTTGGCTAGCTAATTCCCGAAAACAATCATTTTATCTCTGCAATTTCCCTCCCGAGAGATGGTTTGAGCATTTCCTCTGTTTGCTAAAAATTAGGGTTTCATAGCAGAGCATGATGGAATCTTTTATTTCCTTTCATAAGATGGCTTGAGATTTATGTTTGCAAGTCCTGAGATCAGTGCTAAGCTATTTGAAAGAGCTCATGAGCAGAAGATGCAAGAATGATGAGTATTTTAGAAATAAGCGTCATCTTCTGCTTAATTTCAGATTTCAGCAAAAATCCTTGTTTCTTGCTCTAGGGATGAATTCTCTTGATGTCTTAGGTCCCATTGCTATTTAGTTTAAAGTTCTTTTGATCTTTCCTGAAAAGAGCAATCAATCTTACTGCAATTTCAGTTTTTCGGGTGGCTGCAGTAATCTCTGTTTTCAGCTGATTTCAGGGGCTGTAGTGTGCTGTTTTCAGCACTTATTCACTGCAGTTTTCAGCACTCATTTCTGCTATTTTCAGCATTTGATCACAGCTGTTTTTAGCACTTATTCACTGCAGTTTTCAGCACTCATTTCTACTGTTTTCAGCATTTGATCACAGCTGTTTTCAGCACTTATTCCCGGCAGTTTTCTGCACTCATTTCTGCTGTTTTCAGCATTTCATCACAGCTGTTTTCAGCACTTATTCACTGCAGTTTTCAGCACTTATTTCTTCTGTTTTCAGCATTGATCACAGTTGTTTTCAGCACTTATTCCCTGCAGTTTTTAGCACCCATTTCTGCTGTTTTCAGCATTTGATCACAGCTGTTTTCAGCACTTATTCACTGCAGTTTTCATCAATAAAAAATCAGCAATTTGGGTGCAGTTTTGCTGTTTACTGTTGTGCAGTTTTCAGCAGTAAAAAAATCAGAAGTGCAGTCAGTTTTTGGCAGCAAGTTTTCTCTCCTTTTCGGCAGTAGCTTCAGTTCTTATCTTGCATCAATTTCAGTTTTCGGTAAAACTTAAATCCTTTTGGTCAAATCGGCAAAAATATTTTCAATCCTTTCAGTAAGCAAGAATCTTACTTCATAGTTTCTATAGCTATCGGAGAGGAAAATCGAGTGAATACTCGGGGCGATGTTAAAGGCACCATTCACCCCCCCCCCCTCTGACCCTGTTGCCATTTCCGATCCTACACAACAACAACCAACAACTACAGGTAAAAGAACAACCTAAACATCCACAAATTTTAGTTCTTCGCATCGACAAAAGAAGAGGATGGGTGAGGGAAATAGTTCATACTCAGATGTAGATCAAGCTGAAAGACGATGGGAAATAGTTCATACTCAGATGTAGATCAAGCTGAAAGATGATGGATGGTGGGCTTGCCTGCTTGGGCCGGGGGGTTGGGGAGGAAGAGAGAGGTTGTCGACGCATCGAGAACTCCTTGGTGGAGACCTATCAGCGGTGGATATCCCTAGTGGCAGCAGTAGTTGTGGTAGGTCAGCAGTGGAGATGGGGAAGGCAGCGGTGGGTAGAGACGCGTCGCCGCCTCGGTAGTGGAGGAGGGGCATTGCATTGCCGCATCAAGGTGAGGGCTGATGTCAATGTGGCATTCATGGTGGTGGGCGTCATGGGAGGAGAGGTAGCGATGGAGGAGTAGGGGAAGATTTGCGGCAGAAAGAGATTGAGGCAGGAAGCAGGATGGCTTGGTGGGTGACGGTGCTTGGGTCCAGGTGAGGTTAGAGTAATGGATGGTGTTGGGACTTAGGACTTGGGTGATAGGGTGAAGTTAGAGTAATGGGGGCAGAGGTGGGGTGCTGCGTGGGTCACTGATTCAATGGGTGGGTGATTGGGTGGTGGCCTCAGCTTGGGGGCTTGCGCTTTTATGCTTGCAGCTCAAAATGGACGACAGAACCTATCGTTGGATGGGCTGGGAAATTAATGAGCCTAACGAGCTATTCAAGGTTGGCTTTTCGGAATCTCACGAGCTTTGAATTAGGCTTGAGCTCAGCTCAAATTCTAGTCGAGCCTAGCTCGAATCGAGTTGAGCTCGAGTAGCTCGCAAGCTTTCTTGCAACCCACGTGGGAGGAGTCTTGGGGCACAAGGAAGTGGGATGTGATGGGTTGTGGCTTGCGGGCCTATGCATTAGGGAGTTGGGGTATGTTGGGCCGCCTAATGGTTTGGTGTATGAGAGATGTCGGTTTATTTGGCCCATTCGATATCTAGTATTTCAAAACCAAAACTAAAACCAAACACGGAACAAAGAGAAAATTAACACCGAATCAAACACCGAATAAACCAAAATTTTCGGTTTATACGGTTCAGTTCGGCAATGCGGTTTTAGTGACAAATGCCCACCCCTATTAGGCACGCCACAACATGCAGAAAGGACTGCCCTCTATCCACCAGCCACCTCCTATCTGGAATTTTTTTATTTGGCCCTATTGTGCCACCTTAATTTTGAAATTAGCCCCATGTAGTTCAAAATTACAAATCTAGCCCCGTGAAACAACATGTGGCTGACACGTGGCTCCTGCCGTGCCACCCAAGCGCGACAACATCTGGCCACCATGGCACCACCGGTGAGCGCGGCATAGGCTAGCCCGACGCGGCAGGTGGCGGGACCTACGAAGCTGCCGCGCCACCCGACCGTGGCATAGGCCAAGCTAGTCAACCTACCGCTCGGGGGGCACATAGGCAGGGCCGATGCATGTGATTAATTAGCACTTAATTAGTGATATAAATACACACAAGGATGCTGCCGCGGTCCGCTACTACGGTAGCTTTCTACCGTAGTCGCCAAGTGCGGTATGTTCAAGTATAGGGCTAGATTTGTAATTTCGTGCGTATAAGTGCTAGATTTACAAAAAGTGAAGTGTTAAACAGCACTCGAGTGTTTTTTGGACTGAAAGCACTCGGATTTTTCTCCTTTATACGTACCCGCTCCAAAAAAATATGAATGGTCCAAACCACAAAAATGCACTCGTATCCCTCTTTTTCCATATATACATCACATCCAAAAAAATATGAGTGCTCTAAATCATAAAAACACTCAATGCCCTTTCTCCCATATATATACACCCTCTTTAAAAATCCAAGTGATGTAAACTACAAATAAACACTCGTGTTCTCTAACACAACCAAAAAGGGCAATTAATTACAGTGCTATTTGTACACTCACCTCTTCTCTCTGCACGGGGTTCTGTTTTTACCTTAATATTTTACTCTGCAACTTCCAGCGAGCTTTCCTCAAATCCTCACGTCTTCCTTTTCTCTCTCTCTCTCTCTCTCTCTCTCTCTCTCTGATTTGCAAGAAATTTGAGCACTGTGGATTTGAATAGCTATGATGAAGGTTGTCGCCGCCGTGCTCATCCGCACCCTGTCCTGGTGAGCGCCGCCACCAAACGGTTACAGTTACCGACTTACCGTAATTAAATGGTAATACAACCGTAGATTTAACTTTAGCGGTATGCTCTGCTCTCCACCATTTAGGATCTTAAGACTTAGCACCAATTCTGAATATCTTTTTTTGAACGAAAAGGCAGGAGCCCTGCCAAGTTTATTTAAAGAGGAGGATAAACAGGCTCAGGAAAAACAAAGATGGGAAAGACAAGGACGACTCCTGCCCAGACCTAAAACCATAAACATTAGGCCGAAGCAACCAAGTCACAGCTAGAAAGAGGCTAATTAAGAAGAACTTGCTCCCAATGTTGAACCATTTCTTATCTAAAAAAAAGTCTGAATCATTTCATGGTCTTGACCAGTGATAAACTTACATGTGCAGGAGTAGGACAGTATGTTTTCTGGCCGTGAAAGCTTTGAAACTGGGTGTTTCTCGATACATTTCGAGAATCTTGATTATTTTGGATCAATTCTGTAACATCTTACATGCCAATATGAGATATTATTATAAAACATTATCGCAAAAGTAAAGAATAAATAATAAAAGCAACTAAAGAAATCATAAAAAAAATTAAAAGTTTAGAGGTGCTTTATTAGAGAGCTAATGGAAACTGAAATAAATGTTTAAAATATGGATCGGTCCACTTCTAGCCAAATGAAGAATAAATAAAATGACATAAATAGTGATAAGCAACGGTGTTGAAACTCGAGTACTTCTACCCATGCATGTTGCTATCACTCCACTGACATTTCATCTGAGAATGGAAAGAGCAAGCGTGAGATTTGAAAATTTCAGCAAGTACCCAACAACAGTCGCAACACGGTGAGTAAAGAACAAGTAATGCAAGCAAGATATGTAAAGGACAAGCAATGTAAGCAAATAATTGACACAGGTTAAATGCAGTGAAACCAGATTATCGGAAATACTGATAAATGTCCGAGATAGAAGTGACATCATCAATGAAAATAAAAGTAATTATTATTTAGCAAGTTATGACAATGGCACTGACAATTACTCCCATATACCCGGTTATACGAGAATAGCTAGGCACAACGCTGTCCTTGACTGTATAACCGCAGACGGGGTGTAATATCCTGAATGACGAGAGTGTACGACACCTCGTACGTTACCAGGTGGGTGGCAATCTCTCCTATATATGGATAACCGCAGGCCAAGTAACAATCATATTGTTAACATGTTAATTGGTGTGAATTTAAAGGGACTGAGAGAAGGCTAGGAAAACATTATGAGAAGTGACAAGATTTGTTAATGTTAGGAATGAAATGACCTAATACCCGATAGGGGCGATGTGAAATGATAAAGTGGTGATAAGGTAATTGTTATATCATTGGCAGGTTATGTAGTATGAATTTAAGGCAACTAAGAGATGGCGGAGATAAGGCTATGATAAGCGGAAAGATTCGCTAAAGATTTGAAATGGAGAAACACTCGATCCTAATAGATGGCGATGTGAAATGATTATATGGTGATGGAGAATTAGGAATCATTCTAGGAGTATTATAACGTAGCTCACACAAGGTTGTCAACCATCCAGGTTTTATTATGTGATAAATGATTATTAGTCAGATTAACAGGTTTAATATATACACCTGACATGGCTCACATACAATATCATACAATTAAAGGGTCATGGTGTTAAGAAACTAAAACATAGTAGCCCTAATATCAAAAGAGCGATAATAATTTAAACCTAAGTTAAAAAACATTCATACGCTACCCTCATTAACGATTTAAGCATGAATTCTGAAACACTAATTAAAAGCGTGAATTCTGAAACATAATTAAAAGCATGAATTCTACAATATTATTAGCTGAGCATTCTAATAAACCTAAAAGCATTTGAAATAAGATAATCTAGAACATCATGGTAAGAATACAATATTAAAATCTATAACCAAGCAAGCATGAGTGATATGATAATAACCAGACAAGTATTAGTGATATGATATTGATCTGATAAGCTTTAGTGATATGCTAGTAGCCAGATAACTTTAGCGATATGATATTAGCTAGGTAACCTTAATGATATGATATTAGCTAGGTAACCTTAATTATATGATATTAGCCAGGTAACCTTAGCGATATGATATTAGCCAGGCAACTTTAGCGATATGATATTAGTCAAGCGATGTGATATTAGCCAGGTAATTGTAGTGATGTGATATTTGTACTCAATGGCAAGGTGGCAAGTAATCTAGAAACATGTAGCATGTGAAACGAAAAGGTCACATGCATGAGGTACTTGCCTGTCCAGACCGCTACACGAAGGATCTGGAATGCGTAACTGTCCAGACGCTCTCTCAATAGCTGCGTACGAACATACATGGTGGAATGGAAGAGAATCAGATGAGGGTTAAGATAAAATTAAGGATGGAAAAAAATTATTCGGCTGGATGGAAACGCATTCGCTAGAATTTCACCGTGCGAATCGTTGTTCGGCCGGACGAACGACGTTCGGCCAAGCGAATAGTGTCCAGCTGCACGAATCGGCAAAACTCTCGCGCGAAACTGAGTTCAACCGTGCCCAGGTCCACCATACCATGCCGGCCTTGAACACCGACCGCCTGCCAACGCCGGCCACTGCCGCTGCCGGCCTCTATGGCCCGCCGGCGCCTGCGTGCCTCACGGCCCACCGCCGCCTCCGTGCCTCCACGGCCCACTGCCGCCTCCGCCGCCGCCCGCCCACGCCAAGAGCCGCCGCCACCACCGCCGGCAGCTCTGGCAGGCTCCGCCACACGCCCCGCCGCCGCGGCGCCGCAGTTGCTCACGCAGCGCCACACCTCCGTCGCCGGTGCTCCCGCCGCGCCGCCGCCCGCATGTGAACTGACGGGTGAGGGAGAGAGATGTAGATGGGTTTGAAGAGATATAAAGAGATAAATATGGGAGTGGGATAAAGATGGGAGAGATTAGAGATAAGAGGGATTCTTTGAAATGTAATTCTTTTTAGGGTGCTACAAATTTTTCAAATGTAACGTTCGGAACATGTAAATGAGGCTAAAACAAGCCATGTCGATTAATGATTGCATTTGGGGGGATTAAGGGTGAAAACGGGTTTGCAATTCCTACCAGGGGACCAGTAAAATCGGTTTTCACTAGTTACCAGCGAAATTGTTTTCCCTAAAGCTATGAATCAAATAAGCCTCCGCTCCCACACCCAAGCACAGGAGCAGGTTGGATGCCGGCAGCTGCGCGTGGAGCCACTGGACCCGGGCATGACGACCAAACGCTTCACAGCACACGCGCGCGCACCGACGGTTTGCTAGAAAACGCTTCACAGCCTCCCTCAGCCAAACCAAAAGCTCAGGCTAAAGATAGGCTCGGAATGAACAGGCACAGCAGAAAACCAACCACAAGACGCTCCAAGTTCATCATCCGAATGCGTGGACACTGTCAGAAAAATTACAGAAGTGACGGAACTGCTCTTCGGTTCGGTGACCACTCACTTATTCGCGCGCACCGTGTCTCTGTGGGGGATTTCAACTTTTTGCCACTCTTAAGATTGGCCAATTAACTCTGTCACTTACATATGGGCCCACCTGAATCACTGACAACGGGTCAGGGTGGTAAATCTGTTGCCACTCTACTCATAAGAGTGGCATATAATTAAATTTTCCCGCCTCTATGCATCTTCTCGGAGAGGCTCTCCAATGCGGAGTACGACATTTATGGCCACGGCCACGCCCATGTAGGCGACCAGCGCGAACGCGTTCAGGTGCTGCTCCGCGTAGAGCGGCACGGCGTCATCGGCACGTCGAATCACAGGCTCTCTAGGACCGAGTCCCATCCGCCATGCGTCATGAAGCCCCCCACGGTGGCGTGGGCAAGGATATCCTTCTGCGGCATCCTCGTCGGCCACACGAGACCTTTCTCCTTTGTCCTCTCCAAGAACCCCTCTGGGAGAAATTCTACGAAAGCGATTTTTACTGGAGACTTGCCGAATTGGGAAGAAATCAAATTCAAAAGAAATTCCTTGAAAGATTTAAAATTTTGAAAATTTTAGGTTGTTTCATGGGTTACCATTGATGGAGAAGTAGGACGGTCTACGGCTGTCAGGTCTTTCTTGGAATGGAAGAAGCGAGAAAGTTTAACGAATGATAGGAATTAATGGATGTTGTTTTTTAAGCTTAGTGGCAAACGAGTTGTCAATTGTGAAAACATGAGCTGCAACTCAAATAATTAGGTGGGCAGTGAGCTGGTGGCAACGTGGAAGGCGTGTTGAACTACAATCTTCCAACAAACCAACGACACCATCGCTACAGCTGCTGCACTGTCGTTGTCGGATCAGAGGACATGGGAGTAGACGTGGCACTTGGCTCAGCCACGGCCCAAAACACGATGGCCGCTGCCATGTCATGTCGGTCCTGGTTCAGTACTGCGTAGACGGAGGCAATAGTGTCGGTGTCGGTGACGGCCACCATCAATTTCATTCGTATGTACCGCCTTGTTAAAAAAACTGTTCAAATCAAATTAGTTCTGTAAAATATATGAACATGTAAATATTTGTAGAAAAAGTTAAGTTTTCTTGATATTTCATAGATATAATATTGTTGTCTCGTTAAAAACCGTATGTCCCAGAGTAGAATTCCTCGAGTAAGGAAAATAGTTCGGTAACAATATGGGTACATACTAACTACTCCTCAATGTCTAAATCGTTCATGCATGTGGCCGTATGCCTACACGATGTTAGAATCCTCCAATTGATACTTTTGTAACTCTTTAGCCAATTTCTAATTCTTGATGCATATGATTGTCTCCACCATCCTAGACGTATGTGGCCGGCGACCTCCTGCTCCGTTGGTTGCATGATGAGCACGATTACCCGTGTCGAGCAAGGACACGAGGTGACTGACGCCCCAAACGGGAACGAAAATTGCCATGGTCAAGAGGTAGAACGGTCTACGGCTGGAATTTTTTATTTATTTAGCCCCATTATGTCACCTAAATTTAAAAATTAGCTCCATATGGCACGAAATTACAAAATATAGCTTCCTTACCAAGCGCGCAAGAACCAACGGGCGACGCGTGACTCGTACAGCGCCACCTAACTGCGACATGGTGGCCCCACTGTGGCACCATCCCTGATCGCGGCACTGTCTGGCCAGGCACAGCAGGTGGTGGTGCCCACGAGGGTGCCACGCCCCCTAGCGCGGTAGCAAGGAAGGTGTCACGCCCCCTGGCGCAGCAAAAGTACCCTAGCACCTCCCATACAGTCATACACAATTCAATTGAATTATTTAATCTTAAAAGGGGTCTTCTATAGTTTCGCACATAAGAATTTATTTCTTGGTTTCGTCCGGTCATTAATAACTGATTATTTTTAGATAATATTAGATAGAAAGAATGCTCGTAAGGAGTTGTATTAAAACCAGAAAATATAGGCCTACTTGCTATCCACATCAAAATAGATAGAGTTTTCGGAAGAAGCCCGCTAGTGGAGGAAGACCTCCTAACGATAAGAGACATAGGACTAAAAAGAGAGCCAAAAAAAGGATCTTTTGTGTATAATCCTACATAATCTCGGGTCCTGGGCTGACTCATTGGTCGTCAGCGTCGAGATCATCTCGGGTGGGACAGCGCTACAAATGGCGTCTAACGCCATCCTATCTTCGTGGAGCTCGACGCCGCCTGGCTTGATGGCGTCCCACAGGCAGCGAGCTTGAAACTTGATATTCATCAACAATGATCAGTCGTTGTAGTTCGACTTCATCAGCAAAGGGTAATTGACCGAGCCTCCCGCCTCCTTGATCAGTCGTTGTAGTTCGACTTCATCAGCAAATGGTAATTGACCGAGCCTCCCGCCTCCTTGACCACGCGGTGTATAACTAGCCCGCGGTCGTTCCCGCCGCTGCCCGAGGCGTGGCCGCCGGAACCTCCTGGAGTGCGCCCGGGCGGTGACGCTGACTGCCGACGTGGGGAATGTGTGCGGCCTTGAGGCATGAACACGCTCTCAAGTGCATGATCTCGAGTCCAACCCTTGAACCTCGCTCTGATACCAAATGTCCTCGGTGAGCTTTGCCGGCGAGGACCCGAGCTGGAAGAGACGAGCTCAAATGCGAACACACGCGATCACTTGGAACACGAGAGAGATTTTTGTGCTGCTGCGAAGATGCAGCGTTTTCTGGTCTTTCTTCTCCATTAATAATGCAACGGAACATGCAAAGCAGTGAAGACAATACAAATGGAAACTGAAGCTTCAATGCCTCATGACTCAATGCAAAACTAAATGCATATAGAAACTGCCTCATGACTCAATGACTTAATGCAAAAACTAAATGCATGCAGAAACTGCCTCATGACTCAGTGACTCAATGCAAAAACTAAATACATGCAGAAACTCCACGGCCACTGCATGCAAAAACTGAAATAGTAAACTACTAACTAAATGCATGCGTACAAGATTTAACGACCAACACCCAAATGCGTGGACACTGTCAAAGAAAAATTACAGAAGTGACGGAGCTGCTCTTCGGTTCGGTGACCACTCACTTATTCGCGCGCACCGCGCCTCTGTGCATCTCCTCGGAGAGGCTCTCCAATGCGGAGTACGAGGACCCTCCCTCCTCGACGGCCTGCCTGCACGCGGCCTTCATCTCCATGGCCTTCTCCCTCGCCTTCCTCCCCTCTTCGGACCCGCCCATCAGCGTCTTCACGGCTTGTTCCAGCTCCGACGCGTCCACGAAGTTGTTCCTCTTCCTATCGACATTCAAGGCCACGGCCACGCCCATGTAGGCGACCAGCGTGAACGCGTTCAGGTGCTGCTCCGCGTAGAGCGGCCACGGCGTCATCGGCACGCCGAACCACAGGCTTTCCAGGACCGAGTTCCACCCGCCGTGCGTCACGAAGCCCCCCACGGCGGCGTGGGCGAGGATCTCCTTCTGCGGCGCCCTCGTCGGCCACACGAGACCTTTTTCCTTTGTCCTCTCCAAGAACCCCTCTGGGAGAAGCTCATCGAGGTTCGCATCCGAGGGGTGTAGCACGCCGGCTGCCGGCGGGCCACGCAGCACCCAAAGGAAACGGTGCCCGCTGCGCTCCAGGCCGTGGGCTATCTCGTGCGCCTGCGGCGCGCTGAAGAACCCTCCGCTGCCGAAGCAGAGGAGCACCACGGAGGCCGGAGGCTGTGAGTCAAGCCACCGCACGCACTCATGCGGCTGCTCCGCGGGCGGGTTAAACGAGAGCACCGGGCCTATTGGATAGACCTTCGGGGCAATGATTCCGCGCGTGCACCGGCCGTCGGCGATGGCAGCAAGAACGCTCTGCTCGAGCTCGGCCGCCGTGTTAATGATGACGCCGTTGGCTTCCATGAAACGCCTGCCGTGGTACACGAACCAAGTGTAATTCGGGTTCTTCTTGTCCATAATCGGCAACGGGAGGGAGGACGGCGGCACCGGCGGCAGCCCAGGCACGTCGACCATGCCTTCCATCTCCTCGAACTCGACGGTCACCTCCTCATGGAGCGCCGGCAAGCGCAAGAGGAGCGCGAACATCGCGGCGTTGGAGGTGAAGTACACGTAGGCCGGCACGGCGAATTCGCGGGACACGTCGAGCAGCGCCGTGCAGAAGAAGTCGATGACGAGCGCGGTCACCGGGCACATCAAGCCGGAGATGGCCGCCTTCACATGGGGCACGTGGAGCTGTACGAAGCGGGAGACGAACTCCTCGATGCCCACGCAGTCCGTCGGGGGCTCGACGGCGGGAAGGTGGTGAAAGCGGATGTCGAGGCTGGACGCTTCCTCCCGGCGTATGTGGCCGGCGACCTCGGAAGCATCCTGCTCCGTCGGCGGTTGCATGACGAGCACGGTGAGCGAGATGGCGCGGCTGCTGCGGCCCAGCAGTCGCTTGCCGGCGTCGAGCAAGGACATGAGGTGGCCGGAGGGCCAGACGGGAACCAAAACGACGGTCGGGGTTGCCATTGGTGGAGAGGTAGGACGGTCTACGGCTGTCAAGTCTTTCTTGGAATGGAAGAAGTGAGAAAGTTTGACGAATGATACGAGTTATGGATGTTGTCTTTTAAGCTTAGTGGCAAACGAGTTGTCAATTCTGAAACATGAACTAACCAGTGCTAAAGATAAAGATGGCAGGAACCCCCAACAATTAAGGTAGATATCAATCCTAATCAAATATAGATCAAACCAGCAAAGGATAGATCAAAAATATGTTTCATAATTACGTGAGCAGTGAACTGCTGGCAACGAGGCAGGCGTTTTAACTACAATCTTCCAAGAAACCAACCAGACCATCGCTGCAGCCGCTGCAGCGTCGTTGTCGGATCAGAGGACACCGGAGGACCGGCAATTGCAACAGGAAGGTAAACATACATTTTCAAAATCTTTCGTTAGATATTTAGAAATCATTCACTTCAAGAGCAAAATAGCTATAAAGATCATATTTAACAATGTAAATCTAAACAATAATCTAAAACAACGAAGATGCACAAATTCAGCACCTAATAAGTTTTAACTACCACTTGGAGATACAGTCTAACCGATGGACGGTCTAACCAGCCAAAGAGTGATGGTCTGATCGGCTACAAGCCGATTGCCGGTTTGACTCGGACCAAGAATGGTCTGATCACTCTTTTGTTCTCTGAACAGAAAATCAACTTGAGTCCAAACCACTTTTAGTGAAAACTTTAAAATTCATGATCAAATGAAATTAAACTTTGCACACATCTTGTTAAGGGTCATAGGAAAATAATCCATCAAAAGATCACATAGATCTTGGCAAAGTCCTAAAATTTTCTCAAAATATACAATGTTGTACTAAAATCGGATAAATCTCTAAAATTTTATAAACAACTTGCTCGTGGGTTAAATTCATGATCAAATGAAGTTAAACTCATGCATGCTTTTCAAAGCATATGAACCTTAACCCGCTTTGATCTACTTGATTTTCTCAGCATCTTCTTGACCTAAACAGTTTTTCCAAACGCCGCTCAAGCGGCGCTGTTTTATCCAACGAAGTTTTAGGTATTTGACAATCTACCAAAATACGCTCGCCTTAACTCGGTCTTCATCTTCCTTTCCAAGCAATCGCCGTGCTTATCACGTATAGGCGCACCAATAGCTTGCTACGTATTGGCAAGTCTCTTCCACTTCAGTTCCACTGGACCATGCCTCACTTGAACCAACCATATCACTTGATGCAACCCATCGCTCGAACCTTCTATTCAATATTTCTTACTTTCCTTATGCCATACTTGAGCTCAATCATCTCACCCAACATACTTGACCGTTCTAGATCTTGGTTTCTCTATGAGTGTAGTCTCGGTCCTCGTTGTTGAGCATAATTAACTCTAATTTTCTCTGCACATCCAAAAACCAATAAATCATTTTCAGACACAAGTTCTTTACAACTTAACACACATTAGCTTAAATATGTTTCATGCAACATGAATGCACTGACCTAGGATCAATTTACCAAATCCTCAACTAAAATCCTAAATTTCAAAACACACTATCGAAATTCAGAGGGCAGCCAGTTTGATCGATGTGCACGGCCGTTCTGACCAGTTTCATTGGTTTGACGACTTAACAGAGAAGTCTCACTGCTGCACACGGCTGATCTGACTAGTGTCATCGGTTTGACCGTTCAACAAAGCCGGTTTGATCGTTAGGGACTGAAACCAGCAACCTAAAAATTCAAATCTTTAATAAATTTAAATTTTAACTCTACATATATTAATAATGATTCATGAGGGAAAAAATCCGGAATCTTCTGACGTGGTCCCTTGGACGTCCACATCGACTAGCCCCCTTTTTCTCGCTTGAGCTTGAGCTTCTGGCTTCTAGCTTATTTTTGCACTATTCATAATTTCGTCTTTTTCTGAATTTTTTGTTTTTTTAGCTTTTTTGCCGGTTCTTTTTTTCCCGTATTCGTTTGCGTTGTCTGTGATGGGCTAACAAATTTTTATATTTTCAATTTTTAAATTTAATTATGTTGAATAAGTCTCATCATTCTGATGTTTTCAGCCATAAACCACCAAAAATAAGCCGAACTGAACACCACCAAATTGCTTAGCATGCGAATGAGTTCGATGCCACAGCAAACAAGCACGCGCGTATGGATTGTGAGGAATAACAAGGTTTTCCTAGGCACGACTCCAAGTTTGGATGAATGGAAAAGAATTTTCAAGCATGAAGTTGGCATGGTATCCATCGAGCAAAGGAAAAATACGACCAAGAGTAGGTTCGGAGCATCACCTATCTGTCAGACTTCGCTGGAATGATATGCCCTGTCTACTACGCCAAGTTTAGTGGTGAAAACTGCACCACTAGTCCTCCTCCGAGGCATCGCATTCCCAAGTCCCATCCCATATTTGTCAGTACTGAGCTGCACACCTCACGATTGACATCCGTTCATTTGGATTTAAACTTCTGATTTTTAACTTATATTTTATTATTTATAAATTTTATCATAGTTTTTTAGCTTTTTGTGGTTTTTTCTCGTATTCATTTGCGTTTTTTTTAAAATTTAATTACGCCAAATAAACTAATTTTAGCTACAGTGTAATTTCAGATAAATACAATACAATTTCAGTCACAAGTCACTATTTTTCAGTCCAACCAAACATAGGCCTGGACGGCGCAAAACGAATAAATCCTTCGTTAAAACTCAAGCCTTACTGCTACGAAAGTGACTCCAGTAGTCCTCAAGATAAACTCTGAGTAAGCGTTTTTGCGAACGGTCTCAGACCGGGAGCTAGGGCTTTGTTGCTTAAATTTGGTTGAGTTGGCCGAATGTTTATGGCCAGATGTGATCCCGGAGTCTGTCTTAGATTGGGCTGCTGATGATTTAGTCAGTGCTCAGAGTTAATAACGTTTGCTCTACCCTAAACAAAAGAGGACATGTTCTTTTTGGCTGCGGCTTATGGCTTTTGACTGAAATTTTTGAATTTTGACTGTTTGCGACATAGATTACGGAGAGAGATACTCGCTTATAATTTTAGTTGATACAGATGTTAGACTTTTAACGTGCACTACAATTAATTTGTAGATCACATCTTAAAAAAACTCTATTTAAAAGTTAGGTATTGTAATAAAAGCTAATATTGTGACCGATTAGTCAGACAGTCGGTGTCGCCGACTGAACCATCACCAATACAACTACTTTATTTTTTTTACCTGTCGTTGTAGACGTTGACATGATTTTCAATGCACAAGATGTTGATACGATCTTCAATGCACACAGTTGATCATTACTTTTTGTAATTACATATTAGTAAAAATTATTAAAACTATAATTATATGACAGTATTATCGATGATAAATCTAGTGATAATATTTACACATAACAAATCTAAATACTTTTTGTGTACACCACTGGTCAAAATTTTAAAAAGCTGACCGCACGCTCTCTAAAACTAGGTTAAAAAAGAAACGAGGGAGGGAGTATGATCCAGGGTCCATTGACACCATCTAACAAACTAATTGGCCGTATAACGCATGCTAGGAAAGCCGACGTTCTAATCAAAGCTATACCACCGTGGACCCATCTCAACGTCTCCGACTCTCCGTAGGGGCCGAATCGCATGGACCCGCAATGACCACTACGCGGAGGCTCAGCCAGCACTAGTAAGCGGGCTGTTATGCTTCCATCGGTCAGGCCGGCCTGCAAGCAGAGGGGGTGTCCGGCAGGGCATAAATCGGTCGGATTTTGGCAGTCGTTACAGTATCTAACTTTAAAATGAAGTATTTTCTTAAGATGGGATCTACAAGTTAAACGTAGTACACGTTAAAAGCTTAACATATGTACCAACCAAAATCGCAAGTGGGTATCGATCTCCGTGTCAGTATCGTAAATGCACCAAAATTAAAATTTCACCAAAAGAATAGGCATGTCCGCCTCACGGCGGGGCGAGCCTCTGCGCCTATTCTTTATGGCTGTGGCTTACAGTTTTTGATTGAAATTTTTGAATTTTAACTGTTTGCGATAGAGATTATGAAGAGAGATACTCGCTTACGATTGTGGATAGTACAGATGTTGAACTTTTAACGTGTACTATAATTAATTTGTAGACTCCGTTTTAAAAAAATACTCTATTTAAAACTTAGATATTATAACAAAACCAAAAAACCAATTTCAAAAATCGAAAAGAACAGATCCTATGTCACCGCGCCGCCGACGCGCAACAACCATCTCCGAGAAGGATGGCACGCGCGAGCTTGAGCTCGATGGCCTCGTGCGCCACTCTGGCCTCGACGACGAATCGTAAATTGCCACCCGATTTGAGCATCCCTGTGTTCAAGACGACGACATTTAACGAAGACGCCCGCTGATGTGGTGGCGGAGTCCTCGCGTGCGCCCGCGAGCAGCTGCTTGAGCTAGCCCTAGCCCTTATGATTTTCTTCAACAAATAAATAAAACAATTTTTACTATTTTTAAAGCAACTTATCAATATATATTTTTTTAAAATAATTTATCGATTTTTTAATATTCAATTTATTCATACAAACACTTTAATTAGAATTAAAAAACATCAGTCACAACCATAAATCATCAACCACGAGAAGTCGTTTCTTGCAGGCCGGCTGGTACCACTTCCATCTTCATCCCCAGGGGCGGAGCCATACTAAGGGTAAGGTAGGCTTTAGCCTGAGGTATGAAAAATATCTAAATGTACAGTTCAGATAAATTCAGTTCAGTCTAGGTAACATTTTTATGATTCAGCCTAATCTAGATTATTCCACTACAGAGTCCATGACGTAACTAAATTCTGGCGTTGTCACTGTTCATCCGTGCAATGTCTCCGTCACGTATTGTCGTAATCGTACCATTGTAGTATCCTTGTTAATGCAAAGTGGTGAACTCACAAAAATTAACCATCATCGTGAGCCAGTGACCAGTACAGAAAAAAAAAAAGAAAACGCTGTGTTTAACCAAGCACAAGACTGCATTGGTACTGTAGTATTAGTGATAGGACATCTTGATTCGCAATAATAATATAGAAAACACACAAGCAAAAGTTTTATGATTCAAGCATGATCACACTATCAAACGACGCATATGCGCGCAGACAAGCTGCTCGTGCTCGGCTTCACTTCTTCGGGAGCACCGCGCCTTGGTGAAGCGCCTCGGAGAGCCTCTGCAACGCAGCGTGGGATGAGCCGCCCTCCTCGACGGCGTTCCGGCACACGGCCTTCATCTCCGCGGCCTTCTCCCTCGCCTTCCTGCCCTCCTCGCCACCACCCATCAGGGACTTCACCGTCCGTTCCAGCTCCGCCGACTCGACGAAGTTGTCCCGCTTCCTGTCCACCTTCAGCGGCACGGCCGCGCCCATGTCGGCCACGAGCTCGAACGCGTTCAGGTGCTGCTCCGCGTACAGCGGCCACGGCGCCATCGGCAAGCCGTACCACAGGCTCTCCAGCACCGAGTTCCATCCGCCGTGCGTCACGAAGCCACCCACGGCGGAGTGGGCGAGGATGTCCTTCTGCGGCGCCCACGTTGGCCACACGAGGCCCTTACCCTTCGTCCTCTCCAAGAAACCGTCCGGGAGGAGCTCGTCTAGGTTCGCGTCTGTCGGGTGCTCCGACCCGTCCGGCGCGCCGGCGCCGGACTCAGCCGCAGGCGGGCCCCTCAGGACCCACAGGAAGCCGTGGCCGCACCGCTCGAGCGCGGTGGCGATCTCCACCACCTGCGCCGCCTCGAACCAGCCCATGCTCCCGAAGCAGAGGAACACCACCGACGCCGGCGGTTGAGCGTCGAGCCACGCGATGCACTCGTGCGGCGGCTCGGAGGAGTCCTTGTTGGTGGTGCTGCTGCTGCCAAGCGAGAGCACGGGACCGATGGGGTACACCGGTGGCGCGGCGCGCCCGGGCACGGCTCGGCCGTCGGCGACGGCCGCGAGGGGCCCCGGCTCGAGTTCGTCTGCAGTGTTTGCGATGATGCCCGTGGCTTCCATGAAGCGGTCGCCGAGGCGCACGAACCACGTGTAGTTGGGGCTCTTCTTGTCCACCACCGGGCACGGCATGCACGCCGGCGGTATTGGCGGCAACCCGGGCACGTGGACCTCCCCGTCCACCTCATCGAACTCCACGGTGACCACCTCGTGGAGCACGGGCAGGTGCAGCATGAGCGCGAGCGCGCCGCCGGTGGACGACATGAACACGTAGGACGGCACCCCGAGCTCGCGGGCCACGTCGACCATGGGCGCGGCGAACATGTCCAGCACGAGCGCGGCGACGGGGCATGCCATACCCGCGACGGCGTCCCTGACGTGGGACTCGTGGAGCTGGATGTACCGCGCGATGAACTCCTCGACGCCGGCGGCGTCGGCGGGCGGCTGGATGGCGGGGAGGCGGTGGAATCGGATGTCGAGGCCGGAGGCGGCCTCGCGGCGGACGTGCGCCTCGACCTCGGAGGTGGCCTCGGCGGTGGGCGGGCGCATGACGAGCAGCGTGATAGAGAAGGCGCGGCCGCCTCCGAGGAGGATGCGCTTGCAGGACTCGAGCATGGACATGAGGTGGCCAGAGCCCCACTCCGGCAGGAGCACCAGCGTGGGCGCGGGTGGAGCTGCCATTGCTTGTCCAGCTGATTGCACTAGCTACTGGATGGATTGCTATAGCTAGGCATATGATTGCTTTGCTTTAGGAAAATTCGCCGGATGAGCAGTGGCGCTGACGCTTGTACGAAAGAATGGGTACCATCGATAGTGATCGACAGCGTGGTGTGGTAGTGGCGAATTTGGACTTTGGTGATGGTACGAAAATGAGCAGCGAAGGTGCTTTTCATCGGATTTATCTGTTTTTTTTGACGGTTGGGCAAATGTTTAGCCAATTATTAGGGGGAAATCTGACACGAAAAGAAAATGATGTCGGAGGCATGCATGAGAATTCAAAGCCGTCGCGATAAACAAATGGTGCCGTTGGAGCGACGCTGCGCCGAGTTAGACCAGCGGACTAATGCGTGGATTTGCCCTGGTTTTTCGGTGCTTTGATTCGCTTGCTTTCTTTAGTGGTAGTGCAGTTCCAATTGTTAAAGAAACCTGGATTCTGAGTTTGAAGTTTTGGATTATGGTAGATATTTTATCACTAGGTTATAAATAGGGAGTACTGTTGGATATTTTCTAAACGAAATCAGAAAAGAAAGTAATAAAGAAAAACCAGGAGTTCTTTCTATCTCAATGTATTTTCAATCTACTATTTCTATCTCTGATTATTGATATGGTCTTGCATAGCAGAGGAATCGACCCTAATTGGGTCGCAGCGATGGTTCCTCAACACATTATCAGCACGAATCGCTTCGGTGAATTGAAAGCTAATCATCGAAGCATTAGTAGATTGAATTGTCTATATCTAGATCGCTCTAAATTCACAGATTTCGCTTTCTAGATTATTTTTCTACGGCGCAAATTCGCTCTAATCTACCGCGAGTAGACTTGAAGTCGTCGGCACAAAGTTGATCGGTAGATTACATGAAAGAGTAGATGTTGATTGCGCCATAGATTGAAAAAAAGAGAAAAAAAGAGTAAAATTGCGCACAGCCGGCCCCGTACGGGTGCCGTGCGTGAATCCAGCCACCGGCCTCCTCTTGCCCTACTGCCAGCCTCTCCTGCCGCCTGTCGCCGCTTGGGCGCCGCGTCGCCTCCGCCCCAAGACGGCCGCCCACGTCGCCTCGGCCCCGCCACGCGGCCGCGTCGCCTTGGGCCCCACACGGCCGCCCGCATTGCCTCGGCCCCAGACGGCCGCCATCGCATCGCACGACGACCACGCACACCGTACCGACCGCCACTTCGGCTCCGGGACTGCATGGCCGCCCGTACACACGGCTCAGTAAGACGGTGCTCGCGCTGGCAAATTTCAAAGCGTCGCGCCCGCTGCTATGGTGGCTCCTTCGCCATAGGAACAAGGGTAGGGGAAACCCTACTCCTTGAAGTTTTGATGCCGGCTGCAGAGGCCGGATGGGCCAAAAGAGCTAATGGGCCGACAACACGGCTCGGATGGGAGGCGTCGGCAAAGTTGCAAAAAGCTCCCCGAGAATTCCAAAAATTACGAAAGGGCCTTCAGATTTTTCATACGGGTTCTGAATTTTGCAGAAAGACCCTAAGAAAACAGAAAATTATGCAAAAATTTCTCTGAATTGAAAATTTGCGTATAGGCCGTAGAAAATTGCAGAATTCACTGAAATTCATATTCCGACATAAAAGGGCCTCGGGAATTCAAATTTTGAATTATTTTTAGTATTTGAAGTATGTTTATTTCTGTCATTATTATTTTCTATGTTTTCTGTATTTATTTACCATTTTGATTAAACGTAATTATTTAAATTGACTTTAATCACCGAAATTAACAGTAAAATTTATAGAAAATACATAGCAAATTCTGGAACATTACGAGAATCTTTTGTACTATTATCGAATTTATTTACCTGCAGTAAATTTATCCCATGCATATTTACCGACAGTAAACTTATTTATTCCTTTCATGCACATGTAGATAACAAGCATCATAAACCGGGAGTTCGAGGAGCTGGCCTAGCATGGCCAAAACTACTTGACTTGGGCTTCCGATGTCGACATAATACTTGGAGCCAAAATACTCTGCACTGACACTAGGATTAGTGCACCGCAAGATGCCCAACCTACCCCTAAGGAAAATGATCAGACACTTCACTTCCTCAGACATCATCTCTGTCTCACTCTCAAGAATGAGTACATGGCAGACAAGAGCACGCTAGCATTATGGACTGCACTTAAGAAGCAGTTCGAGAAGCAATTATCGTCAAGGCGGCTACAAGGAATATGCCGAATTGATCGATATGATGTAGATTACAGAGGCTCAGGACGAAGTTCTCCGCAAGAACTATGTCACACAGCCGCCTGTGTGCACCGCTGGCCGTGAAACCAACGGTGGAAGCTACAAGGTGTGAAAGCGCATGATAAAGAAAATGGGAAGGAAGGGTAAGGCCACAGCCCAGAAAGGCAAGTCAGATGCTCCACATAAGAACAAGGCAAGCAAGCCAAAGCGGGATGGCAAGCCCTATGGTCAGCAAGACCAAACTTACTACAAGTGTGGCAAGTGGGGGCATTGGTCGCGAATCTGTAAAGAGCCGCAGTATGTCATCGATGTCTTCCAAGCTCAGAAGAAGAAGGATGGCAAAGAGCAGTATGGAACTGACTTTGCATTGTTGAGGGGGAGAGTTCCGAATAGCTGCCTGCGCTGATAGAGGTTGAAACCATTCCTGCAGCAGCATCCCCTTTTGACCTTGCACCTACCACCGCCATGATTTCTCTCGAAGAGCATATTACCCCCGAGAAAATAGCAGATAAAGTCTCTCATGTCTTAGCAGATTCAGTCTAATGCACAGAATGCATTTAGACTTTAATTGTCATTTACTTTTGTGTGAAAGAATACGGTAATAGTTTCCATGTTGAAACTGAAGAAGAGTACGGTAAGGAATACCTATTCATTACGAAGCACGAAGCAAATGGAAAAAGGGTATTAGAAAAACTTTATTCATTAGAAACTGGGCTATACCACACTAACATCAAGGCACCTGCAGGCAATACTGCCCTAAAAACAGTATTTAGAAGCTCTGAACTTTTCTATCTCTAGCATGATAGATTATGCCACCCAGGTCTTAGAATGATAAGAAATATAATTAACAATTTACAAGAATATAATATTAATGTAAAGAATTTTTTGAATCATGAAGATTTTGTGTGCTCTATATGTGCCACAGGGAAATTAATTACTAAACCCTCTACTCTGAAAGTGAAGGATGAAGTCCTGCATTCCTGGAACGCATCCAAGAAGACACCTGCGGTCCCATATAGCCACTATCAGGGCTATTTTATTATTTCATGGTGCTCATCGATGCTTCCTCGAAATGGTCGCACGTATGTTTATTGTCTACAAGAAACCATGCTTTCGTAAAGTTGATCTCACAGATAATTCGCATTAGAAATATTTTTCCTGATCATCACATAAAGTCCATCACAATGGACAACGTCGGAGAATTTACTTCAAAGGTATTTGATGATTACTGCATGGCAATGAGAATTACAGTTGAGCATTCTATACTGCATGTCTACACCCAAAATGGTCTAGCAAAGGCATTAATTAAGAGAATTAAATTTATTACCTGACCACTTTTGCAGAATTGTAATTTACCAGCTACATGTTGGGGACACGCAGTCCTGCATGCAACAACTCTCACTAACTTTAGACCATCGGGCTACAACATCGATTCACCTATGCAACTAGCGCAAGGGTCAGCATCGAAAGTTTCTCATCTCTGGAGGTTTGAATGTAAGGTTTATGTACCTATACCCCCTCCATAGCATACTGCAATAGGTCCTCTCCGAAAGACTGGCATATACATTGGTTATGAGACAGCATCCATAATCAGATATTTAGAACCCATGACAGGAGATTTGCATAATGCTCGCTTCGCTGATTGTATATTTGATGAGGATAATTTTTCAACATTAGAGGAATAAATTAACCCCTTGATGAAAAATATCGGAAAATTACATGGCAAGCTACGGGAATCCATGCGCATGACCCGCGCACTAGTGAAACAAATAGAGAAGTTCAGAAGATCATTGATTTGCAAGCATTAGCAAATAAACTGCCTAACCACTTTAGTAATTTGAAGAGCGTGAACAAGTCGCATGTACCTGCACGCAATGCACCAGAGAGAGTTGAGATACCAAAGAAAGTTGAAGGTATCTCTAATCTCGTCCAGAGGCCTCAGAATAAAAGGACGAGAACTCCAGCCCCTTGAATTCTAAGTAACCGGGGACACCAGATGAAGAAGGGTAAGAAGGACTTGGCACAACCAATCACTGAAGTTCCTCAGAACCAGAAGGGGCCAGTTGAGACCTGGCACCAGTATGACACCTTCGGTAAAGGGCATACCGGATTTGAACATTCCCTTGAGGGAGAAATTAACATGAATATGTACGCACACATCGGAGCTGAAAAACTAAAGTGACTTGCCACCGCAACTGGAAGAAGCAATGAGCAAGTAGAAGCACAAGAAGAAGTAACTCATGATGAAATAGCTATAAATTATATGCGCACGGAAGAATCTATGAATAGTACAATAACCAATGTTGATATCTATTTTGCAAAGAAAATTGTCACAATCATCGATCTCGATCCAGAGTCTGCATCGCTCGCTAAATGTAAGAAAAGATTATATTGAGAAGATTGGAAGAAGGCAATAGAAACAGAATTACTATCTCTGAACAAAAGAGGGGTGTTTTGGCCCGTAAGCCGCACACCTCCCATGTGCACCCTGTAGGGCATAAGTGGGTATTTGTTCGAAAGAGAGATAAAAGAAATGAAGTTGTAAGATATAAAGCAAGGCTTGTTGCACAAGGTTTCACTCAACGTATAGGAGTTGATTATGAAGAAACCTACTCCCCAGTCATGAGTGGAATCACCTTTAGATATTTAATCTCAATGGCAGTAAACCTGAACTTAAAAATAAAATTGATGGATATGGTAACTACATACCTTTATGGAAACTTAGATTCAAAAATTTATATGAAGGTACCTGAAGGTATCCCTGTCCCAAACCAAGACAGAGAAAATAGAAATCTGTACAGTGTGAAGCTTATGAAATCATTGTACGGACTCAAGCAATCAGGCATGATGTAGTATAATCGCTTAAGCGACTTTCTATGCAAGAAATGCTACACGAATAATGACGATTGTCTATGTGTATTTATACGACGATCCTAGAATGAATTTTGTATAATCTCAGTATATGTAGATGATCTGAATATCATCAGGACCATAGAAGACATAAAAGAATAATCAGTACTGCATACTAAGTTATGTGAAAATCTTGCAGATTTATTAACTAAGTCACTCTTAGCATCTAGTTTTGAAAGATGCGTACGAGGATTGAACTGATGAGACATAGGGAAGTGCAAAGTTCAAGAGGAGATTTTTCTCAAGGTCGTTATTAAAACTTGATCATGAAGATCGAGTACCGAAAGAACAAATCCTAGAGATTAAATAAAAATTGGGTGGATTATACTCTTTTTTCCTTGACAAGTTTTCGTGAAGTTTCGCAACCAACGTTTTTAATGAGGTAATTCGTACAACGCAGCATAACATGTATCATGTACCCTTTCTCCAAATTTTTTCCACTAGATTTTTACAGAGTTTTGATGAGGCATGAACGTGTTGGATGAGTGCCCAAGGGGGAGTATTAAGAAACCTGGGTCTGAGTTTGAAGCCTTGACCCATGGTGGACACCTCACCAGTTGGCTATAAATAGAGAGTATTGTTGGCTATTTTGTATACGGAATCAGAAAAGAAAGCAATAAAGAAAGATCATGAGTTGTCTCTATCTCTCTGTGTTTTCAATCTACTATTTCAGTCTTTTGTGATTGATCTGGTTTTGCATAGCAGAGTAATCGATCGAACTGGTCGCTAGTGACGGTTCCTCAACACCAATAAAGGTGGATTTTTTTAGACTGATGGTTTATAATTTAAGGTTTAAATATTTAAATTATGGCTGTTCGTGAGAAACAGTACGCAAAAGGAAATAACCGTTTGCTATTTTGGCCGGCACAGCTAAACTCAATATACTTTTACTATAATTTTTATATTAATCCTGTCTTAAAAAAACGTATCGTTTAAAAGCCAATTACTATAGACAATACAATCTTAAGACAAACAAAAAAGCTGAAATGAACCGAGCCAAAAGTGGATCGCGTACGACTAATTGAAAATCAATCACGCAGGCATACATATCATATAGCACTGTTTTTTTGAAGCTACGGTTGATAGCTTGGCCGATAACTTTCGGCGCACGTCCGGAAGCAAAGGCAGCTCACGCCCCAGACCAGAGCCCACCTCTTCTCTTCGCCACGGCCATCGCTGCAACTCGCGACCGCGTCAGTCCCAACAGCCCACGAGTACGTGCGTGCGTTGCCTGACCAGTGTGCATACGCATAGCACCGCATGATAGCCTGGCCCATACAAGCCTAGCGGAGCCGCCCATAAGGTGCCCACACGCTGCGCGCGCCGGGGGAGGAGAGAGATGGATGGATCAGCGCCGCTGACCGACGCAACCACGCAGGTTGGAGCTAGGGAGCGGAAATGTTCTGACTGTCCATTCGTCTGCTTTAATTTGGATATAATTCGAAGCTTATTCTCATATATCTATAGTTTTTTACCGGATATGGAAACAGAGTCGGATATTTTCTATCTGATACAAAAACGAATTCGAAAAAATCATTATCCGACAGATACGGAGCTATCCGAGTATTTTTCCGGATAGTTATATCCGGTAAGAACCCTCCGTCCCGAGTCTCAGCTATGCTATTGCTATACGCGGAAAGTGAAACGTGCGGCGCCCATCTCCTCGACTCCTCAGAATCTCAGATCCGCTCGACTCTCCTTCTCCCACAAGAAACAGTAGTGGTGGCGCCGTCGCCTGCCTCTCCTCCCCCATGGACCGACGCCATCGTCACCTGCCTCTCCGTCCCCACGGACCGCCGCCGCTTTCGCCTACCTCCGCCCCCACAGATCGGTGCTGCCGCCTGTCTCTTGCCCCACGAATCGGCACCGCCTTCGCCCACCTCCGTCCTCACAGATCGGTGCTGCCGCCCACCTCCTCCCTCCTCACGAACCGACGGTACCACCGCCGCCTCTCCGCCCCCACGGACCGGTGCCGCCTTTGCCCACCTCCGCCCCCACAGATTGGTGCTACCGCCCGCCTCCTCCCCCATAGACCGCGCCGCCCGCGATCGCCCCTCTGGACCGCCGTCACCGCCCGCCTCTTCGCCCCTACAGGCTACAGATCGCCGTCGCCTTCGCCCGGATCTTCCAAAAGTCATTGGGTTTATTTTCTTATATATTTCTCCATTTCTTATCTCCAATATCACTAGTAATCCAGAGTCTCCATAAGAATCTTTTTACAACTATCCATTAGTTCTCTACCATACAGCCCTGTATTGATTCCTGAGAACAAAAGTCACATTAACAATTATAAGTGATCATATTCCCGAGGATAACAGAGAACGATGAAAGAAAAATCCACATTTGGTGCAAAATTAATGAAGCTAAATATAAGAAATTCATTTTCCATAAATATACACTGTATTTTGTTCAGATACTCCAATAGCACATATGAACATATATATTAATTGACTGCTAAATTGGAGTGTTTCAGTAGAGATGTGATAGAGAGGGTTCTTGTGGCATAGCGAATACTGTTGTGCTTGTATGCTTTGATCTCATCATCCGAACTTTGCTGGAGTGTTTCCAGTAGAGAGATGTGATAGAGAGGTGTTGTTCAACTTTGATCTCATCATCCGGCCTTTACTGGGACTTCCTACACCTTCCTAATGACCTTTTGAGCCTTACTGTAGTATTTGAAAATAAGCAAGTCCGTTATATAATATTGTTAAGAACTTATTTCACGATGCCAAAATTTCCTAAATTTCAACATTTTACTTCTCATGCCTGTACATATATATCCGTATTCGCTCCTTTTGCGCCCTAGCTGAAGCGCCTGGACACGCCGAATTGCCGGATCCGGGCGTCCACCACGGGACGGGAGGAGGGACGCGCACGCGCTCACCCCAATTCCGAACGCATCGACCAATAGTAATACGCCGCCCGCTCCTCCCGCGAGTCACCACTGCCTATAGCTATAGCCGCCGGTAGCGCAGATGCATGCCCCTTGCCACCCTGAGGTCGCTAACCGTCGCCACGGTCTGTTAGTTTGTCCCCTGTAATATCTCCTAGCCGTTGTCCTGTCGTTTTCAGCTCACGACCTTTCAGCTGAGAAGCGTTGCTTGCACTCTAAATCGCTGTACCTTTTTTCCCCTATGCTAATACATCGACGCTAAACAACTAAATTTTATAAAAAATATTGTGCTTAAGGGAAACTATATATTGGCAAAACTTGAGATTTTCTGTAACTAGGGTAAGAACACCTGATGAAGTGTGTGATTTGCTCACCTCCAGTTGTGGGCTTCTGGGTTACTGCACATGGAATCTATTTTTAGGTGATGTTCTAAAGTGTATTATAAATAACAGGGGCACCATGGTGCGCAGGCTCTATGATCAAGACTTTCCATCCATGATTGATTCAGCATGCTAAACCAATGACTTCCTTTCTAAATTGACGCCTTTTCGAATTAATGAATGTTAACGGGTTTGCCTGATATATTATATATCATTGCACTTACATGTATCTAAAAGCAATTTAAAGACAGAGATACTTGATGTTTAGACATTATGGTGCCTCATTTTAGAGTCATATATATAGATAATGATGATGATCGTCAATCAAGTATATACACTTCTTGAGTTAAAAAAAAAGTATATATATATGTATGTATGTATGTATGTATGTATGTACATATGTATGTATGTATGCTTCTCTTTTGTTTCTTTGCGGGATACATCTGTAATTCTGTATTAATTATATGCTTCTTTGCACGTCCTTAGAAAACTAAAATGTACACTTCTCTGCACGTACTGAAAAAAAATTTCTCTTAAAAAAGTATACAGAAGTAGGATCGATTAATTATTGAGAGAGGTTCAGCACGCATGCATGCACATAAGACGGCGTTTAATTTAGTTTGCTGGTGTGACAGTATACCTAAATCTTAACCATTAAGTAATGAACGCTCGCCGGCATTACCATAAGATTCGTCAGAACTGCCAAACTTGACATTTGCCTGCATATTTTCGTCATTCTCGTATATAATACGCTTCGTCAGGCAAGTACGCGCAAGCCAACTTGACGAGGACGTGTTGATATTTTTGTTCATGCGATTAATACAATGTGTATGTCAGCATCGATCGAGCACGAAGAACAGTTCGTATCCACAAGGCGTTTCACCGATCACATGGGGACTGACAGTGAAGGGGCCAAGAGGAGCGATTAAGCGTAATGAATTTGTTGACTCCCGTAGCAGCCCATGCATGACCAAACAGGCCACATGTGGATCGAATGGTCCAAATCAAAAGTCCACTTATCCTCTTTTTTCTTCTCTCTCTAAACGGTTCTAGCACGACATATTTCTGTACAGTTTAGACGGCATGAACCCGTCCGTCATCCGTGCACATGTCTGGATTTGGAAGAGCACAGCTGCACAAGGCCGTGTGCACCGAGCACTCAAGGTCAACGATGCGGTGGCACTGGTATACTGGTATTATACTATCGAAATGGCTAGTCTGCCAAGCACTCCTGCTAGAAATATCAGATCCAGCAGCACCATCGCGAGCCATCCCATTCGTGGTCCGCGTGATGGCAACTGTTGGGGCACGATCCGAGCAACTGTTAGATAATTTATGGCCATTAAATTTCTAATTCAATGATTATAAGTTTAAATGATAGTTAAGAGAAAAACATCTGAGTGATGTTTATCGACATTGTTTGAAATATTGTCAGCAATGAGCTAGCTCGCATATATCCAGCACAAAAAAATGCGTGTGGGCTTCCCAGGGCTTTCTAGTTTTGGCATACATCACACGAGAAATTGCTTGTTTTCCCATCAGATCAGAGTGTGATTTGAAGCGCCCTCGCACGGTTTTGAGCGCAATTATGCAATGCATTTGTAGTATTGATTGATAGAGTGGAAAGCAGTGGGGACGAGATCCATTTCGGCCAACAAGCCCGCGCCGCGCACGCACCTCTCCTCCCATTTCCCCACCACCGCTGCCCGCAAGGCAAGAAAACGGAGACGAACCAAAAACTTCACACCAAGCCTGCCTGCCTACCTGCCTATCTCACCTCCGCATCACACTCGTTGGTCGCCAGCCAGAGCCGAGCGGCGATCGATCGCGAGTGGCACCACCACACGCCACGAAAGCCAAGCTCCCCTCGGGCGGCCAACATGTCTTCGGCACCGCTGCTCGGCGCCTGCGAGCACGACGGCAAGGGCGCCGAGGCTGCTGGGGGAGAGCGACGGCCGCGGTGGCTGGACCGCGTGGTGGACACGGAGGAGGCGTGGGCGCAGCTGCAGTTCGCGGTGCCCATGATCCTGACCAACATGTCCTTCTACGGCATCCCGCTGGTGTCCGTGATGTTCTCCGGCCACCTCGGCGACGTCCACCTCGCCGGCGCCACGCTCGGCAACTCCTGGGCCACCGTCACCGGCTACGCCTTCGTCGTACGTGCTATACGCTCTCTTGCTACACCAATCCATTAAACCCCGCATGCATGCATGATGCATATCATCGCAACGTACACGCCGGCCGGCCGGCCGGGTCCCGCATGTATGTCTAGCTGTGCCTGCTTGCATACGCAGTTAATACGCGTAATAGTGGTGATAATAGCACGTCCGTTTCCATGATTTAGCAGTTTTTTTCCCTTAATCATGATATTTGTTTGATGTTTGTGGCGCTGTCGTCATTACTCGGCAGCAGGACCAGCAATAAATGGCACAGAAAATGGGCAGGGTGACGCGAATCAGATTGGCGTATTCAACGCTCGTGCTAGGGTGCACTGTTACTATTGTAGCGATGGATCTTGCACGTCGCTAGGAATAACCACATGCACGCACATTTTTTTAGACCCGTTCATTTCGGTTTGCGTTTCTGAATTTTGACTTATTTTTTTTATTTTTTAAATTTTATTTTTTCTGATTTTTTAACTTTTTTGTTTGTTCTTTTTTTTTATTCGTTTGTATTGTTTGTGATGGGCTAATATGTTTTTTAATTTTTAAATATTAGTTACGTCAAATGAGCCACCATTAGATAGATATAATTTCAGTCAACTACAGTACAATTTTAGTTATGAACCAGCTTATTTCAGCTCATCCAAACGGCATCTTAATACCAAAACACCGGAGAGAGGTGCATAAGTAGGCCGTACCGCGTACATATACGAACGCTGGAGCTAGCGTTCGCTTCCTCCAAAACTAAATTAATTAAAGAAGAAAGTAGAAATGGATGGTACACACGATCGATTCCGGGCATCACATCTATATCAAGCTAGACCCTGTGATCCAATTCTCCACACACCACGAACACACAGCTAGCGACGCCAAGACGTCGCTCCCTTCTCCTGGCCATTAGCTAGCGCACGTCTCGCTCGTACGTCCACACCGAGCCGATTGCTTCCTCTCATATCAACACGAATTCTCATATCAACACGAATCCGCATGTAGTAGTAGTAGTAGTATTAGTATTTACCTCTACCCGTGTACACATGAAATGTAGATGCTGCCAAGCATGACAAAACAATCGTTGTTATCCAGACGTCGATCGCGACGACTTGGAGGTTGCTTGTCTCAGCTAGGTAGAGGACGAGCGGGTAGGACCGGTGCCGTCGGGAACTGCGGCTGCTAACGCGAATTGATTTCAAGCATGGCGCGCGCACGTCGCTTCCGTTCCGTGGTTGGGAGGAGCTAGCCCGGAAGCCTTCCTCCTCTTCCTCGAGCGGCTGTAGTGGTAGGCCCTCTTCGTTCGTTGGTTCTTTAGCACCACCTGTTTTTTAGCTTGTTATCTTTTGGCTTAAAATTGTATCGTAGTAATTATTGATTTTTTCCTGAGTTATTTAATTAAAAAAGTAAAAATAATATTATATATTTACAAACAATGTAAAAGAAAGGAAAGGAGTATTAAAAAACAAAATAAAACCCTTAGCCAGCGCAATCTTCTTCCCGGCCGGCCGTCCATTTCTAGAAGCCCCGGCCCTCTCGCGACCGTAGCCACGAGTTGTTCGCGCGTGCGTGTGGCAGGAAGATGGGGAGCGGCTTGGCACGTACGTACGAACTTGTCTGATCGATGGAGAGTACTAGTAGTACTGGCTTGCTACCTACTGCAACGTTTCTGACTGCACGGACCTGGCTACTCATTTTGATTTGAGTTTTTAATTTATTTTTTATGATTTTTAAAATTCGTTTTTTCTAGTTTTTTTTGAGTTTTTTTATCGTTTTTTATTCATTTATATTGTTCGTGATGAGTTAACTTATTTTTTTATTTTAAAATTTTTTAAATTTAGTTACACCAAATAAAGTACTATTGGCTATAGCATAATTTTAATCAACTATAGTATAGTTTTAGCCATAAACTAATTTATTTTAACCTAATCGATCGGCACCTTATAGGGTCTGTTCTTTTACCGCAGACTTATGACTTTTACTGAAATTTTGAATTTTGGTGTTACGTTCTGATTACGGAGAGACAGATACTCACTTGCGATTTTAGTAGGTACAGATGTTGGGTTTTTAACGTGTAGATCGTTTAACCTGTAGACCTCGTCTTGAGAAAATACTCTATTTAAATGTTAAACACTATAGTAAAAACTAAAAACTATCAGCTTTTAAAGGAAAAAAAACAGGCTCATAGTCACGCCACCGCGCTGGCAGCCAAGTGGTGTGCTGATGGCTGAACGATCAAATGCCAGGAAGTCGTCGGTCTCCATAAATATCCCTGGAGATGCGGTACAAAAAAGTCCCGGCCGGGGGTCAGGAGCTCGGAATTCCTGTGCGCCGAATATGGAGCTCACAGGCTCTGAAAACTTTTGGTGCTCGAATTAGTCGCGATACAACTACTAATTCCCGAGTCGGTCGTGTAGGTAATAATATGCATAATCCTTTTTTATTACGAGAGTTGCACCACTAGTAGTACTACTGTAGTAATAGGCAACTTGTATCCAATAAAAAAGCACAACTTACTTACTCCTTCTGTTCAGAGATATACGATGTCTTAGAGAACGTATATGCAAAAAAAACTATTTTAATTGTTTATATCAAAATGATATCATTAGGTTAGTCATAAAAAATATTACAATACTATAATAATGCTATATCTTTTGAATATCTTATATAAAATATAATTGTCAAAGTTGCATACTAAAAATCCACGATCAATGACCATAAATGATGGTAGGTCATCCGAGAGGAACACGTGCTAGCTAGAATTAGACGTATGTGAAATCTTCAGAGACACGTTTCGATCGGCACATGCGAGCAGCGCGATTCTTTTTAAATAAACAAAAGAAAAGAGCTCGATTAAGGAGGAGAAGAGGAGCAGCACGATCTCAATTCTCATTGGATCTTGACCAGCAGATAGTAGTGCATGCCCCTCCCAACATCTGTGCGTGAGGTAGACTTAATGAGGTAGACTTAAGTGTTTTTCTATTAAATAGCACTTAAATTTAGATTCAATAGTTAAAATCATTTTATTTTCTCCTCTTTTATTTAAGTACTATTTTGTTAAGTAGTACTTAATTTTTTAGATGTTGAATATATATTCTTCCATCCACTAGCTTGCTCATTAGTTATTAACATGTGATGTGATATATTGAGAAATACTTTAATACATATTATTCTTTTATTTATGGCCTTCTTATATCAATTATATACTAGTTTTTATGTAAATTAAATTATGTAAAAATGATATAATAATTTGTAAAAAAGATGAACAAAACAAACTATAAGGAACACAACAAAAAATTATACAAAAATCCTACTTGGTCGTTTAGGTTATGGCTCCCAACGACACTAAACAAATTGATTACTCTCTTATAGCATTGTTGATACAAAAAAAAATCACAAAGTCAAAACCATAAAACACAAACAAAATAACATCTAATAAATAAAAAAATAAATGCTCATAAACAAATAACACTCGAGTATTATTAAGTAAATTTATATTTTTTTTTTACCTTTCTGTTTTCCCAAACCGCTGAGCCTGCAATGAGTGGAGATTGTGCTGCTGTGGCCGTCCAGCTGCACCAACCGCAGCAGGACGGGACATGCAGCCTGTGAGTACGAGAGTCATCTTCCTATGCCATCCATGGTTTGTTGAACGGATCGTTAGAAAGGCGATGTCTCGTCACTTCTATGATTTTCTGAAACCGACAGCGCACTTTTCAGATTGCTTGGTCGTGCTTTTGTTGATCGCTTCGCGCGGTGTTCGTTTACGTTGGTCATGGAAAGCTGAAGATTACTTTAGACGGAAATTCTGATATGGATATTTGATTTCGAATCGAACTATTCTGTGACCAGTTCAGCACGTTTGCTGGGGACATATACATGCCTGTAACACGAACAGTTAGTTTGTTTTAATATCCAGCTTTACTAATGCACATTTAAAAACTGATTATAATTATCGAGAAACCGTCGCTGATGAGTCTAGTCCGATTGATTTCTTATATGTAAAGAGATAGATCAATTACAAGATAATAAAAGATTAAACACAAAGAGATATGAGAACTCCTTTTTTTCATTGCTTTTTTCCTTCTCTAAGTATAAGATTTAATAATTAGGACTCCCTATTTATAGATTAGTGGAGAGGTGCTCGCCATGGGCCAGACAATATAGACCCAGATTTCCCAACATTTCTCATTGGGCATTCATCCGATATGTCACAGCAAATATAATTCCATAGTCTGTCACAGCCAAGAGTTAGCCTAGTTCGTAATTATATTTGTACTTTCTGACGCGAATGATGTCGCATCTGATCCTCACGTAGCTCGCTAGTTAGTACTAGTTACATGCAACGCAATGCGATGCTTAATAATTAAGCTTGCAAAACTGATGGTTTCAGACCGGCCTGAGCGGCGCCCTGGAGACGCTGTGCGGGCAGGCGTACGGCGCCCGGCTGTACCGCATGCTGGGCCTGTACCTGCAGTCGTCGCTGATCATGTCGGCGGCGGTGTCCGTGCTCATCTCCGTCCTGTGGTGCTTCACGGAGCCTCTGCTGCTGTGGCTGCATCAGGACCCCGAGGTGTCCCGCGCGGCCGCGGCGTTCGTCCGGTTCCAGGTCCCGGGCCTGTTCGCGTTCTCCTTCCTGCAGTGCCTGCTGCGGTACATGCAGACGCAGTCCGTCGTCGTGCCGCTCGTCGTCTGCTCCATAGTGCCGTTCTCGCTCCACGTCGCGCTGACGCACCTGTTGGTGAACGTGCTCGGCCTGGGCCTCGCCGGCGCGTCCGTCGCCATCTCCGCCACGTTCTGGCTCTCCTGCCTGATGCTGCTGGTGTACGTGCTGCGGTCCGCGGTGTTCAGCGAGACGTGGAAGGGCTTCTCCGCCGACGCGTTCAAGTACGTGCTGCCGACGCTCAAGCTCGCCACGCCGTCCGCCGTCATGGTCTGGTCAGTACGTACATATATATACGCATGCGCGCCGTTTTTTCTTGATGTGCGCATGCACCGTCACGGACGTCGATCGTTTCCCCTGTTTGGTATGGCTGGATGTAACGTGACGTTTTTTTACCGCATGCAGCTTGGAGTACTGGGCGTTTGAGCTCCTGGTGCTGATCGCCGGCCTGCTCCCGAATTCCACGGTGAGCACGTCGTTGATCGCCATGTGGTATGTCACTCTAACGAGCTTAGCTTCAGTATTCCATCATATGTGTACGCCATGAAACAAAGTACTGACCGACTCGAACGAAATGCAGCTCGAGCACGGAGGCCATTGCCTACATGATCACTTACGGGTTCAGTGCCGCTGTGAGGTACTGCCCAGTTTCAGAGCTCAGACAAGCCAATTAAGTTCTTCTGCCGTCAGCTTGAGTTCCTGCTTCTTGTGTTTATGGTGGTTAAACTGCAATATTGCGTTTGCTCTTTCACCTTGCAGCACCCGAGTGTCGAACGAGATCGGGGCCGGGAACGTGGGCAGGGCGAAGAACGCGGTGACGGTGACGATGAAACTGTCGGTGTTTCTTGCCGTCTCCTTCATCCTGCTGCTGGGCTTCGGCCACGACCTGTGGGCGAGCCTCTTCAGCGGGAGCGCTGTGATCGCGGCGGAGTTCGCCGCCATCACGCCGCTCATGATGATCTCCATCGTCCTCGACTCCGCGCAGGGTGTCCTTTCAGGTGAGATCAGCTAGCTAGATCATTTCTCTGTTACATACATACATTTCACAGATAGAAATTAGAGATTACAATGGAAACGCGTTGTTTGTGGCATGGCATGTCAGGCGTGGCGAGGGGCTGCGGGTGGCAGCATCTGGCGGCGATGACAAACCTGGTGGCGTTCTACTTCATCGGCATGCCGCTGGCCATCCTCTTCGCCTTCAAGCTCAAGTTCTACACCAAGGTAAGTAATGATCAATCAACGATATCAGTGTTCATAACTTCATAAGCCAATGCGGCAAGCATGCAGCTCGTGTCAGAACAACACAAGTTTCTGAAAGAAGCTCGAGTACGCTGGACACAGTGCTAACTGAACCCAACATTTCCTTGCAACTTTTTTTGCAGGGTTTGTGGTCGGGTCTGATCTGCGGGTTGACAAGCCAGGCCAGCGCGCTGCTGGTGATCACCATCCGCACGAAATGGTCCAAGATCGTGGATGCGATGCAGGTGGAGAAGGCCAACTACGTCGCTTAATTAGTCAGTTAAAAAAATGCAAGTCATGATCAGACGGCGCAATGTCAGATACGTATGTACACGGGATGAACATATCTGTAGCAACATCCGCGGCACGCTTCTACGCGCAACACCACCAGCTCTTGCGCAGTGCACCTGTACTGTACGGGTATTTTTGGAGATGGCCAGTGTGAACTGTGAAGTGATTGAACTACTGTTAAGCCTTGACACATGCAGTAGGTTTTACTGTATCTTTGGATGGATTTCAGCCCGAGAGAGATCAAGCCTGCTATGCCAATTAAGGGATAGCTAGAGGAGTGCAGAGCGAGTGGGCGTTTCTTGGTGAAAGAACTGAAAAACTGAATTTGATGTATCTTACGTTTGTTTTTTGATACGAGCCAGCAGGGGATTGGGCAATCAGAAGCAGGGGTTGGGAAATCGGAATCAAGAGCAAGGCAGGGGTAGGAAGAACTTGGGGGGAGGAAATAGATGGATGAGGGTAGAAGATAGTTTCTGTATTTCCTTCAGCAGAACAGAACACCTCTGGTTTGGTCGCATCTTTGCCCACACGGCAACACCCACACCATACTTACAGTAGGTGAAAATGGACTGGATTGTTGCAACACCCACACCATACTTACAGGAGGTGAAAATGGACCGGATAATTTTCGATGGATTTGGATAATTTTCCAATATAGATTATGTTAGTTCGGATATTTGTCGGATAGTATCGGGTTGGAAACGAATATGGATTCGGTAGCTTACTATCCAAATACAGATCCGGATTATCCGGATATCTACAGCCTATACCCTCTATTTCAGCCCAACTCATTTATATGATACTTGCATAGCCCATCATACATTAACATATACATCAATATGGGGACTTAGAGAAAGAACCTTAGCGTATATGAAGAATTCATGAATGGTTAGATCAAATAAACTAGTTATATTTTTGTTATTTTGTGCGTACAATTTGATGAGAGGATTTGGCCCGATCTTCCGATGAGAATGATAACTACGATTGTTTGATATGACGTTGACGACGAGGCTACTTAACCAAAACGACTAAGTCCGTCCTGCAATTACTACACCACACCCTGGTTGTTACCAACCGTGTCCAACACGGATGATCTTTCCTACAAGCAATCGAGAATCAAGTAAGAAAGAAATAAGCGTGATCTGAAATACGAAGTTTCATTAAACAATGAAGAGGCCTGAAGTCGTCGTAGTTGGTCTAGTCGATACAAGTACATAACCGATGTTTTCTGAACGAAAATCAAACTAAACAAGCCTAAACCCTAAGAGCCAGGTATGAGATGTATTCTTTGCCCACAGGCATGCAAATAGAGAGAACTCTCTGCTCATCGGGTAAACGGGCATGAGCATGGGTGAGCTCCACCCATACCTGTCTCGCCCGTTTACCCATGACCTGACATGTGGCCCAGCCCATCAAAACCCTAGTCTCTCCAAACCCCAAGTGATTCCCAGCCTCCAAGCCCCAGCTGCCACCAACATTACACGCAAGTCAGCAACACTCCAGATCCGGATCCCAGCCACCTTCGGCCTCATCTTCCTCTCGGTCATCCCTCACCCCACCCGGCTTGCCGCCCGCCTCCCACTGCCGCCTACCTCCGTGGCCCCACTCATTCGTCTGCGCTCCTCGACACCCCACTTGACCGCCTGCGGCCCTCCCCCCCGCCCGCCTGTCGCCTCACCCTCACTCGGCGCCATGCGGCCTCGGCCCCACTCGTCCGCCTGTGGCCCATCGCCCCACTGGCTAGGCTACTACCCCGGCACCCCACCCGACCGCTGACACCCTCGGTCCCCACCCATGTGCAGTGCCGCTTGCCTTTACCCGCTGCTACCGCCACCCTTGACCCCACTCACCATTGCGCCCCTCCCCTACCCCCGCCGCCCCGCCCGCCTACGCTTGCCCCCTGCCCCTACTACCGCTGTCGCCCCAGCCCGCGCTCGGCCGCCGCCGCCCTCGGCCCCCGGCCCACCCGCCTCCTCTCCTCGCCCCGCCTTGCCCCTCACTTTGCCGCCCGCCACCCTTGACCCCACTCACCGCCTGCCGCCCCTCACCTCTTACCGCCTCCCGCCCTCGCCCCCCACCGCCTGTCGCCGCCTCCCCAGCTCGCGCCCTACCCTCCCCCCCCCGTGACCGCGCCCTCGGCTCCTCCTTGCCGCCGCCCCTCCCTCACTGGCCGCCGCCGCCTTTGCCCTCACACGGCCGCCACCCTCGCCCCTAACCGGTCGCTTCGCCCGCCCCACCCCGCTCGCTTGCCCCACTAGGGTGCTTCTCCCAGTTGCCGCCCTCCTCTCGCCCCCCCTCCTCTGCCGTCCTCAATGCCCTCCTCCCACCCGGAGCCCCGCCTCCCCCTCAACGCCGTCTTCAACACCCAGCTGAGAACTACGAGTTTGCAACTTGCTCCAAGGTCCCTAGTCCCTCTCCCTCCTTTGCTAATGCTTTCAAACATTCTTCTTCTGGATGAATTGTCCACCATGAGGTTGATTGTGTATGTTTGAAGAACTCAAACCTCCATTGTTGATGTTATTAAGGATATATGCTATTATATTAAGGACATATGCATTGTTGGAGCCAACGGACTCCATTGGACTCGACATTAAAGACATGCATTGTTGATGTCAGCTGCTGCTTATATGTATCTATCATTAATTCAACTCTCATATGGTGACTCAATTCACGAGTAAACGGGTATGCCCACGGGCAACGGGTACCCACAAGTGACGGGTATAGACAAGGTTATTCGCCCATCATTCTTCACGGATATACCCGTGGACGTAAATCGAGGTTACAGATATAGATATGTACCCGTATCCATCGTGCCCGATTGCCATCCCTACCCAGCACCAACCACCCCATCCCCACACCACACCACACCACACCACACCACACGGGAATGCCCCACCAGCAAGCAGACCCGCATCCTCTAACCTAGCAGAGCTAAGCCGCCGGTGAACAGTGCAAAACAGCGAGCGCAAAGCCGCAAACCACGGCAGCGCCATCTTGCGCTGTAGCTGGTCCATTCATCTCGGATCGAACGGCTGACATTCGTAAAAAAAACCAGGGCACTGTGCTGTGCTTCTCTGACTTGGCAAGAGGCCTCCTCGCCGTCATCTCCCAACCCCGCCCGTTTGACCCCTCCCTTCCTCCCTCCCCTCCGTTCGCTCATTCCCTCTCGCTTTCCCTTCCCTCTTCTCCTCTCTAGGTTTAGCTCCCCGAACCCCACCCACCCCACCGCACCAACCAACCAGCCCCCGTGCTCCCGGAGCGGTTGCGGTTGCTTCGCCGGCCTGCTTCTGCTCGTCCTCATGGTGGCGTCGTCTTCGTGGTGAAGGTAGCGCGCGCGATCGGAAGATGGGGCCCGCCGCTGCTGGCGCCGTGCTGAGGGTCGCTGTGGTGGCTCTGGCGGTGGTCGGGCTCGCCTTCCCGCCGCTGGCAGCCGCGCTGCGGCCACTCAGGGAGCGCGTCGCTTCCGCCGGCGCCGGCGCCTCCTCCGGATCGTGGGCCGATGAGGTGAGAGACGCTGATTGATTGATGGGCTTGGAAGTTTTTTCCCCATTTGTACTCCTGGGTTTTAGGCGAATTGGATTAGAGCCATCGAAGCGAAGAATGCGGAGAAATATGCTTGTTGTCTTTTGGGAGCTTAATTTGGTAGCTGCAGGTGTAATTTTGCGGGCTTACGATTGTGCTTATTCCCCTCTGCCACAGTTCCATGGAAACATATAGGTATTGAATTTGATGTCGCGAAAGTATAACTGCCGTCTAGGTTTGGGAGTTAAATTAGGCTTATCTACTCCGGACAGTCGTTCGAATTGCATGCCCTGCATGTTCAATTGACTGCACCAATCGATCCCAGCAATGGTGGGGATAACGGATAAGAGTCCAGGAAGTAGGGAGCACTCCATAGGTCTTGATGTTTCAACTCAGTGAGCAATAGCAATTACTCATTCCACAAGGAAAAGAATGGTGGCTTCCATTGGTTTTCTTCCATTTATGATGTTACGGTTGTTACCTGCTTATAGTCTTGAGTTTATCTGTTTCTCTGGAATTGTTGATTCTACTTGTATGTGTGCAACTGAGCTTGTTGCTCTCTATCTCTATGTTTATGCAGCATGCGTTCATCAAGAGGGATGAGAATGAGATAAGTCAGTATTCATGGAACATTACAGGAACCTATAAAGGTAACTTCTGTTCTTTCCTGTTTTTACCATAGGCCTGTTCTTTTCGGCTACGGCTTATGGCTTTTGGCTGAAATTTTTGAATTTTGGCTGTTTACGGTACAGATTACGGAGAGACAGATACTCACTTACGATTTTGGTTGGTACAGATGTTGGGCTTTTAACGTGTAGATCGTTTAACTTGTAGACCCCGTCTTGAGAAAATACTCCGTTTGAAAGTTATGTACTGTAGCAAAAGCCAAAAGCCGCCAGCTTTTGACTTAAATAACAGGCCGATAAACTAGCTGTATTCGACCTGTAGTTTTATCATAAAGTTTTTTTTACCCCAGCAGCCTATGCTATAGTGTTAGCTTGTCTTTCCCTTGACAACTTTGTATTGGCACTGCACACATTAGAATGTGTAGCTGCCTTAAAGTCTTGAGGAATTAAGTATGTTATGTCGGCTATGGGCAAATGTATGATTTGAAGCATGGGAGGATGCCCTTAATTCGTGGAGTTCAGTAAATTGTGCTGAAATTTTAGGCTTTGGAATGATTTTTGTTGAGTGTTACCGAATTTTTCTTTAGAAGTTTAGGATAGGCTTGTTTCTTCCAGTCACATCATACAGCTCAGTGATGTTCTTTTCTACAAATCCTAAATTATGATATTTAATTTTGCTATTGCTGATTTGTTCTTAATGTTGTTCAGTAGTCTTCCTTGTGCCTATGCATTGCTCATGTTTGCATGTTTTACTGCCTAGATCTGTCTTGGTTCTTAGGATATTGTTTGTGCTTGCTGTGCTGTGCTGTGGAATCTAGTTAGTTACAGTTCATGTTAGATTTTGCTGTGATGTCTCCAAAAAAGGCGATTTAAGTATTTAAAATATCCAAAAATAGGAAATAGAAATGCTTTTGAAAATCCACGGTAAAGGTAAAACCAAATGGGGCCTTAGTCATTGGCTTGACAATCCCAGCAAATGCGATCTTATGTTCTTAACATTCATACAACACGTCCATATATTGTGTGGTTTAATGCTACATACATTATTCTTTTGAACTATAGTTGTGAAACAATCTTAATAAAATGCACACATAACACTTCCTTTTTCCGAATTTACCCTATTCTTGTTTTGTTGTGTATAGGATACCACTGCTTTCTATGTTGGTGCAATTTATGAAATAACGTCACCATTTTATGGTTCAGGAAGTTGGAGCTTTGCTGGTGCCTCAAATGGTTCTTCTAGGTTTCTTGAGTTTGTGAAACTTAAAGGTGACTCAGTTTTAGAATTATTGAGTACCCCAACAAAGATAAGTGGGGTACATTATGTTCAGGTAAAGCAAGCTCCTTTTCTTATGGCTTCTGTTACCATGTGAACAAAATGTTATCCTGGACCTGTAGTCACCAGTTCCCCCCATGTCTACCAAAATTTCTTTTGTCATTCTAATTTAGCCTTATTTGTTAATATGTGAACAAAGTGTTATCCTGTAGTCACCAGTTCCCCCATGTCTACAATTTTTTTTTGACATTGTAGTTTAGCCTTATTTGTTAATAAATCTCTCAGTTTTTACATGTCCAACCCAAGTTAATTATAACCGTGGATGTTATTGCAATTTTGATCATTTTCCTCTGCATGCTCTGCTGATCACTTTGCTTACCATGGGATGACAGGGATCAATTACATTCCATGGTGTTATTGACAATGCCCATGACCATGGAGTTGCTCAAATAAGGTTAGAAGGCGTGTATATATGGCCTTTGAGACAACTTCGAATGGTAGCAAACAGGTACATGTTTAACCTATTCTTTTTCTTTGCAAGTTGTAACTAAGGAGTTCTGTTTTACCTTTTGGTCTTCCTTCCTTTGAATTGTATTGTGTGCTGTTAATTATGTCCACATCAAACAGAGATATTCATATATGTTGTACTGCAAAGCAACCTAAAAGTACTCCAAAAAAAAACATATATTTATGCTACTTTGTCCAGCTAAAGACAAAGGTATGCCTGAACCTAAACCTAGACATACGTCTCATTTCCCAAATCTTAAAGGTCAGCCCTCGACAACCACCCTTGCCCAGCAAGCATGGCCCTCACAGATCTTGCACTCCAAGCTCCAGGCCTCCTGACTCATAGTCTTAGCCAGTGTGGCCCACATGATTTGCAACTAGTTAGCATAGATCTACGGTTATTATGCACATACATTTCATATTCAGTGACTTTAGTAGTACTATTTTTTGTGTCGATGTTTTATATCATGCAAGTGGAAACACATAGACTAGTTACTTCATGCAAGCTTAACTACAGTCATTTATATTCCTTGGTTATCCTTGATGGACGAATTGTTTTTTGTCTGTACTGTAGTGCATAACTTAATGCTAGTAACGTAGTAAGCTGTAGTTTTGATATATCTTTAGTTATTGTGAAGGTTCTTTTTGGTTAGAGTGACATTTTTATATTTCTGTGCTTTAGTGGCATTTTTATTGGAGTATTCTGTAGCGGCATATATGCAAATTGCTCGTTTAAATATAAATATTTTGTAGATCCTCCTTTTGCCATATGATCTAATGCAGCTGTGTTAAATTTTTTAGTGGTGCAGACGGTGAGCCACTTCAAGAAGAGGATTACTTCTTATCGAATCCATACCATTTGGTAAGCAGCAGCATTTTACTTGTTTTTGTCGATGATTTGTACATCATGGATGCTATTTCCATTACGTATCTTACAGAATACTATCTAGGTTCTTGAGCTTTCAGAACATTCCACTCTTTCCAGCATTCTTTTTTGAGTTGTGTTAAGGGTATTAGTGGCATTTCCTATTGTACTAGGGTTTAATTTTGTGCCCCCTTTGTACCATATATATATTGCCCATTGAGGCTCTTGAATACATACACAATATTCATAACATGGTATCAGAGCCTATGTTTAAACCCTAATCTTCGTTCTCTTTCGCTGTTGCTGCCCTCGGAAGGAGTGTCTCCACTCCCGGGGGCGGCCACCTCGTCGCCGCCTGCTGTGCAGCCGCCGCTACAATGGCTCTTGGCCATCGTGGCTTCCGGCCGCCGCCCATCGCGGCCTCTCTCCGATCTGCACTGCCATTCGCTGGATCCCGCCGCCGGGTTCTTCCCCGTCACCGGATTTGGGCGGCCCTGCGCCACCCGAGCTTCATTGCTCTTCCCCGCCGCCAGATGCGGCTCAGCCACCATGCCGCTAGCCTTCTCCAAGAAGACGCTTCGTCGTTCTTTGTGCTCTTTGCGCGCGCCGCTCGTTCTCCAAAGACTCACCGTGACGGATTTTGGGAGTCACCAGCCTCGCTCCTTGCCGGATCAGATTAGGTCTCTTCGAGCTCGTCGCCGCCGGTTCCCTCATCATCGGCCTGTCTTTGCTGGATTTGGCCGACCACGGCTTGTTATCGACAATTCTTCATATGGCTGGAGGCGAGGAAGACGGTCGAATCCGGATGCCATCACCCGCGCCCTCGCCCAATCTAGCGGGCCCCACCTGTCGTCGGATCAGCATCGACTCGACCCACGACTGGCTCTTCCGCGCTGGCCGCCGCTCGCCTCTTGGCCGCCTCCTCCAAGGTGTCAGCAGTTGTCAGCTGTGTTGTTTAGAATTTTTAGTCTTTCGTTGCGTCTATCCAAATTTAGACCTTTTTTAGTTTGTCAAAGTTGTGCGAGTCAACAAATTTCTGTGTCAGTCATAGAAGTATATGAATTTCCTTTTTGCATGGCAGCAGCTGCTCTCCTCTCTGAGCCACGTGTAGATCGTAGAAAACGTTATGATACCGCCGTTTCTCTCTGAGTCACCGCCCCAAGCTTCTAAGACCGCCGCGCTTCTTCTGCACTGCGCTTTTATTGCCCTTCTTGTGCACTGTGCCACCGCCATCTTAGGTTTTGATTTGCGCTGCCATGCTTCTATTTATTCTTTTTTGGCTTGATTTGGCAGTTTTTTCAAGAGCTATACGCTAGACGGCATTATCAAGACTTGGACTTCGGATTTTTATCCTATTTTAGTGTCAACCCCTTTCCAAATGCAATGCTATTGCATACGCCTTGCATTGGGGGGTGTTAAGAGTATTAGTGATATTTCCTATTGTAGTAGGGTTTAGGATTGTGTCCTCTTTGTACTCTATATATATTGCCCATTGGGCCTCTTGAGTACATACACAATATTCATTACAGTCTTTAGATGTGCATGCTTACGAAATATACTCTTACCTGCTAATTTTGTATCAGCTGCGGACTTTCTCATCTCAAGTGTTCCAAGAATCTTCTGAAGAGAAGAATCGAAGAAAGAATTGTAAGATTTGGTTTCTACACTGAATATCACCTACCACCTGATGTGATTTTGATGTGTGCTACTTCTTATCAGCTCTCACATATGACATGGAGAAGCACTGTAACATAGAAATAGCTGCTAAGGTGGCCCATGTGTCATCTAATCTAAATGGTATTGAATTTCTTTATGGTATTGTTAAATTTATTTCCCACTGGTTGGTAATTTGTGCATCATCAAAATGATGTGTGCATATGCTAAGCTTTCTGTTGGTCATTTCTTATCTTTCAATAACATCTAAATAGTAACCACTTTTGTAAATACTTACTCTTAACTAGAAGGAGAGCACGAGAAGTACCGATTGGAGGGTTTGATAGAGAGTCCGGCAGTGGATGACGATGGAGAGTGCTTCTCACCTATCCTATTAAATGCAACATCATTGAATGTTGAAATTTATTACAACAAAGCTGTCAACTATACACTGATGGTCACTTTTGTATCCTTTGTGACTGTTTGACTTTATTTCTTTTGATCCTATCTTTCTTGGTCTGTTCTCCTGTGAATTCCTTAATTGGAGTATACTAGATCTCTTTCCTCCAAGTTTTGCTGCTGATTAGACAAATGGAACATAGCAACACTCAGTCTGTAAGTATTAATTTTCCCTTTTAGGCCTTGTTTGGGAGGCTCATTCCTGGCCGGGATCCACGTGGATGGGCCAGGATTTTAGTTCAAATTCCCGGCTCATCCACGTGGATCCCGGCCGGGAATGGGCCTCCCAAACAAGCCCTTAGGAATCTATTTTTAAAGTAAAATTATGACCTCTTCCTCTTGCTTTACATGATTTCCAAGCTTCTGGTTTTTTTTAATGTACATCTGTATTGCTTGCAGGGAGCTGCCAAGGTTTCTATTTTAATGATTGGGCAACAAGCTATCATGGATGCATATCTTTGTCTACTGCATCTGACGGCTGGGATATTGGTTGGTGAGTCTTATGACTTGTCAAATATGTTCCCCCTTATTGTATCTCTTCTTTTCTGACAATTGCTACTGCTGCGAACTATTTCTTTGCTTGTAAAAAAAAGGAAAAATTATCTCAGTAGTACTGCAAAGTTGTATAAATTAGGAAAATATTTAATGCGACACGGACAAGTTGGCCTTGGCACCACTTGTCAGTGACACACTGATAATATATTTCAACTTTCATGATGTTTGTAGTCTCACTGAGCAATTTGCCTCTAAAAAATGTGGCCCATTAGAATTTCTGTGAAAATCTGATAATGTCATTTGGTTTTATTTAATTCCCCTTTGGTTATTCCATGTTTAATTCATAGCTTTTTGTTGAAGAATTGAATACCAATAATGGAAATCTGAGCCAAAGGCAAATAGTGTGTATATAATATTATGATTATATTATACACTACCTATCAAGTAGAGATTGTGGAACTCTCTCTCAAAAAAAGTAGAGATTGTGGAAAGTGATTTCATGCAGTAGCTTGATCAAAGCCATATCCAACAACACAGATCTGCCAAGTATGCTAACCATGAATGAAGTATCATCAACAAAACCCAAGATTGGTCTGTGCTACTGATGCCGAGATGCCTGAAAATTAACCTGCAATGCTATTAGTCACAACATTAACTAATGGAACAAGTTGAGCTTTTTTCTTAACCCCTTTTGCATTCTGTTTATTGAATTGTATGTCAGCTTATTATTTTTGAAATTCTGTCAGTGTCCTGCGAGATCTGTTATTGGCTTTAACATTTTCATTACATGTTTTAACTTTCTACAGAGTCTCTCTTTAATGCCTTTGCAACAGCTGCCTTCTTCAAGTTTGTCGTATTTTCTATTTTTGAGATGAGGTATCTCCTTGCTATATGGAAAGCAAGTAGACCATTGAACAGTGGAGAAGGTTGGGAAATAATGAGGCGAGAACTATCTGTTCTTTACAGCCGCTTTTGTAAGTACTAAGTATCATCTGGTTTCTTCACGTTTTCTTAAGAATCATGCTAGTAGGTCACAAGAGCATGTTTATTGCCATCTATTTGTAACTATTAGAATTAACATGTGCATGTAATCTGGATCTCAAGAAGTTTAACATCGAGTTCCTAGAACCAGTGCTGACCAATGACCATTGTCAAGTTAGCCAGATCTTGTCTGTACCATACCCATACTGGCCCATGTACCTGCTCCTGTACCTGTAACGGTGAGTAAGATACCTCATGTGCAAGTTGGTAGGCAAAACGCCTTTTGTGTGCTATTTATAGAATCCCTGGGCCGTGCTGTTCTATAGGAGCCCTTAGAATGATTATTTGCTTTGTTAACTTGATTAACATATGTTTCCTAGTAGTATGTTAGTAAGATACCAAATTAGTTGGCATCTTACACATATTTACATCAGTGTTTAGCTTTTCTTTTACCAATTTTAAGATGTTCCCGAATTAGTTGACATTTTCCACATATTTACATCATTGTTTAACTTTTATTTTTACCAACTTTAAGATATGCTTCAATTTGCTTTGTGTTCTGCAGACGGTATTCTTTTGGGAGGAATCCTTCTCATGTATGAGTTGCATAATTTCTTACGCCCACTTCTTTTCCTGATGTACTCCTTTTGGGTTCCTCAAATTGTCACAAATGTCATCCGAGATACAAGAAAACCCCTGCACCCTCAGTATATTATAGGCATGACTGTTAGCCGCCTTGCTATCCCACTGTATATATTTGGTTGCCCTAGCAACTTCATGCACATCGAGCCCGATAAGAATTGGTGCATAGCAGTGACAATATTCATGGGTATCCAAGCAGCAGTGCTCCTGCTCCAGCACTATCTTGGTTCTCGCTGCTTCATTCCTCGCCAGGTAATTACTAATGTGATATTACCCTAACGCACGCAGTTTGTTCTGTTGCATTCTAGATGCATTTTAGTTCCCATTCATGTAGCTGATTCCATTTGCCATTCTACATGCATTTTGGGGTCCAGTTGATTCATTCCTCAGAATATGTGGACAATTTTGTTTTATTGGTATTGTATTACCGTTAATTAATTTTTCATGGCTACAATTTTCAGATCCTCCCTGAGAAATACTGCTACCACAGGAAGGTTGAGGATAACACAAACCAGCCCATTGATTGTGTTATTTGCATGACTACAATCGATCTTACCCAAAGAACCAGTGAATACATGGTAATTGTGAATTCTCTGGGCCTGTCATATCATACAGACAATTATGATCGAACGCTCACTGTCTCTCCTCCCACAGGTGGCACCTTGTGAGCATATATTCCACTCAGGCTGTTTACAACGATGGATGGACATCAAAATGGAGTGCCCAACTTGCAGGCGCTCCCTACCACCAGCTTAGAGGAGCATTGCTTTGTACCATATAGTTAACAAGAAGTAGGTAGCTCAGCTTATACAAGGTATTACGAGTTTACAACGCTTCATTCCTTTATCCAGAAAAGAAAGTTTAAATTCCTCAAATTAACCATTTGTCTATTGATCTATTTCTTGCATATTCAGGTGGGAATTTACGTGCAATAAGACAAGGCTGTAGCCATGCTCGGTTTCTGAAAGGTAATTGTAGAAAAGTCTTATGTTTTTAGTTTCAAGAGGTCTTGTGTTGTACAAACTGCTGTACCAAGTTACCACGAAGAAATCTTCCTCTCATCCATGTACTATTCTGGCGCAGCCATGGCTGCATTGTTGCATACCCTTTCCTTCAACGCCAGTATTTGTAGCTCTGTTTCGGGTCTGAGCGTTGTTGTACAAAAGGGGTTTTAAGAGTTCCAAATGTGGAGGTACATTCCGCACTGTGAGCAGCTGCCATTTCTGGCTTCCAGCAATCCAGTTACGCCGCCGCGTCAAGCAAATCTTGCGTTTGGCATCGCATGCGTTGTTGCAGGTTCCGGGTGTGCGTATCGGCGGTTGGTATGTCGGATATAAGGCCCCGTTCGTTTCGGCTTCAGCTTCTGGTTTTTGGTTTATTTTTCACTATTCATAATTTCGTCTTTTTTTGAACTTTTGGCTTTTTTTAAGATTTTTTGCCGTATTCGTTTGTGTTGTTTGTGATGGGCTAACATATTTTTTATATTTTTTAATTTTTTTAAATTTAATTATGTTAAATAAGCCTCCGTCACCTGATGTTTTTCACCAATTCACAGTGTTTTCAGCTATAAACCACCAAAAATAAACTAAAATGATCACCACCCAAGTCTTAACTGTCCGTTGAGGTGGATGGTGATGTTTGTTCGAAATTGGGATCTAATCGCATACGATGATCGCGAGTGCCATACTGCCATGCGCTCAACTGTTCCGATTTGTTTCATCCTGGAGGCCATGGTGCATCTATTCCAAGATTCCTCAGCTCTAGCATGTTTGAGGGGTTGTCCGGACGGATACCACCATTAGCCATGTAATTTTTTGCTAATGCGTGACAAGCTACATTTTTTTGTGGTTTCTAATTTGGTAGCCACATGTTGACAAATTTTGGTGAAGTGTAGTGTGTTTTTGATAAGCAGGGTAGGATGCTAGGAAAATATGACATGTCACAGCTGTGGCAGGCTGGCAGCGAACCAAATAACTGCAACAGAAAAGTCGAAAAATGAGAAAAAATAGTAAAAAAAAAGAAAATTGAAAAACACCACTGTATTTTTAGGGATAATGCAAAGCAACAAGGGAAAAAAGAAAAGGTAAAAAAAGCTAAAAAAAATGAAAATAATAGAAATTAAGGAGCTGATGTGTTTTAAGTGACTTCTCACTTTAGTTTAGAGCAGGTACATGCTTTACTTAGTCTTCGATCTCACTTTAGTTTAGAGCAGGTACATGCTTTACTTAGTCTTCGAGCTACATGTCTGATGTGATACCGATGTGAGTTTTGGGTAGGTTCTTTTGGGCTAATATTTTATAGTTTAGATATTTGAATTCTGACTGTTCATGAGAGACAGTACACAGAAAGAAATAGTCGTATATAATTTTGGTCGGTACAGTTGATTTTAATATATTTTTTATTATAATTTTTCTAGTGAGTCGACCAAAATATAACTAGAGCAGTGGCTGGTTCGCCGTGATACGCTGCACTGTGCCTATTTGCATTTTCCTCGTTTTCAGCTACAACAATCCGTATGACCGGAAGTTCAGTATCTAAAATATAACCAGGGCAGTGACCGGTTCGCCGCGATATGCTGCACTAGCTACAACAAGAAGTATGGCTGGGAAGCTCTGCAGATCAACAAGACAGAGGCACCGGTTGGAATACGAAAATTTCGTCGGTTTTCCGTGGGAATTGTAGTAATTTTTGCAAGTTCGTTGCATTTCAAATAGACCTATAAATTCTGCAATTAGAACAAAAATAAAGATCTAGAAACTCTGCAATTAGAACAAAAATAGATAGAAAGACAAATTCTGCAATTATATGAAGAGAATCACCTTTTGGTGAGGTGATAGGTTGTGAAAGTACAACTCCACCGAACAAACTTTAAAATACTGATATCCACCTTTTCCCTTTTCTAGGTAGGAATAGCAATGCATCAAACTTTATATAAAAAAATGCCTATTTTAGAACGCAAATTTATCCAGGAGTCTCAAGTGTGTAAAAGAGTTTTTCTCACCCTTAGCATGCCCAAGGCCAAGGGCATCCCAATACCCCAGCATGAGCGTGCCTCTCATGGCACGCACCTAAGCATTAGCGTGTCCCGTAAGCGTTGGTTGGGCGCACAGACACTCGGCTCGAGCGCGCTTAACTCGCCGCAACATTCGGATGCCCATGCCAAACGCCGGCCAACCACTAGTAGGTCCTGTTCTAAACATTTTTTTTGTTTTGATTTTTAGAAGTTAACTTTTGAAATTAATTTGAACGAAGTGGTTTTTCAATGTAAGTGTCCTTACTCCCTCAATCTGCTAAAAATTACAAACAAAACCAAAAGACACAACACTTTTAAACAGGACCATACTCTGCTCTACTCCTGTCCTCATAGACCGCTCTTCCTACACTGTGCCACCGACCAATGGGCCCAGTGTTCTAAACATGACCCGATGTAGGCCATCCTTACTTCGATTCTCGGAGAAATCTAGCAAATTTTCCGCATTCCAGATAAAAAACGTATACAGTGAGGGGAGCAAGCAGTCAAGCTGACAGTCTTATCAACGCTAACGTCTGTTTGGAAACGTAGGAATTTTTCAAAAATTTCAAAAGACATTTAGTTTTCGCCGGAAAAAAATCGCGTTCCGTCAACTGTGCGGGAAAATACTCCGGTTACTAGATGCTGGAGTTACCGAGGTACACTCGCACTTGCGTGGGACATTTCCTACATCCTGTACTTAGGAGAATCAATCCAAAATTCTTTTGTCCTCGGGTGGCACGTGAGTCGTGCTCAAGGCGTCAGCTGCTCCCACTTCTGTATTAAAAAAGAATCCAGTGACCACATCCACAACTCCAATCTCCATTAATTATCATAAAAGCAACCATATTTGGTTCCGTCTAAATCCAATCGCCATTTCTGCTCTCAAATTCGGACAGCTCATTCCGATTCTTCAAGCCTTTCCCGCAAGAAAAAAAAATAGCAATTTTGAGTACCAAAGCAAATGAAAAGGCTCGTGCTTTGAGAGAGAGAGAGAGAGAGAGAGAGAGAGAGAGAGAGAGAGAGGCGGGCACAATGCAGCAGAGATCTCTTGGTGTGCTGCAGCTTAGGCTGTGCCTGCTCGCCATCTCTGCATCATCGGCTCTTCTTGGTGTTCTTGCGGCTGATCTTACCAAAGGTGAGCTTTCTTGCTTCTTGCTTGCTTTTAGCTTAAAATTTGCTCATCCTGCTGAAATCCTGCTAAATGCAGCATAGTGGTGAGGTTAGTCTTGCGAATTTCTTGCATTTGTGCCGGTGGTATTGGATTCTTGAACAAATCAGCAACCGTTTAGTCTACAGAATGAGAAATATTTAGTTTCTTCTTTGCCCCTTTTCTTTTTCTTTTTACCTCGAAATGCGCGGTTCTATTCTTTTTGGCTATGCCTTTTAGACTATTTATACGAAAAATTACAGGGTAACAAAAATTTACGTGCGGTTTTTATCAATATAAATGAAGTCAGCAAAGTATGTATTATAATTAACTATTAGACTTTAGGTTGAAAAAATACTTCCTTTAGAAGCTATATACGGTAGAAAAGCATAAGCAACTTTTAGAAGCTGAAAATAACAGGGCCCAATCGTGTTGGGCGCTGTAAATGGTGAGGTGGGTTCCCCCAGTTCTTGATTTTTTTGCACTTGATGTTTCATTCTTGGCCAAAATGAGGTGTTCTTTGGTTTCAGTCCAGCAGATTTCTTGGATTATCCCTTCTATCTTTAGCCCTCTTTCCATTTGCGTGGAGAGTACTCCCCCTTTCTTGCATTTGGGGCTGTTCATTCTGCGCTGTTGACGAAATGAGGAATTTGATTATGACCTATTTTGAGAAATTTTCAGTATTCTGCTTTCCTCACCCTTCTGTCGGTTCAGCTTAGATTGGTTGCTTCCTTGCTTGTTGGAGCCAGTCCAGTTATTGCATTTTCTTGCTCACATGTGCTATTTGGTAGCTTCCATTTTGCTAAACATGCCATTCTAAGATAAATTTTGGTCAAGCTAGTACTGAATATGAAGGAGGCATGAGAAAGCAAACATGCAAGCCTTCCTATCTGTATGCTTGTACTTTCATGATTTAATGAACCTCTTGCTCCATCTGTATAACTGACATGGTACATTTATTTACTTTAGTTGTTTGCTGGTGTTATGAATATTGTGTGTCAATTGAAGAGGTCTAATAGGTAATATATATAGGGAGTACAAAGGGGTATTACAGAGGAATATGTTGATTCCTATTCTATCTCTAATACCCTTAACACCCCCTCAAATGCAAGGCGTATGCAATAGCGTTGCATTTGAAAAAGAGTTAATACTAAAACAAGAAATATCCGACGTCCGAGTCTTGATAATGTCGTCGTTGCGTGCAGTTTTTTGAATAAACTGTCATACCAAGCCGAAGAGGAATATCAAGAGGCGGCGACGCAGTGCACAAGGTGCAGAAGACCGCGGCGGCCTTAGAAACTCGGGGTGGCGGCATCATAACAACTTCTACGATCTGCACGCGGCTCAGAGAATAGAGCGGTGGCTGCTGCCATGCAAAAGAAAATTCCGACATTTCTATGACTTGACAATAAATTTGTGGACTCACACGACTTGGACGAACTAAAAAATTAGAGACTACGGATTTGGATGGACGCAACGGAAGACTCACGAGAAAAATAACTCAAATACTGACTCAAAAGAACTAAAGCGGACTCAACCGACCAGACCTCCTCTCAAAAGCGCCATCTCTCCTCTCTCTCTCTCTCCCTCTCCCTGCGCATGCACACTCGCTCCCTCTTCTCTCCCTCTTCACCCGTCGCGCGCCGCATCTCCTCCACTCCCGTCACCTCCTCGCGCCTCACTCGCGGCTCGGGAAGAGCGGCGGCGGCGGGCACGGCGGCCGAAAGAGGCAGCGTAGGCGGCATCTGAAGGCGGCGGCTCCGAGGCGACGAAGAGGAGCCGGGGTTGGTAGCGGCGTGGCACAGAGGCTCACGTGGGCGGGCGCGTGCCGACAGCGACGCCGGGCTCGGGCGGGCGGCCACCAGCGCAGATCCGGCCTGGCACAGCAGCCAAGAGGTGGAAATCGGCGCGGAGAGGCTGGATCCGGTGGCGACAAAGAGCCCGGCAGCGGGGTCCAGCGCGGGAAGCCCGGATCCGATGGCACCGCATGGGAAGTGAGGAGCCAGCGCCGCCGTGAGATCCCGCGGTCGAGCTGCAGTGGGAGGCGGCGATGAAGTCGACGATGGCGCCGGCGGCTCGGATCTGGCGCAAGGAGGCCGGATGTGTTCGGATCTGGCGCGGGCTGGCGGGAACCGGCAGGGGGCGGCGGCGCCAATTAGAGCGACGACGGCCCGAGATTGGTGAGACCGACGGCGAAGAGGGCCTGCAGCGGTCCGGTGGGACCCAGCGTCGGCGACGGCCTCACCAGGAGATGACCGCCCCCGGGAGAGGAGATCGACCTCCCGGGGGCAGCAGCAACAACGGAAGTAGATGATGTTAGGGTTTCAACCTAAGTTCTAATACCATGTTATGAATATTGTGTGTCAATTGAAGAGATCCAATGGACAATATATATAGGGAATACAAAGGGCTATTACAGAGGAATATGCTAATTCCTATTCTATCTCTAATACCCTTATCTCTAATACCCTTAACAGCTAAATGCTTCTTATCTTAACATTGCTGTTCCATGTAGTTCTAAATGTAGTTATTTTCAGAACCATTTACCATCCGTATAAGCTGCGGGAGTTTCAACGATGTCCGCACAGCACCTACCAACACATTGTGGTACAGAGACTTTGGTTATACTGGTGGCAGGTTTGCAAATGCCACTCGCCCAAGCTTTATCATACCTCCGCTGAAAACTCTTCGATATTTCCCTCTGTCTGATGGCTCTGAAAATTGTTACTACATCAACAATGTTCCCAATGGGCACTATCAAGTTAGGCTTTTCTTTGCCCTTGTGGCTGATCCTAATCTTGGCAGTGAGCCAATTTTCGATGTTTCTGTTGAGGGCACTCTATTCAGTTCTTTGCTTTTGGGCTGGAGCAGCGACGATGAGAAGACATTTGCGGAAGCTTTGGTTTTTGTCCAGGATTCAAGCTTATCGATTTGCTTCCATAGCACTGGTCATGGTGATCCATCGATTCTTTCTATTGAAGTTCTCCAAATAGATGACAATGCCTATAACTTTGGTCCACCATGGGGTAAGGGGACAGTGCTTAGAACTGCCAAAAGGTTGACATGCGGTTCTGGAAAGCCAGCTTTTGATGAAGATCTAAATAGTATCCACTGGGGTGGGGACAGATTCTGGTTAGGGTTGAATACTTTGTCATCCAGTTCTGACGATCAACCTGTATCAACTGAGAATGTTATAGCAGAGACATTTCTTGCACCAAATTTTTATCCTCAAAGTGTCTACCAATCTGCTATCGTGGGCACTGATAGGCAATCAGGCTTATCTTTTGAAATGGATGTTACACCAAACAAGAACTACTCTGTATGGCTTCACTTTGCAGAGATTGAGAATGGGATAACTGCAGAAGAGGAAAGGGTATTTGATGTATTTATCAATGGTGACACTGCCTTCAAGGATATTGATATAGTTCGCATGACAGGAGGACGTTTTACCGCGCTTGTTCTGAATAAAACTGTTGCTGTCAGTGGGACAACACTAAAATCATCTTACAACCTGTTGAAGGAACACGTGCCATTATTAGTGCCATTGAGGTGTTTGAGATCATTCCAGCTGAAATGAAGACTTTAACTCAAGAAGGTTGGTGCTTGACACCTCCAAATTCACTTTCCTTTGTTTCAAGCAATAACAAATTTAAGGTAGTAATTATGTTTTGAGACTTTTGGATTAGAAAACTGTGTATGAAACTGCCACTTGCTGTCTTGCGGATGATATTCTTGCTTTAAATATGTAGAAGGTTCAAATATCATCTAGGCTACTTTTCCATTTGATGATGTATAATGATGGTTGACAAAATCCACTACCAAATAAAGTTACTTTTATTGAATGTAAATAAGTAGCACAACTTATGCCTGTTTTCAAAGAACAGTTATTCACATATGTATTGCCAGAGTTTAGCTACTAGTTTTATGTATTGATTTTCCGTTTACAATGCTCTATAGTGAGTGCTCTGCGGACTTTGAAAGGTTCGCTTGGTCTTCCTCTTCGATTTGGCTGGAATGGTGACCCCTGCGTTCCCCAGCAGCATCCATGGAGCGGAGTTGATTGCCAGTTTGACGACACCGAAGGGCATTTTGTCATTAATGGGTTGTATGTTCTCTACCTTATACTGCTATATATTGCATGATTTGGTAGTTTTTTATGATTAGCATGCTAGAAGTCCTATAGTGGATTCAATTCATTGATTTCTTGAAGCTGAAATACATGTGCACTGATTCTTTATTTGTGTAAATAACACAAGGATACTACATGAGGACTATCTACTTATTTGAAGCTGGAAATTATTGTGTGATATTTGCATTTCAGTAACTTAAAACTAATAAACAGGTATGTTCTAAATGAGGAAGATTAAATGTACAATGCCACTCCAATCCAATCACTAAACTCCATAACAAAAAAAGGGTCTAAAAGACCAATAATAGAAGACAAAATTTGAACCCATGAACATACTAGTCGTTAACTGAAGGCCCTAATTCTCCATGAACTAACACCAAATGACATCACTTCTGAAATTCCATGTATATCGGGTGAAGGTTGTAGCAATCATACTAGCAGTTCTACAACAATTGGCACCTAGTCTTGTTCTAGAGTACCTAAAAATGCTCTTGAAATTCATCTTTCCATGCAATGCCATCATGTATATTTCCAATCAACAGTTGATTGTCCATGTGACATTCCATAGGACTTCCTAGTGAACCAGTGGTGAAAGGATTTATTTGAACTGTTGTGGTCGGTAGTTAGGTATGGCTCCAAAGACCTGGGATAGGGCACTCGCCCTCATTTAACCTCCAGCAGGGCCCTTTCCTGATGAGATAGAGAGGCTTTGAGGCTTATGTGGAGAACATTTATTTATTCATTGCTTGATTATGAATGGTGCGGCTCCTCTCTTTATATAGATGAGGTTAGCCCATAACAATATGAAAATTAACACAATCTAATGTATAATATCATATCCATACTATCTAAATATAAAAATATGCATCTATCTATTCCTAATATGAAGATATGCATCTAATTATTCCTAATACGAAGATATGCATCTAGCTATTCCTAATATGAAGATATACATCTAACTATTCCTAATCTAATCGCTACAATACACGCGGTATTGTTCACGTGCTACAGTGTATGCCTCACTCGATCTTAGGCCATAACATTACACCCCTCGCGGCGGAACACTGGTGGCGATAAAAGTCGAGCGGCCAGATCCTGGCGGGACACAGCCGGCGACGGCCTCCAAGAAGAAGCCACTGAAGAAGATCATGAGCTGGCGGTGGCCCGAAGAAGATTGCCGTGCGGACCCGGGAGAGGAAGACGTCCACGATGGCAATGTCCCGGTGTGCTACTACGGCCTGGGCGGTCGTGTGTTGGAGGGTCACCGGAGACAGCCGGATCTGGCGCAGAGGAAGCTGGATCCAGGCAGGACGACGAGGATCCATGCGGCGCCATGAGATCGAGGATGGAAGAGAAATGGGAACGGCCGGGAGATCGGTGACGAAGATGCCGTTGGAGGCCAGATGGCCGCCCCCAGGAATGGAGATCGCTCCTCCCGAGGTAGCTACAGCGGAAGATAAGCGGCGGCTAGGGTTGGGAAACCCTAACCCTAGCTATTGGCTCTCTGATACCATGTTAGATGCGTGGAATGATGAACGCATAAAGGTTAGATTGTATTAATCTCAGCTCGAAGGGCTATATATAGAGTACATAGGACACACAAAGCTAAATCTTAGAAACTAGGAATACATCCATCTATTCCTAATATGAAGATATGCATCTAACTATTCCTAATACGAAAATATACATCTAACTATTCCTAATATCTGTTTATATGCTACAGTGCACGCCTCGCTGGATCCTAAGCCATAACATGAACACTATCAATTTTTTCATGGGATTGGTTTTACATTTCAGAGGTTCAGGGGTTTTAATCTCTTCTGGGTGTAATTTTATGTTTTAGGGGCTTACCCATAATTTTTGCTTTCCTATATGCATTACAATTTCATTGATTATCCATCATGGACAAATCATTTTTTATTGCAAGTATTTAAAATTACTTACTGAATATGCAGAGGTCTTGACAACCAAGGTTTGAGAGGAGTTATACCTAGTGACATATCTAAGCTGCAGCATCTGCAAAGCATGTAAGTTTGTTGCACAACACCGACATGAACACATGACCATTTCGAAGTTTTAATTTAAATAAACTGTTTTCAGGATCACTACTATGCTTTGCTGGATCTTTAAATTTTTTTTTGTAGTATTGAAAACACATAACATTAGAACACCATTAGCTACAATCACTTTTGATGGATGTATTGTGATTTTCATAAACCCATGCAACATAAAGGGCTGCTGGAAATGGTGTTGAATCATCTAGAAGCAATATTTTATCTCTTCATAATTTTCAATCAGATGGGAAAGAGCTGTACATAATCTGATTGCCTCGATGTGTTTTCATGCATAATCCTTGGAAATCACCTATATTTATTGAGAAATGTAAAATACATGTGGCTATTCTTGAACTGGTGGCAACTAGTTAATTCCTACTTCCATCATATTTTAGATGGGTGCGAATCTTGAACACAAACAATTTTAGCTACTTTTGTTTCTTAATATTTTTACAAAGTACTGGCACTTATATTTTAATCTGAACTAACTTATATTTTAGTCTGAAGTCTGAACTAAATTCTCATTTTGTCAAACAGAAACTTGAGCGGTAATAGCATAAAGGGCAACATTCCATTCTCTTTGGGTACCATCTCAGGGCTGCAAGTACTGTAAGTTCACTTTAAGGCTGTATATTTCTGTATATTGTGTGATATTTCTGTTTGTTATTTCAAGAACAACCATAATATGTTTTTTCTGATGAGAAGAGTATGAAAAACGTGACATAAATGGTGCTCTTTTCATCATGTTTTGGCTTCTTGATGTATGATGCCATTTGATCTTGGATAGGTGATGATAAGGGAAAATGATTTATTTGGATGAAGTGTTTGCCTTTTTAAGTGATATAAGGATACAAAACATCAGAATGGGTGATTGCAGTGATTAGATCTTGCATCATGTCCTTAAAATTGTCAATATTTCTGGTCCTTTATTTTTATTGTAAATTTAAAGGCTGCTTATTGCCTGGTCTCTGTTGACCTGGAACTCGTCCTTTTAAAATACATTCCGTATCTTTTACACCCTAGAAAATAGAACTGTTGCAATCTTTGGATTCATTTCATGTCTTGCAGATTTTTTTTTGCCAAATCTGCTTCAACAAAAATATCTGTCCTCTCTTAAACAAAATTTAAGTATTGGGGAGCAGGCACACTGTTTCATACAATGCTTATTTTCATAATCATTCTTTGTAGAGATATGTCATACAACGAACTCAATGGTTCTATTCCGGAGAGCCTTGGCCAGCTGACATCGTTACAGATACTGTGAGGACATTAATTATGCATGTTCTTCTGTTTGGGACTTACTTTGTGCTTCCTCCCCCTTAACTTGAAACGACTGCTCTTTCGCAGAAATCTAAATGGCAATGATCTTTCAGGAAGGGTTCCAGCCAGCCTGGGAGGAAGACTTCTACACAGAGCTAGATTTAAGTAAGAACCCACTCTTTGTTAAAAATAACCCCCATACTTACATTTTGTCATTATAGATAGTTTGTGTAGATGCGGCATTCTCCACATACGTAGCATCATATATACCAATCTAGATACACATTTGAGTTGTCATTTCTGTTAATAGTAACTTGAATGGTAAGGAAGCTTACTACTGCTCAAATGGCAGCTTTACGGACAACGCTGGATTGTGCGGAATTCCTGGTTTACGTCAGTGTGGTCCTCATTTATCTGTGGCTTCAAAGATTGGCATGGCCTTTGGGGTGCTTGTAGCTTTTCTGTTTCTAGTTGTATTTGCAGCATGCTGGTGGAAAAGAAGGCAGAACATTCTCCGTGCCCGGAAATTAGCTGCAGGTAAGAGGATGTAATAATTTGTTAAAATCTGAATGCAGGTGCACAAATTTCTATAACGGAGTGATTGTATTTCCCCCCTTTTGCAGCAAGGGAAGCTCCTTATGCTAAATCTAGGACCCAATTTACACGGGAGGTGCAAATGGCCAAGCATCACCACCCACATGAAGGCTCTCGAAGCGGCAACAATGGAAGCTCGCCACATTTGCTTTCCTAGTTAATTGCCAGCAATTGTGACGCAGCTTCCGTTGTGCCATTCTTTCTTGTATGCTCAGTTAATTCCGCTATCAGTTTGGGTTGTAAAACAAATTGTAGATACTAGGTCAGGGATGGTGTATACACGCCCCTTATTTTGCTCCCATGTTCAGATCAGGAATATTATCAGATGAGTGAAATGAATGATCCACATCATCCTATTTCTAGCTGATGGAACGAAGGTGTACTAACTGCATTGCAATCTCTCCTTCGTCGTTTGTGCAAACTGGCTGCCAGATTTTTATTTGGGCACGGCATTTTAAGTTTGCAAAATGCAAATTCAGGAGAGCTGCTCTGAACTAAAGCTAGATTTTCGCTTGGTCTATAATGTTAAAACCGACAGCGCTTTTAGTGTGTATTGACAATATGGTCAATATGGCAAGTAGTACATTAATATGAAATAGCTGTACATGTGTTTCAGGACAAATATACCTTTGTGGGTTAAAACGCCATAGAAAGTAAGCAGGACCAAAACTGAAAACAAGCATTACTCCCAGTAGCATAAGCTTGCTGCATGCCTTGCATATTGGCCATCCTACTGATCTCAGGATCTCATCAGGATGTTGCTTATTTTCGTACCTCATAAACGTTGCAACATTATGTCATACTAGTTACGTACCCGTGCGTTGCAACGGAACTTATTAAATATATAGATAATCGTGCTATAGAAGAAAGTTGTTTTGATCGGTTGGAAAGTGAAGAATGGTGAGAAGTTAAGAGAATAGAGCGGTTAGAGTTGAGAAAGTGGAGAATGGGTGTTTTGGGACCACATGTCAGCACTGCCTTTTGTGAGAAGGAGTGAGAGAGACCAGACCAACCACCAACTCCTTCTTTTATAATAGTAAAGATATGTGACACTCTTGCCCATGTTGGTCCATATGTGTGTACATGAATTTCTGGGTTAGTCCCACCTTGCTAGCTTAACTTGAGAATCATTTACATATAAGCCTAGGAGTTCCAATAGTAGCACCTCCGGTTAACCGTTTTGCGTGAAGCGAGGACGAAAGCGCAAGCGAGTTGCTACGTGTGTGTGGCCTATCCAGAATGGGGTTATGCCTAAACCGGTTTGGAACCTAGGGTGTTACAAATGGTATCAGAGCCGACTCTCGCGGTTACATGGGCGCGTGCGGGTCAGGGGCACGGGCATATGGCGCATGGCGCGTGTGGACCCGTAGCGGACACACGGCATGGCATATGTGTTGGCACTGAACACACGGACATGTGCCAAGAGGGGAGATCCTTATCATTTGCCCCAGTGTGGGTATGTTGGTCCGACGAGGACGTCGGATCCTTTGAGGGGGGTGTATGTGACACCCTGGCCCATGTTGGTCCATGTGTGTGTGTGCACATGAATTTTTGTATTAGTCCCACCTTGCTAGCTTAACTTGAGAAACACTTACATATAAGTCTAAGAGTTCCAATGGTAACACTTCCGGTTAACCGTTTTGTGCGAAGCGAGGATGAAAGCACGAGCGAGTTGCTACGTGTGCGTGGCCTATCCAGAATGGGGTTAGGACTAAGCCGGTTTGGACCCTAGGGCGTTACAGTTAAACTGGGAGACGAAGACGACATCCAACCTTGGTACTGGGATGGTAGAGGATGGATGACAAGGGTGGGGAGCGGCTTGTACATGCTGTGCGTGGGTCCCTATTTCGAACCGCCTTGTCTCGTCTCATCTTCTTCCCGATCCATCCATTTGTTATCCTTTCCCTGACGAATCCTTTCTCCTCCGGAGCACAGGTGTGCGTATGATGGACCAGGTGTAGAGCTTTGTCAGCTGACCCGCTCATCAGCTAGCTAGTCAAGTCATCACATCACGTCAGAATGTTGTCAACATGTGGGCAAGTGTCTAACTACTCCATCTGTCCACAAATGTAGATTGTTTTTAAATTTTTACGGTCTCCAATGTAAGACTTTAACTATGATTTATTATTATAATATACTAGCAAAAAAATATATATATATATAGTATGAAAGAATTTTGTAAGATAAATCCAATATTATTATTTTCTTGTAGTCAATCTATATACTTTAACATATATTAATGGTCAAATTTTGAAAAGCTTGACCGCATGGAACCCACGGTGATCTATATTTGTCGACAGTGAAAGTACTAGATGACTAATTAACATTGAACAATGCTCGGTCTTAGTAATCTAACATAGGCACGCAACATTGAACATGCCTTACCGAATCGAACTCAAGCCAAGATACATGCTATCTTATGATAGCTCTCCCGTTAAAAAGGAGAGACGAATTCCTTCTTGACCGCTCACATTATTCTGCATATTCCATAGTAAATTTGAAAGCTACCTTTATGACTATTTAGTTACGGAATATCGTTTGGCAACATTTAAATAAACTATTACATATGTAGAAAACCATGATGATGGCAATCTTAGGGGGCGTTCGTATTGGCTACGGTTGATGACTTTTGGCTGAAAATAAATAGTAGTGGCAGAAAAAAGTGACTTTAAGAAGGAGGTCGTAAGCGGTAGGAAAAGTGGGCGAGCGATACGTACACGAGATAGGAGCTAGAGGAGTGGGGTGTATGATGCTCCTGTGAGCCTCTACCTTATGAGAGGAGTAAAGAAATCGCTTCAAGAAGCTAGGTATTTATGAGCCTGTTTGATATGGCTACGACTTATGGATTTTGGCTGAAATTTTTGAATTTTAGATGTTTACGATAGAGATTATGGGGAGAGAGATACTCGCTTGCAATTTTGGTTGGTACAGATGTTGGGTTTCTAACGTGTACTACAATTAACTTGTAGATTCCATTTTAAGAAAATATTTCGTTTAAAAGTTAGGTACTGTAGCAAAAGCCGCTTCTACAAGCTGTTAAAGAACATGCATATATATTGACCTTTGGCTTCTTCAAGCAGAAGCCAATGCAAACATGACCTAAGGGTCATATATATACTATATATGAGACCAACTGATAACACTTAATAATATAATAATTCCTGCATTGTCTCAATATGGATCAATCCAATATCATGTTCTTTAACATATGTTTATATTATTGATTTGATATCTCATTTTCATGATCCGTGAAATGTGACTATTAATCAATATATATGCTGATATATAAATCATAAGTGCCCCACATGATAATAGAAGCTCAGAGATATTTAGAATAACTCGTAACATGAATAGAGAGTTTAACTAACTAGTTATATACTTGTTAATCAATATTAATAATGGTTCCTTTAAGAAATAAAAATAACGTATTATTTAAAAGTTTATAAATATAAAGACATGCGCATACCAGTCCAACGGCTGGGATCAAGGGCCTTCGTGAGATCCAACGGAAGATCGATCGCCTAGTCCTTAATTGTGACGTTGACACATACCAAGTCGAAAAAGATGGTTCTGCTGCACTGATCCATAGAAGCCAAGCCAGTTTCATGCAACGGTTTTGCTATTACAAAAGAGACTGATTTTCTTTATCTCTCAGTTATTTAAAATTGCACTTTTAATCAATTGAAGTTACAACCTCTTAAAAAAATAACTGCAACTTCAGGTAATTCAGAGTGCAACTAAAGTTACACTTAGTTGCACTCTCAATCAACTGAAATTACAGTCCCTCTAAAAAATCACATGTAACTTTAGGTAATTAAGAGTGTAATTTCAAATAACTAAAAGATAAATTTTTTTAATCGCTTGTATAATAGTCACACCTTCATGCAAAGCTTACATACAGCTCCTAACCACACTTTTCCCTGTACCTCCCGCCGAAACTGGGACCTTGTTGGACGCAGTTGGCGTCACCTTGTCCAAACTAAACCCGCAACTTGACGACGCACCCTGAGCGAAATCCTTCACACCAACACCCGACGTGTAATTCTTGTCGTCGCGCGCCTGTGACGTCTGCGCACTGACCGGCGAGGTCGCCCTCCTCTTGTTTATGAACTCCACGACGCGCTCCATGAGCGCCGCTGCGCTCCCGCACGCCGGCCGGTACACGTGGAACCCATGCTCGCCCTCCGACTCCACGAGCGTCAACTCGCCGCCCCAGGCGCTGTCACGCATCCTGGCCGCGTACCGGCGCCCGCGGTCCAGAAAGGGGTCACCCGCGGCCACGGCCACCAGCGCGCGCCGGCACGCCAGCGACGCGATCTCCTCGGCCGGAGGGTCCAGCCGGGGGTCGTCGTTTCCGGCCACGCCTGCCGTCACGAACGGCCAGAACTTATCCAGATGCTCCCCGTCGGGCCGGTCCGTCTCGGAGGGAAGCCGATCGGTGCCCCAGAAATAGGGCTGCACGAGGACCAGGCCCTCGATGTCGATGCCATCCCTGTCGGCGCCGGCACGGGCGGCTCGGACCGCAGCGTGGTGCGCAATGTTGGCGCCCGCGCTGTCCCCGGCGAGGAACGTGCGCGTGGGGTCGGCGTGGCCGGCGAGCCACGGGTCAGCTAGCGAGGACGCCCACCTGAGCGCCGCCCACGCGTCGTCGTAGGCTGCGGGTACGGGGTGCTCCGGGGCGAGGCGGTAGTCCACGGACACGACGAGCGCCCCGGCGAGCGCGGCGAGGGAAGATGCGTACCGGTGGTACGTCCGGCCGAAGGCGCTCTCCGCGCAGAAGGCGCCGCCGTGGAAGTACAGAACAAGCGGGAGCTTGTTGCCGGTTGCAGCGGCAGACGACGGGAGGAACAGGCGCGCGGACACACCCGTGACGCTGCTGACGACGACGTCCTTCGTTGCGACCCCGGTGGCCCCTGGGTCCTCCGACGCCGGCACGAAGGCGCTGCGCAGGAGCCGCTCGACGCGGCCGTCCTTGTGCACGCGCAGGAACGGATAGAGGTCAAGGGCGACGTAATCGCCACTGGCATTCCTATCTGTCCGAACCTTGTTTGCATCCATGGTGCATGAGCTGCGCTGAGTTGAGGCACTTTCGTTGCAGGCGTTAATTACTTGCGTCGCAGTTGTACAGATTATAGTACACTGTTTGGCCGGCAACGATGATGGTGCTGAAGAGCATTAGCCGTCATGCCTCATAATTAGCAATTGTTTGACGGGCCTTCTCTTTTCAGCGCTGAGTTGGGTCACTCCGTTTATTTTTTTATAGTAACTACCTTTCAAACAAATTATCTTTTTAAAGTAGGATTTAAAAATTAATTATAGTATATGTTATAACAACTTCATTTATATCGATCAAAACTACATATAAATTTTTGTTATTTCATACTCTATCTTACGAATAACCTAAAAATGATAGTAAGACCGTAGATCAAGTTATCTGACTGCTCTTCTTTTGTACTACTAAACTCTCTGCGTTTACTTTGCTCTCCAATGTCATGGAATGCTGGAGATAAAGATAAGAAGGCTGTGAATATAATATGCACCAAGCTAGCCGCCGGCCGGTCAATGGAATCGGAGCACTGTGACGACATTGCGTCTAAGGAACATAGATTATTCTCGTTAATAATGCACAAAGCCGCCGGGCAATCAGGCGGTAGCGTCTTGACGTGGCGTCTCCGTTTACTTTGCAATCTATGAGGCAGGTAGAGCTGCAGGCTGCAGCCTGAAGAAAAACAAGTAATAATGCACCGAATTTCCCTTAAAAATGCACCGAATTAAGTAGCATGAAACTTAATTTTTTTCCTATCAAATTTGACAATAAAAACTTTTCGGTCTTCCTTTGGGTTCATTCGAATCCAAGGACTGGCAAAGAAAATTTAGAGGATTTGTTCTGTTTCCGACATTTTAGGCCCCATTGCGTTTGAACTTCAATTTTCCGGCTTCTAAACTTATTTTTACTATTCATAATTTTGTCTTTTTCTGAACTTTTGGTTTTTTTTGAGCTTTTTTGCCGGTTCTTTTTTTCCTGTATTCGTTTGCGTTGTCTTTGATGGGCTAACATATTTTTTTTATTTTTTAAAATTTAATTATGTTAAATAAGTCTCTGTCAACTTCAGTGTTTTTTCAACCAGCTACAATACTTTTCAGCCATAAACCACCAAAAATAAGCTACAGTGAACACCACCTAAATGTTAGCGGTTGTCAGTCGAGTTCACATGTGCTCCAGCCTCGTACCTTCCCGGCAACTACATCTCCGATGCAAAATCGGTAATCATAAACTTAATTCAGCGGCAGATCTACGGTACCGTACCACTGGTGTCAAGTGACACCAACGATTTTTTTTTCTCGGTAGCCTCATATCCAGATAGGTGAGCCTAGCTGGCCAGGCTTGAGTGACCCCAGCCCGTCCCGGCCGGCATCGTTCTCCAGCCGATGCTAAGCTTCCCTCATCAGTTCACAGCGTCTCAGCTCAATTAGCAAGCTTTCACCTTACCTCTCACGAAGCCCAACTGACTAGCTGTTACCTCTACTCTCAGCAATCACGATGCCACAACCAAGGGGATCAAATAGGAGACAAGGAAGTAGCTGGATATGGCAACCCAGCCTGTGGCAGCCTGATGTGAATGAAGGTACCGTAATGTATATATCAAATACATCCTATGGTTGCAGTTATGTTACTTATTTTGTACAAAATAATGCGAATAACACAATAATCGATTCATACATATACCATGCATATGTGTTGCTCTTTTTATCTACTACGCCTTCAGATGTTATTGATATGCTAAGCAAAAGAAGTGTTGATGACAAATATATATACCATGTATATACGTTGTATTCTTTGCTTAATACAATTTCAGGCTACTAAAAGCCGAGGACGGCTTTTCTTGAAGAAGGGGAGGATGATGCGGATACGCACAAGCTTAGCACTTTTCAGTCAAATACATTATTTTACTGGAAAAAAGTATTGAGCCGTATTAAATATTGTCAGGTGAATTTGTCTCTTAAGGAGTTTCTTTTAATTGATGATGAACTTGGAATACTACCTCATGCTATTATTTTACGTATTCTTAGGTATGATTCATGTGAAGACTTGGGAGAGCAAAAGGGAGGAGCACAAGGACTTAAACTACAAGTTTTGGATAAGATTTTCAAGCCAAATTCGGACCTACCATGTGCTCAATCCAATTCAAAGTCGGATTCAAGTCAGAATTCAATTCGGATTCGGTTCGGGACAGCCTGACACACAGTTACTAAAAATGCCATAACTTTCACAAACGGAGTCCGATTCAGGTGTTCTTGTACTCGTTGAAAAGATAATTTCAAGGGCTACGCAATGGATACGGCCCTACCTTCAAATTCGTCACGGATAAAAAGTTATGAACGGAACATTGTGACGGTTTAATTTTAGGTTTTTCCTTTTGTGTGAGTTTGTTTCCAAATACATGTAGGGATAAGTTGGAGTTGGTTTAGGACCTCTTGGCCAGTCATGAGGTGGATAGGGTACTATATATTAAGGGTTAGACCCCCATGTAAGGCAGACCACATTTGAGAATAATGAATCTACTAAAGTTTGTTCGAGTTTAGCATTGCTACCGAAGTTCCATAGGGAATTAGGAGTGATTTTCTTCAATCAAGATCGTTCAGCCTTTCCGTTGGGAATTGGGTGCACGATAGATCTTCGCTTGGTGGTCGGCGAAATCAACACGAATGTGTTTTGGCGGATTAAAGAGTGTTCGTCCCTTACATTGGCATTGGAGGATCATTACGATTCATCAAGACTTCCGTGAGTATCCATCCTACGTCGAGAAGATCGGGCGACCCCGTATCACAGCCTTTGGTAGCGAGCCTCGTCTTCGGCTCATCACCTCGTAAAGACTCGCTCTACTGAGAGATGGGTATATCATAGTAACATAGAAGGCGTATAGAATTTTTTGTACGAATAATTTATTTTTTATTTAAAATTACAGAAATATATCTGTGAATTTTTTTTACAAAAATAGGCTCAAATCGTCCAATGGAGAATGACTGGAGCCTATCGCCCAATCAGGGACCGACAGAGTCCCTGTCGCTCTACCCTCGGACGACTGCAGCTAATCGCCCTCCCATTGGGTGACTTTCATGTAGTCGCCACCCTATTGGGCGACTGCACTTAGTCCCTTGTTAATGTTTTAAATTTTATCAATTTTGTAGTTTTAAACTAGTAAAAAATCTGCTAGAGTTGTAATAAATGTTTATGTTCATTGTATGTTGTAGGTGCGTAAGAAATTTTGAGAATTTTTTTTAAGAACGATTGACCATAAAACGATCGGTTCATACGATGGTAAGTGATATTTGATGTTATTGAGAATTCGTGTACGGAGAAAACCGGTATGTTAATATTGTAAGATGACTTGCTATGTAAATCATTGAATGCGAAAAGACGAGATAATAAGTTTGTCTGAATTTAAATAAACTTCATAATACAGTTGGGAGTAACATGCCGTGTACTTTTTCATTACATGCATAACATATAGCATCATGTGCAACTAACCCACCCAACTACTCGTACAACCTACTACCTATTACTCGTAATCATTTGTATGACGTACGTATGTGTAATACATATCCACGCTATATTGTGCAAATAATATTGTTCCTACTGTAATATGCTTCTGAAAATTTTTTACCTACAATTAAGGTATCCTTCTAATATGGTGAGTACGTACGCATGTGGCCACTATAGTTAACAACTTGCATTACACATACACAGATCAATCCTCCAGTACTATAACTCACAATAACAATAAACACAAGTCAGAACATAGCATAAAACATTACCAATATAGACGAGAACAACATCCACGACTGCAACTTGACGATAACAATAAACACAAGAAAGAAAATAACACACAACATTAAATTAATCTTCCACTCCAATCTATCAAACGATATCGCATCTCGACGGGGTCGCTACCCCCCACGACAACTCTCTCATGCCGAACAATGTCGGTCCTAGTACCCATTTCATGCTCCCATTTTCGAATCTGCGGGCACTTGTAGTAGTGCTGCCCAGGATTTGCGGCCGTGTGTGAGGTGTTACGTCTAACAACTGTGTTGCATTTTGGGCAAATCATCGTGGGTGCCGATGAAGAGGTGCTGAGTTGACTCATATCGACGTCCGGGGGAGTGAGCACAAAAGAAAAGTGCATCGATTGAGAACAACTAATTCAGGAGGTGCCGATGAATAATGCAGGGGACTAGATAAGGAATGACTCTCTCTTATAGGCTCAGTGGGGGGGCAGCCTCACGCACTGAGATCACAACATAAGAAGACATCATGCACTGACAACATGAAAGGTGTGTTTTGGCGGCGGTGACGAACACAGCTTTGGCGGCCACGGTGGTCTCGGATGGTACTATGATCACCCATGTGTTTGATCCATTTGGATTTGGATATTCATGGACCGTGTGTTTTTGGATTTGGATGGACATGGATATCACCTCGCCGGCTTTGGACTGGATACGGATTGGATCAATTTTAAATTTTCATTTGGATTTAAGTTGAACTTTGTGGGATTTGGATTTGGACATCCATCCATAAGCCCTTTATGTCGGTCGTCGTTGGATCAGTCCGTCCCCCACGTGCACTGTCCGCGATTTTGCTTCGCCACCTCGCGAAACAATTCGAGGACAAGCTCGATCCGTCGCTTGCACCAGAATTTGTCTAAAACATGTCCTCAGAATTGGTTCGATCCGGCGAGAAATTCTTTGCATAGCTAAGAAATAACGAAAGCTTGTTATAAAGTATGACCTCTAGGGTTGGTTCGATACATCGTGCAAGAAATGCTTTGCGCTGCAAAGAAATAAAAGCATCCGCGCTGACCAATACCCAAGAACATCGATCCCTGCCACATTGCACCTGTGCATGGCAAGCTTCACTCAGACAAGAACATACATGCTTGCCTGTAGCAGATCGTTTCCATGTTGGCCTTTTGCCTTTGTGAAATGGAAGAATCTATTCCTCCCTCGACGGGGGACGGGGAAACCCTGAGCACGAAACGTACGTATTCCAATTCCACCACACGACGGCTCACCGCGGTGTCCAGAAAAAGGGGACGACGGCGACTCAAAAAATCGAAAGCGATCGTGACGAGACGACGGCGTTACACGAGCTTGTCTCCTTGAGGTCCGTCCTTTGCGTGTCGACTGTCGCACGAGGGAGGATGGCGGAGGCGATCATCGGGCCGCTGGTGGGGAAGCTGCAGGAGCTCGCCGTCAGCGAGGCGCGAGCGCTGGTGGCGGTGAACGACGACATCCGGAGCCTCCGGGACAAGCTCATGTGGATGCAGGCCTTCCTGCGCGACGCCGACCCGCGGCGGCGCGTCGTCTGCGACGAGGCCACCAGGGTGTGGGTGCACCAGACACGCGACGCGGCCTTCGACGCCGAGGACGCCGTCGACCAGTACTTCCTCCAGGTCGACCTCTCCAGGTATACATACACGTGTCACCGTGTCACCGTGTTTTCAGAACTGCTTCATTATTTTAGTCTGAGGCGAGCCTGCTTGCTTTTTTTTATGTGTCTGGATCTTTCTAACTCGTATAAATGTTTTCGCTAATTTCAAGTCGCGCAATTTTTCTTAAAAAACAAGTCATTTTTCGTAGCCATTGGATAGTTATTCACACTGCTGTTCTTGCTCAGTGGGGAAGCCCTCCTTTGAGGCGTCTCAAGGGCGGTAACGATGGTGAGGGTTCAAGCTCACCGAGTTGAGTTATGGTTCGTGGCAATTCGTTGATGCCACCCGAAGAGTCAAGTTAGCCTTTTGGGAGCCAGTGTCGGTGTCCAGGGAAACTATTTTCGTTTTGCACTAAACAAAACATTCCGAGAGCAATGAAACGTGTTCAAATATAAGGGAGACTCGTCTTTTTCTTACGGCCCACTCAATTGGGCTGAAAAGCTGTGGTTTATAGCCGAAATTGTAATATAGCGATTGAATTTTTACTGTAGCTGAATGTGGCTTATTTGACGTAATTAAAATTAAAAAATTTAAAAATAGAAAAAATATGCTAGCTCATCACGGACAATACAAATGGATACGGAAAAAATGAACCGGTAAACAAACTAAAAAAAAACCAAAAGTTCAGAAAAAGATGAAATTTATGAATAGTGAAAAATAAGCCAGAAACCAGAAGTTAAAACCAAAACGAGCAGGCCAAGCTTTTGGGTAAGCCGATTGGTGCATACAACCCAATATGGTATCAGAGCTAAAAGGTCATGAATTCGAGACCCGATTTACGCAATTAAAAAAAATAACAACAACCTACTTTTATTCTACGTCTTAGGCTTTATAGAACCTACACGTAAGGGGAAGTGTTGAAGTATACGTGAATTGCCCGTCTTTTCTCATCGATTTAAGTTTTTGGGTGAATTGATTGGTGCATGCAGCCCAATAAAATAGACAAAAGAAATAAAATTTCGTCCTTTCCATACGAAATTCGGTCAATATGTTCGAACATCTTTTGAATCTTTTTACAAATTTAACAAAATTTAGATAAAATTTAAATGAGAATAAATTCAGCCAGAAATTTGACTGGATGATTTTTCTTTCGAAGGACAGTGAAAGGAGCAAAATGAACAAAATTTCGCCAACTGTGAAAACCCTTTCGCGCCCAAGATTGTGAGGAAGGCTGGCCCCCGGGATGCTGATTTTCACTGTTCAACGAAACCACCCCTATAAGACCTCTTTGCTCGGCCCACCATTCCCAAATTACCAGAAAACCCTGCTCCGCTTCCTCGCCATCAAAATCTCCCGTTTCCGCGAGCTCTAGCCCTCCCCACAGGCCATGGCTTCCCACCTTGTCCTCAACCTTCCCGGCGCCGCCACCACCGTCGTGTACAAATTAAGCACGGCGCTCCGTGACGCTACGAGCGGTGCGCGTTCGTTAGGCGCGATGCCCTCCGGCGACGTCGGCGCTGCGGTCCTCGGCCTTCATGGCCGTGATGCCGCTGACGCCGCCACCTTCCCAGCTGAATCGCCGTCCACTGCCGAGAAACGAACGTGTTGGTTGATTGGTTCTCTAGCTCATTTTCCCATTTTGGTACCAGTAAGGGGGGAATGGAAGTTTTTGATATATTAGCTAGGGGGAAAGCTTGGTGATTTTGAATTTAGATAGTAGAGTAATATGATGCTGTCTAGAAACATGAATTTTGCCAGGGTCTTGCCAATCCTAGAAACATGGGTGATATGGAAATACCATCGGCTTCTAAATGGATTTGGGCATTTGGCAAAGCTCCTGTAGGTCAAGACTCAAGACAAGGTTTTCTTTTGTCTGCTTATTCGTGATAGGCTGAATACAAGAAATGTGCTGAAAAGGAAAAAAAATTCACATTGAAGGGAATGATTACAGTTGTGTGCTATGTCATCCACATGAGGTGGAGACCCTATTCCATCTATTCTTTGGCTGTGAATTCAGCTTGGCCTGCTGGAGTGTATTAGGGGTACAGTTGAATATCGATTTCTTGAAATTTTGGATCAGCTCAAGACGTGCTTCCAAGTACACTATTTCATGGAGTTTACTGCGCTGGCCTATTGGGGCATTTGGGCTGTGAGAAATAACAAGATATTTCAACATGTTATGCCTTCTTTGGAGAGTTGGTGAGCTATCTTCAAAGCAGAATTTGCCTTGGTTGTCCATAGAGCGAAAAAGAAGTATACTCCTTCAATTGGTTCCTGGCTAGAAGATTTTGGTTAATATGTGTGGCGTTTCTGCAGTGATCAATGTACATTTAATTTTTTTTCATATTTCTTAAATATATCCACAACATGATCCTTTCCTGTCGTTTCTCCTAAAAAAATCCTACCCCCTCCAAGTCCCTTGAATGCTATGATATTTTTCAACAATTGACTACAAATCAAAAGTGCATTACATAGCCAAGAATACAAAAGTGTTGTACTCCATTTAAGCTGTTGCAATGCTTCAAATTGTAATTATCCACCTCTTTCTTGCATAATTTCATAATGTACTTACTATACAAGAGAATATAAATTGATTTTTCCCTTAAGGTACCCAAGCTGGACTCGTGCCATTATAAGGTTTATTGCCGGATTCACTACACAAATACGTGTGCGGCGCAACCTTTCTAGCAAGATTCAAGCTATCAACTCAAGACTTGAGGACATCATTAAGAACAAGGACAAGTACAAGCAGACCGAGGACTCCGCTAACATAGCAGTTGTACCATGGAGAGCTTCTACGACCATCTCTGTTGCCCCAACCAAATTGTAAGTAGGCATAAGTACCACCTTCTCGATTTCGCTATGAGATGATCCCATTTTTTATTTGTGAGATCTCCGTTGCCCGTTGGACATGTCCTAGTGTCCTAGAGGACGGGTAAGTGAAAATAACATGCTCTGTTAAGTCATCAACCCGTGCACCCTCATGGACTACATGATTTATATATTTTTTGTATATTTATTTTGAAACTACATAATTTGGGATAGCACAATTTTAATGTCAAATTTGGAATGCTATAACTTAATTCTAGTAAATTTGGAGAACAAAATTAGTTCCAAATTTGGAATTTTAAATATAAAAATACATAATTTTAATTTTTTTAATTCGGGACATATAACATATAGTTTTACTTTAAAATTTGAATACTATATATCTTCATATACCACATCTTATTTTTAGAAATTTTAATCCTGAATTTACAATATTCAGGCATCATTTGTTTTGGAATTTTTTATCTATAAACTTATATATTTGGATAAATCTTTTTAGAATTTTTAATTCTATTTAAAATTTTATTATATTCAGAATGCAATTCAAGCATGCACATAAAAATGACATATGGACTCTTAGGTTAGATCTAATCCACGCCATTGTAAGTGCATGTACAATAGAGGTGCTTCAAGAGGTGTTTAGCAAACATAGGAGAAATAAGGTGCTAATTTTGCAGCTATACTTGAGGAGGCACCGGTGCTTAGGCATATATCTACCTATAATTAATAGATAATAGAACCTGTTAAGGGATGGTCCCCACGCTACCTCGGGCCCATGATAATTTCGGCGTGATGACACATATTGAGGAATCTACCCTGGAAGAGGTCCGCAGACTAACCTCGGACGGAGTCCACGTCACCCTAGATGAGGTCCAGGAAACCAAGACGGAGCCCGAAGATTGACCTTGGCCAAGATTTGAAGTCCATCCTAGACGATGTCCGGAGTCCCTCCCCCTCCCAAACAGAGTCCACGCCACCCTGGACAGGGTTCAGGGGCCGACCTAAGACGAAGTCTAAAGGCCAACCTTGGGTAGGGTCCAGAGGCCAACCATGGACAAGGTCCAGGAGAAACCCGAGCGAGGTCTGCTGATTTGCCACAGAGTCCCTCGAACACGGCGGAACCCACTTGGAGGGGAAGAACAAAAATACCCTTAGGAGTATGCTAGTCCTCAAGGGCAAACGTGTAACTTCAGTCAACTCCTCCTCCCACTCTATAAATAGGACCCATTGTAAAAGGGGAGAGGGAGGCTATTTTGTAACCCTAGACAACCATATTGAATACACTTGGCCATTCGTGTGTGATTCTCGTTGTGTCCCATCGCATCCTCGGTAGTCTTTGAATCCGACCAGGGGTGCATATAATGTACTGACCAACCTTGAATCGACGACAGTTAACGCCGTTAGTAGGGATTTGAGCGAGAAGCCATGCCATCTAGAAAGATGAAAGCATGGAAGGTCGTTGGGTGGGTTCGTGCTGTCCCGAGCTTTGCTAGGGTGTCGTCTTGTCCGAACCTCCTCCGGACTTCACCCTGTACCGCACCGAATTTTTATCTCCTATCTTTGGGGGACGGGAGGTGTCAAGCGTTCCCATGCGCATTTGGCCGGGTTCTTTTAGGCTTAAAGTTGGCTTATGCTTGTATTGTCTACAGTAACTAGCTTTTAAACGGTGCGTTTTTTCAAGATGAGGTCAATAGAAAAATTATAGTAAAAAGTGTATTGAGTTTAGCTATGCTGGCAAAAATCGCATATGACTATTTTTCTCTACGTACTGCCTCTCGTAAACAGTCAGAATTCAAATATTTAAGCCATAAACCATAAGCCATCAGCCCAAAAGAATTCACCCTTTATCTCCTGTGCATAAGCTTCTATCTCCTGACCATGCCCACCTCTCAGTCCTTGGTCTTTTTCAAGTTTTTCTCCTATGTCCTTAGCTCACCATCGAGCTTGGTGCTTCTTGACTAAGCCAACAGAAATCTAGGACCCACTGCCCACCCAACAACCCCTTCATTATTGTGACTAAGCGGTAGGAGCCATGTGCGTGTGCCCTCTCAAAGTTCTACCGACCTCTTCTCTTCTCTTTCTTCTTCTCTCTCACATAGCTTGTCTCGACGTTTAGGCATTTTTGGTCTTGTGCATTACAACAATACCAGAAGTAGCCCCTAGTTGTATGCAATGCCATTTCTGGTCCCCTCCCCAAGCGCGGGACTCCGCCTGGTTGACGCGTGTGCAGTCTCGTGCCCCGGCACTGCAACACCCTAGTCATGCGGTCTAGTAGCGCATGATACCCCCGCATCACTCTTCCCGATCCCCGGCGCCACTTCGGTGAGCAATCACCGCTACTCGGGGTCGCCTCTGGCTTCGCCGATAACTGTGCAAGTTTCACCACACCTGGGGGGTCACCGTCGACCACTTCGCTAAGCTCGGGCACCGCTAAACTCCCCTACCGTCGGAGCCAAAGCGCCGCCGCCACCCTCTCCTTGTGGCTCATGACCACGGTCGTGCATGACCGCACCCGCTCTGACCACTGCTGTTCGAACACAATCACCTTTAAACACTGCCTCCCTTGACCACCTCAGCTTTCGACCACCGCCGCTTTCGACCATACCCATGTTGAACCAATACCTGATCGACCACCGCCGCTTTTGACCATACCCATGTTCGACCACTACCTGTTCGACCACCGTCGCTTTCGACCACACCCATGTTCGACCACTACCTGTTTGACCACTACCGTATTTGACCACGACAGCTTTTTTGACCACATACAACCTTAAGACCACTGCTGGTTTTATCGGAATCATGCGCTTCCAGACCACATGACTCGGGTGCTACGGTGCTAGGGCGCATACTCCCATGACTTGACCGAGAATGTGTGCCACCATGACCCACGCCGTTGCTCCTACAGATGTGTCCCCTGCCCTGAGTTCCGTAAGGGTGGTTCCTGTCGGACGGGCAACGCTTGTGAGCACGCGCTCGGGTACCAAATGTGCCTCTGCAAGGACAAGGTTGGCTGCACGTGCTGCATCTGCTTCTTCGCCCACAAGCCAGAGAAGCTTCATGCCGTCAACACCTCTACCACCTCGGTCGGCCATGGGGGCTCGTCCCTCCTTATTGGGGGCCAGGCGGAGCAGCGCGACACGATTACCGCTTGGGGATGCCCTTGCTTGAGGAATATACCAATAAACTAAAGAATGCATAAAATTGGTCAGGAAAAGCTAAATAGAACGAAAAATAAAACAATACACTCTAAAGATAAGGAATTTGAGGGCGATAACTTGCGATTTGGGTAGTTTACTAGACTATGCAGTAACTTCTTTCTTATGCTATACCTACTAGGGTGGCCCATACATTTGTGCGGCTAGATTTATTACATATTATTTACATACTCAATATTTGTATTTGTCGACCTAATTATAAGTTGATTTTACTAACCAATTTTGCTTTTCTGCTTCAACCTCCAACAGCAAGCCCAATTCTTGATCGATCCCTCTCAGTTGCTACCTCTTTCAATGCAATACTCTACCACATAGATATCTTCTACTTCTCTCCAATTATTTCTTAATATGACCGTTGTGACATCAAATACACTTACACGTGAAATTGTTATTGATCCTTGTCAGGGGACACCCGTCACCCTCTCTTCGGTGGCCTCGAGCCTATTTCCCACGGCTGCGTTATCTCTACTCCTAGCTCTTTGCTCCTGTGCTTTTTGTATGCCCGTGCTACATATTTTTCACATATTCAATATTCGTATTTGTTAGCGTCTATTGTTTGATTTACCCCTAGTTATATGTCAATTTTACTAGCCTATTCTGCTTCAACCTCCAACGACAAGCCCAAATCTAGATTGATCCTTTCACTTGCTACCCCTTCCATGCAATACTCTATCACATAGTTCTACTTCTCTTCAATTATTGCTTAATGCTGACTGTTATGATATCAAACACGCATACATGTGCAACCATCATTGATCCCTATCGAGGATACTTGTTACACTCTATCCGGTAAACCCGAGCCTATTCCCCACGATTGCACCATCTTTACTCTAAGCTCTTTGTTTCTATGCTTCTGTACACCTGTTCTTCTATTCCTACGGATGCATGCATGTATATAGACAAGCATTATGTTATACGTGCTCGATGCCATCTTCTTCTGTAGGATCGAAAGGCAACAAAGGGGTGAACGGTGCTGACTAAAATTTTTCCTCAAGTATTCTAGATCCTTTTCTCAAATAACTACAGAGTTACTGAGAATCAAATCTAAACCAAAAACCCAAAGCAAATTACTCAAGAACACAAAATCTTGAAGAAGTCAGCTCCAGAGGTCCGACCTCCAACCAGAGAGAGGTCTAACCTCTCTGGGGTGATCTAACATCTATTCTAGTGGTCTGGCCGCTATGAACAGTAATTTCAGGCAAATGAACAGTAAAATCAGCACGGTTGTGAAACTTTAATCCATGCAACTTTTGATTGGATAGTTCAGAAGTCGTGAAACTTTGTACACACCTTATTTAAGGTCTTAGCAACCTATTCTATCTATGTATCACAAAAACTCACGTCAAAGTTCAGATCTTTTTGAGATTTAAGTAAGGTTGCACCCAAAACAAACAAAAACCAAAATCGATGATCAAGACTTGCTCGTGGGCAGAGAATAGCCAATATGGCTTTTGATATGTTTTCACATGTCACAGTAAGTAAAAACACCAAAGAAATCACTTTAAAAAACCCTTAGATCAAGAAACCACTTGGAAAATAAAAAAACCTGCAAAAGCTGAGTTTCTTGATGAACTTGCTAGACCAAAGTGCCTAGATGGGTGAAGATTGATTCCCAAAGATTATCTCCATCTCTTATACGTTCTTGGCACAACAAGATCAGGAAAGGGTGAGAGGAGAGCAGAAACTAATCAAATCAAGAGCAAACCAATTAAGACAAGAGATAGCCATGAAGAATATCAAAGGTTAATTCTATTGCTGCTTCAAGAGGAAAGTTTTATAGCTACTCCACCTTGGAGGACAGAGAGTGCACAAAGTACGCAACTCTAAAACCCTAACCCTAACAAGAGAATAAGAGATGTACGTTGGATGGTTAACTACAAGTCTCCATCCCAACTCCTTAAATAGATGGACTAACTAGCCACATCTAACCCTTAGTGCATACTATCTACTTAGCACAATGGGGGAATCCCGATAACCCCACGCACACGGTTTTACTACACATGTTCACTTACGCACGCTTTTCAAAGCACATAATCCCGAATCCGCTAAGTCCTAAACTTTGATCCATCTTGATCATACCAGTTTTTTCATGATCTAAACCGCCTTCCCAAGCACTGCTCGCACGCCACGGTTTTCTTCTAAAGCCGTTTCCGGTATTTTGGTCAAACTACCAAAATACCCTTCTTTGACCGGGTTCTCTCTTTTCATTGCATACAATCGCTATGCTTGCCACATGTAGGTGAACCACTAGCTTGCCATATATCGACAAGTCTCTCCCATTTTGGTTTCACCGGATCACGTCGCACTTGGACCGATCAAGCCACATGGTGCAAACCTATCGTTTGAACTCGTCTTTAACATTTTCTGCCTTTTTGTGCCATGGTTGAGCTCACCGTCCCACCCGGTGTCTTCGATCGTTCTGGATCTTGGATCCTCCATGAGTGTAGCCTCGATCCTCGCTATAGACCACAGTTGACTCCAAGCAACCCTGCATATCCAAAGACAAAAAAATCATTTTCGAGCACAAGTTCTTCACAATTTGACCCACGTTAACAATAACATAGCTCATGCAACATATATATATATATATATCCAAGAAAAATGACCAAAATCTATTCTACGATTCAAAATCATAAAACAAAAAATTTGACCGAAAATTAGTTGCATAGCCGGTCTGACCGGGTGCCCATACCAGTTAGATCGGCTCTCTATTTTGGTTGTACCACATTGTCACATCGGTTGAACCGGAATTTTGGGCATTTTTGGCCCTGTGCCGCACATCAATACTAGAATTAGCTCTCGGTGTATGCAATGCCATTTCTGGCCCCCTCCCTGAGCGTGGGACTCTGGCAGGCCGACGCGTGCGCAATCCCGCGCCCTAGCACCGCAGCACCCGAGTCATGCAGTCCGGGAGTGCATGATTCCGACAAAATCAGCAGTGGTCTAAGGCTGTATGTGGTCAAAGAGGCTGCCGTAGTCGAATACGACAGTTGTTGAGCAAGGCAATGGTCGAACAGGTAGTGGTCGAACATGGGTGTGGTTGAAAGCGACGATGGTCGAAGGCGGTTGCGGTCGAAAGCAGAGGTGGTCAAAAGCGGTAGCGGTGGAAAGCCGAGGTGGTCGAGGGAGGCAATGGTCGAAGGCGACTATGATCGATCAGCCGTGGTCGGAGCGGCTGTGGTCATCAGCAACGAGGAGCACTGTTATTAAGTCGCGCGACTAGTCGCGACTAATCGTCGATTAGTCGACAAGTCGGCACACAAGCACCGGCTTGTGCCGTCGACTCGACTAACTGCGCTAGTCGTTCGACTTGCCGACTAGTCGGCGACTAGCCGCGACTAGTCATTCGAATGTGCACATCAATGTTATTGGATTATTTCCTTATATGCCACTGAACTGAAGGTTTGCATCATCCCTTGTATGCCACTCATTGTCTCACCGAAAGTACTTCAAAAACATTTAATCTTGGAAAAAAGATGAAAAATCACACCAACAAAACCAGAAAGGGAAATATACACGCCAGATCTTTGTCATGCAAACTCACAAGCAAACTGTTGGATGAGATTTGGTGTTGTGGGATCCCTCATATATGATTTCTCAATCTGAGCAACAAGCAAGTAGTAGTAGAGTAGTCGACAACTAGTCGGGATTAGTCACGACTAATCTCCAAGTCGGTAGCATCATAACTCGACTCGACTTTACGACTTAATAACCTTGACGAGGAGAGGGTGGCGGCGGCGCTTTGGCTCCGGCGGTCGGGGAGTTTGGCGGTGCCCGAGCTTGGCGAAGCGGTCGACGGTGATCCCCTAGATGTGGTGAAGCTCATACAGTCGTTGGCGAAGCCGGAGGCAACCCCGAGTAGCGGCGATTGCTCACCGACGTGGCTCTGAGGCTCGGGAAGAGAGGAGCACCATGCGGGGGTATCATGCGCTCTTGGACCGCATGACTCGGGTGCTGCGGTGCCGAGGCGAGGGACTGCGCATGCGTTGACCGAGCGGAGTCCTGTGCTTAGAGAAGAGACCAGAAATAGTATTGCATATAACTAAGAGTTACTTCTAATATTGTTATGCTGCATAGAGCTAAAAATGCCCAAACATCGTTGAATCGCTGAAGCATCAGACCATAGCAAGTCAGTAGCATTACTAAGCTGTAGCAACACTCATGTCACAAAAGTCCATGCAGACTAGTTAATTTAGGCAACCACTGTTCAATCCGATTGCATACAATTGATCAATTAAAGTACCAACCAAACAAGGTATAGCAATATGTTCAAGTCACATCACAACGAGCCAATTAATGCATGGTGCAAACACAAGCTAATTAACAGCACATGAGCAGTTCGGTCATCTCATCGACACAGCATGGTTGTATGCATGCTTGAGCGCAATTTTCTAACAAAATGCAAAATCAAATTTTTAACTCTCTCAAATTACAATGGTTCATCACAACAAAATACAAGACTCTCTTACATGGTTCTTCATCTCTCGTGTCGACCGCTCCTCTTCTTCGATGTTGGCTAACTCAACATTGTGGCTTCCTCACTAACCATGGTGACCTCTCATATTCACTAATGCCGCCATGTCTGCTTTAGTGGCAATCTAACGATATGGAGAATCTTCTCGTCATTGTCATTGACGTCGCGTCCCTTACCAGCAATGACACACTCCTAACTACCCAATGACCCCATATCGTCCATAGCTCATTTTCAATGCAAAACTTTTTCTCCTCTCTGCCAGGGAATCCCTATCACCGAGCTTCTTTGGTCACTGACTTCTTTAACAACACCGATACCCACCAATCATCGCTGCGGCCCTTGGTTTCTTTGACTCTAGCCTTTCTCTTCAATGACTCCAGTAAGCAGCACGACACCGTCCTGGTTGAATAGCTAAGCTAAGCAGCACGACATTATTCTCATCTCCGTCACTGTCGCCTCGGCTCTTCACTTGCCCATAGGTCCATGTCTTCTTACAGGACAGGTCGACGTCATTGCACTCTTTTATGGTCTCCTTCAACATCATTCACGCTATTCTCGTTATAACTTTTATTTTCATTCAAACATTTAGTTATTTTTATTGGTATACAAATCAAATTGCTAATCTTATTTAATTTATTCTGAATTTTAGCTATTTACGAATTTTACTTTAGAATTCGTATGGAAATCAAGTTGTAGATTTTATTTTATTTTATTTATTCCAAATTTCACTTTTTTGGTTGAATTCATATCCAAATCCAATTTCTACTTTTTCTTTAATTTTTATTCTGAATTATATTTATTTAGGGATTTTACTTTGGAATACTTATCAAAATTAAATTGCTAAATTTATTTTTTATTCTGAATTTTAGTAATTTGTGGTTGGAATTTGTATACAAATCCAATTGCTAATTGTTGTTTAATTGTTTTTTGAATTACAATTATTTAGGGATATTTCTTTGGAAGTTGTATCAAAATCAAGTTGCTTGTTTTTTTATTTTTTATTCTGAATTTCATTTATTTCTAAATTATCCTTGACATGGACTCATTCTTTTAATCTTGGCTGTTATAATCTGGACCTACCATAATCGTTGGTATAGATCTTTATCTTTTTTCACCGATTAATGTGAGAAGTTTTAGCCCCTGAGAGTGAATGTGGTGGTTTTTCCATATCGCTTTGGTAAGATAATAGATTACAAAGTAACACATATCTCTAAGTACTAACATGATATCCAATGGCCGCTATATTTCAAATTTAATTAGGGCCACCAGATTAATTAAGGGCTAAATATTTTGCTTTTTTAGTAAGAATTTCGAGCATTATTCTCTCTTTTTGATAATATCCAATGGCCGCTATAGTTCGTCTTTAATTAGGACTTACTAATTATGGCCCAGATATTTTTATTTTTCATGACAATTTATAGAATATTTATTTTTTCTTAGCAGATGTGAAACGACCATCATGAGCTTTTATTATATTCTAGAAGATAATAGATATCATATTTTTTTTGTAAATGCACACAAGCTACAATTGATACATCTAAACTACAAAGAAATATTACAAGAGGCGGGCAATTCGAAGAACGTACCAATAAGAACAAATTGGAAGAAAGTGATTACAGAGAGTGAAGGATATATTTGTAAATGGGGAAAGAACTAGCTAGGCTTGTGAAAGGGTTGGTTCAGGGCTTCATGCACCCCTGGTCTCTTCAAAACATGAATGCAAGTTTGATCGAAATGGCTTATCTTTATGTGGGAAAATTATACATTTGGAAGAATGGCTTACTTGACACCACAACATGTTAAATAGCGAGGTTTACATGCATCCACAACAGAAAAACAGATATCTTGTGTCTTTCATGCTTCTATGACAATATTCATATTGTCTTGCTTTTTTTTTGGTATTGATGAGAGATTGAATCTGTTACACTGCCTTGTTGGGAGTTACAGATAGATCATATCAGACGTTGCTAGTTAGTACCATAATATGAAAACATTTCTGCTTTGCTGGGCAATAACTGTTCAATTAAAAAATGGAACACAGGGACAATTTGCTGCAGTCACCACTTATGAGTCGTGGAGACAAGCACAAAGAACTCGATGGTGCACTTCGAAATGGCATTGGTCGTCCACGGGTGATCTCTGTGGTAGGGCAAAGTGGTGTGGGCAAGTCAACTCTTGTAAGAGATGTCTATGAAAGGCTGGCGATCAAGAACCATTTTAATGTCCAGGCTTTGGCGACTTTCCCACCTTATTCAAGTGCATCCAATATCCTTCAACTAATCCTTAGGGATCTCAAAGAAGATGACTTTACATGCCCTAAAAAGGAAGTCAGAAAGAAGCTCCAAGAGGAGCTAAAAGAGAAAACATACTTGGTGGTGATAGATGGTGAAGTTAGCACCACTGAATGGAAGCATATTCTAGCTGCCCTCCCTGCTGATAAAGCAGGTAGCAGAATAGTGAGAATGTCAAAAGAGAGACCAGAAGCGCCACCTGGAAGCTATGATCATTTATTCATTCGACTTGATCATTTTGATAAAAATGCTACCATGGAATTGTTCCACCAGAGGGTGCATAGCGAAGAAAGCAGTCCAAAGTACAAACAAGATGTACGCTATGGTATTAAAAAGGATTTCCAGCAAGACATTTTCGACATCACGGAAGGACTACCTCTAGCCATTGTTCTTCTTTCAGGTCTTCTACGAACAAAGGATTTTCCAGTGGAGTGGAAAGTTGTATTTGACCATCTCAAAGCCAAGCAATCAAAGCGGCTTGATAGCATACTGTCCCTGTGCTTTGATGATCTTCCATATGACTTGAAATCTTGCTTCCTCTACTTTGCTGCATTGCCGACAAACATGCCGATTGAGGCACAAGATTTGGTGTGCATGTGGATGGCAGAGGGCTTCCTAAGACCAAAGGAGGGGATGACAATGGAGAAGGTTGGCTACCGTTACTTGAAGGAGTTGATTGCCAGGCATTTGATCAACCTTGAGCCTATGGATGAGTACAGTCCTGGGGACGAGCGGGTGACCATCCAAAGCAAAGTCCATGCCTTTTTGCAGCTTGAAGCACAAGAGGCAAATTTTGTGGAGATCCATAGTGGTGATGACTTCCCTACTTTGGCAACTGCTCGTCGCCTCTCACTACAGAATCGCATGGATAAATATGCTGCGCTAGCCAACCCTATGCCGAAGCTACGGTCCATCTTGTCTAATTTTGAAAAAGAAGAAATCAGTAAGGAAGATGAAATCAGCGATGAAGAGGAGCCCAAAGCGCAACAATTTTCAACCTGTCTACATTGCTCAGGACATGGAAGAAAGTCTAAGGAGCACATCAAATCTTATATACGGCAACTTCTGCAAGTATCTGAGTTCCTCCGTGTTATTAACCTGCAAGGTCTTGAGGTTGGTGACAAGTTACCAGATGAAATTGGTGATGTGGTGCACCTGCAGTACCTCGCCGTTACGTCCTGTTCTTTGACAGAGATACCGTCATCAGTCGGAAGGCTCACTAGTCTTCAGACACTTGATGTTCGGGATACCTTTGTTAAGAAGCTACCTGAATCATTCTGGAAGATTAGAACACTGCGGCATGTGTTTGGTCATGAACTCATCTTGCCTAAACGGGTTGGCGACCTGGAGCACCTACAGACACTTGATACCATAAAACCTGATGAGCTTGGCTGGGATAGCAATACCCTTGCAAAAATGATCAAACTTCGTTCCTTGTTTATTTCGGAACTCTTCGAATGCCATGTGAAGGCTTTATCTGTTGCTCTAAAAAAACTCAAATACCTTGTGACACTGACCATACATGGCGGTGTTATTCCGTCAAGTGTGTTCACTAGCTCCTCCCTTCGACGCCTTGAGGTTATGGAACTGGATGGGAAGCTTGACTTGTCATCTAAACCAGAGGACATCAAATCATGCCTTCCTAATCTGCTTCTTTTGTCACTGGAGAAAACATTGGTTTCACAGGACTTTATCAATAAGCTGGCTGAGCTGCCCTTCCTTGCCAGTCTCACTTTGGATGATGGCTCATACAAGGATAAACAGCTAGTTTTCTCTCCTGGTGGATTTCATAGCCTGAGGAGACTGACGGTTGACTTGGTAGAACTAAAGAAAGTTGAAATACGCGAATTTGCGCTTCCCAGACTTGCAGACTTGGATATTCTTGTCCACTCTGAAGATTTAGAGATCGAGATCATTGGTAAGCCTGAAATTGTAGACAAGCTCCGAGGTGAGGATGAAAACCTTTATAAGAAGATCAAACGGACTCCAAGGACCGATCGTACGGCGGGAAGACGGTGAATGATCGCTGTTGTGAGGTACTGAAGTATATTAAATATTAAGCTGGAATGTATAGCTGTTTTTTTTAACAGGAGGCTGGCGCGATGTACGTATTATACGCACCTATGCCTTTATTGTCTGTCATGTAATAGTGTGTCTGTGCTTGATAATTGAAATACGTGCTTGTATGATCTATTGGTCTATTGTCGGTGCTGTGGTGTTTATTCGAATTTTTTGTACGAATAAACTATTTTTTATTCGAAATTACAGAAATATATCCGTGGAATTTTTTTTTTACAAAAATAGGCTCCAGTCACCCAATGGTTGGGCGACTAAGCCTATCGCCCAACCCAGTGGCGATGTCTGGAAGTCCGGTAACCATTGGGCGATTAATTGCAGTCACCCAACCGTGCGTCGACTGAGGGTGGGTTATAACCATGCCGCGCTCGGCCGCCGCCGAGCACTGTTTCAATTCGCAGCTGATCGATCCAGCAAGTGCGAGAGAGGAAGGAGAGGAGAAGAGAGGAAGAAGGAGAAGAAGAGAGGGAGAAGAGGAGGGATCCAGGTAATTTTTGTAGTTTATTATTTTTGTTAGTATTAGTAAAAACTATAGAAAACAATAGATGTAGAAATTTTGTATAGTATTTTTGATGCATTATTGTAGAAAATTTAGTGTCGAAATTTTGTACAGTATTTTTGATGTATTATTGTAAAAAATTTAATGTAGAAATTTAGATTTAGAAAATTTAGTGTCAAAATTTTGTTTAGTATTTTTGATGTATTATTGTAGAAAATTTAGTGTAGAAATTTAGATGTAGAATATTTAGTGTCGAAAGTTTGTTTAGTATTTTTGAAGTATTATTGTACAAAATTTAGTGTAGAAATTTAGATGTAGAAAATTTAGTGTCGAAATTTTCTATAGTATTTTTTATGTATTATTGTACAAAATTTAGTGTAGAAATTTAGATGTAGAAAATTTAGTGTCGAAATTTTGTTTAGTATTTTTGATGTATTATTGTAGAAATTTTAGTTTACAAATTTTGTATAGTATTTTTTATGCATTATTGTAGAAAATTTAGTATAGAAATTTAGATGTAGAAAATTTAGTGTTGAAATTTTGTACAGTATTTTTATGTATTGTTGTAGAAAATTTAGTATAGCCCATAATGTACAAATTAATCGTGCGGTGAAATTTATACGTATTAGAAAAATCAGTAAATATTGAGGGTAGAAATTAATCGTGCACGTTTATTACAGTGGGTTACGACGCTTTTTTTGATGTATTATAAGTGCTAACTTGAACTCTTTTTGTAGGTATGGCTCGTGATGGTCGTGACTCCGACTGGTGGTACCCGCTGTTGTTCTGCCAGATGGACCGCGTGCACCGCGCTTCCCGTCGTGTGCCTCCACCGGGGAGCACGGATGAGCCGGCTAAGCTGGGAGTGGTCCGGACACGCACACCTCGCGTGGCCTGGGTACTCGACCCCCGTTGGATTGCCAGGTTTGCACTACGCCAGGGTTTTAGTGTTGCCGTGAGAACGTTCCGTGCTGACCTTCACTTTGTTTGCAGGCTACGGGATGCCGGGCTACTCCCTCTTCCTGGATGGTGCAGGCCACGAAGGAGGATGGAGTCGCCTTGGCCGCGGGCGAGGACAAAGCGGGCGTGGAGCGATCACGATGCTTCCCGTTCGACTGTTCCCTGCTAATGACTTTGGTGGACCGTTGGCGGCTCGAGACGCACACTTTCCACCTCCCATTCAGGGAGATGACGCCGACCCTGCAGGATGTGTCCCTACTTCTTGGCCTTCCGATCGCGAAAGGCGCTGTCTTCCTACCGGAGGCCCTGGTCGAGTGGCACGCTGACCTGCTCTGCAGATTCGAGGGGGGCCTTCCATCGGCTGATGACCACCATATCTTCGAAGCGACTCAGACTCACGGGCCGTCGCTGAGGTGGCTCGCACAGTACCGGGTATGTGATTTTTACAATCGATCATGTCTTCAAAGCTCATATTTGCACTATTACATACTAATAATAACTTGTTTGCATTCAGATCCATAGGCACACGATTATCAGGTCTCGCGCCACTTGGAGGCGTAGGTGCTATGGCTGTTTGGTTGGGTGCTCTTCACCACCAGCCATGGCAACTCCATGGATGTGCGCCTTATCACTCATGCGAGGGCGATCGCGGACGGCGAGGCCTCCCAGGTCAGCTGGGGATCAGCCGTACTTGTCGTGATGTACCGCGGCCTGTGCGATGCGTGCACGAGGATCAAGACGAACTCGATCATCGCGAGTTGTCCCCTACTGCTACAGTTGTGGTCGTTCGAGCGCTTCAGCCTCGGACGACCTATGCAACACGACATGGGTCCGTATGGGCCCGAGATGTATCCGGGGGGGACGTCGACCGACCGACAATGGACTCTCTTTGGTGTCGTCGATGAGTAAGTATTATCACAGTCAACTATTTCCTTCTTATTAACGATGGTCATACTTAACAACTTGTCTTTCTTGCAGGTACAGTTCACAAGACATGCGTGTCACGCGGCGTACACGCCTTTGTGGAGCAGTTCGACCGCCTCACAGCCGACGACGTGCGCTAGGGGCCTTACGTAGATACGACACTGTAGGCCCGTGCTCCTGATGGGCTGTCCACACTGTGCTTTCGTGACCGGGCTTTCTGGCTCACGCGCCGGAAGCTCGTGTACGATATCTTCGTGGAGGACTACGCAGCCCAGCGAGTCATGCGGCAGTTTGGGTTACGGCAGGCGCTTCCTGTACCAGTCGGACCAGCACTTCCGCGGAACGTGCATGCGTGAGTGCGCTGGTACCAGGTGCGGACACGTACCAGGCTCGTACATATCGTAGACACGCCCACTACACACGTCACCGCTCCGACAGACACGTATCTCGCGCACCTCGTGCGCGACGCTCGCATCGCGATACGCTACATATAATTTCAAAGATTCCCAAATGGCAATGTCGTTTCGATGATGGACCATTTTATGTCATTTTGTCCAGGCTGACGCCGGTTCTGTGCTGTGGACCGAGTCCTTCACACTACTGGAGAGGGTCGCCACAGGTGCGGAGTTGACCCACGAGGAGAACGTAGCTTTCTGTGTCGGGTGGAGGCCGGGTGTAGACGTATCGTTATCATGCTATCCTGCACGAGGCTACCGGCGTCCTCCACACCCATGCCCAGTGCACAGACGGGTCGTCCACCAGTGCCACCTCGACCAGCGTGGCACTACTCCGGAGGTAGTACGTGGACACGTCCTACACCACCTCACCCGGAGTAGCCAGGGGGTTCTGCATGGGACGGCCTCCTACATCACCTCAGCAGCTCTTCACGCCTCCTCCGCACATCCCCGGCTTCCACACGTAGGGGGTGTACTCTGAGCTGTACACCCCTCATCCTAGCGTGATGGCGCCAACTGCAGGTACGCATCGTTGGATCTCGTTTTTATCCCAAGGTGATATGTAATGAACTAACGATATTACTATTACAGGTCTTCACACCCACCAGCACGTACATGGCGTCTCCCCGGGCCACGACGATATAGACCATTTTTTTGCGGACTGGTCGGGGCCATCCTCCGACGCAGTTTTTCGGGGCACACCACCAGAGGTTCTTTCCGGCAGTACCCTCTCTGGTGCACCGGAAGGCACACAGGCAGAGATACAGCTGACTTCATCAGTTCAGAGGCAGGTGCGACATGGCCAGAGGAGGCACGACGGTCGGGTGCCGGCAGGCCGGGCGGTGGCAGGATCTCGGCCGGCCGCGTGAGGTTCTCTTTGACGTCAGGGTCTGCAGCGTCGTAGGCGTGTCGTTGCCGTCGACGTCGAGCAGCTTTTGATTTTTCTCAGTATTTGTCGGGATGATACATTCACTGTTGATAAGCTACACATATTAAAAATTATCTTCCTTTTGGTTTTTTTTTCAAGCATAAACTATGTCCACAGAGAACGCACACACAAAAGGGAGAAGGAAGAAACAGAGACTCGACAAGGTACGTGCTGAGAAGTGAGAAGTGCGACTTGTTCAAACGAAGATGGCTCATTCGTTGTGCTCACGACCATGGAACAATCTAAATCTCCAGCAAATTCCAAGCTCGGCCACATCCCTTGAAACAGACTTAAATTTGGCATTAAATATGATTTGCAACTGCTAAATTACTTTCATTATTCCTTTCTATGCTCAGAAAAGTTCAAATCTCAGACATTGCATTTCCAGAACACAAAAATGTGAGACATTGCAAATGTAGTAAATTCAGTATACTTATCATGAATATATATAAACATGATAATTCCATTATCGCAAGTACAACCATCTTCAGAAAGAGAGATGCCACATTCTCACCAGTGAGGATCACTCATATATACCCCCAAACAAAAAACGCAACTGAAAATTAGAAGGGTGTATCATCAGAAACAAGATCAGCATTTCGATTAGATCTCTGCTTTCCTCTCGGTCAAGACACATTGCGCTTGCACAAAACATATATTTACATTTCTCAAGAAAGACTAGCTCGTATACTTTTAAGTGGTTAACAAAAGGTAGAAGCCTCCTCAAAACCAGGGCTTCACGAACTCCACATCTAAAGCTGGGAGTGGCGGCTCTTTTTTCTTCCTAAATCCTAAAGCTCAAAAACTCAAGTGCGCCCGAACAACATCCTCAATAGGAGACTGACAGATTGGGCAATTCCTGCCGCTCGATTTCAGCTGATCGGCACAGTTGAAACAGGTGCACATATGCCCACACCTGAATGGATGATGATAAGCAACTCAATTAGCGAGATTCCACTCAGCACTACAGGTTGTCTTCGTTCATGATGCTATTAGTAAACAATGCATAAGAACTAAGATGCGAGGTTCTTGCATAAACTAGTGTGTTACTACTCACTATAAGCAAGACAAAGATGTGATTTCTAAGTTAAAGTGAGTCAAAGTACATAGTTTGTCCCTGCAAATCATTACCTGTAAAGCAGAGAGTCAACTTGCATCTGATGGCAGATGCAGCAGCTGCCCCTTTTTGCTGTTGTGTCGGGCTGGTTTAGCATCAACCCTGTCCAAAAAAATGGCATTAGGAAAAAAAAAGATGTTGAAGTATAAAAGTGTTCATCAATGATTACAAATGAAGTAAAATTAAGATGTCAAAAAGGTGCAGTGGGGCACTAGTGAAAAAAAAAAGAAAAAACCAAAGTTTGTATGGTATTCAGCAGGATGCATTACAAAATCAGTTATTCAGTAAAGTAGCAAAAAGGTATCATGGACAGACAGTTGGTCCAGGCTAAGATTTAAGGAAAAAGCCTGGAATACATAATTTTGCTTAGAAGACCAGAGTAACTCTTTCTGAATAGTGCCACTCCAACGTAGTTGTGGTCTTTTTTTTTTCAAGATCTCATTTGACTAGCCTTTTAAGGCAACCTAGCTCACTTGCAGTCACAGCTCATATTGCCTTCAATGCAATTTTTCTTCTTTTTTTTTTAAGAAAAGAAGCCTTCAACTCCATATCCTGAACAGGTTCAGGATTTCGGTCATTGTTTCAAATATTAGAACAAGAAAGTTAGGCTGCTTACAGTATCAAGCATATTCTGGACTAAATTTTTGGTTGTTGCGGATAGGAACCACAGACTTAGAAAACTTGTATTACAACTCACCTGCTTCACGAAGTGCACTGCACACCTCTTCTTTAACGGAGTGCTGCATCTTTACTTGGGATGCAATACAACTTTCCACCAACTTCCGTAGTTCATATATTTCATGATGAATCTGGGACATTTCACTTCTTACCGTGAATTCCATTTCCTATAAAAGATAATATAGTAAGAATATGACTTTTACAACAACAGAGATTGAACAGCATCTGACTTACAAGGAAATTTTGGTTTTCATGGCATTGCTGTTCAAATGAAGAATGCTGCCAACTCTGTTGGTGGTGGGCTGCAACGTGGGAGATAGGTGCTAATGAACATGGTGCAGATACCACCTGATCTTCATTCTGGGGTTCATCATTCTGCCTCCAGTATAAGCGTTCCTCATAGTATCCTCCAAAATCATCAATCATGCGTTGTTGCCTTTGTTTGTGAAGGATTGTTAGCAGGAGATGGTTCATTTTACTGCTAAAATCACTCTCAAGAGACTTGGAGACCTTTTTGCTGCAGGGAAGATATGTATCATGGCTTAATACGGCTGAGTTACTATGTATTATATAAAACTAGAATCGTTGACTAAATAAAAATAGGTCATGCTCACTATGCATTCTTATTGGCACATGCAAAGTTTTTAGAACCAAAGGGCAAATACAAAAGAAGTATAAGTGGTAACCTTGTTTATCAAGGTGACAAAATGATTGCTATGTTTAAACTTTAGTGATTAGTTAGCAAATATTAGCAAGATATTAATTCTAAATGGTATCATGGAAATGATTGGCGAACTAGCCAAGCTTTATGAAACAGTGAAACACCTGCATCTCAGTAATTTATACCATAAAAAGTTAATGTTGGAGTGATCTGTGACTTAAATGCATCTAATTTTGCAGGTGCAAATATGCAAAAACATTTATATGGGAATTAAACACAAATTACCTCTCAAGAAGATTACAAATGTCGGCATTGCCGGACAAAGCACGGTAGTCTGCTTGTGTGGCAACACACAATGATCTCCATGAGTTAGGGGAGTCTATCCAGGGGCGATCGTTAAATTCAATCTGATTGTGATTCTCAATATCCCCAATGGCATCCTGATGCCAGCTGTCCGGACTCATGGAATCTACTGGTGCAGGCCAACCAAGACTACTTATCCATAGTGCTCTCTCTTCCCAAGAACCATTTAGACTTTGGTTGTCTTCTTCACGTAGATTATCACCTCTAGATGATGGAGTGTCTTGGAGTTCATGCAATGTGCTTGTGGTACTTGGGGAGACATCACCCACATATTGATTGTCATCGACAGTACTATGATCATCGTACCTTGCAGAGCTTGATGCTTCAGAATATTCTTGATTGTTAACACACAAGTTTACGACGTTTGCACAATCTTCCTGGCATTGATTTCCATTGGTGTTAATCTGCTCATCATATTGTCGGTTTCCTGAACCATCAGAATTAACAAGGTTCTCAACAGAAACGCCGATAGACTTTTCCTCAGCTGGAATTCTGTCATCATTATGTTGTTCATCAGTCCTGCACTTGCTGAAAATAAGTGTTGCTTTAGGCATAGGCTGACCGTAAAGGGGAAAACAGTAAATAGTTATAAGAAAGGTTAAACTCTATGTCTCTACGTAAGCCATTTAAACCAGTTGTTTACCTATTATTATTTTGCTGAGTGCATTTATTTTCTTCTTGTAAGTCTGACTTCCTGGTATCGTTTCTGTCCATTAATTAGAGAAATGAAATCAGCTACCAAAAATTACCAAAAGTTATAGATAAGAAGTTCTCTTACTATTTAATCCACCACACTACAAACTTAAGTACTTAACCATTATGATTTTTATAGCAATCTAATATCAGATAAGGAAGGCCAACATGTAGACATGAATGTGGTAGAAAAGAAGAATCTGTTTGAGATTTTTTTATTCACCAAAAATTTTCTCAAGCAATCTTAAATGTAGTTATTGTCAAAAAAAAGTGATAATACCTCATGGTACAGGTCTCAGGCCCACGTTTTGGTAGGTGTGGCCTAACCGATCTTAGTAGAGTCCCCGCATCATCCTTAACTGTAACTCCCTGACGCAACAGCCTCAGGCGAAGCATGGACTGCGGGGTATCAAAGAACATTTGAAGATCAGGAACAGAGGTGTATTGCATAAACATGCTTAAAAAGTACCGGGGAAAAAGTAGTCTAATGAAATAAACCAGAGAATAAAAGATGGCATGCCCATAATGTCCCAGGGACTAAACAAATACTTTCATGCGATGACACACTTGTGACTTGGAATATTTGCAGCCAAGTGCCGCGCTCTTATTTACCCACCTTTGCCTTAAGAGGAAAGAATAGTCTTGTCCTTTTGAGGAAAGAATAATGAAACAAAGTTTGTTTTCTTTATGTTAATTGCTGATGCCTGGAATATGCAGAAGCGCGTTATGCAACCAGGGGCGGAGCCAGGAATTAGATATAGGGGGGCAACATGAACAACAAGTAGAGTAGAATCAATGAACCATACCGGATTTACCGATCCAATAGTCACATATCAGAGTAATATGTTTCGCAAATTACAAATGCAAAGAAAATTACATCTCTATTAACTTAAACTTAGCTCTACGACTACCAGCAAGATCATATACCTTAATAATATCATCATTACTAATCTTTACGGACAATTCTTTTTCAATATAAATTACCAAACAATCTCGTAGAAATCCATCTCCCATTGTACTTCAAAGTCACGTCTTCGCAAGTTTTATAGCTGAAAAACATCTCTCGGTGGTTGCAGTTGAAACCGAAAGAGTTAAGACTAATCTTAACAACCTGTCCACCGTAGGATAAGATGAATCTTTACGAGTTTTAACTAGTCCACTTGTTAAATCAGCAAGTAATGGTAATGCACTTAGGTCTGGATGGTTGCATACATCAAGTTGAAAATGTGGTAATTGGCATTCCAATTGAGCTCTTTTTTGACTTGAGAAATCAACAGGAATCCTTTGGGAGGATAATATTTGTTTAAATGGCTGCAGGATAATATTTTTCCACTTCACTTTAGGAGGATAATATTCTTAACTTGAGAAATCAGCAGGATCATTAGGTGAAATGTACTTTGTAATTTTTTGGAGGGGCCAAACCACTAATTAAATATATAAAATTAACTACATAATAAAAAAGTAGTAGAAGGTTGGGGGTTGCCAGAACCCTCCCAGCCCCCCCCTCCCTCCGCCACTGTATGCAACAAAATACTTGCTCCTGTAAACAAGAACAATTGCTTCCAAAGATGGTAATACTTAGGAAACACACCGTCTATGATTTCTGCAGGCAAAGTTTCAGCTTTCCTAGGTACAACGCACATCAATATTCGCTGGAGTTGGAGTAAAGAACAACCAAAAGTGTTCCCAAGTAATTGCAGGTACAGTAACAACAAAACCAGCCTAAAAGACAATGCCATTAAGACCAGTTGAAATTTGCACAGTACTTCCGTGAACAAACTGCCCAGCCATTACTCATATTTATGTGCCACAGGTACATGCTATAGCAAGCAACCTGTGAAGTCATGTGGTATGGTTCGTGTGGCCTCTTGGCCACAACTGTGCAGCATTCACAAACTCCACAAGACGTCAGATTTTGGGCGTATCAGAAGAAACCAGACAAACGAGAGATGTTATTCATTTGTGACATCTCATCCACTACATATGCCAAGCCACAACCAATCTGTGAATGGAACACCCATCGCTACTGTACTGCGCATTGCTCCAAGGTCACAAGCAAACTTTTAGTTGCGTATCTCTGCCTTTGCAAAGTCCTATGTCAAATTTGCAATTTCTTATCTCCTTTTTTTGGTTCATAATGACATACTAACAGATCTCTAAAAGCGATGCACATGGCTGTAGAGTAATAGAATTCCCACAAGATTTTTGGATCTTTTGGTGGAGCTTTCGTTGCTATTGTACTTAACATTGAACTGGAGTCGTAAACAAGACTAATAATTGGCTGATTTCAATGTCACTTTAGAACATGCAAGTGTCAGATTTAGATCATTTTTATCTTATTTTGGTTTATACTGACATACCAAGGAACCAGTGGAAACGAAGCATGATTATGGACTTTTGCACATGACACTGATCAGCAGTGCCAGTTGGGAAGCCGATCTACCAAACAGTCATCCGACCCACCCCATCCTTGGGGTCAAAATCAACAACTCATACTTCTTGGCTCGTCTTAAATAATGGTTCCTCGATCAAGAAAGAGAACAATAACCCACTGATTAATAAATATACTAGTAGCACTTCGATCCATGATTAAATAGTGGTAATTTGATCCAATGCATTATGCAAGAGCAATTCAGACAGCCAGGTTTTTTTTTTTTTGTGAAAAAAGAGAGAGTAAGCCGCGTGACAAAACTTGGAGACTTTACCTGGATCCATGATTAAATAGTGGTAATTTGATCCAATGCATTATGCAAGAGCAATTCAGACAGACAGGTTTTTTTTTTGTGAAAAAGAGAGAGTAAGCCGCGTGACAAAACTTGGAGACTTTACCTGGATCCTGCCTTTGTACGCGAACCAAGACACGGCGTGCCGCTCGGAGAGCGCGGCGAGCTCGCGCCTCCGGCGATGGGCCATCCTGGCGACGAGCTCCTCCATTGCGCGGCGGCCGCGCACAGTCCGGACGACCAGCTGCGGCCGGGGACTCATGATACCGGCGGCGAGAGGCTCCACCGCGTCGCGCATCGACGCGGGCGACGGGGGCGCCGACTGCGCGAGCGCGAGCTCCTTGTTGGCCGCGTCCAGGTCGTCCTCGGGGAGCGACGACGCCCCGCTGAGCTTCTTGACGATGCAGCCCACGCGGCTGCGCGGCGAGCCGTCGGGGCGGGGCATGACGGGCCCCACCGCCTCAATCTCGCGCCACCGCTGGATGAGCGACGAAGCGCGCGGGCCGGCGGGGAGATGCAGCTCCGCCCCGCGGTCGCCGTCGACGACGCGTCCGACGGCGCCGGGGACGGCTCCCGGAACACCGCAGCGCGCGCGGCCACGGGGCGCGTGGCGGACGCCAGCGCGGACAGCTCGGCCTCCCTCGCGCGCCGCCGCGGGTCCAGCGGGGCCGGCGCCGCGGACGCCGTGGAGGCTGCCGCCGCCGCCGCCCAGCGCTCCAAGATTTGCCTCCGCCGCCTCGGAGTGGGCTCGGCAGCACCCGCGCCCTCGTCGGAGAAGGGCGGGTGCGGCGGCGGTACGAGGATGTTAAAGAAGCCTCTGGGTCTGGAGGGGTCCCTCCACGGGGTGGACTCCTGGGGCATGGCGGCCACCGAAGAGGCCATGGCCGTGGCCCGTGGCCAAGAAACCCGAAGGGAAGGGGAGGAGAGCCTCGCGCCACGCCAAGGCGGCCAGTGCTCGCGGTAGGACGCGTGTCTGGTGGTAAATATAACCGCCGCGCGGGTCGCGATCCTGTGTTCTATTTCTCGGGAGGAGAGAGAGAGATTAAAACGGAGGGAAATTTTTTTGGCTTCTATACTGTGAGTTATGCTGTAGCAATTAATTTTTAAATAGAGAATTTTTTAAGTAGAGTTTTATAAATTAATTACAGTAGATATTATATCGATTTCAGCTATATCGAATAAAATCACACATAGATGTCTCTCTTTATACTCTCTTGTAAAAATACAGAATTTTAAATTTTAAATCAAAAGACATAGGCTAGAGAGAGAAAAAAAACAATGGTATTGAACCGTTGAGCACCGGAGAGGAGAGAGAATTTGGTAGCTCCGGGCTCGGCTGCTAAATTTAGGCGGAGACGGCAACACGAGCGTCGTACTGCCGGTTGTGGTGCGGCGTTAGCGCGGTCGCGCGGCGCGTGGACTGTCAAGCGGTTTCGGCGCGAGAATTTGCTGGCGCTGCGGCCGCTCGGCTCGGCTCGGCGCCCCGCTTCGGCAGCGACTCGATCGGCACGGTGAAATCTTCTGGTTGGTTAATAGGTCTGGTGCGCGTGGATTTCTCTGGTTTTCGGGAGGAAACGCAGGCGCTGTCGCGGTGCGCGCTGCTAGGGGGCGGAAAAAAATACAGGCGCGCTTTCGCTTTCCGAAAGAATGTACGCCCAGTACCACCACTGCGTAGGTATAGTGGGTGTGTTTCGGATGCTGAGACTTGACTTCCGAGTCGTCTCAAAAGCCGGCAGCCAGAACCCAGAACCGTGACGGCTTTAGCTTTTCTCTTCTTCCCTTTTTTTTTTGGTTCTTTAAAAAATTAATAGAGTATAGTACTCATCGTCATGGGTTAGCGTAAACGAGGGTTTGAGTTTGGACTCGACCGTCGCATGGGTTTTCCCGAAAGTACAAGCCCGCATCAGGCACGAAACGTTGCTTTCCGTATGGGAGGCTGCGTCGCGGTGGAAGCCCTGTGCTTTTCCATCGGATTTTGGCTTCAGTTTCTAGCGACGAATATTATCTGCCAGATCTATTTATTATATTTAAAAACTATTAGTTACTATCTAAAAGAATAGAGTCTGACTTTTGACTCTTCATTAAGTTAAAATAAACGGGTGATTTTTTTAAGCGAATTTTGTAAATAATTTTTCGAATCTAAAATTATATATATCTTCACATCAGCGTCTCTCCTGTCCGTTGCTGTCTTAAAAGTACAATAAAAAAATAAATCAGACGTAGCTAAAAACAATTAGTCGTAATCAGGTTCATCTATGCGTGTCAATTTGCCATTTACACCGTACATTACACGTTGGTAGTTATCCACTGCTCGTCTTCTCACGGGTTCTGAGATGTTGGTAACGTGGCATCGGATGCGTTGCTGTTAATTTTTACTAAGATGGAATGGCGCTTTCCATTTCTCTCTCCTAAGAAAAAGCGAGATAACTACCTAGTAACAGTTCATCGCAAAAAAAAAGAGAAAAAACTACCAAACGGTCAGGTCAGACGATGAACTTGTCAAGCTCCGTGCGTCGTGACCGATCAGATTAAATTCAGGTGGTGTTTAAAATGGCTTAAGCTTATGACTTAAACTTATTTTTGTACTATTTATAATTTCGTTTTTTCTGAATTTTTGATTTATTTTAGCTTTTTTGTCGGTTCTTTTTTCTCGTATTCGTTTGCGTTGTCTGTGATAGGCTAACATATTTTTTATATTTTTTAATTTTTTTAAATTTAATTATGTTAAATAAGCCTCTGGACAGAAGAAGTAGAACGCCGTGTTGCTGAAAAATCTGGAGTGGTTGACTGAACAGAAGCTTCACCAAACAGAGCTACAGAACACGTCCTGTCAGCTTAGCTCACGCGAGGGCACGACTTGCTCTTGAGCCCAACAACAACAGCAACCACAACTATGTGTATGTACAATATTAGTATACTCTAGGAAAAATTTATGATATACCACTTCTAAAAAGTGGCATAGCTGAGGATACCACTCTGAATATTTCACTCTATAATATGCCACTCCAAATATATTTAGTTTCACGTATTTTTCATTTTTCTTATATTTTCTGATTTTCCTACCTTGTGACCTATGAGAAAAGTCATTTTTGCCCCTTTAGGCAATGGCTAGAACCAGGTGTGAGGCTCTCACCCCCTGTTGTCCTCCATTCCTAAATATGTTGTAAGATGTTGTTGGCTAGTGTGTAATGGTCTATTAGTTTCATGACTTGAACGAAATTAATTATATGAAATTTTGGTGTGAGATGACTTGAGAAAAAAAATGTTCAATCTTTTAGCATAATAATGTATAAAACAAGGTGTTAACAAACAAGGTGTTATAATGTATAAAACATATAAAGTTAACATTCACTGCATTCAAGTGCATATCCCTTAAATCAAACCGTCATACAAAAATGAACTAGTGCAGAGCATATTTCACATGTTTGTAAGGGCCTAGTCCGAACTCAGACCTAGAGAGGCAAAAACGATATTTTTCGGGAAAACAGAAAAGGCAAGAAGAAAATAGCGAAAATTGCATTGTTCAAATCTAATTTTTTTGGAGCGGTATATCATTAAGGAAAAAATCTTTAAAGTGTATCCCAAGCTATGCCACTCTTTGGTGTAGTATAGTATTAATTTTCCCTATATTCTTTCATTCCCTTTATCGTTTCTCCATAATGGAATATGTGGTTAGGTAGCTATAAAACATTCTAGCATTTTTTCAGGATTTCCGTAATTTAGCTACCATTGCATTAAAACCTTGGAAAAAACTTGGGGGCGGGGGGATTACATGACAGGCATGGTTAGACTACGTCGGGTTAACGCCGGTTTTCGGTAACGTCGGTTGGTATTGGATTTCCCTTGCTGCCTGGATTAGAAGAGTACAAACTAAAATTGCTCAGATTTTAAATATTAATAAATTTTGGCTGGTTTTCATCCGAATTTCAAATTCAACTTCAATTCACGAATTCAAATTTTGGGTTTGTGAGCGGATACTACCTGCAATTAACCAAAGAAAAGCTGAAAAACCACCATGGGGCGGTTTTAGGGTCGGTTCTGGTTTCCCAAACCCCCGGCTAGCTAAGCAACATTTGAGGACCAAATTGATCTTCGGCTCATTTGGACCAAAGAACACTGCTTTAAATACTTCAACCACATGATGCAACTTTTTTTAGACTAGTACATCATGCAACTACCAACGCATTTCGTAGGAGTAAAATCTTCCCGGCCGGCAACTACTGCTTCAGCTACCAGGTACGTACGCCTGATCCCCACAAGTGGTACCGAATGACCATTTGGAGCCAAGAAGAATTTGAAAGTTGAGATTTCGCAGAATTGGAGGCTCTGAACTTGGAAATTGAAATTCGAAGGGAGGAAAGGGAATTTATGTCGATGCCTTTTAATTTGGAGGCCCTGAACTTGAAATTTGAAAGTTGAGATAATGCATGGCAATGGGCCAGGGGATTGCGGGAGGCAGCCCCGTGCCCTAACCCCCGCCCTGCCCTGTGAAGGCTAACGGGAAAGTGTGTCCCGTTTTCGTCCCGGCGGGGATCCGACCCTATGGGATCCAGGATCTTTATGGAGGTTAAAAATAGTTTATATGTATATTTTAAAATATTATATGGTAATATTTATTAATTTATAAGTATTTAGATGAACAGATTAAGAGATATATTGATAGACGGAGGTAAGGAATATCAAAGTTATGGCTAGTAGCACCTTTTGTAATTGTTCTACAAGAGCATCTTATAATCTCGATATAGTAATAAAGATAGTTTCCTTTCTCCTTTTCAATGCTTGTGATAAACTTGGTTCTTTTTTACAATTCGTAAGATAGATGATTTCATCATCCACATGGTGGTTAATTTGTAAGGTGCACATATGCTAGTACTCTCTACAGCTCCTCAAAGGAAAAAAAAAGGCCAGTGCTACCAATAAAGGCCCTTTAGGATTAATTTGTGCACTTTAATTTACGGTTGGAACTTATAAACTACTTGATGGGTGCAAAAATGAACCACATTTCTCCGTTCGATGCACACTGGGACACTAACACACTCACACACGAGTGTCTCGATAAAATCTCTGTGACATCACGAATTTATTCTTGGCCTCCGTCGTTCTAGACTGTGCTAGGGACATACTTTGTGTGTGTACACATAATAGTGTGTACGTGTGTCTTTCTTGTAATCGAAAAAAATATTGCTAGCTCCAACTGAGGTATTTTTCTCAATCGGGATACTTATGCTGAAACATTACGAGAGATCCATCAAATGATGATAATACCCATCACATGAAAATGATCACATAGCCTAAATCTAGACACGAACACTGATCGAACCAAACCGATCGTCTTTTCATAGGACCGGTAGCTTTTCTGGTCAAGATCCAGAAGCATCCGTTTGTGTTCTCAATGCTGCCCCAACTTTTGGGCGCAGCGTTGCGTTTGTGTGTTTTTGTTTCTTTTTTCTTGGGAAAACGGTCAAGTTTCTGAACTTATGATTTGTTTGGAGATTCATTCTCTAGCCAGTGAGTTTGTCTTCCCCACTAGCGGCGAGTTAGGGTTTAAGTTTCATTGGAACTCCTTAACTTAGAGGGAGGCCTGAGCAGTGGAGGACCGACGATGGATGGTCACCGACCACGGGCTTAGGAGAGGATGGTGGGAAGTGGAGGTCGCTGGTGAAGACAAAGACAATAGAATATTAGGAGGCGATGAAAGGTAGTACAGAATACTAGGAGGCAATGAAAGGCATTGGTAGATTCGACGGCGATAACCACCAGAGACGAGGAAGAAGACAGAGCAGGGGAGATTGGGGCAAGCGGTGGTGGTGGGTGGGAGCGAGGGAGACACCGGAGATGAGGAAGAAAGGCACAAGGATGATGCTAAAGGAGGAGCTGAGGAGAGAGAGAGAGCGTGGCAGGAGCAAGGACGGCGTGAGGAGGTTGAAGGAGCTCCGATTGTCACTGGTGGTGAGGCAGCGGCGCTACCAATGGACCGAGGAAGGGAAGGGGATGAGGTAGTTCCAGAGAAGGGTAGGATCGCGTCCACTGGATTTCGATCGTACGGCCACGACTGTTTCCATCCTTAAGAAACATGTGTCCGTCGTATAGACAGATCCTGAAATGTTTGCAGCGTTTCAAGTTACTGCTCCATGCTCAATGCTTGGAGTCACTCGAGGGCCGTATTTTTCGGTTTTGTGAAAATGACCATGCATGCGACTTCACAGCTTTTCAGCAACCTAGGGAGCATGCTTTTGTGCTACGCATAAGGACCGTAATTAAACCCAAAAGGGACGGTACAACTGTTGTTTCCGTGGGCTCTAAAAAGAATTCTGTGTTGCTTTCATGCTGTAACCGCACCGGTCAGAGAAGAAAATGGTTTGGCTTAGAAGCAATCAGTCGAAGAATGGACTACCCAGCGATCATCAAAATCCCATTCTGTCAAACTGCATTTCGTGTCAGTTCGTGGATAACTAACTGATCAAACGAACGCTGTCACTTGCTGTTTCGTTCAGGGAAATTGTTGTTACCATCGCTCGATGCTTCGAGAGCACCCTGCTCGTGTTATCCCCAGTAATAACATAGGACACGTGGCGGTTTGGTGCCTTCCAAGGGCCGTTCAATCTAGCTTTTTTTAGCTTCTAGTTTTCGGCTGATGTACTGTAATTCATATTTCATTGTTCTTTTGTCTGTCGTAACCAACAATACTAACCTCGTAGTATTAACTTTCTATTGACAGACTGCGCACCGACGCCGCTCTTTTCTTGCTAATCGAGCTGTCCCTACTGCAAATAATTTCTAATGATTTCGATAATTTACATGACATATCAATTTAAATGCCTATATACCAGTTACAATGGTACACATATTTGTTCAATGTACTAACAACATTACATCCATTCGTATTTAATCATAAATATTACGTATTATTGTTTTTTACAAAGCAAATTGTGAAATTCTTACAAAAATATTGAGTGAATTTTGTAATACCTATAAATTTCTACAGACGATTAATTTGTACGTAACGTTGACTAAATTTTCTACAACTACAATTTTGTACGCATGCCAATTTGCTAACGATGCTAATTTTGTACAACTATGTCCACTAAATTATACACAACTACAGACTACTACGGGTGCTAATTTTCTAAAACTATATTAACTAAATTTTCTATACCAAAGTTGAACTATTTTTGTCTACATCTACAATTTTCTACCCAGACTAACACTAAATAAAATATCTACTGCATATACAAAATTTAAAATACAAGAAAAAATTACCTCACAATAGTAGCTTCTTCCTCTCCTCTCCTCTCCTCCCTCTCCTTTTCTTTCCTCTCCTCCTCTTCTCCACCGTCTCATTTTCTCTTCTGCCCTCTCTTCTGTCGCTTCTGTTAACGCGCGGTCAAGCCGCCTCGGCCGCGCGGTCCTTTTATTTGCGCTTCTAGTCGCCCAACCATTCGGCGATTGGAAGTGCAGTCGCCCAACCGATGGGCGACAGCAATTGCAGTCGCTTGACCATTCGGCGATTGCAATAATTCGCCCAACGGCCAGCAAATTGCTTGCGTGTCGCTTGGCCATTGGGCGATAGACTCCAGTCGCCCGATAGTTAGGCGACTAGAGTCTATTTTTGTAAAAAATATTCGCGCAGATATATTTCTATTATTTCGAATAAAAATAGATTATTCATAAAAAAATCGATCAACTACCATGCCCCAGTAAATCTGAGGTATGATAGACTGACTTTTGTCATTGCTAACCATTCCCCAGTAAATCTATCTTAAAAATTCACAAGTTTGTTTTATTTGGTCACCTACTTCTTCTCTTTCTTTTTTTTTTTTTTGGTTTGAGAATCATCTACTTGTTGGCTTTGCAAAGGCCTTTAAAGGATTTTGTTCTAAGGAACTGGACTTCAAGTTTTTTCTGATACAATTTATCTCTAATAAGTTTATATATATCAAGCTTCAAAAAATAAATGTATATTGTCAATTCCTGTTTGATGATAGATGAATGGATCGATCAGCGCTATCTTCCAGGAACATATTGATCACAGACACATCACTTTTAGACTAGGCACTGTCCAGGGGATTGATCACACATGGAGAGATCTTTGCCCTCTTGTTTTTGTTTGTTTTTGCTTAGATATATTCTAAAGAGAACTTTTCATATACTACTGATCACTCCTGCTACATATAAAAGTCTGGATAAAACATAATTGCATTGATCCATTGAGTCAGCTATAACCCCACATGAACCGCATAATTCGTAACTTTTAGATAGATGTGCTTGCATGCGTCTGCATGGATATTTATTCGCCTCCCTTTTGGGGAGCTTATGGTGGTGGTGATCGGTTCGGCTGAAAGCTGAAAGCTTATGGCTGAAAACACTGTAGCTGGCTGAAAAAATAATGTAGCTGATAGAGGCTTATTTAACATAATTAAATTTAAAAAATTGAAAAATATAAAAAATATGTTAGCACATCACAGACAACGCAAACGAATACGAGAAAAAAAAGAACCGACAAAAAAGCTAAAAAAATCAAAAATTCAGAAAAAGACGAAATTATAAATAGTATAAAAATAAGCTTAAGCAATAAGCTTAAGCCATATTGAACACAGCAGGCAGGTCAATCAGGTGCAGATCCAGCCACACGGTGAAGGTTAGCCATCTTTGGCTAGTAGCTAGCAGCTAGTGCTGCTCAGCTCCGTGTTCAACCACCGTACACGCCGGCTTCTGTTCCCCTGTCTGAGAAAGGAACGGTCATAGTAATGTAGCATAATGCAATACCATGCGGTCATAATCAGATCTCCCAAGTACAATAGCTAATTGCCCGTCAAAGAGTTCCAAGTGAAACAGCCAATTGCGAGGGCCCTCTTGGAATGCAAGAATAAATAATATACAAGGAAGAAATCTGGGAATAGAATGTCAAGGTGGTAGAATCCAAGATGAATTTATAGCACATGATTAGTTGAATAAAGGTGTTTTCGGTTGCTTCAGAAGAAATATGTAGTAATATTAACGATGATTGTGGGGTGGGGGGTATATAATTCTGGAATCACTGTTACAAAAGGCTAATACTAGATGTCTTATCACAGACGGTTAACCAAAACCATCAGTATTAAATGCAATAACAGACGGTTTTGGTTTAGAGACCGTCTATGATGCTGTCAGTGCTAAAAATCGTCTGTGAAGATAAAATATCACATATGATTCATGGTAAAAACCGTCTATGAAGTATCACAAATGATTATTAACAAAAATCGTCTGTGATATTACCAAATATCACAGATGATTTTTAATACAAACTATCTATGATACTTAACAGATGGTTTGTATTAAAAACCGTCTATAATAATTAAGTCATTGTGATATTTCGTCGCCCGATTTTGTCACCCCTTTATTCAAACTTTTAAACTGAAGTGGCATCGCTACCTCTCAACTACTGATCGGTTCCACTACCCAAATTCCATTATATATGTTGCCCACACGCCTCCCTTAAACACTCCAAACCGAAGCACCGCCTAGCTACCTCCCACAATCCAATCGAAGCGTTGCCTCCCCCAATGACGTCGACTACCCCCCGAGCTCCTTCGCCTCCGACTATTACTCCTCCCTTCTCTTCCTTGATATTTGGATATGAAGTTTTTTTTTGAAAGCCATGCTTGGATACCTCAAGCTGAAGACGGATTCGGTGCTAGTCGGGGACAATGGCAAGGAGTACACCTACAGCAGCGGATACCTCAAGTGCCAAGCCGTCTTCTCCTGCCTCACTTGCGTAGCCGCCGGCACCACCGAGGTCTACACCGCCTGCAGCCTCGCTTGCCACAACGGCCATGAGGTGACCCATCTCTGTGTTCCAGTGTATTTTGCCTTGCAAATATCTTGTTGCTCTTGTGGTTGAGTGCGTTGGTTCTATTTGCAGCTGACATGCTGGATTAGTGTCTATTGGGGTGAGAAAGGGAATAGGGCAACAAAGCTCTTACGACCACGGCATACCAAAGCAACCAAATAACAGCACATACAACCTAAATAACGAGTCACCAAAGACATGATGCCAATTATAAATATGTCTGCTTTGGTTCATCTGCATTCTTTGATTGCATTGTTTTATAGCGCAATTAGAGAATGTTGATGAACTGAAGGAGGTCTATTTATAATGTCACAAGAACGCAATCACAGATGGTTCTTAACTAGAATCATCTGTGGTAATAGAGAACCGTACATGATAACTGTTATCACAGACAGTTCTAGTTAAGAACCATCTGTGATAATGGTTATCACAGATGGTTCAAAAACTATCTGTAATGCCCTTAGAATATTACTGACCCATAAGCACGGACGGTTCAGGAAACCGTTTGTGGTGATATTTTCGAACCTTCTGTGATGAGCTTTTCTGTAGTAGTGAATATAGATAGGAGAGAACCTGCTTGGACAACTCGTAAGTAGGGGTGCAATCGGAGCGGATACGGATGGATATTGTTTATCCTGTATCACATTCTATATTTTTTTCTCGGAGTCAAAGTCGGACATAGATAATGCCATATACCCATTTCTCTATTTTGTAGTCGTTCCATAAGCATTTGGACAGTCGGTCAGACTAAAATTATCATCTTCTTTTGCATCCCTATACATGACATTGGACAATAAGGTGCAAGTAGAGTGACCACTGAGAGACTAATCGCCGAGATGTCAAAGGAAGAATATTCAATATTCTTCGTCTGTTCAGATGTGACAATCCGACTATATGTTATTTGTTTCCTAAGTGAAGTCACAACAGACTTCCTCATATTACTTGACATACAGATATATACGAACGGATATCACTTATCTCGTATCATATTCCATATTTTTCCTTAGAGTCGGAGTTAGATACGGATAGTACCGGATACCCATTTACCCCTTTATATTCGCTTTGCAAGCCTTCAGTCGATCGGTCGGATAAAAATTATCCTCGCTATTTGCACCCCTACTCGTAAGGAATTTTTCAAATGATGATAGAGATCTCATGCAGGTTTCAACCCCTCCTAAGTTTGTTTGAAATGGAATTTTCATGTGGGATTCTTGAGAGTCATGTCTACAATCCGAGCACCGTTTATTATGATTAAAGGTTTTAAGGGATTCCAATACTACATTATTCCTAGATCATCTTTTATTTCAAACAATACCTTGTCCAAGTATCTAGTTGTTTATTTCAAACAGGATTTTAGTCAGTAGTCCAATAGATTTCCCACGCAATTATCTAGTTGAAGTCAGGGTTCAAACCATTCACCATGTCACGTAGGTTCTTCATTGATAGAATTGGAATTTTCAATCATTTGGTGTTTTTACTATCCCTGCTCATTTTCCACATGTATCTAAATTTTAAAAACCGGTTTAGGTTAAAGAGAAACTGAGAAGATCAAGTTGGATCAAAGGCTAAGAACTTAATGGATTCAGACTTATGTGCTTTAAAAAATGTGTATAAAGACCTGGTCAAGAACGTGTACGGAGATGGAGGGTGTGCCCTACGGTTTTCCTGCTAGCTAAACCGTGATGGACGTTTTCTCTGACCGTTGCATCCACATATTTTTTTTTCATTTCTTGCCCATCACCGGCATCTATCTATTTGTTCTCTTTTTGTTGAGAGCATAATTATCTTGACCCAAGCGGCAGGCAGGACTAGATCTCTCAATAGGTTGCCGCCATGTCCTATGCTGATGTAATCAAGCGCGGCACTGTCTTGCTTAACTATTCATTGATGCCGAAGTGGTGTAGTAGGACCATGCATGTGTCCTTGGTTCGACACCTCGACAGAGGATGTTTAGGAGTGTTTAGCTGTGGCCGATAGTTTTTTACTGAAATAGAATGGTAACAGATAAAAGGAGCAACTTTTGAAATAAAATCTAGAAAACGGCTTTTAAAAGGCGCAGACATGGAGATGAGGTAGGCCAGCCGACGGCTTTTAGAATCCGTTTGGAAAAACGCTTTTAGAAGAACCTTGAAGAAAACCAGTTTTAGACACCAATGTGTTTAAATTGGCTTTCTACTTCTTCACTCAAGCAGAAGCCGAAACCGATTTGAACATATCTAGTGCTGTTGCAGCTTCATGACAGCATTAGTGCCTAATGAAGGGGCCTGGACCCTAATTAAGGGGCCTGGACTGTATGTGTGATGGGCCGGGATACATGGGCTTCCTTTCATCCCGCTTTTCCATTTTAGTTCTACCTTTTCTAGTCCTAGTATTATTGAATTTTTTTTTAAAATAATCATTTTTCTTTGGTATTACAAAATTATATCTATGATTTTTTTTTTTACAATTTTGACCGCATGTCGCCGCACGGTTGGACGATTTAGGCTAATCGCCCAACCGTTGGGCAACACGTGTCCAAATCGCCTAACTGTTGGGCAATTAATCCATATATCCACCGGTTGGGCGACTTGGACCACAGTTACCGAACCGTTGGATGACTTTGCCCCTAGTCGTCCAACGGTTAGGGGATTAGGGTATATACCGAAGCTGCATGTGCCTCATTTGCCTGAGAGAAAAATAAAGGAAGCAGAGAAGGGGAGAAGAGAAAGAGAGGGGAGGAGAGATCTGCGCATCGACGATGGAGAGTTTTTTGTGTTTTTTGTACAATTATTTTTGAAACATGGAAAGATAGCAATTGAAATCGTTAAATTTGTAGTTTAGAAACTAATGGCAATGTAGTTATTAATAATCGTATTGTCGTTTAGATCGCTCTGTTGTTCTTTTGAAGGCCCAGTTAATTTTGTTAGTCGCTTATAAAATGTAGAAACCCCATAATTAGTATTGTTAATTATTAGAATAACTAATAGGTATCGAAAGATTTAAAACTATTCATGACGATTAAAATAGGACGCACCGATTTAAAATAGTACGCGATGATTTAAGATTACGCGTAAAGATTAAAATTGTATGCGATGATTTAAATAGCATTTGAGTTGTAAAAATGTACAAATAACTAAAATAAAACTCAGGGATCCCGCAGGGACGCCTTAGTATAATTCATTTAATTATTATATTTAAGATTTACTTTCTATTATATCTATAAGTAATTGTGTCGTAATTGCTAACTTAAAATCGATTTGCAGATATGGCCTGCAACCTTGATGGTTCAGACTGGGCTTTTGGTTTGTTGGACCAGTACGTCGACGCACAGCTCCGCGTGAGCTGTCGGTCCCGCATCCCGAGGGCGGGGACGAGGAGATCGAGTTAGGGTTAGTCCGTACGCGAACACCCCGACGGGCTTGAAAACTAGACCCATGCTAGGGAGACAGGTTTGTATACAAAGTATGGCATATCTTTTTATGATATTTCCGCTATGTACTTACTTTTTCGTGCTTTGCAGGATGAACAATATAGGCCTTCTACCCCTCGCGCGGACGGTGGAGGCCAACACAAGGACAACGCTCCAGTTGAGGAGATCGGGGAGGTCCGGGCCAGCCCAAAGGAGTCATGATGGTTCTCATTCGACCGATCGTTGCTAACAGCTCTGTTGGACCAGTAGCGGCCCGGGACGCACACCTTCCACCTCCCATTTGGAGAGATGGCTCCCATTCTGCACGACGTCCCGCTTATCGCGAGAGAGGCTGTCCCCCGTAGGATGCGCCTGGCAACTAGCGTGACGACCTGTTGCATAGGTTTGACGGGGTTCTTCCAGCCAAGTCCGCCACAACATACCAGGCCTTCTCGGTGCGATAGAAGCATGGCCTACCCACGCAGTGGATTTCCCAGTTCTGGGTATGTATGCTATCAATTTTCCTGTTTAGTGATGCTCTATTCTTGCCATATGATGGGCTTTCTAATTTTTTGTTTGTGCAAAGGTCGAGTGGATGGACCTGGATGCCAATGAGAACCAGGTGTCGTGGCACCTGGAGGCATACTTTCTGTGGCTATTTGGCTGGGTATTGTTTACCTATAGCCATGGTGACTCCATCGACGCCTGCCTCGTGCACGTCAGTTGTGGATCAGTCGTACTTGTCGCGACCATAGGATCAGGTGCACGTTAGCTGGGGATCAACTGTACTTTCCGCGACCATGGGACCAGGTGCACGTCAGCTGAGGATCATTCGTACTTGTCGCGACCTATCGTGGCATGTGTGATGCTTGCCGCAGGACAAGGACGATCCCTATCCTCACAGGCTACCCCCTCCTGCTGCAGTTGTGGTCATTTGAGCGCTCCCTCCCCTCCCCCCGAACGGTCGATGCTGCTCAACAGCGATCCGTACCACGCGGATATATACCACAAGGATGTCGTGGGCCAACCTACCATAGGGTCCCTTTGGTGCCGTAGGCGGGTACATGCTCTTTTGAGTCTTTACTATACGTACATTACATATCATCCTCTGTAACCAATGTTCTAGCTCGTAGGCACAGTTTGCACACCTGCAGGTCACCCGTATGTACGCCCACTTCATCAAGCACCTCAACCACCTCACCGCTGACGACGTTCGCTTGGAACCTACTATGCTCTTGAAATGGTGGACCGCCCACCCTCCGGGCTCTCATCGATGTGCTTGCACGATCGGGCATACTGGGTCACACAGAAGAAACTCATCTTCAGCATGTTTGTCGAGGACTACACTGTGCACAGGGTGATGTGCCAATTTGGTCTCCACAAGGTTGTTCCTATCCCCATCGGGTGTCGAGTGCCTGACTCGGTCCACGCGTGAGTTACACACAACACATGTCCCTATATTTTTTTCGCAGTTCTGTTACGATGCCTTCTAATTACAGTTGTACATTTCACATGTAGAATAGGAGAGGTGGTAGTGGGACAAGCTGGGCCGTGAAGATGGCACCATGGGTGGACGAGTGGGTAGAGGCACTTCAGGACTTCGTGCAGGAAGCCACCACGTATGACCCTAGCACATACGCGGAGTACCTACGCTTGTACGCTTCACAAACACGCAAGAGACTGATGCGTGTTGTCGACCCTCCCCCTGCTCACGTACCAGCACCGATAGACACGTACCCCATGCACTTAGCATGGAACTTCGCCCTTGCGGTAGGTACTCTCATATTTTAAAGTTTCTGAGTACGATTACCATAACTACTACCTGGACGCTTTCATATACTTCTTACAGACAGACATCACCACCGAGATGTGATGGACACTGAGTCGATCGTGGATAGATCGCCCATGGTTTGGAGGTGACGTGCGACAACTGGTGGGCATTTTTATCGGGTCTATGAGAGGGTGAAGCATGCCATCGACCTCTTGTCATGCAGGACGCTCTCAGAGGTGGTCACATCGATGCGTACCCGAGGCTACCATGTCCTGCAGCTCAGTTAGGAGGCTCCGGAGGGCCACGTGCATGGGCCTCGCCGACGCCTGACCAGGCCGGAGGGTCGGCGTGGCCATGTGCCTACCCCCGGGCACCACCACCGCCACCGCCAAGCCAGGCCAGAGGGTCAGGGTGGGCACGCCCGTACACAACAGAGTCGTCATCGTCCGTGGACCCCTACCTAGCATCGACATGGCAGAACATGTTGTTCGACTAGGGCAGGTACAACAGTTGGCAATAGGCCATGGCCCACTTGGAAGGTATGTTTCGTCTCTTAAGGTTTTTCACGTTGATATATTGCACGAATAAACAATACATGTCCAGCAGGAACGACGCAATGGTCAGGAGTTCACCTATACCCCCACGAGGATCTACCGGGGGACATGAGCGACTTCCTCGCGGAGGTCCTTTCAAGTCGTAGCTCAGCAGTGCCCCAGTTCTCATGCAACCACAGGTTTAGTCGACCCCCAAGGCGTGCTCCCTCTTGAGCGCTTTACCCCGTCGGGGCCCAAACCCCAACACCCTGCACTGAGGAAACCCAAATGGGGCCGTACGGGCGGCCATGTACTGGGGGTGGGACGTGGCGACGACGGAGGAGGTGCTGCGAGTGGTGTAGCTACTGGCGAGTAGTGGATTTTCGTCCTGCTATGTGTACTTTTTTTGGTTATGTACGTATTTTGCTTTGCCTTCCTCCGTGTATGAATTATCTATTGTATCATAATATCGCTTACCTTCCTACTTATAAATCATTGCTATCTCAATCGTCTTTATAAAATTCTTCATAAATTTCTCGTACTACAGTAACGTACGACAATCGCAAAATATTATTGCGAATCTAACATGTTTCTGACCATTCGTAATCTACGAAAACCACAAATGCATCAAACGACGTTGTCTATCCTTTTATTTAAAAAACAACTACAAACAAGATTTCTTAAATGTTTTACCTATAAAAAATTGCCATTTATTTTTCCGCAATTATTTTCATTGGATTAATATAATAATTACATTATTATTTAAATCACCGCACAGTTGGTGACTTGGGTTAGTTGCTCAACCGTTGAGCGACACGTGGCCTAGTCGTCACACGGTTGGGCGACGTGGGCTAATCGCCGAATGATTGTGCGACTTCATGCGGTCAAAACTGAAAAAAAAATTGCAAGTATAATTTTGTAATACCAAATAAAAATGATTATTTAAAAAATTCCCAATTATTTGTGCCATATTTTTTTAGTACAGTAGTGGAGGCGTGCACACACGACGTCGGGGCTAAACAGTGTGGATGATGGCGGGCTTGCGGCTGGCATCAAGCAATACAAGTGCCGAGGGATCCTGGTGGCAACGCGCTCATCATAAGGGCTTCTTATCAATAGTTGTTGGTTCCTAACAGTGCACACATTTCATCAAGCTCAAAATGAACAGAATGCTGCAAAAGACACCGTTAAATTTATGATCCTTAATTCCTTGGCTCCAAACGATCTGAGCCGTATGTATATCCAACCCAAGATTTTACACCACAAACACCAGCTAGGAAGAGAAGATTAACCAAAAGAAGTGAATTAAACCCAAAAACACAAGCATTTTCCCCTGAATTAACCAAGAAACTAGCCAAAATGGAAAAGGCGGGAACCGATCGAATTAGCACGCATACACATGCATGCTTCGCTCAGTTGTATCAGTAGTTGACGGCGGAGCACTTGAGGCGGACCTCGCCTTCGCCCCCGGTGAGCACCTTCACGTCGCCGAGGCGGCGCATGGACTTGGCGAACTGGTGCTTGAAGAGGTCGGGCTGGTTGGCCATGTCCCTGACGAAGCGCCCCGTCCGGGAGTCCGGGAGCATCTTCTGGTCCGTCTCCAGGAGCCCCATCCCGCGCACCAGGTTCTTGTAGTACGTGTTGTCGAATTCCGTCGGCGTCTCGCCATCGAGCTCGACGTACTCGCCGTCGCCGCGGTGGCACTTGCGCCGCAGGAAGTTGGAGTACCGGCGGTCCAGCGTGCCGTCCGGCTTGGCGCTGCCCTGGTAGTTGCACAGCCGCGGCTTCACGGCGCCGCACGTGGCGTGCCCGATCGTGTGCGCTCCTGCGTCGGTCACGCATAAACAACGTTCATGTTAGATGCCTGCTCCATTCTTGCAGGTGTTAGAGAGAGAGAGAGAGAGAGAGAGAGAGAGAGGTGTACCGGAGAGGACGACGAGGTCGAGGATGTCGAAGCCCCTGGACTCGAAGAAGTTGATGAGGTCGGTGATGCTCTCGCGGCCCATGGGCACGTACCGGTCGGCCTCCTCGGCGCGGGACTCGCGGCCGTCCTTCCGGCCGTACTTGAGCCGCCAGTAGTCCACTCCGACCTACACGTACCACGACGTAGGCACGTAGCGGTTCGTCGATGGATTTCACGGTGAAAGTTGAAAAGTACGCAATGATCGAGGTGCTACACGTACGTACCTCCGTGCTTGCGTCGCGGGCGGCGGCGGTGAGGATGTCGGCGCAGGAGACGGTCTTGGGGCATTTGGTTTCCAGCTCCGTCTTGATGTCCTCGATCAGCTTGAAGCCCCGGAGCGTCTTGCTCGCCGCCGCGTACTTCTCGCTCCCTTGCGCGTCTATCAGGATGGACCCGTCACAGCCCTAACGAACGCCGGCCACAAATGCAAGCATGCAAGTCAGTAAAATCTTGGAGAAATCAAAGGACGTACGACGAGGTCGTTTCATGTCTGATGCATGCAATGTATGTGTACGTAATTGTGTATACCCTGACGGCGAAGTCGTGGAAGAAGAGGCGGATGAGGCCGGCGGCGACGGTGTAGTCGGCGGCGAAGGCTTTCTTGACGGCCCTCTGGACGATGCCCTCCATGTCCGGGCACGACTTGTGGTAGTACGCGGCGTCGAGGCCGTCCACCGGCTTCTGGTAGGCAGGCTGCTGCTGGCGGCCGGCTTGCTCGACGTTGCCGCCGGCGTAGTCGTTCGCCGCCGCCGACACGGCGAGGAGGAGCGTCGAAAGGGCGAGGAAGGAAAGAGCCGGCGACGTCCTCATCTTGCTCGATCGTCTGAGGAAATGAATGACCAAAGGCTTCTCTTGTGAGAGATGGATTGACCTGGGGGTTTCAGTTGAGGTTATATAGTTCGCGAGCTGGTTGTCATTACATGCAGGCACGTAGGTGAGGCAGATGCTTGAGCTTGAAACGACGTGAGGAGCAGCACATGCTGGAATTATAAATGATTTGCATGTAGCTAGAGCAGATGATTAGGTATATCGAATTGTTCATTAATGGAGGTCAGCATTTGCTATCATCAAGTAATTGCACAGGTGCATGTGTATCAGCAAATCCGGCATAAATTTTGTTGAAATTCTTCACACGCCGGGGATCATGCAAGCATGCCATCTTATTGACATCTCGTGCATGTCTTGCATATATATATATATATATATATATATATATATATATATATATATATATATATATATATATATATATATATATATATATATATATATATATATATATATATATATATATATATATATATATATATATATATATATATATATCAAAAGTCAAAAGTACATAGCCACAAAATAATGCAAAAGTTAGATATTGCTGTCGGCATGACCTGAACAGAGAAGCAATAGAATGCACACTAGCATTTACTTGCTTTGATGCGGTAATCAATCAAATGCTAAGAACGTTACTTAATTTGTGTAGAAGAAAGCTTCACTCTTTTTCCTCAGGTTTACAAGAAAGCTTCACTCTTTTTCCTCAGGTTTACACTTGCAGCTGTAAGTAACAGTGTTCAAACAAACAAATCAATTTAACCTACTCTAGGATTTAGAAGTGCATATCAGTAAAACTCCAAAATGGGGGTTAAATTTACAGGGTCCAAAATACAGTTTTTGCCTATATGAACAAGCTGCAGGGAATACCAGCTTGGCATTCGGAGCAAATCTCTATTGTACCCAACGAATGGATGCTTCATAAATCATCATATTACCCCAGAAAAAAAAATTGGGGAAATTTCTCAGACAAGACCTCCAGGCACTCCACTTTTGTCAGACTAGCTCTCAATTGCCACAAGATTAGCTGCTAACAAATCATTCCATGTATCCGTTGGTCCCGGCAAACACCAATGCATGCAATCATCGTGCTTCTTCCCACCAGTTGTCGAAGGATGAGCATCAGCTCTGAATTCACTCAAGCGAGTGATGTTCAAAACTCTGAAAGTAGACCGTTCGAGAGCCTTCATCAAGATCTTGTTTACCAAACGTACCTCTATGTTTGTGCCATTGTTGTGCAAGGAGAAAAATTCTTCGACCTGAACAAGTTCGGGCTCAAGATATTAGTCTAAAAACTCCAATTGCCAAAGAATCACAAAATGTGTAAAGCCTTAAATTTGGTGTTTGGACCAAAGGAAAAGGTGTAATATTACAGCAACACTGAAACAATAAGCCATTCAATCACCTTCAAAAACAGAATGCAGGTTCGCAGAAGAGTGTTATTCCAACTTAAGTAAATGAAATCTGACAAGTTTGGATCCGTATCTTCAGTTACTGCATATTTATGGTGCAAATACTCTGTACCATTGGAATTTGTTGCGCAGATTGATGAGTGTAGAGGATAAATATTGAGAATGAACTCTTTTGGATGTCATGAATGTTGGTTCGCTTTAGGTGTGCCGTTTGTGCTTGAAATGGCTAGGTCAATATAAAAGCAAAGGATAGAAACACTGTCAATTTTTCCTTTTTTTTTGTTGGAAGTGGCCGAAAAAGATTTTAGAGTACTTCATGAAAAAGTTCGAGTTCAGGCAAATGTATTAAGTCTTCTTTGCCCAGCATGCATAGGTCTAGCGAAACAGCTGCAGAGACTCGTACAATAGCTTAGCTTATTGGCCTTAAAACTAAGTTTAATAAGTCAACTTATAGACATGTATATGCTTTTTGCAAACAAGACTGGTCTCAGGTGCAGTCATAGTATCCTCTTGCTAGAGCATTTTTTTCACTCCATATTACAACTGTGAGTCCTTATTTAAACAACTTGAGTCATTCACCAGATTAAGACTACCTAAGAACATTTGAACAGTGTAAAAGGATGCACCTAGGTAGACATCCATGTCAGGATAACATGCACGGTGTTGAATGAAAAAGGGAAAGAAAATGAAAGCATGCAAAAAAAGATGAAAAACTACTGTCCAAGTATTCAATGCACTGTATTCTGTAGTTTCAGACTTTCAGTACCTCTTCAGAGGACAAGGGCTGGTCACGTTGACAAGATCCACCTTCATTCCAGTCACCACCTTCGAAGTGTCTAGGAGATTGAGTGCGGAAGAATTTCACTCCGGTGGGTCTCATTGCTTTGTTCACAAATGTTATCTGATGAAAATCGTTTATTCATAGCGAGAGAAGATAAGTTCAATATCATGATCATAGAAAATAGCAAGGTGGTAATTTTTTTCCTTTAGTAGAGTTCAGAGTATATTGATGTGAGCCATTCAGATTAAATGCACGCGGCAAAAATATTTAAGGAAAAGGCGACCCAAACTAGTCAACAATTTGAAGTACAATATCCACCTCTGATGGACTAATAAATGAGTTAACAACCCACTGAATGATCTGTATTGTTTCACAGAAAATGCCAGTCCATTCTATAGTCAGAGAATAACTTCAGGACTCAGTTCCATACAAGGTTCAGGCGTGGCTAAAATACTTATTGGTTCAGCATTATCAAGCAAGGAACAATAAACAGGAATTTTCAGAAAAGCGAAGAAGCGCAACTATAGGCATACCATGTGTTTAAGAGCCAAATCCGATCCCGCAGGTGGCAGTAAAGGAGGTATAATCGGCATCCCTTTCTCAAAGAATAGCATTGGAGACTGTATTGGATCAAACTTTGAAGGGGCCCACCACCTGTATAAAGTAAAGCAGGATGAGCCCAGTAATATGAAATATGTGTGCATTACAACCAAACAAAACAAGGATCAGGAAATCAGGGGATAGCTTGGTAAATTGGCCCTGTTATGTTGTAGAGTGTATGTGTCAGTGTCACCAGATTTGTCTAGCTCAGCACAAAAATAGTTTAGCAAAGCAGCCAGTAAATTACATGTCTAATTGTGACAAATTCAACATGACTGCAATGCACTCTGAAAGATAAACAGTACCTCGATAGCACCACTGATGTGGACGCTGGAGCCTGGAGGGAAATAGCAGATAGATAGGGCTAGATCGCCCTCAACGCCGGCAAGGCCTTCCCTTGTGGCAGCTGAGGCTCTGACCAGGCCGAGATTAACTGGTAAATATCTTCTTATTTTTTTCTCAATTCCTTTGGTCACCTTATGTATTCAGTGCCTCCTAACAAGGAAAGCTAATGCGACTCGGACTTGGAAAGGACTTTCCAAACGTAGAGTTCCTAATATAGATATCATACTATTACTAAGGGAACACTACCCAGTGTACAAGAGTATTTCCTATTCAGCTAGCACTTCCCTTCTGCGTGACTTCCATCTGCAACCGTCGCTGAGATCATAGTTATTAAGGCGTCGCCTAAGCGATAAGGCGGTCGGAGGGGGGCAAGGCGTCGCTCCGCCTTGCCGTGCATCTCCAAGGCGGTCAGAGGAGCCAACGCACGCGACTACATCAGGACCCGAGTGGCCGAGCGACTAAACCAGAACAGACCCGAGCGGGCGGCGGCTGAAGCAGAGAGAGAAGGGTGAACACACTTGGAACCCTAGGCGGCAGTGCCTCCATCTTGCCACTGGCTGCTCCCGTCTCAGCATCATCCCCATCGTCCGTCTCGGCGGCGCCTCCATCTCACCGCTGCCCACTTCGGTCTTGGCGTCATCCCCGTCGGCTCGGCGTCCTCTCCAACCCATCCCCGTCACCCAACAACCAGGTACACTCCCCTCCTCTCCCTCCCCCCTCCTCTCCCCTATCGCCGTGTGGCGCGACAGGGGAAGACGACGCAGAGGGAGTAGCAGGGGAGAGATGGTAGCTCGTTGGTGGAGCAACAGGGGAGAGGTGGAGCGGTGGAGTGGCTGCCAGCGAGGTATGGCCCAGCCCTCGCCGGCGCCTATGGGGGAGAAGAAAGGGAATGAGAGAGAAGCCAGACTCGATGATTTGATCTGCAGGCAACGGCTAGGGCTAACCGGAACCAGCGTTTTAATAGAGAGAAGTCAGCATTTTTGCAATTTAGCCTTCAGACTTTTATGAAATTGCAATTAAGTCCTTCTCCCTCTTTGAATTTCTTCTAATTTAGACCTCCAGGGCTCCGTTTTCTTCGCCTTACGATGTGTGTAAGGCGTCGCCTCGCCTCACGCCTTACCACTTAAAAGGTGTGAGGAGGGTGGGTCGCCTCGCCTCGCCTCGCCTTACCGCCTTAATAACCTTGGTTGAGATAGCTTCCGCGCCGTGCACTGTAGATGGTCTAGCAGCTGCTGTAGCTGATCCAGCCATTGCCCCTACTGCCTCTGAGTGTTGCCGACGACGCCGCTGATACGTTCTTCCCACAAATGCATCTATAACAACCACAAATCTTTTCCATCACTATTAGGTTAACCCAAATATTTTAGTAGCACCAGTCAGATCATGTACACAAACTAGCAACACAATCATTATTGTCCGATGTAATTATGTGCCTAGGCAAACTAGTATATATAACAGATGAATAGCAACACAAATTATGAATGATATCTAATTAAGTGCACTGAGGTTTGAGGGAGAAGGCAAATAATTAAACTACAGTAAATGGAAGAGTAACATAACAATATTGAGTTGTTAACTGATTACTCACTACTCAGAGAGTTTAAAACGTAGAATCCAGGATCAGCATTCATGGATTGGGAGCTACATAATTAAGCATGTAAGTGATAAAATTGCTGATTTAATGCTTATCTGGCTTATGAATTATAATGCCTGCGTACCAATGCCCTGTGTTGAAAATAAGAACATCATGGAAGCTTGGTGCCTTTGCCCATGTTTGGTCGGGAATATCAACATCAACCCTGTAGCCTTGCTTGTATCCGAGAGATTCTAGGGGACCTCCATTTGGACTGGCTGACCACCTACAGAACCAGCAATATGGCTTTGATCAATGAGGACCAAACAAATAGGCAACAGCATCATGTATGTAAAAAGAATATGAACCACCCTATAACACGCAGCAAAAAGGTTAGGCAAACAGTAGTCTAACAGATTAAACAAAGAAAGAAAATTTAAACAAAAATAGTGAACCAACAAGACAAAAGTTTATTAATACTCCCTCTAGTCACAAAAGAATGTCGTTTTGAGGTACATGCCATCAAACGTTCTAAACTTTGACTATCGATATCTTTTGCAATATTTAGATTGAACACATGAAAATTGTATATATAGATTTGTCTCAAAAAGAACTTTCATAAAAGTATAATTTTATTAAGTTTTATAAATCTATTACAATATAAATTAGTGGTCAGAATTGTGTTTTGAGGATCATGTCAATATCCAAAATGATACTCTTTTGTGACTGGAGAGAGTAGAAATCCAATAATTTGGAAAACAGGTAGCAAGAATGGTCTACTAGAAAGCATTTCAATGCTCGCAAGTAACACCTAGAGTCCTAAACTGAAAGCAAGATGCCCCAAGTTGCGGAAAGATAATTTGTACAATCCATAACAATAGAAGTTAGCCATATCTCCAAAGGACCATATTTTGGTATTACTAATACAAATGACACTCCTTACCTACCATAGCGAACCAAAAGATTAGTCCTGTGGTATGCAAGTGTGAAATTATAGCGCAGAAATGTGAAACCTCGGTCTGCCCCTGCTGGACGCCACTTGCGAACCTCTCCACTGACTCCCCTAAGCATGCAGACCAACGAGGCAAACATGTTCCGATTCAATGAATCGCCCACAAATCCTACAATGAAGCATCGAACATACATCATCAGAAGGTGGAATGTTCAAGGGGTCTCTGAAATACAATACACCTGGCAAAGCAGATAAATTTGAACCAACTGGTTGCAACATTTAAACTTTGCATCAACCCAATTTTCTCCTTACACCATTATAATCATAAGCATGTAGCTGATCACAACAATTGAACACGCGCCCACATAACCACACTACATGATGGCAACCATACACTTACATACGTACAGAATTTTTTCTATTCTAGCCCTTTTTTTGAAAAAAATTCACATTTAGACCCCTGATAGTTTTAATTCCGTTTTGGACCCGGGGGTCGTGTAGTGACCCACGGCCGAGATAACACATCTCGGCCCAGTAGTACAGCCAGCCGCCGAGCCAAGCCAAGCCGTGGTGGCTGCGTGGCGCCGGCGTGGCGAGAACCTCGGCGCCGGGGTCGTGGCGCCGGGGTCGGCGCCGGTGGGTCGTGTGCCGAGCTCGGCGCCATAGATCTTGGCGCGAGTGTGAAAATACAAACCGGCCGAGCCGACCTCGTTCATTATTCCACGACCTTGAACACGCATGTGCGTCCCGATCCTCCTCACGTGCCTCCCGGCCCCACCCGTGGTAGCCTCCCAGACCCCGTGGCCTCCTCCCCCCTGCCCCCTCCCGCCCCCCTGGCCGCCTCCTCCCCGGCCCCCTAGCCTCTCCCAGACCCCCGGCCTCCGGCCCCCAAGCCCCTGGCCCTCCCAGGCCCCGTGCCTCCTCCCCCGGCCTCCGGTAGCCTCCTCTCCTCGGCCTCCACCTCCTGAGATGGCCGGTAGCCACTTGCCTCGGCCCGCCATTCCCATTGCTCTCGAATTGAGGTAAAGATTACTCGATTCATCGTGGTGCGACTTGTGAGTTGATTCTTGATGTTATTAGATTTTCAATTCTATTGTTGTGAACTTGTGAACATTGAGCTTAGCCTAGAAGATCCGAAATGTAGTGGCGTTATTAAAACTTTGTCACGTATTTCAATAACACCGTGAAGTGGAGCATTTTGGAGTATCTATACTAGGCATAAGATCTCTTTTGAAGTGAACGACACCATCCAATTCTTGTAGCTATGTGTGCCTTTTATTAAGTTGATTCATTATGTCTATCTTAGTCACACAAGGATTATATTATAGCCAAGAAGGTGTTAGTGTTGGACATATACCACCACATAAGGATGTTGAGATTTCACAAATAAGAATAAAGTGCTTCAAAGAGTTCTTCCCGGCCTTGAAGATCTCAAGAAAGTGAAAGAAGAATATGCAAGATTTTTCACTTGTTTTGGAGAACTCACGGATGGATCATTGATCCAATGAATTGGTGGGCTAATCTCGAACAATCCATTCGTGTGGTGCAAAGTTTGGATCTCAAATTGGTGGGCAAATCTCGAACAATCCATTAGTGTAAATACTCCAGCTTCTACATCCATTTATGATAGTGTAGGAAACAAGATCAATACATGTGAAACAGATCCAAATAGGGTTCACTAGGGCATGCTTTATTATGATCATGATTCTTTTGTGTACCATGGGAATTTGATGCTTCTTCATTTTGGTGTGAAGGTATTCATCTGTATGAATTAGATGGACAAGCTAGTTACCCTATATCATGGAGGCAGTGTGACAAGTGATGATTATGGAAATGTTCGATTTGTTGAAATGCAAAGGTGCCTCGATATTCGATGATCGTGATCGTTTAGTGAGTTGGTTGCTAGGGCGGGAGGAGGTACATTGTCATGCAAGCGAGGAGAGCATCACGGTTGAGGGGTTACTTCACTTGGTTCGAAGATACAATTCTAAGGCGGTTGATCTTAATTGGTTGTGAGGATCAGTGGGACAAATATGTCCAATTGGTTATGAACACTGAGTTCCAATGTTTGGACCTTGTTGTGCGGAAGGTGTCCATTGATCCCACCCCTCATGGTCCATTGATCTTAATTGGTTGTGAGGATCATGCACCTTTGACCCTCCGTTCTGGGACCTTGCGGTGGATGTGGAAGAAGTGCACGAGGTGCCCGATGCTCTATCTCGCCCGAACGAGGGTCGATTTCTCAACCGATTCGAGTCGAATGTCGGACCGATGATGTCGTGGCGGCCCTCGGGATCATCCCGATGAAGTGTCGAGCAACTCTTTAGCCTTTTCCGTCATTCCATGCTTTTGTCTCAATCCCATCGTTTTCGTGCTTGTGATGTAGGATACATTCCTGATAATGTGGGTGCTCCTCCCGTTGCTCCATCTGGCAACGTTGAAGAAGTCTGCAGGGACTCCAACAGTGTGGATGTTCAAAGTGTGGATGATCTGCAGCCTTACGAGATCGCAAGGGCCGTTGATTCTGACGATGACCGCCCTTTTGGAGAGCTGACCGAAAGTGATATTGAGCTGATAAGGCGTTATTGCCTGGCGGGATCCATCGGTTCATGAATTCGGCGATCTTAGGCATTCTCATGGGGCTTATGCGAAGGAAGGGATGACGAGTCGCTAGATGCTCTGAGGCGGTTCAAGCATGACAATTGAGAAGGGCATGATGTTTGAGGACTTATCGCATTGAGAAGGTGGCTGCAGGAGTATGCAGTGATTCGTAAAAGGCCATTCAAGGTGAGACATTCTTATGTGGAGCGGAGGTACACAGTTGTGTGCGAGAAGGAAACATGTGAATGGAGGGTTTGTGCTAGGAAACAGAAGGATACGGGAAAGTTCAAGATCACAAGAATCGTTGGCCCACACACTTGTGCCGAAGCAGAGCTCAAACAGAAGCATCGGCAGTTGACCTCTACCATTATTGCCAAGTCACTGTGTCACATAGTAAAGGGAGAACCCAATATGAAGGTGAAGACACTTGCTGGGATTGTTAAGGAGAAATTTGGATACGAGATAAGGTATGGAAAAGCATGGAGGGCAAAGCAACGTATCTGGAAGATGATATATGGGGCTGGGAAGATGGGTACTTGCGGTTGCAAGACTCTTCAATGCAATCAAAGCGGTTAATCCAGGCATGCATTATGAGTACGTCCCAAAACCAAACGAATGGACTCAAGATGGGATGCAGATATTCTTCCGTGCTTTCTGGTGCTTTGCTCAGTCCATCGAGGCCTTTCGGCATTGTCGTCCCGTCGTCTCCATTGATGGTACGTTTCTTCTTGGCAGGTACCAGGACGGTAAACTTCGAGGGTCCATAAGCCATAATAAATGTAATATTACTAATTTGTACCCCGGAGCGTGAGCATCGGAAGAAACGTCGCCCGCCATCGTTCGGGCCATCCAAGATCTGCACGACCGCGTACTCATTGTGTCTGCATTTCGGCCACGCTGGTTGAGCACGTCGGCTTGGTATCAATCGATCGTGGACCGAACATATCCCTCCTTTCAAGGGAATGTCTTCCTTCGGTGACCCAAATCCCATGGCCCCTCGGCTTCCGACATGGTTGGCTTCACCACGAATATAGGAAGCTCAACCGTGTTCGATTTACAATGTCATGGGACCCCAACCGTGCTACTTATAGCAAAGCGGGCAGCTTCATGCGGTCTTGGGAGTGGCATGGCGCCCGGTGCCATTGCGGCTTCGGACAATGTTGTGCGTCGGGCGGATCGATAAAAAACGAGCCAACTACGGTAGTAGGTTCTTCAAGTGTCCGAGACACGGATGACGACTTCGTGGTAACGACGACAACTAAATCCTTTGTTTCTCGTTTCGTTTTCAACTTGATCCATGACATCTACCACCCCACACATAGGCTTGCGGGTTCCTCGAATGGGTGGATCGTGTCACGCAAGCATGGCTACGGAACTGCCAATGCGGTGGAAAACAAAGGACAATACTTTTCCAAGATGACTCGGGCTCGCGGTGGAGCGACGGATGCGGCTTGAGCAAGAGCGCCGCGTTAGGGTGGACCAAATCCGTCTTAAGGGCAAGGAGGATGAGCGCAAAGGACGCGGAGCGGCTAAGTCTGCGTGAAGCCGCCATCAAGCGTCGGGAGGAAGAGCTTGAAGCTCGTGAGGCGCTCTCAAGACCAAGAGTGACGGGAAGAAGGATGCGGTGAGCCATCTTGGTAGCGACAAAAGGGAAACAACCACGCTACACCAGAGACATAATGTAATAGATCCACGCTATCTCGGTCTTTGTAATCCTATTATTATGCATTGTATTGTGTTTGCCTAGTCAGATCGATTGCACTTGAGACTACCCAAGTATGACGGTATTTAAAAGAGTGCATAATGTTGCCCACCCATGCTTGCTCCAAAGAATTAGTGTTTGACCATTCGGTTCCACGCTTACGAAAAAATTACAAACATTATTACCATACTAGCACCAAATTTTCAGATTGAACACAACATCAAAAATGTAGCGAAAATTGTGTTTCACACACTTCATCATTTTTCGAATGTTTCCAAAACTACGGATTATTTTGAAGGCGCCGAGTTGGGCGCCACCTACCGGTTAGAATTTTTCACGACTCGGCCCACGTTACACGGCTCCGAGGTCGGCGCCACGTTCCCACGGCTCGGGTCGGCGCCACGAATCACGGCCCGAGCTCGGGCCGTGGATCACGCAGCCGAAACTTCTCGCCACGTCGGCGCCACGCGGCGGCAAGCGGCGCGGGCACAGGGCCTCGGGCCGTGGTCCACGGCGTCGAGGCGTGTTACCTCGGCCGTGATCCACGGCTCGACCCCCAGGTCCAAAACGGAATTAAAACCACCGGGGTCTAAATGTGAATATTTTTCAAAAAAAGGGCTTAAATAGAAAAAATTCTGTACATACGTAAATCTCAGTACATTCCACAATATAGGGGGAAACTTGATCATATACCCTCCCTTTAGTTGGGAAATTGAGGATTTACCCTCCGCATCTCAATGACACGTGGGGTCATCATAAGTCACTGACACGTGGGCCAGGAGGGTAAATCCTCAATTTCCATCTAAAGGGAGGGTATATGATCAATTTTTTCCAATATAGGACATCAAGAATGCATATCAAGATATAGCGAAATGGGCACGAGCACGAACCAATGTTGGTGTTCCTGTGGCGTTCCAAGAACCGGAGCGGGTCGAGCCGGGGTAGGCGCTCGCACCCCACGGGCTTCCACCGCCAGCGGAGGAGGGCGCGGCCGTTGCGCTTGCCGTTGGCGGCGCAGTTCCACCCCTTGAAGATCTCCTTGCAGGTGTGGTCGTACCGGGGGTGGGACCCCGCGGAGGCGTCGGGCACCCACTCGCCGTCGGAGTAGCCGCAGGCCCGGTGGGGCTCGGGTTCGGGGTTGCGGAGGGAGGAGAGGGGGCGAGGTGAGGAGGTCAGATGCAGGAGAAGGAGCAGCAGGGGGAGGAGGAGGAGGAGAGGGAGGAGTACGTTGCGCCGCCGCACGATGGCGGCAGGGCTCCTCGCCGGCGGCATGGGTAGGCGTAGGAATCCGGCCAGCGAGGCGGCGGAGTGAGGCGAGCCCGATCGGGCTCCGCTTTGGGCCTGAACAAATGGGCAAGGGGAAAGGCGCAGGCGGCCAGGGAGTGGACCTGGCCCAAACACTCGGGAAGGCAATGGCCCTAAATACGGGGACTGAGTGGGCCGAATTCGACTGTGACCTGTACCTGTTGGGCTGGGCTGGGCCAGCTGTGTAAGTACAATTGGGAATTTATTTTTCCAACGTAGCAGTATTTATTAGGAGTGCAAACGGATTGGATTCGGACGGATATTGTTGTTACCATATCCTAACCTATATTTTTTCTCTGGATTCGGTACCAATCGGATTTGGTACCAATCGGATTCGGTGCCGGATCGGTCGGGATTAACCCAAGCCGTTTGCACCCCTACTTGTTGAAACGTCGAGTAGTAGCACTAATCTGAAATCAAACTTTAAGATGTATCGGATTCGGACGGATATTGCTGTTACCATATCCTAACCCATATTTTTTTCTCCAGATTCGGTACCAATCGGATTCGATGCCGAATCGGTCGGGATTAACCCGATCCGTTTGCACCCCTAATATTTATGGATCCTCGGACACATGCCAGCGACACAATGAAAAACAAATCCTCAATGGCATCTATTCGCAATGGCATATTCTCGATTATCCTAATAAAAGGAGTTCTTTTACTACTCGCCAATTACGATGGACCATTGGTTGTTTCCAATCCAACGGACCAAATTAGTTACAACTAGATTTTACTCCGTCACCAAGTGCGAAGAAGTATAACTTCTCAAGGGGTAATACTGTAAAGATGCTTGTGTTATAGACAGTAGTGGCAAATCCTCAATTATCCCAATAAAAGGAGTTCTTTTACTAGTCGCCAATTACGATGGACCATTCGTTGTTTCCAATCAAAGGAGTGCTTTACTTTATATTCTCTACATGAATATAGTTCTTAGAGTTAATAATTAGAGGTAGTATAGTTATTTTCAACATCTCTTTGGTCTATATGCCAAGAGAAAATACGTCTTACAAACTTAGACGGAGCGAGTATGTATGTAGAGAGTATAAGGCAAAGCTGAATATTAATTAGAGTTATAAAAGGAATACTACACTAATTTCATATTGAAATACAAAATACGATTTATATCTATGGTCAAGATCATTCAAACAATATGATCTATAAACTTAGACGGGTTGGCTACTCATCATTTGGCTCGAGCTTCTCAAAGACGAACCAGTGTGAAAGGGAAAAGGATGAAGTGAGGTAGAGACACAGGTACGTAGCACAACAAATGAACTAAACCGCACCGTCGACCTAGCTAGGATCACTTCCACATGCGAGAGCCATGCATACGTACGTGCTCACCAGCCAGCGGTAGAGTCTGCTGTCCGCGACATCAGCCAGGCCGGGGATCGAGCAACCGAACGGCGGAATGGGTGTGAAAGCGGAAATGCCGTTCGCCTCCCTGACGGCCTGATCGATCTCGTGACCTCATGCATGTGTAATGCATTATTCTATCTCAATCAATCAAACCGTGGATGTCCTCGTGGTAGCTGTGGGCCTGCATTCCTATCCTACCCCCGAGTCCGGTCACGCTATAGTCACCGTGGAGGGGACAGGTACATGTACGTGCACGTCTGTACAGTACAACCCAATGTAACCCTAGCTATAGTCGTCATGTGAAACTGACTGTTAAGTTTTTCTAAGTCATTGAATTAAAAAAATGAAGAAAAAAAATTAAAACACTATTATATATGCACGGACAATACAAAGGAAAAAAAGAGGAAAAGCAAAAAGGCTGAAAAAACAAAGACAAAAAAAACAAAATTAGAAATCGACATGTTACAAGTAGCTTCTGGCTTAAAAAAGCCGGAAGCCAAAGCTGTTTTGAGCGAGGTAAGGCATGTACAATGCTACAACATGGACAATGGTCCTGCAAGTCCACATCGAAGGCAAGCTATGGTGGAGGAGAAAGATGGTGAGGGCGGTGGCTTGCAGTGATATCAAAGGAGATTGGGAGAGCTCCTGGTGCTTGAAGAAAAAGAGACTGCTCCAAGAGAGAGGGAGCTCAAGGAGGAAAGGAGAGTGGCACCTTGGTGATCATAAAGACGATGTCTGTGATTGGGATCTCAATGACGACAACGGCGGTTGAGATATGCACGGCGGGGGCAGAAGAGGGCAATGTCACCGGAGTTGGGCGATGCAGGAGGTGCTAAGTTGCTGGGACGGCGACGACGGGTGACTTCTGTTATATTTTGTGACCCGAATCTGATTAGATCCGACCACTTGAAGAATCCGATCAGGTTTCGCTCAAAGATATATTTCGACCAGTATAACTGGTAAGTAATACGAACTAATCAGAGGATATGATTGAGATCATCTTCATATTCGTGATGAACTCTACACCGACTTGCACCATCATGGTGTCCAAATGTGTTTGCGCTGACTGGAGTTAGGCGTGGCTACTTGAAGCGCTTCCGAGTACAATTATTCACCACTATCTTTTGAGATCCTATTTCATCTCTGAGTGGGGTATTGTTCCATCTTCGAGCATGTTACTGTTCCATTTTTGAGTATGTCTCTGTTTTCATTGCCGACTAGAACTCTGTTTCTTTCTTATCTAGGACTATTGTAACCAAGGCTATTTATATCCTCTGTAGGCCTTATAATAGATGGTGCGCATAGCACAAGTTATCTACACATGTAATATGTTAAGAATGTTATATAAATTATCCTCTACATAGTGATTTCGCTAATTGTGCATCTGTGGTTTTCCCGCAAGGGGTTTTCACGTTAAATCTTTGTCTCATGATCATAATTATTCTTCATTGTTTTCATATCTTGTCATACGTTTTATAACAACACCAGTGGCACAGTGGTCTGGTGGGGGCATGGTGACCTGATATAGCTGAGTTGTTGAGGAAGATAACAAGCAGGGAGACTGAGAGGAGACTAAAAGGGCTTGAGGACAGCGTAGGAAACCGGATCTAGACACCGGCAACCATCCTGCCGAAGAATGCGGCAGCACTTTGGCTAATCGTGGTGTTGCCTCGGCAAATCACAACGACGGTGGTGGTGGTATTGTGAGAAGAAGGGAGGGGAGTGAAAGTGATGGGTGGGAGAGAGAGAGAGAGAGAAGAGGGAAAAGAAATAAGGTTATGGACTATAGGTTAACTGACAAGTGGACCATGGTTTTGTTTGTAATTAGTTTTATTGCTCCTAGGGTTTTTAGTGTAAAACTTTTGGATAAATATGTAAATAAAAATACATGGAGGCTGAATTGGAAAAGTTTGGGGGCTAAAGTACAAAAAATTATGTGAATCCAATAAAACCACTATGCATTGTAGTGGGTGGTGGTATAGGCCCTGTTCATGACAAGCTGAGCTTGAAGCAGAATGAACGCGTTGACTTTTTAATTTTGGTTTTTTAGTTTTTTGCTTTTACTTTTTCTATTTTTTTCTTTACATTGTCCGTAGAGATATAACGATATTTTTTATTTTTCTTTAATTGAATATCTCAGAAAAAATGAACAACATGCAATTTTAACCAAAACCTAGAAGCTGCCAAAAAAACGGATTGAACGGGGCCTAAGAAGGGTTATATACCTAGGTGGAGCGCTCCCCCACCTCAAACCACCACCTGAGACCACCGTGCATGGTACATGTCCTACCAAATGCATCGCACGCCTGACTCGATCCCTATTGAGCCTGTGAGTGACCCCAGCCCTCGAGCAGTCAGTCCTTCTTCGTGCATGTGTCCGCCCTTTGTCACCTTCCTCGGCGAGTCAAAAGGCACGCAGTTTGGTGGCTTCACGGGATCTGCCAGCATTGTCATTTCTCACACTGCATTCGGCTCCTGTCCTGCCTGCTGCCTCAGCCCCTTGCCGTGTCTGTTCTGCCGCCTGTTGTGAGAGATCGATGTGATGGATGCCCATACATGCTGCCGTCTGATCTGGCCTCATCGTCTTCCCTTGGCCTCGTCTCGCATGTGACTCGGCGCTGGTGTTGACATCTCCGTTGCCGGAACCGGACGAGCCACGGCGTTGACAATGGCGCAGCTGCAGGCGGCATGGACAGGTAGAGCCATACACACCACCCTCCAACGCACGGAGTCCAGTACTAAATTCCTTCTGTTCAGCGCACGCGCAATTGACCTGTGGGCTCAATGAGGTGCCCGTGACTCAATGACTGTACGGACCAGGCGTTGACCTTCATGTATCAATTGGGACTATTGGTTTTGACCGAAGGAGCGGTTAAAACTGCTCCATTTGCAGGTTGGCTGCTGCGTGGGACGCTGATCTGCCGCAGTTACGCATGAGGTTCATGTATGTGCAAACCGTCGGATCAAGCATCGGCCATCTAGATTGACCACCGGGAAAAGTGGATCTCAACTCCAGTTAGGAAAATAGTAGTTTTCACTTCAGCATGACAAGGGGAGCTTACAGCGTGTGTGCAAGTCTATGATTTTGCTAAAATTTCACCCTTTTTTTAACGATACGGGAGTAGTGCACTGGCGAGCATGAATTGATCCTGTCCTTGAAAACTGTAGCTAGTTAGAGGTATCGGTGTCCTATTAGACAGACTTTTGAGCTCACAGGATGACGAGACGAATTCCCTGTCCTCTGATGTCTTTGTCTCTTGCTGTGTTCAGTTCATGGCTGCACACCGCATTTCTTTCAGTGGTGTCGTCCTACCTACTGGACTTCAATGCCTTGGACAACATATATCTAATCCATGACTTTGTTGACACACACATTATCAGGAGACTATACAAATGCTTTGGTTGCAGTGTATACAGACACTACAGAATACAGATAACTTGGTTGGGTTGAACTCTTTGAGCCAGTGCAAAGGACAAAATCCAGCTAAAAGCGCATCGCCAATTATGTTTCATCTGTCGTTTTACTCCCAGTTCTCAAATCTGACTTTGCATTCATATATATGTGCAGTCAGAATTCTGAAGATGGTCATGTTTATGTGAATTCAGTAGTCAAGGTTGAAATATTATCATACTGGTCAACTCAGTGTTGCAGCTGGCATTTAGTAATTAGTACTCTTCAGTTTAAACCATTCAAAGGTGGGAATATTAGTGTAAAACAAACAAACAAACAAACACCTTATTAATGCGATTTATGTGTGGAGAGAGAGGATCTCGTACAAGACCAAAAAATCTTATCAAGGTGAGAACAAAATATGTTCAGTTGTTTTCACTCCCAGCTTCCTTGTCTGACTTTGCCTCATTTACTCTGCAAGAATTTCAAGGTGGTAGCATCAGCAGAACATGCAATTTAGCAGTCTAGCATTCATACTGATGCATGCAATGTTGCAGGAATTTACCTCTCTTCATCTGAAACATTCGGCAATAATGTGAAAACACATTTGGTATTCTGAATATAATCCTTATCTCTGCTGCATGAAGTTAGAGCAAAGGACATGTTACACTTGTTCAACTGCGAGATCTTAAAAATAGTGGCTTGACCTAACTTCATCTCTGAATCCAGCAGTTCATACAAGCGAAGTTGCAACTAGGCTTGCAAGGTTGCAGCATTTGACATTGTTCTCCCGATCCAAATCATGCAACAAGCTTTGACGTTGCTACTTCTGTCCTGTATCCTACATGCGCTTCATCCTTTTTGCTGAGTGTACACTTGATGTTCCTTCTCCATCTGACCAACAATGGATATACATGGAGCTTGCAGCTTGTAGGAGAAATGTGTTGATTTCGCTGTTTACTTCGATCAAGAATTGTCGTTGTCCAATTCGGCCGTGGAAGATTATTTGCGATGAAGTTTGTTCGAAGATCAAATGACGAGATGCGTTAGAATGTCAGCATGACTTGCTTGTTGGATCACCAACTATTGTTTTTCGCTTCTGTGATCTGAATTTTTTCAGAAGTTGCCGACTTAATATCCATATCTACTACTAGCAATACGTACAAACGGCGATTGAGGTGTTAGTTCTCCATCATATACCTTGTAGCAGTTAACAGGAAGCACATCAGAGGAACAGATTTTGTGATAATCATCATAAAAATGTCATTGTTCCATTTTTTCTGGTAAATTCAGCAAGTATTTAAACATCTAAATCAAGTGACATGTTGAGAAACCATATACTAGGTCTAATATATGTTTTGTGATGAACAATTGCCATATTGGTTGAGTTGAGTTTTGTAATAGCTTCAAAAAATTCAGATTTGCTGTCAAGTGTTCCAGGTCAGACCGATCGGTGGGACCGCTAGGAGGAAGCGGTTAGACCGACTTGTGAACGGTGGTTTGATTGGGGATCCGGTGTGACCGGATTTTAGAAGCGGTCATATCGGGGAAGTTGTATGACTGATTTCTAGTTGATAGCTGTTTTTTTTCTTCCAAAAAGTGAATTTTATTGTTGCTCGCATGCGGTCGAACTAGGGAGAGTTGGCCGGTGTGGCCGGTATTGAAAATGCGTCACACCAGGTGGCCGGTCAGACCGGACAATGATTTGCGATCTGACTGGAGCGGTCCGACCGGCCTAAGGAAAGCAGTCAGACCGGTGGCTACGCCCAGAGGGTGAGTTGAGTTGGGTTAATTTGATATCGGCTCATGGCTTGGGAGCTATGAGGGTTTGTGTTGCATTGCATTGTGCATATTTTTGTCCAACGTGAGTTAAGTGTATGGAACTTGTGCTCGATATGGTACTTGATTTTTGAATGTGCAGGTGGCTTAGAAGACATGGCGATCGACGGCAATGGACCGGGACAAGGCAGGGGAGCTAATGTTTGGAGTGGTCATGTAAGTCTAGGTGAGACTACGCAGCTCAAGCAGGAAACATAGAGAAAATAATAATAATAAAGAAACGAGTTGGTGCATGTGGTGTACCAAGTAACGAGGTCGACGCACGTAAAGACGGTTCAGGGGAGTTTGAATGTGTAAAGATATGACAGTTAGTTATTGGACACTACGAGCTACGTATCAAAGTATGGAGAGATGATTTAAGGTGAAGATGAAGATGGAGTCAAGAGAAGTTGCTTAGAAGGTTCGTTGAGGGTATTTTGATAGTTACCCAAATACTGGGTTGGTGCTTTGATCAAAACTACGGCATAGAGATACACAAAGGAAAAGTGATTTTGGTCTAGGAGAGTTAGAATTGACAAGTAGATCAATCGCTAAAGAGTTAGTGGGTTGAGTCTTGTAAAACGCTTTGAGAAACGTGTGTGAGTATGTAAAACTTGTGTTAGTGAGGTTGACGGCCTTCCCCGGTAAGCTTAATGGGTTGGACTTATTAGGGTTGTGATGGTTATGTAGAGGGGGTAGAGGAGGTGGTATATCAAAGGATTCTAAGGTTTAGTTTTTGTTCTACTATCTTATCTTCTTCCATGGTTATGAGAAAGAACTTGAGGAAAGGGTGATACTTTGACTGCACCTTGTATCCATGAGTATGTAAACCTCATCGTCTACTGAAATAGATCAACATTTTATCTCAATCAAGTTCTTGGTTGTGTTCTTGCTTGATTTTGCTTGTTATTAAGCTAGATCTATGATTTTCGGGTTCATAGGTGTTCTTATCCAATCTCTTGCTTAAATTGCATTGTTATGACATATGCAAATAGATATGAAAAATCTTATGTCTTATATCCTCATAAACAAGAAGTAATATGAGATTTAGGGTTTTTGGTGTTCTTGTGAATTAGATTCAATTCTTTTCGATTTGGTGAACTCAAGCCTAAGAATCTTGTGATTTTTGATTGGTTTAGATTCCTATTGTCTTGAACAAGCCTCATGCAAAAAATTGAATATGTTTGGATGAGAATTGGGCAAGTTCTTGATATTTGAGCTTTTGTCACGATGGGTTTTTAGGTCTGAAACACAGGGAATTGGTTGGACTAGTCCTAGCTAGACCTACGATCAGACCAGCCTATCGGTGTGATCGGTAACAGGCCGACGGTCAGACTGGCCCATCAACAACAGTCTACTGTTTTTGTTAGCTCTTGCTTCTAGTTTTATTTTGTCTTGTTTTGTTGGTATGATCTCAACTTGATGACTAACATAGTCACTTAAGTAAAAAATTTAAATACCTTAGAAAAACAATGTTTCATGAATAATTCACCTCCCTCTCTGTTGCTGGCATCATCAGTCATCAAGGTCAACAATGGGGATAATTAATTCCCAGTACTTTTAAAACGACTGAAGATGCGAATGATCATTCAGAGAAAAGGCGCAAGTTAATATTTGTGCAACATTTTATTTTTCATTTCTTGTCGCTTCAGTACGAAAAACATTGCAAAAAAATAAAAGAATTTGCGTAATTCTTGTTGATTGGTCATAGTCAATTTGCTGTTTCTAGTTAAGGTATCATATTCTCGAGACCTTTTTGTTCAACCCGGTACTGTTCCAAGAATCTTTAGATGCACCAAACTCTTGATAATTCTTTATCCAGCAATGTGCAGTCGCTGTTGTAACACCAAAGCGTGGACACTTGCCCATGCTTCTTCTCGTCGGCATAACAGTAACCATATGAAAAAGACATTTCTCAACCTCTCATACATCCAGGCTTATCAAAAAAGCAAGATTTAGGGGGAAAAAGTAGAAACAAGGCACATGCCACATAAAACCATTGTCATGTCCAACTTTTCCCCCTTTTTATTACTAACTAGCCACGTAGGCGTGGCGCCACGCCACACCAGCCACTGTGTGGACCGAAGTAAAAGTGGCGAAAATTCGCAAAAAAAAAAGAAAACGTAGGTTTTTTTTTTGCAAAAAATCGAGGCCCTTTTCGCAATAAAAGGAGAGTGGAGGGGCTTTTTGGCAAAAAAATTGAGGGTCTTTTTCGAAAGAAATAAGCGCATGTTCGTATTACGGGAAACCACAGGTCGCTACCTAGCAAAAAAAGTGTGTAGAGGCTTTTCGTAAGAATCTAGGGACCTTTCTGCAAAAATTGAGGATGTAAACGTAATTACTAAATATTTGCGGGCTGTTTCACGGGGGGCTGAGCGAACCCGCGCGGCACCATCCGCTCAGGGAGCGTTTCGCGCACACGTGTCACCCGGAGCACTCGTACGGAGGGGCAAAATGATGACGTGGACGCGCGGAGAGGCCGCGAACTCTGCCGGTTATAATATATGAAGTATTTATGTGGAAAAAAGAGGTTGAATTTGCAAGTAACTCAGCCAACTTCTACCGGAGGCAAGCGAACAGTTAGAACGCTCCAATAAACAAACACATCAGAGTTTTATGTGCTGATCAGTTCGCTCAGGAAAATTAATTTCATCATCTTGCAACCATCTTTAACTAACTACAAGAGATCGAACGACCCTAGCATCCGAATGGCCCAAGATCTGCGGTTAACCCGTCGCTATCAGGCCGCTGTTCAAGCCATGCGAGAGCACCCGGATGATCCAAGCAGGCAGCGTCCACGCAGAAGTACGGGCTAGCTAGCTAGTGCACCAGCAGCAACAGAAAACCAAAGCTAATCTGAAGGACGAGATAAGATCAATCCCATCGAAACACCAGTAGAGATGATCTCCATGGATCGGTGGCCACACGAACTAAGCTTTGAGTAAGCTGCTGTTTGCTGTTCACGCATCACATCGAAATCTCCATGGATCGGCGCAGTGATCGAGCTGAAGAGAAAACCACCTGAACTGTAGGCTGAAGCATGGGAGTAGATGCTCGCTTTTTTTTTTGCCTGACGGGTAGCAGCAGTTAGGCGCAACTAGCCCGCCGGTTGGTGCCTGGTCTTGCATTGCCCCCAAGCAGAAGCCACCAGCGAGCGCCATGCATGGGCCTGGTTCGTGTGCATTATTATCTGGATTGATCGAATTGTACCTTTCTCTTGCCAATCAAGCTAACAACGAGGACGAGACGTACAACGCCCTGTGTCGGTATTAAGATACGTAACACCTCCCCTCGTTTCGACTTCAGTTTCTAGTTTTTGGTTTATTTTTCACTATTTAAAAATTTCGTCTTTTTCTAAATTTTTTGGTTTTTAAACTTTTTTGCCGGTTCTTTTTTCCGTATTTGTTTGCGTTGTTCGTAATGAGCTAGCATATTTTTTCTATTTTTAAAATTTTTTAAATTTAATTACGCTAAATAAGTCACCTTTAGCTACAAATGAAATTTCATCATTCTGATAAGACAATTTCGATCATAAACCACAGTTTTTTCATTTTAACCGAAAGGGGTCATGCCATGAATTTGGCTCAGGACATTGACGTGTATGTTGACCACCACCAATACTCTTTTCTTGAAAATTTCCAAATAGTTAAAAGGAACTTTATGCAACTTTACACACAAAAAATTAATACATTGGATTAGACAACCGAGTGTTACAGGTAACATACATTTGTTATAACCAGTCCAATAGGACCATGCAGGGCAGGCATCTTTCTTGTACTCCATTTTGCCTCAAGAAAGTTGTACACTAACACACTGCTCTACCTTTCCATCCTACTTGTTTTTGTGTGTCGGGTTGACCTATGCCCCAAAAATGCTTCATCCTCCAGGTTATACATACGCATCACACTGTTGATCGAGGTGTCATCCGTGATTGATTTTATTTATGATGTTAGGTTTCAATGGCGAAGCTAGAATGAAAATAGAGAGTGAGCTGGACTAAGCAAAATTGACATAAACACAGCCATTGTTATTATTTACAAATCTATAAACAAATGTAAATTTCACCACTTCATCAATGATTATCAAGATTAACTCAGCAAAGAATCAGGACAAAATATTGACTAGACTATAAATTGCCGCAAGCGCAGCACTGACCGTAGGCCGCATCACGCCCTCGATCCTCCCTAAGGCTGCCCGACTCGCCGCTGACCGCCGCCTCCTCCTTCAGGCTCCGGTCTCCCCCACCCAAATCGGACCCTCCTATCCTTCACCATCGGCCGCCTCCCAGTTCCCTACATGGCCCGTCGCCCCCAACCCCTCCTTGCCACCGCTTATCCATTCCCCTCCACAGTTGCCTCATTCCCTCGCACAGCCAATTGATGCCGCCACCCCTCACCGCGCTGCGCCGCGTCACCGTCGACTCGGCTTCTCCGCGGCTGCGCCTCGTCGACCCACCATCATTGTTCACCGCCCGCTGACACCGCCCTCCTCAGACCTCAAGTGCGCTTCTCTTCGATCCTTATCTCGATTGCATCGATCGAATGCTGGATTGGGGATTTTTGGTGGATTGAATGTGAGGTTGCTTGGAGATTTACGATGCTGATGCCGGATTGGGAATTTGCCACTTGGGCCTTGTGGGTTGTGGCCTTTTGGGCTTCAGTGCCGACTGCCAAAGAATGGCCTAAACACAGGCATCTTCCATTATTCTACTTCTCTTCCTCTGTTCGTCTGTTCCGTTCAAGTAGCTTCCAGCTCTCGGCCATGGCGGATTGGCCACCACCATGGGGGGAGAGGAGGTTACAGCGCCAACAAAGGGTAAGCTAGAGCCTAACGAAGTCTCCCATGGATTCACCCTTGTTAGATTTGACTAGTGTCAAACACATCACATTAGTTAGAACAGGTATTTTGGAATGAACAAGCTAGCTAGGCACATAAAGGCAGAGCAGATGCTACTAGCTCAATTATTAGCAAGTACACAGTGGTGGTCTGCATAGATATAGTAAGGGAGGGAGGGAGGGAGGATAAAGAGGATTAGCTTACCAAACAAGAAGCTTGATCTTCATCCAATCTCCTTCCCCCCACCACACATATCTATGTCGAGTGGCAACCAAATCTCCTTCCCCCACCACACATATCTGCATCTCCAAATCCTCCATGCCATAAAGAACTGTATAGAAATTCTGAAAGAGTATGGGCAGGTATACAAGCACTATTTCGTAAAATACAACCCTGACTGACATAGTACTTGTGAACTGTCTACTAAATGTGCAGTGTAGTTGGTCAATCGGCAAAATAAAATCCCCTTTAGGCAAAGGGCAGTTTCGATTTGCTTCAAACCATTAATGATTCAAACAATTATTCCCCAAGCTTTCACTCGACTTCAAATTTGTAGGTGGTAGCAAATCTTAGACCCACTTCAGAGCAGATTCTGCTGGGAAGTTTGGATGGATTGTACTATTTCCTGCAAAGTTTATACGCTCCAAATAAGCTCTTAATTTTTATATCACCCCACTCGCATGCACGTACGTCAGATTCTCGTCAGTTGATTATTCTGAAAAAAATGCTCAAAGAAAAAAAGTTGATTATTTAGAATTTCAACGTTAATCCCGCGTTACTCTTGACTTGGGGTCACAAAACAACAAGTACCGAATGCTTAATTTATGCCTCCCAAAATAAATATAGGACAGAGACTAGCTAGTTGAGTTGCTGTTGTTGTTATGTGTGTATATATTACTCCGGGAGTACTTACTTCTATTTCTAATATACTACTTAAACGACTATTTTATATGTCTTTGTTATTTTTGGTATAGTTAAATACTAATTATAAGATACTCTAATACAACTTGGTTGAAATTTTTTTTGTCAGAGCCTTTATTTTTGCTATATATACTTTTCTATATATAAAAGGAGTATATATATAAATTATGTTATAAAAAATGGATTTTCATGAAATTTTTTATGAAACTCTCTTTGAAATATCTTATAATCATTAATAGAGTATACTTAAATAGATAAAGAAGTATAATAACACTACTAAAAAATATATTAGAAATAAAAGTATATACTTTCAAGAGTATAAAACCATTTTAATTTGGTGAGAACGTAGGCACAAGAGGACACACTCGCGTTCGGTGGCTCAACTCCAATGACATCCCAATTGCGCGCTAGTTTAACGGAAACTCTCTCGGTACAAACGTCCTCACATACAGCAGTACAAGCTTATCACTGACAGGTGGGGTCCTGACGCAACGCATTGTGGATGGTACCCACATGTCAGTGACAGTTAATTATTCCGTGAGACAGGCTGCCGCTCTTGTTGCAGCGCTCTAAATCAATTTAGCACGACAGGTGCTTGGCTGAGCCGCGAAGGGGATAATAATTAACTTAAGCTACGATTTAGCAGGGATTAGGGAATTAATTGCGGCTCCGTCATCGTTCTGATCCAAGGTGCCATTTGCCTCCTGCCGCCCGCGACAGAGCTACCCCAGTTAACGGGTGTTGGATCTTCCACCGGGTTGATGGATCCGACCCGGTGTAAACAAGCGGCTGAAACCGAAAAAAAGGAAGGAAACTTTGGAGCAGAAAGGAGCTCCTGGAAGGAACTCGCAATGCGTTCCGTTCCGAGAGCATCACCGTTGTTTCGGCTTACCTTCTGACTTATTTTTTATTATTATTAAATTTCGTCTTTTTTAGTTTTTTTATTTTTTAGCTTTTTTACTAGTTTTTTTCGTGTTCGTTTACATTGTTTATGATGTGTTAATCTATTTTTTCTTTTTTTAAAATTTTTAACTTTAATTACGCCAAATTAATCACTATCAGCTACAGTGTAATTTCAATCGGCTACAGTGTAAATTCAGTCATAAATCAGCTTATGACAGCCCAATCGAGTGGCACCATATCCCGCCCTACAAATTCGACACATATATTTATAAAGTATATTATTTAAGTAATATTTAATAAAACTAAAATATAGTTGCTTCTATTAGATAGATATGATACTGCTATTTCTATTAGAGATAAATATAACTTAGTTTTATTAAATATTACTTAAATAATGTATCTCATAAATATACATGTCAGATTTATATTGCGGAGTGAAGGTAGCACTTAGATAACGGATGAATTTTTTTGCAATTTTGAGATGATGATTTTAATATTTGCTTTCGCCTTTTCTACTTTTAACCCTGCGTCTTTAATCATGTTGTGATGATATTGTTCGGCAGTGCTTTTTGGTAGCAACTGGTACTATGTATCTTTTTGGCCATTCTTTGAGACCTAAAAAAAAGTAAAGAGAGAGAGAAGCATGCGTGCCATCACCTTCAGCCCCCGAACGACAGTCCACACTACTGTCCTATTCATTTTACTTTTGACTTATAGTTTTCCTCTAAATACATATTTAAAACAGCTTATCAGAACGAATATTTCAAAGCGGTTTGTTATGACGGTTTCTTAAAACAATATATCGATATTTGGTTTATTTATACAAACGTCCGTGCTAAGATCAAAAGCTATCAGTCACACAGCTAAAACGAACCTGTCCGTACTTCATAGTGCTTGCATCTTAGTAAGGGAAGAAAAAAGAAGCTTGCATTAAGGTGGGTCACTGGTGATAAACCGATAATAATGTCTAGTTAAGCTTCTCTAGAATAAGGATGTGCGTGCGTACGTACGGGATACCTGTACATGCAAATGACAAACGCTTTGTTCATCTAGATAGCATGGCTCGAAGTCGGATATATATAACGTGCGCATCCGAAACGGCTAGAGCGCATCGCATGCATATATTTATTAGCCAGATTAGTGCTAGTGGATATTTTTATGTGTGTGTTAGGGTGTATATATATGTATATGAGATGAGTGTATGCGCTTGTCCGCTGTTATACTTAAAAAAAAATACATGTATTAGCTAAAAGAGACTCGTGTTAGCACGCGTGACGTGTGTAGGCCTACAGTTCCTTGATCGCGAACGTGAGTCTAAGGAAAGTTTGCTCACGAACATTGTGACGGGAATGGATGCATCCGACGAGGGAGCGAGTATACAGTAATAGTAGCATAACAGTGAAAATTAGGTGCATTTTTTTACTATAGTTGATGGATTATACTTGTGGTTAATGATTTTTGTCTTAGCATGAATATTTATGTAGATAAACTAAATACTGATAAGATATTTTAAAATAATTCTTATAATAAATCATTTTAAATGGACTCCCGAAAAAACCGTCTCTGGAAAACAAACTGCAATTCATAATGCATAAGCTATAGGCCCTGTTCTTTACCTCATGAGTCGGTGAACTTTTAAACTTTTCTTCTGATCTAACTTTTAAACGGAGTATTTTCTTAAGACGGGATCTACAAGTTAAACGATCTACATATTAAAAGTTCAACATTTGTAACAGCTAAAATCACAAGTGAGTATCTGTCTCTCTGTAATCTATATCGTAAACAATCAAAATTTAAAATTTTTAATCAAAAGTCAAAAACCACAGCCGAAAAGAAGATGCCATGTAATTCTGAAGGCGAGAGCAAAGGGATGACGAAGCACGGGACGGGCCCACGGCGTCAGCGACGGGTCGGAAGCAGACAATATTGTGTCGGACCACGTTTTGACCGCCTGCCCCCACGCACGCTTGCGAGCCGAACCTCTTTTTCCCAACCCTGCTGTCCGGTGGGGCCCACCCGGCACAGTTTCCGGATCGCGACGTGGACACCGCCGTTTGGGTCTACCGTACAGGTTCCGGTCGTTCGGAAATCAAGATTTAAGGCCTCGTCTGCAAAGGCCTGGTTTTCATTTTCTGAAAACCGAATCGATTCTTATAAAATTTACGTATTCTAACCAGAGTATAAACCTATAGAATTTCTGCGTTCTAGACAGTCAGCTTTTTGCGCGAGTGGGCAACTCGTGCTCACTAGCTATGCGGAGTTTAGAGGCGCATATATGATATATACATCCCTGTCAGGGGAAAAAGAAAAAGGAACAATTTAGTGTACAAATCGAACGATGTTTCTGCTTCCTATAATGTAAGGGGAAATAGTGATGTTCTGCCCTTGTTCCGGGAAAGCTAACGCGCTAATTATGGTATATTCTTTTCAGCTGTGGCTTTTGGTTTTTGGTTGAAATTTTTGAATTTCGGCTGTTTACGGTACAGATTATGGAGAGACAGATACTCATTTGTGATTTTGGCTGATACAAATGTTACGCTTTTAACGTGTAGATCGATTAACTTGTAAACCTTATCTTAAGAAAATACTCCATTTAAAAGTTAGATAGTATAGCAAAAGCTAAAAGCCGTTGGCTTACGAGATAAAGAACATGTCCTTACTATCGGTGCTGTGCGAACACGCTACCGCAGCAGACGATGTTTAGCGAACGTGTGACCGTAGCAAATGAGATTCATGCGAGGTTTTATACATGCACCTAAAGCTACAAACACAGAGGCCGGTTAATCAAATCGCTCGCACAGTCGCACCTGCAGAAGATTCCTAGCTGCCCTGTGCTTCGCTGGGTGTGGGTGCAGAGCGCTGCATGCTTCGCTGTGCAGTGAAGGGCCAGGGGTAACCGGGCACGTGGTTGCTGCTACGCGATTTCACGTCTTCGCATCGCGTCTGCGCCAACTTTTCCGTCTTCCCACGTTGCCAACGGACAGCAGTGCGCGGCCTGAATTCTCCCGTGCTCCCACGGAAAGGCAAGCATGCACAGTTTGTAAGGCAAAAGTGGCCTTCAGGTAGATTCGTTCATATTTTACGGTCATATTTTACGACCTCGCAGCCTAATGATCCCGCTTTGATCTTGGCAGAGCTCCCGCTCTGGTTTAAGCGAAGAAACAGCCTGATATATGCCCGTCTTCTAGTTTTATCCTCAGAAAATCGTCACAAGTTGTTTTTTGAGTTCTTTTACAGTGCACGCAAATCTGTATAGACTGTCCATTCTTTGTAATTCAGCAGGTTAGATTCATTAAGATTTTGCTGTACTATACAAGTATGATTTGAGTTTTTTTTTACGGTACACACAGATTAGTATGGACCATCCATTCTTTTTAAATCCAACGAGTTAGATTAGTTAGAATTTTGTTGTACTATACCACCAAGTATGGTAAGTATAATTTGTTTAGGGATAGAGTTGTAACTCCTAAAAAAACTACACATTGTTAATCCAAAAATACATGGATGTGCAAATCAATAGTTTATGTTGTCGCCATCATCCATCCTTCGCCGTGGCAGCGGCAGCGAGGGCCGCCGGCGTGGAGCTGTCGGAGTTTTGGGAGGCATCGGGGTCCGCCACGGGCGTTGTGCGCACAGGTGCGCCGATGATCTAGGCCGTTCCCAATTAAATCAAGTACTGGTAGCAACCCGAATGAGGACACTGCCCTCATGGAGAGAAAAATCCAATCATTGTGTTATGATGTAAGAACATGTCTTTCATCAAATTGAGGATGTATTATCATGATTTTTTTGCTGTGACCACTGGAATATGTGCGGTTGCTAATTCAGTTTGGAACAGTCTCATTCCTTCATTCATCCCCAACTTACATTTATTCCAATTTGACGACCGTTGTCGCTAGCCATCCTCCACAGTCTCACGGCCAGCAAGGTCCATGGCCTAGCCGGCGTCCAAGACGAAGATGGGCACCTACATCTTCAAGGATCAAACTCATCCTTTGAGCTGCTCACATGTGCTTCAGCGTACAAAATTGTCTCGTGATGATAAGCAAAGGAGGGCGATAGGAGGTGATACTCTGTAGTCTGGACGACAGCTGGCCATTACTCAACGAAAGAGCTTCGTTCGGCACAAGCTGCAGCACACAAGATTGAGATCGGATTTAGTTTAGGTTAAACAAAAAGTAGATCATAATTTGTAAGGTGAGTACAAATAGGTTACATAACTATAAATTTAATTGTTTACGTCACTAATTTTGTTGAAGTGATGTAACGAGGTACAAAATGAGACTTGAGGGCACATTTAGCGCTAACATGGTGTTACATGTGCTTTTAGTGTGGCTCAAGATTGTGTCTATTAGGCTTGACGTGAAAAAATTGCAAAGAGCCTATTGGGTTTTATCCTCTCTGTTAGTTAGGCCCAAAGCATCCCCTATTCTCACAAAGAAAATGACAGGCCCTTTGAGCGCGCCACCTAGAGGAGGGTCCAATGATCTGACCGGCGTGCACGGATGGCAACGCTAGTACTTCAACCATTAGGAGCAGCTCTTCTTACATACGGTGAGTTGTGAGCCTTGGAGGGGAGACAAGCGAGGTAGAGAGGCATGGGGGGTGGCGGTGGTAGGGGGAAATGGCATGGGGGCGACAGTTGTGGGTGGAGGGGACTAGTTATTTTAATAATAAGGCAAACTCATATTTCAATCATTCAGAACTACTAATACAATAAACTCGGGAGCTACAACTAACACAGATACATAGTTTTTAACAATATAGCCAGCCCTTTGCTAAAAATATTGACTAGAAGTGATCTTGTTATGTGAACAATTATCCAAAAGAGTTATCTTGTTTTGTTAGCAATTATTACAAAAACAACCAGGGCTCTATCGGAGGGGAGGGGCAACTGCGTGCATAAACCACAAGATCCCGAGCTTCTTTTTTGTACCTTGATACATCATTTAAATAAAAGAGAGGTGTCTCTATATTTTTCTCAAAGTCATTTGCACAACTTTTAAAGCAGAACCGAATGGTTGATAGTGATTACTTACTAGATAAAATTAGTAACATAAAAGAGCAAAGTTACAGTTGTGTGACCTGCTTACACTAATCTTACAAGTTGTTGTAACTGTGGTACATTTTACTCATTAAAAAATTAGAGTCAAGGCAAAAAGTCTATATTGCTCTTAAAAATTGTTGGACAGATTTGATTTGTGTTATCGTCCATTACAACCAGTAGAATGTGTCTTAAAAATTCTCATTTTTGGAGGATCGCGTGCGAGTCCCTCTTGCAAAGAAAATGAGTTCGTTATAACCTGTCTTATCGTTAGTGGCTCGCTGAGCCTATAGCGCTTACCGCTTCACTTAGCACGGTCCATGTGCCTATCCTACTGCAAACGTCGCCGTAGGTCCTAGCGAAAACGAGATCCAAGATTCTCTTAACACCGATAGATTGTACTGCACTGTACTAATCCTCTGCTCCTGGATGTACTAGTAGTCATGTAGACGTTTTCGTTGAACTTTTCTCCTCCGAGTTCCATTAGGTACGGCTGAGGGGGTGTTTTTTTTTACTGCTATTGGTGGTTTTTTTATTGTGTTTTTGATACAATAGTGAGTGAACGGTAAAAACATTGACGCAGATGATATACACGTTTTTAAACTAAAAAGTTATTTAGAAAATCAGTTTTAAGATATCGTCATGTTTCAATATTTGCCTTTTTTACTTCTGTAAAACTCAAAAACTAAAAAAAAGACCAATGACTACTGGTTTGAATCACAAGTACTAAAAGTACTGTAGTAGTAAAAACCTAATAAAAAAAGATTGTACCGTTCGTTGCATACTCGGTGGTTACGAGTGGCCAATCCGAACAATACTCTTTTTTTACTCATGCCTTATGATTTATAGGTTATACTATAATAATCAGCTTTTAAACGGTATGTGTTTTAAGATAGAGTCAACAGAAAGATTATACTAAAAAGTATATTGAATTTAGTTGTACCGGTCAAAATCGTATGAGACTATTTTCCTTTGCGTATTGGCTCCCACGAATAACCAAAATTTTAAATTTTAAATTATAAGCTATAAGTCAGATAAAAAAAAGAGCTACGCAATATCATGTGCAGGTACGAGCTACACAGGGGAATTTCTCTGATTACCACGGAAGCTGGAATTTATATGTACCAAGCACGCCTATCCAATTATGATTATTATTTTATGCCGTATCCCCAACAAACAGGACAGGTCTCTTGAGGAGTCAAAGGCTCACAAAAACACACACTCATTTGTGTTGCTCCTCTCAGGCTTGGCCTTAACTCCCAAGCCCAACAGCATCCGTTGCACGCGCAGGCCTAGTCCGGTAATCCAACGGCAGACGTACACAACCATGCACGCCCTCCAGCTAGCGGATCATCTGACATCACAGGGGTAAATCGCCAACTGCGCGTCTTTATGGGCCATTAGATCAAGATCGAACGGTCCAAATCATAGCACACCAGAAATAGAATATCTTTCTTCACAATAAATTAGCAGCTTATCGCCCACCAGAAATTCAGGTGGTGATCGGTTCGGCTTAAGCTTATAGTTTAAGCTTATTTTTGCACTATTCATAATTTCGTCTTTTTTTGAATATTTGACTTTTTTTGAGCTTTTTTGTCGGTTCTTTTTTTTTCTCATATTCGTTTGTGTTGTCCGTGATGGGCTAACATATTTTTTTATATTTTTCAATTTTTTTAAATTTAATTATGTTAAATAAGCCTCACATCATTCATGATGTTTTTTCACCACTTCAAGAGTTTTCACCATAAGCTTTCAGCTTTCAGCCGAACCGATCGCTGATTCACAGGATGGTTCCGGATGCCTTAACCGCCCTGCCCCTCTGACTTACCTCTCTAAAAAGGGTGCTTATTTGAGTCCAAGCTTTTAGCTTTTTAATTTTATCCTTTTCTATTTTTCTGTTTTTTATTTTTTTTGTATTTCCTATTTTTATTTTATTCCCTTTTGTATTATTCGTGATGATATAACTTTTTTAAAAAATTAATTACACTGAAAAAACTATCAGTAATTATAATAAAAAAAACTGCTACCCTACTAGAAAAGCACGAAGCTTAGCTTCAAAATCCGAGTATCTCTTCCCTGCTACCTCCATCCACTGGCCACTAATCTTATGTACCATTCGGTTAAACTGAAATAAGTTAGCAATGGCTAAAATTATACTGTAGCTGATTGAAATTACACTGTAACTGATGGTAGCTTATTTAGCGTAACTAAATTTAAAAAAAAATAAAAATAGAAAAACATGCTAGCTTATCATGAACAACATAAACAAATGCGCGAAAAAAAGAACCCAGAAAAAAACTAACAAACAACTAAAAAGTCAAAAAAAAACAAAATTCAAAAATAATAAAAAATAAATCAGAAACTAGAAGTTCAAACCGTAATAAGCGGAGGGTTAAATTCTTAACCATCCCATTGAACCCTCAACGCTACAGTCACACAATCTTTCTTTAGGAGGAAGACGATCGATCATTAATTAGTGGAGTCGTACTCACGTCAAATCTCGATCATTAATTAGAGGAGTATGTAGCATGGCGGATCCTCAACCCATCACCCATAAAAGGGAGGCCAACTACTCCCTTTCTCCTCCTCCTCTCTCCTTCCCCCAATCCTACTCTACTCACTCCCCCAACTGCCGCGAATTCCCTCTCCTCTCTCTCTCTCTCTCTCCCCTCTGTTTGAGCAAGAAATCGAGGTGAGCCCCTCCATTCCCCGAGCGCACCAACTCCTTGAGGCCGACGCAGTCGGTGCCATGCACTGACCCGACACAGATACCGCCACCTCCTTAACTCTCCCTCCCCTTCTTCTCCACTTCCCGACGAGCGCGGACTCGCTCAGCTCGCGCGGGAACCCGTGCGCCCATGCACATATCCATCCGCGCCGCAGACGTGCGCGCCTGCGTGTGTGAAAGCTGCTCGTGTTGTACTGCTCCACAAAGGTTGACACCTAGTGGTGGTGGCAGCGAGTGAGAAGTGTGCAGACGCCAAGGAAGTAATGGCTGCGTGTGTGAAAGCTGCTCATGTTGTACTGCTCCACAAAGGTTGACACCTAGTGGTGGTGGTGGCAGCGAGTGAGAAGTGTGCAGACGCCAAGGAAGGAATGGCGCGGCGTTTCTTGGTTCCGGCATCGCTGCTGGTGGTTCTGGTTTCTTGCCTTGCGGCGGCGGCGGTGTTGGCGTCGGCGGCGGGTGACGGTGATGTGCTGTTGGAGGTGAAGAATGCGTTTCTGGAGGATCCTGAGGGGGTCTTGGAGGGCTGGTCATGGGGCGGCGGCTCGGCGGGGTTCTGTTCATGGGAAGGCGTGGCGTGCGATGCGGCGGGGTTGAGGGTGATTGGCCTCAACCTGTCCGGCGCGGGGCTGGCCGGGCCGGTGCCGGTGGCGCTCGCGCAGCTCGATGGGCTCGAGGTGATCGACCTGTCCTCGAACAGGCTCACGGGCCCCGTCCCGGCGGCGCTCGGGGGGCTGGGGAGGCTCGCGGTTCTGATGCTCTACTCCAACCAGCTCGCCGGCGAGATACCGGAGGCGCTGGGCAAGCTCGCCACGCTCCAGATGCTCCGCCTCGGCGACAACCCTGGGCTGTCGGGGCCTATACCCGCCGCGCTCGGGGAGATCGGGAACCTCACCGTGATCGGCCTCGCGTCGTGCAACCTCACCGGGGCGATCCCGAGGAGCCTCGGGAGGCTCGCCGCCCTCACGGCCTTGAACCTGCAGCAGAACTCCCTGTCCGGCACGATACCGCCGGACATCGGCGACATGTCCAGCCTCGAGGTGCTCTCTCTCGCCGGCAACCATCTCACCGGCGCGATACCGCCGGAGCTCGGGAAGCTCGCCGGTCTTCAGAAGCTAAACCTGGGGAACAACTCGCTGGAGGGCGCCGTGCCGCCGGAGCTCGGCGCGCTCGGCGAGCTCGTGTACCTCAACCTCATGAACAACCGCCTCTCTGGGCGCGTCCCACGCGCGCTCGGCGCTCTCTCGCGCGTGAGCACGATAGACCTGTCCGGCAACATGCTCTCCGGCGAGCTCCCCGCCGAGCTCGGCCGGCTATCAGAGCTTAACTTCCTGGTGCTCTCCAACAACCGCCTCACCGGCCGCCTCCCGGGCGACCTTTGTGGCGGCGGCGATGGAGCAGAGTCCACTAGCCTCGAGCACCTCGTGCTCTCGACGAACAACTTCTCCGGGGAGATACCGGAGGGGCTGTCACGGTGCCGGGCGCTGACGCAGCTCGACCTGGCCAACAACAGCCTCTCTGGCGCCATCCCGGCCGCGCTCGGCGAGCTCGGGAACCTGACGGACCTGCTGCTCAACAACAACAGCCTCTCCGGCGAGCTGCCGCCGGAGCTCTTCAACCTCACCGAGCTCACGACTCTGGCATTGTATCACAACAGGCTCACCGGCCAGTTGCCGGACGCCATCGGCCGCCTAGGGAACCTCGAGGGGCTGTACTTGTACGAGAACCAGTTCGCCGGCGAGATACCGGAGACCATCGGGGGGTGCGCGAGATTGCAGATGATCGACTTCTTTGGGAACCGGTTCAATGGGAGCTTACCGGAGTCCATCGGAAAGTTGCCTGAGCTGGTCTTTCTTGACCTTCGGCAGAACGAGCTGTCGGGCCGGATTCCGCCGGAGCTCAGCGAGTGCCGGAATCTCGTGGTCCTTGATTTGGCGGACAATGCGCTGTCAGGGACGATCCCGGCGACGTTCGGGAAGCTCCGATCACTCGAGCAGTTCATGCTGTACAACAACTCGCTCTCCGGCGCCATCCCGGACGGCATGTTCGAGTGCCTGAACATGACGAGGGTCAACATCGCGCACAACCGGCTCGCCGGCAGCCTCCTGCCGCTCTGCGGCTCGGCGAGGCTACTGTCGTTCGACGCCACCAACAACTCGTTCGAGGGCGGGATCCCGGCGCAGCTCGGGCGGTCGCCGTCGCTCCAGCGCGTGCGCCTGGGGAGCAACGCGCTCTCCGGGCAGATCCCTCCGTCGCTCGGCATGATCGCCGCGCTGACGCTGTTGGACGTGTCGAACAACGCGCTCAGCGGTGGCATCCCAGACGCCCTCTCGCGGTGCACGCAGCTCAGCCACATCGTCCTCAACCACAACCGGCTGTCGGGGCCGGTGCCTGTCTGGCTGGGTACGCTGCCGCAGCTCGGCGAACTGACGCTCTCCGGCAACGAGTTCACCGGAGCAATGCCGGTGCAGCTCAGCAACTGCTCCAAGCTCCTGAAGCTCTCGCTCGACGACAACCAGATCGATGGAACAGTGCCACCTGAAATCGGCAGCTTGGCCTCACTCAACGTGCTAAATCTCGCGCACAACCAGCTCTCCGGGCCGATTCCGGCGACCGTCGCAAAATTGAGTAACCTGTATGAGCTGAATTTGTCACAGAATTACCTGTCCGGTCCGATCCCTCCTGACATCGGCAAGCTGCAAGAGTTGCAGAGTTTGTTGGATTTGAGCAGCAACAATCTCAGTGGCAACATCCCTGCATCACTCGGCTCACTCTCCAAGCTAGAAGATTTGAACCTTTCTCACAATGCCCTCGTCGGAGCAGTGCCGTTGCAGATCGCCGGGATGAGCAGCTTGGTACAGTTGGACTTGTCTAGCAACCAGCTTGAAGGGAGGCTGGGAGCAGAGTTTTCCCGGTGGCCGCAAGGCGCGTTCGCCGACAATGGCCGGCTCTGCGGCAGGCCGTTGAGAGGTTGCAGCAGCGGGGATGGCCGATCGGCACTGCACGCGGCGTCGATCGCGCTGGTGTCCGCGGCGGTCACGCTGTCCATTGTGCTCCTGGTGATCGTGCTTGTATCGATGGCGGTGCGGCGGCGCGGACAGCGGTCGGGGGAGGTGAACTGCACGGGCTTCTCGTCGAGCCTGGGCAACACAAACCGGCAGCTCGTCATCAAGGGCTCTGCGCGGCGGGAGTTCCGGTGGGAGGCGATCATGGAGGCGACGGCGAACCTGAGCGACCAGTTCGCCATCGGCTCCGGCGGGTCGGGAACGGTGTACAGGGCGGAGCTGTCCACCGGCGAGACGGTGGCCGTGAAGAGGATCGTGCACATGGACAGCGACATGCTGCTGCACGACAAGAGCTTCGCGAGGGAGATCAAGATCCTGGACCGCGTCCGGCACCGGCACCTGGTCAAGCTCCTCGGGTTCGTCAGCCACGACGGCGGCGGCGGCGGGAGCATGCTCATCTACGAGTACATGGAGAACGGCAGCCTGTACGACTCGCTGCACGGCGGCGACCGCAAGAAGCGGGTGCTCAGCTGGGACGCGCGGCTCAAGGTGGCGCGCGGGCTGGTGCAGGGCGTCGAGTACCTCCACCACGACTGCGTGCCGCGGGTGGTGCACCGGGACATCAAGTCCAGCAACGTGCTCCTCGACGGCGACATGGAGGCGCACCTCGGGGACTTCGGCCTCGCGAAGGCCGTCGCTGAGAATCGGCACGCCGGCAAAGAGTGCACCGAGTCAGCCTCTTGCTTTGCCGGATCATATGGGTACATTGCTCCAGGTAATTTCGGTACCTGAAATGCTACAGAAACGAAAAGTTCAGACTCATTACAGATATCATACACTGACCATGTCGACGCGTATACATTGCATCTCTGTGCAGAGTGTGCTTACAGCTTGAAGGCGACCGAGAAGAGCGACGTCTACAGCATGGGCATTGTGCTCATGGAGGTCGTCACCGGGCTCATGCCGACCGACAAGACCTTCGGCGGCGACGTGGACATGGTGAGGTGGGTGCAGTCCCGGACCGACGCGCCGTTGCTGGCCCGGGAGCAGCTTTTCGACCCTGCTCTGAAGCCGCTGGCGCAGCGCGACGCGTCGTCGATGATGGAGGTGCTCGAGGTGGCGCTCCGGTGCACGAGGATGGCGCCGGTGGAGAGGCCGACGGCGCGGCAGGTCTCCGACCTGCTGCTCCACATTTCGCGCGATTATTACAGAGCCGGCGAGCAGAAGCGTTAGGATTGCAAAGGCTCGAATATGTCCTAGGAGCCTTTTTCCCCTCTGTTTCTTGTTTCAGCTGATTTGCTCATCTTTTCTTGCATGAAAGAAGTAACAAAAAGTTGTGGTTTTTAGGGTGTGCACATTGAACCAAGCAAAGAATCCCCTTCAACTGGATTGTTTAACTGACAATTTGATTGGGTTTGGAGATTGTTTGTACAAGCATCTGAAAATGTCTACGAAATGAAAGTTTAAAAAATGTCAGTGAGGGTTGAGATCCTTGTATTATCATTCTGCAAATAGTTGAAACAAATGTGAAACATCACTTTGTTGCAAAATGAAAGAGACAGTACTCGCGTGCTGATAGGGTGAAACAATTGTTTTACTTCTAACTTATAATAGGAAGGTTTGGCGATTACAAGTCTAGGAAAATCACTGCGCTGAACAAAATGGGCAATGAAGAAAAAGAAATGTCTACAGATGGGAGATGAATGATGTCTACTGATAGGGATATGAATGAACGAGATAAGTGATGTTTCACATCCGTAGAACCTCACAACTTGGATAGCAGCAATGTTGACTATGTAAAAGCATAATTATTCGAACTGAATAATTTTGCATCAGAGGGGTAAGCCACCAGATTCAAGTGCCATAACCGGTCGCTCATACAAGCAAACGATCAGATCCTTTGTGAAACAACAGTTTATTACAGTTCGGCAGTCGAAATCCGAAACCAAGTGTTGATACAGCAACTACAGATGGATGATCCAGACCATGTGTACTGACAAAAGCAAACTGCAAAAAGATTGGTTGCTGACAACCAAATTTGAATGGATAATCTTCATCATCATCTGCAGAAAAGTAGAATAAATGGTTAATAAGCACAATAATATCAAACAGAGTATCATATTTGAGGCGGTTTATGTTACTGAGCATCAAGCAAATGGTTCAATTGGAAATGCATTTAACTCGTTTACAAACAAGCATTGTACTGACTTCTGAAGGTTATTTAACTTGTGCTAATATTTGAGCCTCCAAGAAAGCATAGGTACAAAAACATTGTCGAGCTCTACAACTGCTGCGCATCAAATGTAAGTTGAATAATTATTGTCATTTCTACAGGAAGGGTTTGTACAGTTGGCTGTATTAAGGAAAGAAAAAACCTAAACTCTTCACATCGATCATCCAGGCCCACATCCCAAAGCCAGACATCATGGCTATAACCTATACTTTGTGTTTAATTTCCACCTTGTTGCTACTAGAAGATTTATCAAGAAGGAAACATAGGCAACAAATGGAAATGTACTACATCTGCATGTGTAGTTCAATGAAGCTACAAGCCTACAACTAGAGATTAGTTTATCATGTGGTAGATTAGTCATGATTCACATCTTTGCAGCCATTTCTCTCTTCTACTCTTTGCTTTCTCACTAAAACAGTATAACCTGACGAACTTGCAGCACAAAACCTATCTATTTGCAACATTTGATCTGGTTTATTCGGATTAACAGAAATTTGTGTTTTCCATTTCTCGATCCTAAATTTTCCTGTTACTTCATCAACTAATTAGTTGTTTATCTGCCATAAAAAGTAATGGCAAAATTGAATTTTGTTATGACATCAATTTCTTCATTATGGATGTTAGCTATTTGTTATGTGCTGTGACCCTCATTTTAGAGTGACAGAGGCAGATAACATAGGAGGATTTACATTAAACAATGGCGTAACAAATGTGATGACTATTAGTTCTAGTGCATTAAGGATTCCAAACAAAAAATAAATAAAAATTAAGATGTCTAATGGGATGGAAATATTATGCTGGAGACTAGCGCAAGTAACGGTGGATAATGCTCTTGCCACAGCCTATGAACCGTATCACAGTTAATATAACAGAATAAACATAAGGCAAAACAGAACATCAAAAGATCGTTGTAGTCGGAAGGGAGACAGGAACAAGCCATGGGTTGGCACCCAAATACCTTGTGATGAATAAGATAAACTCCTGCTTGTGGTATTCGGGTCTATCTTTGCGGGGTTCTTTATTTGGTGTTCATGAGGAAACAGAGAGAGAGAGAGAGAGGGAGTGGGGTACATACCATCCGGTGTAGAGGAAGGATTGGCCATGGCGGTGATCTGCGCTAAGGCGTGACGGTCGGTGGAGAGGAGACAGTGGCGGCGCCGATCCGGTGAAGACGACGTCGACGGCGATCTCTGGCTGGTGACGGCACGGTGGGACTTCCCGTCATTGGGCGCCCTCTTAGATCGGGTCTAGGGTTTGTTGGTGGGGTGTGGCGGTGGCACGGTGAACCTTAGGCGCGTGCCACCCCGCCCCCACCTCTATTTATATGGCGCTTGCGACGGGGCCCAACACCAAGCGGGTGGCGCCCCGATCGTATGCCATCAAGATGAGGGGTTGGGATTTGGCCGTTGGGCCAAATCCCTGAGATCATTCTAACATTCTCCCCCTTGATCTCACTCTATACTTTTATCTTTAATTACTTTTGCCTTTACACATTCCATCACAGATTAGTGTATAGAACATGTCTCATCGTCACGGTCAATTGCCGATAGATTCAACAGCTACAATACACCTCTCTGTTCTGAAATAGTTACTTTAAACTTTTGGGCCTTTTATAGTCCAGGAATCATAGGCTTTCCCTTAAACCCATGCCGCTACATGTTCTCTCGAACACGTTGGGTGGTAAGCCTTTGTAAGCGGATCCGCTAACATCTTTGTTGTACTTATATGATCAAGACTTATGATCGATCCGGACTTTATCTTTCACAACATAGTACTTTATGTCAATGTGTTTGGCAGCACCACTTGACTTATTGTTGTGGGCATACGTTACTGCGGGTTCATTATCGCAGTACAACTTAAGTGGTCTATTGATGTCGTCAACCACTTTTAAACCGGGTATGAACTTCTTAAGCCAGTTCACCTGCCCCGTAGCCTCATAACATGCTACAAACTCGGCATACATTGTGGACGATGTAGTGACGGTTTGCTTTGAGCTTTTCCACGATATAGCTCCTCCTGCGAGTGAATACATATCCGGATGTAGACTTTCTATCATCTCCGCAAAATCGAATCAGATACCCCACTATATGGAGTGTATCGATTTTACGTATGTCAACATGAGGCCTTTTGTGCCTTGCAAATAACGCAAGACTTTCTTTATCAATTTCAATGTTCTATTCCGTGATTGCTCGAATCGCCAAGTAACCCGGTAACAAACGCTAAGTCGTAGCGCGTACACTTGAGCATCTTGCAAGCTTCCGACAATGAAGCATATGGAACCGCTTTCATTTGATCGATCTCATCTCGGTTCTGGGGCATTGAAAATCCCCATATCTGTCGCCCTTGACTATAGGTGCGGTGAAGGACCCATTTATGCATACCAAATTTCTTTAATACTCTCTCTATGTATGCCTTTTGTGACAGTCCCAATACCCCCTTGTTTCTATCCCGGTGAATTTCGATCCCTAGAACGAACGAAGCTTCACCAAGATCTTTCATATCAAAGTTTGAGGACAAAACTTCTTTGTCTCCAAGAGCATCGACATCACTACTAGCCGAGGATATCATCCACATACGAGATTAGGAAGATAAACTTCCCATCTTTAAACTTTGCATAAACACGCTTGTCCTCTACATTCTCTTTAAACCCAAATTTTCTTATTGTCTTGTCAAACTTCAAGTACCACTTGTCTTGAAGCTTGCTTTAACCCATAAATCGATTTCTTTAGGCGGCATCCCATTCTTTCATTTCCTTCCACGACAAAACCTTTCGGTTGTGCCATGTAAACATTTTCCTCCAAGTCCCCATTAAGAAATGCCGTCTTTACATCCATTTGATGTAACTCTAAATCATAATGTGCAACTAATGCCATTATGATTCTGAAAGAATCTTTACATGAGACCGGAGAAAAGGTCTCATTGTAATCAATCCTTCTCTTTGCGTAAAGCCTTTTGCCACAAGTCGCGCTTTGTATCTTTCTACATTCCCTTGGGAGTCAAGCTTTGTCTTGTAGACCCATTTACAGCCTACTGTTTTGGCTCCTTTAGGAATAATTTCCATGTCCCGCACTTTATTAGCCTTCATGGACCTCATTTCCTCTTCCATGGCCTCAAGCCATTTTGAGGAATTTTCGCTTCTCATGGCTTCTTCAAATGAGGTGGGATCATCCTCCATTTGAAAATCCTCTGATGATAAATCGATAATCATCGAAATAGCCGATCTTCTTACTCTTTGAGACCTCCTGGGGCATCCACATTTGGTACATTTTACATTTGAGGTCGCTGTTGCTCCCCTCATCTGTGGCAATTGGTTCTATATGATCCTCGAAGAACAGGTTCTTCATTCTCATTAATTGTTGCCACAGGAGGAACAATAACAGGTGCTGGCACCACAATGTCTTGTACCGTCGGTGTAGCGACAGCAGGTAGTGCGAAGAATGGCTCTTGAATCATCGGGTGGGCGCATCGCCCGCTTCTCTTCAAGGTCAATCTTCGAGCTACCATGCTCCCCTCATCATTTCATCCTCTAAGAAGACAGCGTGTCTCGTTTTACAAACTTTGTATATCCGTGCGGAAGAGAAACGAAACCTTTGACTTTTCGGGTAGCCAATGAAATGGCGACTTCGCTTTGGGATCAAGCTTCCCAAGGTTTGGGTTAAATACTTTAGCCTCAGCAGACTCCCCACACGTAAGTGGTTTAGTGAGGGACTCTTCACATCCACAACTCGTGCGGTGTTTTGGGCACCGACTTACTAGGCACTCTGTTGAGGATATGAATGGCGGTTTTCAACGCCCATCCATAAACTCAGCGGCGGTGTGGAGTAGCTCATCATGCTTCGCACCATATCCATCGAGTGCGGTTGCGTCTTTCACTACTCCATTTTGCTTTGAGTTCGCCTTGTAGAATCTTGGGCCACTATTCCATTTTCCGTAAAAACCTTGCAAAGGTCCGTGAACTTGTCCATATGGGGTATGTCGATCAGTAGTACTCCCCACCACGATCAGATCGGACTATCTTAATCTTTAAATCGTGTTGGTTTTCAACTTCAGCCTTAAATATCTTGAATTTATCCAAGGCTTCATTTCTTTCTTTGATTGGATAAATATATCCATAACGGAGTAATCATCCGTGAATGTTATGAACGAGTCATATCCATCCACACTTTTCACGTAAAAAGGACCACAAATGTCTCGTGTGAACAATTTGTAGAACTCCTGCTTCTTTTAGCGTCTTTCTTAATTTTCTTTACAAATTTTCCTTTAATGCATTCTATGCATTGTTCTAAGTCTGAGAACTCTAATGGAGGAAGAATATCATTCTTAACTAGTCTTTCTATTCTCCCCCTCGAAATATGGCCTAAACGACAATGCCATAATTTCGACGATTCATTATGAGTTCTCTTTCTTTTCCTGTTCGTATTCTCAGACGAGGATACATGCTCATTCACATCACATACAGAATTCACACTTTCACGAAGTGACAATAAATAAAGCTCATCTTGTTTAATGGCAAGACCAACACATGCTTTATTAAACATTATTTCACACTTGCCATTTCCAAAATTACAATCATAACCATCATTGTCCAAACATGAAACACTAATCAAATTCCTCTGTAAAGAGGGAACATAAAGAACATCTCTAAGTAAAAGACTAAAGCCATCAGCTAGCTCTAATGAAAGATCACCAACGGCTTCAACTTCAGCTTGGACTCCATTTGCGACTTTAACGCATCTTTCTTTTCTTTGCGTATTCCTCGTCGAACGGAATCCCTGCAAATTATTAGCAACATGAACAGTTGCACCTGAATCAATCCACCAAGTAGATTTTGAATATTGTACATACAAGGATTCATTTATGAACGTAATAATGTTCTCACCTTTCTTTGACATAATCATTTTCAAGAAATCGGGACAATCTTTCTTGTAATGTCCCTTTTCTTGCAATGAAGACACCGATCTTTCTCCACCGAGAAATTATTCTTGAGGCTGAAAAGCAGGGCTTTTCCTTGTTCTTTGAGGAGAAATTACTGTTGAAAGTCTTTTTCTCATTATCCTTCACATAGTTGATGAAACCACCATGTGAGGATTTAAATCTTTCCTCCTCTTGCACACACATAGCTATGCATTTTCTAAGTCCCATTTCTCGGGTGCATATTGTAGTTGACAACAAAGGTGTCAAACTCTTTCGGCAAAGAAGCAAAAATCAAATGAATAAGGAACTCATCCTTGAGAGCCAAATCCATTGGTTTAAGCTTGGATGCCAAGTTACTCATCCTTATTATGTGCTCTCTTATGCCACTGCCACCACCAGAATACCTCTCTGTCACAAGCTGCTTAATCAGCTGTGTAGCATAAGTCTTTGAAGAGCCAGTAAACTGACTCTTTATTTTGTCAAGGTACTCTGTGACAGTGTCACACTCTGCGATTGAGCCCACAATTGCGAGCTCAATCGTGTTCTTTATCACGCCCAAATATTTCTTGTTGGCGGTGACCCACTTTTATGATCAAGATCATATAACATCTTTATGGGAGCAAAGTCCCTCATGCAGTGCAAGCAACATCGCCTCATTTTCATCCTCACCGGTGCCATAGGCTCCGTGGGACACGGTGTGGTGACTACCCAGTCCACCTCAGCTAGGATGAATGCAAGATCAATCTTTTTCTTCCATTCACCATAGTTGTCTCCTTTGAGAACAGGGATATCTCTGATGTAGCCCATCAAAGAGTATCCTCCTGAAAATACAATTCATATATAGTGAGAACAACAATAATAACAATAACTGCATGCCTTAGTTTCAACGTTGGTTAAAATTAAAACATACGATTGTTTACACATTAAATCTACATCACCGTTGGGCGAAATAGAACTAATGCGTAAAATCATCAATTAAAATTATAATACTTTTAACAAAGAAAATTATATGCCTTATTTTAACGTTGGTAAAAAATATGACATACAATTTTATTTATACATTTAAATCTACATCATCGTTGGGCAGAAATAGAAATAATGCATAAAATCTTCAATTAAAAATTATAATAATGTTATTATCAACGTTGGTCAGAAAATAACAATATCATAATTAACTGGAAATTTTATCTATTTTTCCAAAATTAAATTCTCCCGTTGGTTTGAATTTAATAATGAAAATTAATCAACATTAACTTTTGCAACGGAAACTGTAATTATTCTAAAAGAATAATTCATTTTTCAGAAACAATGTTACTGTACATATTTAATCTCTGTAAAAATAACACGTTGGTGCAAAATTTACAGAGATTTTGGTTCAAATTTCATTGAAATTCATCAAACAATGCTTCTGAAAATAAATAAACATCAAAATCAGGTTTTACTATTCATTTGGCCATTTATTTAAAATTGCGCAGCGCACGGACGGCCCATCATCGCTCACGGCCCACCGCGACCTATCTGCGCACCCATCATCCCCATGCGCACTCGGCACCATCGGATCATGATCCGACGGCTCCCTTTTGCTGCCGGCCCAAAAAACGCATCGGCCCACTAAAACGGTGACCGTCCGATCGAATCGAACGGCCGAGAGTGCGCCCTGCGAGAATAATACCCCGAAAACCCTAACCCTAGCCGCATTTTTCTTTGCCTCCACCGAAAAAAATCGGAGCCCATGCGGAAAAAACGGATCGGGCGGCGCACTTGGCGGAGGCGGCGGCGGGGATACCCGTGCGACGCAGGCGCAAGGCGGCGTGGGGCGCCCGGCGCGCGCCAAGACCAACGGCAGCTGCCCCGGCGGAGCCGGCGGCCAGCGTCGGCGGCGCGCGGTGGCGGCTCAAGCCCGCGGCGAACGCATGGAGACGCGCGCGCACGGCGCGGCCGAGAAGGGCCCGGGAACGACGGCCAGCGGCGGCGCGGCGGCCGGCGGCAGCCCATCCCGCACGACGGCGCCCGAGTTGTAAGACCGATCCTCCCTTTTCTTTTCGTTTTTTTTTGTTTGATTCTTCCCATCTAGCTCTACACCATCAAGGCTCGATACCAATGTGGTATTCGGGTCTATCTTTGGGGTTCTTTATTTGGTGTTCATGAGGAAACAGAGAGAGAGAGAGGGGGGGTACATACCATCCGGTGTAGAGGAAGGATTGGCCATGGCGGTGATCTGCGCTAAGGCGTGACGGTCGGTGGAGAGGGAGACAGGCGGCGCCGATCCGGTGAAGACGACGCCGACGGCGATCTCTGGCCGGTGACGCGCACGGTGGGACTTCCCGTCGCTGGAGCGCCCCCTCTTAGATCGGGTCTAGGGTTTGTTGGTGGGGTGTGGCGGTGGCACGGTGAACCTTGGGCGCGTGCCACCCCCCCCCCTCTATTTATATGGCGCTATGACAGGGCCCAACGACCAAGCGGTGGGGCGCCCGATCGTATGCGCGTCAAGATGAGGGTTGGGATTTGGCCGTTGGGCCAAATCCCCGAGATCATTCTAACACTGCTTGCTGCATCCACAATCATCGATATTGGTGATGGAAGAACGGCGAAGTTTTGGAAATCCAGGAGGCCTAACAATCAAGCACCCAAGGACATTGCTCCTAATCTTTTCAAATTGGCGCACAGGAAAAATAAAACTGTTCATGAGGAGCTTACAGATAGTAATTGGCTTAAGCCAATGAGGAAAATTACCACTTCAATTGAGTTTTCAGAACTCGTTGAATTGTGGTTACATATCAGTCGAGGTGCGCTATCTATAGGGGTGAACGACTCCATCTCATGGAAGTGGACGGCGTCTGGCCGATGGTAGAGAGGAGGAGGTGTGCAGAGTTGCGTCGGTGTTGGAGAAGAGAGAGAGGGAGGGGTGGGGGACGGAGGGAGAGCTCGTCGGTGGGGAAGCTGCATCGGCATTGGAGAAGAGAGAGCGGCGGGGGAGGGTATCCCATTAAAATATCGTTTGTGGATCGAAAGATAGAAGGGAGTGTCTATACAACATGTGACTATTTTTGGAGGTAAAAATAGTTAAATTTTAGAACGTTGGATGGTGATCTAACGCTCCAGATCTTTTTTTTGGAGGGGGTGCTTATATATTTTTTTTTGAGGGGGTGCTTATATGAGTGGATCCGTTGGATAGAGATCCAACGTCTCTAGATCATCTGACTGTTTTTACCTCCAAAAATAGTCGAATATTGTATAGCATTTCTCAAGATAGAAATAGCAATTGAAGACGTTACTCAAACAACAAACCCTAATATATAATCTAATGGCTTATCTTGGAACATCCGATGAAATTTCCATTTCGATGCCGGTAATATAGAATTAAGAATTTGTGACAGCGGCGTTGGTTCAGCCATCTAGGCGGTTTGTTGTATTTTGGACACAGTCAAATTAGTCAGCCATGTGTTTTTTTTTACTTCGCAAATGTTAATCTGTGAATCAGTAATTTCTGCAATATGTATGTGGTAAGAGTTGAGAGTCGTTGCTCAGTTACTCTCTGGCTCAGAATGAGTGGGATCCGCGAACCTATATCAGCAAAAAAGGTTGTAAGATTCAGCAGTTCCCGGACCTTCCAGATGAAGCCTTAGCAAGGTGTTTTGATTTACCGCTAGAGCTCAAATATGGAGGCTCACCAGTGTGAAAAACATTGGGTAGATCGATAAAGACATATATTGCCACTACGGTATGGATATCATGTTCAGTTATGTTTTGTGTGATTGTGTCGCACACTATAAAGAGGCTATATTTAATGGCTACATCATATATGGTTTATAAAGAACCGTCTATGCTGTAATTATCATAAACGGTCTTACAAGCGTGACCGTGTACTGTCTGTGATACCCAACTATGACAGACGGTTCATACAAATAACCATCTGTGATATTTTCACAAACGGTTATTAATACAAACGTCTATGATAATGCAAAACATCACAGATGGTTTGTGTCAATAACCATCTGTGATAATTCACAGACGGTTATTGATACAAATCATTTGTGATAATGGCAAACATCACCGACGGTTCATATTAATAACCGTCTGTGAAAGTTCACATACGATTATTAATACAAACCGTCTGTAATCGTTTCATATCACAGACAGTTTGTGATTAGAACCGTCTAGGATACACCACGTAATATAAATAGCCCCAGCATGGTCTCAATAGATCAGTCTTCATTACACTACATTGAAGGAGACGACGAGCTTTAGGAAGTTTGGTGAAAATATACCGCTTGTAGATTGATTTGTTTTTGGTGACTAGAGGTTAGTATTTGCTTTTAATAACTTATATACCTTGTAATAAAGAGAGATGATAGTTAGGTTTAGAAAGAGATGGTAGTTTGCTCCAATTTAATAATGGGTCAGTACTCCTAATTTACTTTAATATATTCTTACTTGATAATATATATATATATATATATATATATATATATGAGAACCGTGTGAGTGAAGAGTACATTAATGGCGTGTCTGCTTTTAGAAGAGCGGCCGAGCATGATATGTTGAAGAACAAGATGGAATATATATATTGTCCATGCATTGATTGCGATAATATGAAGATGTTTACCAACTCAGCGTAGATCGAACCTCACTTGATTTGAAGGGGTTTCAAAAAGTAGTATACATGTTGGACCAGTCACGGTGAAGAGAAGATTATACAGGAAAATAGTTATAACATCGTCGAGGGAGACAATGATAGACTATGCTTTCGATGAGGATAGGTCGTAGATGACAATCTGAATCACATACTACGTGATGTAAAAGGAAACTATAGTGAGAGAGAGTTGGTAAATTCGAGGGATTGCTGGAGGATCTGGAGAAACCTTTGTACTCTGGCTGCAAGCCGCAATACATAAGGTTGTCATCTAGTCTTGAAATGCTAAAATTAAAGGCAAGCATAGTTGGTCTGACAAGAGTTTCACGGCGTTGTTAGGTCTCCTAGCGAACATCCCTCCAGAGGGAATTATGTTGCTGAGAACCACCTACCAAGCCAAGAAGATTCTTTATCCACTAGGAGTGGAAGTAGAAAGAATGCATGCATGTCCGAATGATTGCATCATCTGTAAAGAGTATGCAAAATTACATATTTGTCCGGCATGCAAACCATTCCGATACAAGCGTAAGAATGACTCCGATGACGGCGAGGACATCGAGGTGAAGTAAGGACCTTTTGTTAAGATGTGCTATCTACCTATAATTCCCTGTTTGAAGCGTTTATTTGCGAACCGAAAGGATGCAAAATTGCTACGCTGGCACTCGGAGGAGCGTAAGAAATTAATCTGGCTAACTAATTTGCTTAGTTTCAATATGACTCCCACACATTAGATTGGTAGGTGGATTTTGATAATTCTATTGTGATTATTCTAGGAGTGACCTCTGCTAGCCACTGCCTAATGTGGATTTCTTTTAACGTGAAGTGTCGTAGAATCCCTAACAATGGTGGTTCCTCATTGAAAACATTGCCCATAATTGTTGCTTTCTGGGGGTGACCCGTAACGGTCATTGTTCCAGTGTTGAGGAGTCTCACCTCCGGAGTGGGAGAAAGCATTAAGACTCAGTCGCATACCTATGGAAGCGTGTCATGGCTGACAATATGGTTTAATTATATCTTATGGGTAAAGTTGTACAATCTCTATGGAGTGTTATAATTTATTCGAATAGCCATGCCCCTGGGCAAAGTGTAGAAATTCCACACTTTGTTAGTTTTCGTAAAATAATGGATATGGAGTGATGCTTATAGAGTGGATATGGTATCTTGGTATGGAAATGAATATAGAATGGTGTTTATGGAATGGATATATTGGTATAGAAATGGATATGGAACTGTGCTTATGGAATGGATATAGTAGATAATTGTGAAGAGAGTCCGCTCTCATGAACTTAATTAAACTGGACACTTTGATTTTAAGTTGAAAAGGCTAAGTCATAGGTTTAGTGTGATATTTGACAAACTGAATTTATTGTAAAAGAAACATAAGACATCCCTTGGTTAAGCCTTGCATGTAGATGTACACATATATACTTGCATTTTGATAAATGACTTGCTGAGTACTTTTGTACTAATTGTTAATTAACTATATTGAATTAAGTGCTCAAGTAATGATCTACTGGTGAACATTTGTCAACATCCATCGAAGGCTGAAGGCGTCGTCGAATACTAGGTCACGTACCCAAGTCGATTACCTGTGGCCATATCCTAAGTGTCTTCCCTATTATGTGTCTTTTCCGCTGCATAGCTTCATTTGTATTTCGCCTCTCCAGCCTATGATGTAAGAACTTGGGTCTTCTAGCACGTTTACGTTTCATTACACTTTATTTGTATGCACGTATGGATGTGGTATTCGCCATTATTGTACTATGTCAGCTAGTTACTGATCCAGAGACCAGCTTAAAATACATCGAAGGCTCGGATTGCTAAATCCAGGTCACTACACACCGTTATAGCGTATCTATCGATTTGTGATCCAAAATGACAAAGAAGATGAAACAATGGTTTGTGGGAGCAAAGAGCCTGTGGCCTCTATATTCTACTCTCATTCGTGTTGAGTTGTTTTGTACCTCTTATATATATCCATTATAGAGGCACATGATTAGAGAGACGCATCATTGTAAAATCTACTGCATTGTAACTCTTTTTACATAGTTGATTATCACCAGTTATGTGCTTTTCTTTAAGAGTTTTTCACGTTAAATCTATATCTACTATTCTTTGATTTGTGTTTCAGTCTGGTCCTTTCTAACAAGATCATCGTCCTGTTAATACCTCACCATAAAACTTACAACACCTAGGCCCCACTCCAACAAGCTTCTATTTCTGACTTCTAACTTCTTAATTTCGCTTTTTGGTCTTTTGGTTTTTTGTGCTTTTTTATGTTTTCTTTTTTCTTCCTATTCTTTTACATTATTTTTGATAATAAGCCCTTTGGATGACTACCCTAATCTCACAAAACGGTATCTGCTAGCAAGACCGCAACAACGACCCAGTATCACGGTCCTTCCCGGTAAGATGCACCGACAGCGAGCATTTCAGCATAATCTCTTGTGCTTCAAGAATCCCGGCAGCTTCCATGCAAAGCGTCTCACTCTCACAAGTTTTAGCAACCGATGATAATTAGATTTACAATTAGCAGCGATCGTTTGGTACTCTAGGGCATAGCGAAGACTCAAGAAAGATCCCCTGGCTCGTTGAGTGAAAGCAACGCCATCCTGATGCACACTCACTGTTCACCATTACCATTACTGCTTATCACTTAATTACCTAGTTAATTAGTTTCTGTCCCTTTTTTATGGATCAGACAATAAACTTTATTTGGGGGTGTGCCTTTGTGCGTGCGTGTGCGTGTGTGTCAGCGTGTTAGGCTTTACATACGAACTGTTGGGGAGGAGGGAGAGTGGAGAGAGAGAGAGAGAGTGGAAAGAGAGAGCTAGAGAGAGGAGGGTGCCTTGGCTAGGTCAGCCGCCGCTGGCCGACCATGGGGCACCACTGCTGCAGCAAGCAGAAGGTGAAGCGGGGGCTGTGGTCGCCGGAGGAGGACGAGAAGCTCGTCAGGTGCATCACCGCCCACGGCAACAGCTGCTGGAGCTCCGTCCCCAAGCACGCCGGTACGGCCGGTGAACCACTCCATCTCTCCACCCATGCCTACTATATGTGCTCCTCATGGTTGCCAAGTCGATCATCAGGGCTCCAGCGATGCGGCAAGAGCTGCCGTCTCCGGTGGATCAACTACCTCCGGCCGGACCTCAAGCGCGGCACCTTCTCCGAGCAGGAGGAGCGCACCATCATCGACGTCCACCGCATCCTCGGCAACCGGTACGTGCGCATACTGATATACGTGCTACATTCTGCTTTTGGGTTGGTTGGTGTATGAAACTCAAAAAATTTTGATTGATCTGCGCTCGCAGCTGGGCGCAGATTGCCAAGCACCTACCGGGGCGCACGGACAACGAGGTGAAGAACTTCTGGAACTCGTGCATCAAGAAGAAGCTCATCGCGCAGGGCCTCGACCCCAAGACCCACAACCTCCTCCCGGCCTCCAAGACCCTCCTCCATGGCAACACCGCAAACCCTAGCAATCCTGCCCAGTTCCAGTACAATGGCGCCGTAGCCAACGGCGCGGGCACCACCACGCCGTTCACCATTAGCTCCCCGACCAAGGCGACCTTCGACGCCGTCACGGTTGCACCGCCAGGGATGCCGCCGGCATTGTACGACGTCCCTGACCCCGGCATACTGATGGGGCACGATCACCAGGCCGCCGTGGCGATGCCGGGTTACCCGTGCACGGACAACGGCGCCGGCGTGCTGATGAGCTTCAGGGATCAAAATGCCGGTATCCACGCCTCCATGGACTTCATGAACGGCTCCTCTTCCATGGAGCACGCCGCCGGCATGCCTAATCGCAATGGTTTCAACCCGGGCACGGCAGCGTTCATGGACGAGACGGCGGCAATGTGGGCCGCCACCGTCGAGACGGGCATGGGTGCAGGGATAGAGGTGGCACCGCCGCAGCAACAGCAGCAAAGGCTGATGCAGGAGGAGGTGGTTGGGCCGCCGACGCTAATGAACTGTGGTGGTGGTGAATCTGGCAAGGGCGTGGAGATGATGGACGTCTCGTCGGCGGTGTACGGCGGCTCCGGTGAAACGACGGCGTTCGATCTGGAGCTGATGGAGTCGTGCGGGATGTTTTGCGGCGGCGCAGGCAGCACCATGGAGCAGCTGCAATGGGATTGCTAAGCTCATTATTCTCACCCCTAATTAGTTTATTTCAAAGTATTTAATTCGATGAGTTCTTTCCCTTTTGGTGTTCATTTCCTGCGTTCTTGATTCAGATCGTCCTTTCGAGAAAGAAATGCATGCTAAGCTGAGTGACGAAATGAACTCGATCTAATTGAGATATCAATAAAGCTATTTAAATTTCTTCCTAGTTAGTAACCATTGTTGATATGTTGTCTGTGGTCTCTTCAATTAATTGTTCCACTAACAAGCTGATTATTCACACGGGAAAAGGCACATTTCTTAATTAGCACAGGTAAATCACTTTAAATTATATCATTTTGCATCCTTTTCTTGCACTTTGGTCAAATTCATGTGAAGGAACAACTCAGTTACTAGCAGGTAGCAGCACATACGTTTCAATCGTTTAATTAGTGCAAGAAAAGCTGTTTAAGTTTGTCAATGTGTGCAGAAGCACACAAGTTTTCTCCAACAAACACTGCACCTTGCATGCTTGCAATAACACCTTTTGTCTCCATGTATATATATTGCAAAGGATCGGATAACCGTCATGCATTACACAAGGAAAAAACTCTCAAGCATTCTCCAACATACACTGCACCTTGCAAGCTTGCAGTACAACACCTTTTGTCTCCGTATATTACACGTGTACATGGAAGTAGAAGGCCACTCTTGAGTCATATTCTATGCTGAGAAGATTTCCAATTTGTCAGCTAATGTATAACGTGAAGCATTGGTGTGTGTTGCGGGAGGGTTCTCGCACTACCTCGGGCAGATGATAACTTCAGCAAGACAAGGTGCTCTAAAGTGTGCCACGACAACTTCAACAAACGTGACACGTCGAGGGATCCACCCCGAACGAGGTCCAACTCGGCGAGGATCTACTCCGGATGGGATTTGGGGACCAGCCTCAGTAAAGCGTGATGCATCAGGAGATCCACCTCGGATAAGGTCTAGAGACCAACCTTGGTGAGGGGTGATACATCAAGGGATCTACCCGGATGAGGTCCGGGGTAGTCACACGCCAAAGCCCCATAATGTCATGAATATCGGACATAGTGGGACCCACTTGATATGATGGATGAAAGTATCCCTCGACGAAAGCTAATATCTAAAGGCAAAAATGTAACTTCAGTTATTTCCCCCTCCACTCTATAAATAGGACTCCTGATGATTAGGGAGGGGGAGACCACTTGTAATCTAGACTACACTTATGCAATACATTGGTAACATTTCTAGAGCTAGTTTCTTGTTGGACTCTTTCTTCGCATCCCGGTGGTTTATGCATCCGATCGAGGGTGTCTATAATTTTACTATTTGATCTCGTATCGACGATAGCTAGCGTCATTCGTGGGGACTAAGATGAGAAGCTACAAGGCTATTTCCCATCTAACTCGACCTCTGCTGCTTCTCACACAACACGGGTTCGCCAGCACAACTCTATTTCACCCATCCCTCCGTGCACGCATCGCCGACCTACATCATGCCTCGGGTTCGATCCTAGGCTCGGATTCGGCCACCTCACCATTAGCTCTGTTAGAGTATAATATATTTGGTCGTGTTCACACCGACTGTTCGGTTCGGTCTCGTGTTCACACCGACTGTTCGGTTCGGTCTTGTGTTCACACCAACGGTTCGGTCTCGTGTTCACACCGACTGTTCGGTTCGGCCTTGTGTTCACACCAACCTCGACCGGCTATATATATGTAACCCATGTACCTTAAACTTAAGATCAAATCAATTGCGTCATTACCCAAAACTCTATACGCTTTCACGGTATCAGAGGTCTAGGTTTAGATCCTAACCCCTAGCCGCCGCTTGCAAGACCGCGCCCGGGAGATCTATCTCACGGGCAACGCCATCCGCTTAGGCGGCGATCCTATTGATCCGGCCGCCATTATCGTAATCGCCACCACGATCGGGACGCCCATCGACTTCTTCCATCGTCCGCCCCGCCTCGCGCGTACTCGATCGATCGGTAGATTGTGCGCGATCCACACGGCTCCCGTGACGTCCATCGTCGAGTACTACGCGCATCTTCTTCGAGCAACAAGGCTGTTGTTGTGCCGCCTCCTCGGGCCACAGCACCGCTGCACGTGTGTCCCCTCGCTGTTGCATCTACATCGCCGCCCCCTGTGCATCGACGACTGTGCTACGCAACCTCTTGTGCGCCATCTGTCTGCACCTGGTCTTCGTCATGCTGATTGGGACCTCATCGCCGACATCGAGCGCTACCGCCGCCGCCGTACCTTGTGTCGGGCTCTCCGCCTTGGCGGCGAGCATCCGCCCGGGCCGCCGCCGGGTTGGGCGTCCGCTCCGCATCGCTTTTCTTCGTCCAAAGGCACAACCACGCTGGTTGGGGCCCTCTCCTTGTACGTCCGATCGGCAACACCGGTGCGTGCTTGTCCCGACGCGTTCTTGGTCGGCAAACCTAGCACATGCCTCGTCTCTGGCGGCTTAACTGCATCGACTTCGGCATCGACCCTACCGTTCCCGTCCCATCTGCCTCGATTGCATCGCCGTTTTTCTGGTCCACATCCTCGACGGCCCTGACTACGTCGACCTCGGCATCGCCCCCTTCCACGACGACTGCCTCGACGCGTCTCCGTCATCACCATGGCGTCTCTTTTGCGCCCGCGGCTTCATGAGCGACCGCCTCGACATCGGCAACCTGACCACGACCACGTCGACCACGGTCATCTCCAGCACGGCATCCTCGACCACGTCTACTCTACCCTAGCGCTCGTCTACCTCGACATCGGCACAAAGGGCTACCGCCTTGCTTGAGCTACTCGTCGGTTCCTGCTCCAGTCACAGCATACGCGCCGCATCGACGGTTATGACTACGGGGGGTGTTGGCTCTTCGGCTTCTTCTCCAGTCTCACCGTCTGCAACGCTCCCGTTGTGACTGCGGGGGGATGTTAGAGTATAATATATTTGGTCGTGTTCACACCGACTGTTCGATTCGGTCTCGTGTTCACACCGACTGTTCGGTTCGGTCTTGTGTTCACACCAACGGTTCGATCTCGTGTTCACACCGACTGTTCGGTTCTGCCTTGTGTTCACACCAACCTCGATCGGCTATATATATGTAACCCATGTACCTTAAACTTAAGATCAAATCAATTGCGTCATTACCCAAAACTCTATACGCTTTCAAGCTCAGTGTCTCGCCCGCGCCATCCCCATCCCCACTTCACGTCAGAGGCCACCACCGTTGAAAACGTCGCCACTGTAGTCTACCAGGCAACGCCTGAGCATGAAATTCTCTATTAATTACCACCGTCGTGGGTTCCTCTGCTACCACTGCATCACCGGATCTGGTCGAGGGTTGGGCTCTAGCCCCTCCATGACCACTGGCTCAAGCTTCACTGCTCTTGCCAGCTACCGTGTCGCGCGCACAAGTCATGCACCCTAATCCGCCGCTTGCCTCGCCACTGCACTTCTCCGGCTCTTCGGGCTTGCTTGCTCGCTCGACCCCCGGACTAGGCCTACACCCCCCTTGCTCGCTCATGCCCCCAGACAGGGTCTGGGGCCAGGAAAGCTGCCGGTTAGCGGAACCAACCAGTTTTCTACCATTTTTGCAATTGAATGAAATATAGGAGGGAAGCCCGAATCCTAGACATTAGGAACAACGTATTGGATAGGGTAAACTGGCAAATGAAATATGGCTAGATGAAGGATAGGATTTACGATTCGTATCAACAAAGTGAGAGAAGTCAACTCCATCATCCCTTAGCGCAACTGAGGATGTGTGTACTCATACAACTTTTGGTTGTTATTAAAAAAAATATTTAGAAATTACACACTATTTTCCATAGTTGAACAAGCCTTCCTAGAGGAACAAAGAAAAAGAGCCATGAGAAAACTTAGTCAAACATTACTCTACCCCCATGTTTTAATTTAGAGGAAAACTAGGAATGGTATAGTATCCTCTCTCTTGACTGCCGCTCCAGCGCACTCTCTCGCTCTCGCACCAATAGTGGGCGCAGTCACCATCGATGGGTTTACTGCACCCTCCGGATGTAGAGGGAGACCGGTCCGGTGGTGGGCAGCGGCGGAGGGAGGCGCGCTGAATATTAGATTGGGTGGGACCGGAGGGCGGGGCAACGAGGTCGCCGCCAGTGGTGGTGGAGGAGGCGGAGAAGGGGTGCGGAGCTGCGCGCAAGGCCGGAGAAGTGAGAGGAGGGAGGGGAGCGGGGGAGGAGGGAGAGCTCGCTGACCAGGAAAGCTGCTCCGGCGTCAAAGAAGAGAGAGAAAGGAGAAGGAGAAGGAGGCTACACGGTTGGGAGCTCCTCCAATGATATAGCGTTCTCTAGTTACTCCCTTTGGTTTAACCATAGCGCAAGCAAGCACAGAGAAAAACGTTGGAGAAGAACAAACTAACCACACGCCAAGATTCTAACCACAAAGCAGCAAGAAACCTCCTGCAATAGGCAGCTATAGTGGATGGCGAGGTACAAACTAAGCGCGCGGTACACTTCAACTGACAGCTAAATAATTATTTAATCAATCTCCTCCCCCTTTTAGGTGAGCTTTTTGTAGGCGAGTTAACAAATTGGAAGTCTCACTATGATTGGAGCTGAGAGCGACGCAGGATAAAAATTAACAACCGCGAATTCGACGAAACATTGTCGAACACACTGCTTGGTATATAGGTTGGGATATCTCGATCAAAATGATATTCCCTGAGCGAGCTTGAGGTAGCCATCCATGGGTGCGAGTGAAAAATTATCAGTTTAATTTTCTTATGTTCAGTAGCTTGTAGAACGCAACCAGTTAGGACATCCTAACAACCTTGAAGTGAAACGTCTGGTCGTCGTTAATTACCGACCGATTGTTAAAAGTAGGGATGCGAATCCAGGAATCGATGTTTGATTGGCCTCCAGGTTGTGAATTTGTGATCAAGAGTGATGGATGGGGTAAAAAAAAAGATGGATCGAGGTGCTCCACCGACGTTCGTAAATATTTTATAGAAAAGGAATCGATCACCCATGCATACTAGGCATCGAACAGCACTGGCTAGAAAAGAGTGTAACCGCTAGATATCAATGCAAAACAAGTTCACTGGGAAATAGCATCACTTGGCCAGGGAGGGGTCGTGGAAGACAGAACTTCAGGTCTGTTTGGCAACAACTACAGTTTATAGCTTTTAGTTGAAATTTTTGAATTTTGACCGTTTACGGTACAAATTACGGAGAGAGATACTCACTTGCGATTTTAGATGGTACAGATGTTGGGTTTTTAATGTGTACATCGTTTAACTTGTAGACCCCATCTTGAAAAAATATTATGTTTAAAAGTTATGTACTGTAGTAAAAGCCAAAAGCTATCAGGTTTGGAGGAAAAGAACACGCCCTTCTTCTCCTCAGGTATGCAGTTGGTTATCATATTCATCTTTAGAGCCTAGCAAACAAATGTCACGGGATAAAATATCAGAAAATCCACAATAAATCTACCAACCATAAAGTTAGTAGAACTCGAATAGTGGCCGTTAATTATAAGGTCTTATTTGGAAACCTAAAATTCCCAAGTCATTCCTCGAAGCGTGGCCATTGACCCTAAGACATTATTTGGGAGTCTAAAAGTTCCCGGCCCATCCGTTTGGGCCCAAGAGAGGGTCCATACCAGTTGAACTACCCAACTGTTGGTGGAAGGCACAAGAGAGGCACCACACCACCATAGCTAGAGACTAACCCACAAGAAAAGGTGACCGAGGAAGTGGACTATCTTGTGATCAGTATTTCCATGACGCATAAGTTTTCCAGGGCCAGCGATCTTTTGATTTGACAAGAAATTAGCATAGAAAATCAATGGCACACAAGGTTTCCGGTGCAGCTGGTCACCTTGACGAGGAACCATGGTATATATAGAACCGGGGAGAGCAAGAGAGCGTGGTGGTGGCGGCGGAAAAACGGAGACAGCAGTGGTGGCATCACCGAGAATCGCGAGAGGAGGCTGAGGGGTTGGGTGGACAGGGCCGCTCTTGCATCGTCCAGAGGAGGCCGGCGGTGTCATGCACCGTATTACAGAGAAGCAGTGTTGTGCTAACTGGTAAGGAGCCGAGACCCATACAAATATGACGGTAGAAATCGAAAAAATCAAACAGGATAGGAGACTATTTCGCTAAGCAGTTTTGCCTACCGTCTATTTGTATTGGATTTTACTTCTTGCTTCTGCTTAGAGAAACCAAAAACCAATTCTGGTTATAGCTTTTGACTGAAATTTTTAAATTTTTTCTATTCATAACAGATATTACTAAAAGAGATACAATCACATACGATTTAGCCCGATATAGATGGACTTTTAATATGTACTATAATTGACTATAAATCTCGTCTTAAAAAATATCTCGTTTAAAAGTTAAGTATTGTAACAAAAACCAAAAACCGCCCACAAAAGCCGAAAAGAACAAAGCCATAAATATCTAACTTCTTAAAGCAACTTCTGGACTTCTCTCACTCCCATCTTACTCTAAAATAAGATAAGATCACAGCTGCATCACACACCTATTCCTCTCATTTCCGTCACATGCACACATTTCTACCTCACTTTCCCTATCACTTGCGCTCTTCTTCTTAAAGTCACTTCTTTCAGCAAATAATATTATTTTTAACTAAAAACCATCAGCCACAGTCAAAATCTATCAGTCAATATGAACACAACTGCAATACAAAGTAGCACGTACAACTAATAAGCGTGTACATTCTAGATCTCAAAAACTCAGATCAATCACGAAAAGAAAAGACCCTGTTCATAGATTAATTTCCATTGATCGTCATTACTCCTTCCATAGCAGAACCTCACAATACAATCTTCGAATAAGTGTAATTATTTGTTGCAAATACTAGCTATGATTACAGCCTTGTCTAGTGCATGCTCTCACCAATTTGCTCGCTTCGAAAGGGTTTAAATGTCACTTGTTGGACTTTATACACAGCTTAAACACACTTCCGATAATGTTCATAAGCTTTTCCCGTAGAGGTCAATGGATCCTATCTGAAACCTTGGATTGGCATTGGATTCTCTCATACGTAGAAACCGAAACCTGGCAAAGGCAAATAAAACATTTTGTCAGAAGGGAAATATATATTGCACAACGTCTGTATCAGCCACTAAGAAAAACATACCGAAAAGCATTTGCTTTATATCTCTTATCCACGGTAAATGTTTTCCTACAGAAACGGCTATCGAACATTACAGAACTCCGAGCATCAATTGTATTCCAGGTAGAGCCTCCGCCTGCGCTCCCTTCAAGAACCCTGTGACACAGTACTGCTTGAGACTTATGCCACATCATCATTTCAAAGAAGATTCAAGACAAAGCTACTAAAGCTAGGAACATATCTAACAATAACTTAATTTACGATGTGAATAACTTATAGCTCATAACACCTTGTGCCTAAATTTAAAATCTTGTCAGCGAGTTATATTGTTTTACAACAATAAAAATGACAAACATGTTATTGAGTGCAGGAAAATGTTACAGCAGAAAAAGTTCAAGTTTTCTTTGAGTAACACAAGAAAGAAGGACAAGACATCTGTTGTAGACAATGGCCCAGGAAACAGAACATTGCGGCGGCGGCAGAGGGCAGCGGCACGCACGTGGCTTGTAAGGCATGGTGGAGGCCAGGTCTGACGTGCAGCAGCAAGAGGTCGTCATCAACACGGGCAGCAGCAACAAGGAGTCCGTACAGAATGAGGGATTCAGGACATTCTATATTCTAAATAAACAATGTTGACCAAGATATTTACAAGAACACTAGGACCAACTACTCACCACAAAAAACTTAAAAGGATGAAAAGTCTTTAGCTTGTAATGCAGGTTTTTTAAATAGGTACTTTTCTTAAATGGCTTTCATAGAGGTTATTGCATAACCCAGCTTATCAGGCTTTTAAATTACATACCATATTAGTTGGCCTCTCAAAGAAGTATTATGTAAGCCAAGTAGACCATTAGTACTAAAAAAAAGGATGGCACTCATGAATTATTTTACACGCATAGCATACAGCATACACTAGATACCGTCACACAAAATATAATCAAATCGGAAAACCAAGCAATCTTGACTTGAAGTTGGCATACAATGCTAGACGAAAAAGACAGCTCTAATTGGCAAATACATATTCAATGGGAGATGCACAAATCTTGAAGCACTCAAAGGGGCAAGTAGCTAGAATCCACCCTTGATTTGTGCTTTAAAATTTGTGCAACTCTCAAGGGTGGAGCATAGAAGCAAGTACCTCCCAATATGAGTGCTTCCAATATGTAGTGCATAATGTATTCAGCAAGGTAAAAAGTTTGTAACGAGACATGTTTTTTAGTTATTGTACCAGTCCATTGGATCCCTCTCTGGAACATCATTAGCTGACATCAAATCATATGACTCCAACTCACAAGTTTGGGCATCAGGCATTTTATAAATTAGCCAACATCCTGCAAACTAATTATGTTAGCTAATACAACAAATCAATAAAATTCCACATTTGTAAGTATTTGAAATACTTTAAACAACTTTCTTTAGCACAACATGAAAATTCTGCAGAACATCTTCACAACAGTTGTGACCAAACACTACTGCCAAATGTGGATAGATCCATCAGTTAGGAATAGCATCTGGTGTGAAAAGAACTATATTGGATTTCAAGGTGGATATTGGCAATGAGGATATGCTGGGAGCAGCAGAAAAGGTTTACCATCTAGCATCTAAGAACTAGTCCGTGTAGATAATGGAATTCTGCAACAATTTAAAGAATGAACTCTAAGACAATTACATTCCTAACTGAACCATCAGAATTTTAGTTCCAATCTAGCAAAAGAAAAGTGGATGGATCCATCAGGGAAACAAAAGAGATGGAAGTAACGGAAAATGTCATCCCAATGCCAAACATCATCACGGTTATTATGATTAACAAAGGAAAAGGGATTCAACCTAGGTAACGAAGCATGGGCACTAACGTTTTTTATCAGACCCAAGTTGGGATAATACCAAAATAGGAACCAATCAATTAGAAGTTCTAAATTCACAGATATTTTGGTTTATACTTCTAAGTGTACAACCTACATTTATATAAATTAAACATACCAAAGGTACATGTCCAATTAATCAATAAGCATGGGCACACCAGCACAGTAGTACAAACGAGAATTTCTTTTACAAAAAAAGTAGATCTCTAGACTTGGGGCATCCATCAAAGTAGTCTCATGTGAATAAGACTGACTGTGCCTAAAAATTATATTGGCGTTCACTACAACCAGATTACCTTTGGCTCCATCAGGTTCTTCCCATTTAGACGAGCAAATGCCATCAAATGCTGCGGTTGCCTGAAACAATTTCAAACACACTATTGTAGGGCAAGCCCTGATGAATGGATATTAAAAAAATGCAAAATTTGCAACACATACAATTCCATTTGGGAGTTGCTCACTGCTTGCAAGGACTGAACCTGAACAGAGCCTATTGCCTCTTGGGAATTGGTGACCTTTTGTGTAAATGATATTGTTCTTATAGTTACTCAGTATCTCATCAACTGCATCCAATGCTACTGGCAATGCTAAGGATGCATGTATTGGATTTCCAACTGTAGCCACAGATCGTTCTCCATCAGTACCCAACTCTGCTTTCAAGGAAATAGCAGAAAGCAATATTTCAACAGAAGGAAATATCTCCTCAAAAAATTGTTGTGGTTTTTGGCCTAATGTAGCTCGCCTGCTTTTAAAGTAGCCTTCTTTAAGATTTTGCATCAAGCTCTTCAATGAGTCAAAAATTTCAATGATTCTTTCTTTAGGGATGTTTCTATCACAAAAATGTGAAAGAAGAGCAGAAAGAACATCATATATTTTTGAAACATGAGCATCCACACATCTCCGAACAGGGCAGGATTGGCAACTGAGTGAGTCTACTTGGCCCAATTCTGACCTCATTTTTCTCCATTCCACAGAACCACTTTGCCTTCCAGGTAAAGATACTGCAGTGTCAACTTCAAGATAAGCAGCTTTACTAAGTTCCTTGGACTCTTCCTTGTCACGGTTCTCTATGACTGAGAGTGCATCTATTGACAATCCACTGCGATACTTCCCTGTTATAGACAATAGAATAGCTGAAACTGTATCTTCGGAGGTAATTGTTCGCCTAGAGAGAACCTGCAAATGAAAGGCAGGACACATGAGATAAAAATCAAAAAACTTTATTCTAACAAAGGTATCCCACCCACCCCTAACACAGGCCCTAATCAAGCAAAAATTTTCTACCTCATGCCACTTTCTGGTGTAGCGTTTTGTTACATCACGTACTCCATCTTTTGAAACAGCAATGGCATAATTGAGCTTCTTGTTCCACCTAGAAAATTCATGCAACACAACATCAGTAAATGCAGTGAAAATTAGACAAACTCTCAGATGCACTTTATGGCAAAACAATATGATTATGCCGAAAGGAATACATTTTTACCCTTTCTCATACAACAGAGGATTATCATAGACTCCTTCGCATGGATCTAGGTGCATCCATCTAAACATTCCAGAACTATGGCATTAAAAATAAGGGTAACAGAATACCAAATTAGAAGCAGCGGGGGTAGATTACACTAACCTCACATACAAGTTTGAATAACATTCTGTCCACACATGATCAGTGAAATCCACAATCTGTAGATTATACATAGGTAAGCAAGTTCAATTTATTGACTATAATAGAAATAAAGATTGATGGATTCCTTGTTGCTTCAAATGGAATTGTTGCTGAACTTTGAAATTGTCTTCACAAACAAGCATATTTTATTGAATTAGACAAGAGCAAGGACCAGTCACCAGTGAACCACATAAATTTAGGTCAGTTAACAAAAGAGTAGCCGCAAGCCAGCAATAAAGAGATAGGAGAAGAATGTCAACAATGGTTTTGGAGAAAACTAACAGAACTGCATGATGAAACAGAATACTCGCAAGAAGCAGAGCCTGGAACCTTTTCCAGAGTACAGATATCAATCAAGAGTCTAGTCTAGTGTTCGGTACTTCAGTGTCTTATATATTGATAATGTTGACATAAGGCCACATCAATGCTTAAAATAGCTTATGTTCCAAACTAAAATTTAAGCCTCCCTTTTCTTGGCCAATTTAGCATTGCTAAAAAAAGGATCACCTAGCATAACAACTGAACTAGAAAATTATGCAAATTGTAGCTTATTCAAATTTGATCACAATAGATCCTTCAAATTAGAACAGAGATGAAAACACATCAAATTTGAATCAAATATCAGCCAAACCATATTCATATCCATATTTTTAAGTCAACATAGAGTTTGAATCAGATGAAGAACGAATCCAAATGCGAATCAAATTTCTACTCAACTCGGTTGGATTCAAGCCAAGGTTCCAAATCCCGCCGGGCAGGTCTGCAGATTCTTGGCGTGCTTAGGAAAAACCGGCCGGTAGCCGGAAAAAACTGGTCGAATTTTACGCGTCAAAATTTGAATTTGAAATCGGTAACCAGAAAAACCGGCCAGTTACCACCCAAAAAAACGGAGAAAAAAACGCTAAAAACTAGAAAACCCACTAAAAACCGATTTTTCAAATTGGAAATTGGAAATTCGTAACACATTCATGGCAAAAGTCATGAAGTCAAGAGCACGGGAGGTGCATGGATCTTTCTAATACATTCTATTAGAGCTAAACAATGTAAACATCATTAGGGAAACTAACTTTTATATTCAAAATTTGGAAATTCGTAATACATTTATGGCAAAAAATATGAAGTCAAGCACGGGAGGTGCATGTATCTTCCTAATACATTCCAATAGCGTTAAACAATGTAAATATTATCAGGGAAACTAACTTTTACATTTAAAATTTGGAAATTCCTAATACATTCATAACAAAAAGCATGAAGTCAAGCACGAGAAGTGCATGCATCTTCCTAATACATTCTATTAGTGTTAAACAATAGAAACATCATTAGATAAACTAATTTTTACATTCAAAAAGTTTAAATTTGAATTAATAAAAAACCGGCGGTTTTTTTCCTCCCGATCGGCACCGGTAAAACCGGTTACCGCCGGGATTTGGAACATTGATTCAGGCATATGCATAATTGTACACTAGCTAAACAATAATGACATAAGGTCGTCACATGTAATCCATAGAATCATTGTAATACGTTAAGATCGAGGAACACAAATTGACACTAACTCCATATGAGCAACAGCCTCACGGTAAGTCGTAGGCTCAGCAAGAGCAGCGGATGCAAAGCCGTAGCACTTAGGAGGCGTAACTGAACGACGATCACAAAGATCATACAAGGGAGTAGAAACTAGAGCAGGACCTAGCAGGGGCAGAAGAGGAGCGGAAGGAGGCACAACTGAGGGTGTATCACGGCGAGGGCAGCGAGAGTAGTGCAGCGGAAAAGGAGGGACGACCTCAACAGAAGAGGTAGTGGGAGCAGGAACAAAGAGAGTCTGAAGAGGAAGAAATAGATGGAGGTGAAAGAGATGAGGGTGACAAAGGTAAAGTCGGAGGAGGAAGCAGAGTCAGGAAAAATCAGAAAAAAAAAGCGCGTCAGAAGACACTGAACTGGTAGAGGAAGACCGAGGGTAGTAAGGACGAGACTCATCAAAAGTGACATCTCGAGATATTCTCATCCTACGAGCAACAGGATCATAACAGCGATAACCCTTATACTCAAAACTGTAGAAAAAAAAACACACTCAACTGACTGAGCAGTCAGCTTGGTGCACTCGTGAGGAGGAAGAACAAAGCAGACACAACCAAAACAATGGAGATGGCTGTACTGAGGTGCCATACTAGAAAGACGCTCAACCGGAGTACAACCCTGAAGAATAGATGAAGGCTACAGATCGACAAGATAAGCAGCCAGTGAAACTGCCTCATCCCAGAAATGAGGCGGAACATAAGACGTAAGCATCAAAGCACGAACGGCCTCAAGTAAGTGGCGATGCATACGCTCAGAAACACCATTCTAAACATGAGCACCAGGACAGGAGCACTGAGAAAGAGTACCCTAGTCAACAAGAAAGCAACGAAGGGCGGCAGATAGATACTCACCAGCAGAGTCAGCACGAAGAACATGGATGGCTGAATCAAACTGAGTACGAACCATAGTGGCAAAAGACGGATAAATAGAAAGTAGCTGACTACGAGAAGTCATAGGATATATCCAAGTATATCGAGAATAATCATCAATAAAAATGACATAATAGCGATGACCCCCTTTCGAAACAAAGGGACTGAACCCCATACATCATAATGAACAAGATCAAAAGGTCGAAGAGACAAAGAATCACTAGAGGGGTATGGGAGCTGCAGCTGTTTGCCAAGTTTGCAACCCGTACAATGAAAGGAAGTGTCACCAGAGACAGAGCCAAGAACAGCACTACGAACTAATAAAGATAGACGAAAACCTCCGATGTGACCCAAACGATAATGCTACTGGACGAAGGTGGCAGTAGAGGAGGCGACTGAAGCGGAGGCGGTGGAGAGAACCGACTGGCTGGTGGAAGCAGCGGAAGGAAGGTGCAGCCAGTCAAGCTCCTAAAGACGCTACGAGTCATGATGCCTAGGGCCAGTCCCAACCAGAGTCCTGGTGCGACGATCTTGAACACAACATGAGTCAGAGTCAAGAATGATACGACAGCCATGATCAGTGATCTGACCAGCGGACATAAGCTGCATAGTTAGCTGGGAACATGCGATACTGCAGGAACAAGAAAGGACAAAGTATAAAGAGTGCCTCGTCCTGCAACGGGAAGGGAGGTACCATCTGCAGTCATAACTATGTGAGGAAGGACGGAAGGCCTCACAGAGGTGAGGTGAGTAGAATCTGGTGTCATTAAACGAAGCACCAGAATCCAGAATCCAAGGGAATGAGATACTTGAAGGAGATGGTGATGGTGAAGCACCAAAAGACTGAGCAGCAGCATCAGCAGAACTGAACGAAGCTGAGGCAGTAAGTCGCCGAAGCAGAGTGAGCATCTTCTGCTGAACCTCAATGGCGGAGCTCTAGCGGGACCCTGACTGAGAAGAGCCACCAGTGCCCTTGGGAGGACGACTACCCCTGTGGCTCTGGTTCTTCCGCTTGTAGCACTGCTGGAACGTGTGACCATCGCGATCACAAAAGGTGCAGTGAAAACTCGTAGTAGAGGCCGCTGCCACCGGTGTAGCTGGAGGCACCGGTGTAGCGGGAGCAGTTGCTGGAGAAGACGCCCGAGCAGCCAAAATAGAGGCGGGCTACAATTGTCCCATGCTGCAAAGGTGGGTCTCCTCAACACGAACAGCGGTGAGAGCCTCTAGCACGGACGGACGTGGCTGACGAGTCAGGAGGTGAGCACAGACAAGCTCAAACTCTGACCGAAGACGTGTCGGGAACTTGTAGAGACGGTAAGTCTCTAGGTGAGCACGCTAACGCACACAGCAGGGACAGGTCTGACAGACATCTGGTCCTAGAGAGTCAAGCTGACGCCACACCGCGGACATCTGCTGGTAGAAGTCATCCACCGTGGCATCAAGCTACTAAAGACAGTGCGCCTGATTTACGACCGAAAGATACATAGCAACACTCGTCGGCTCGTAGTGAGCACGAATGTGCTCCCACATCAGCTGAGATGTCGCCAACTCCACCACATCCATGGAGATAGCGACAGTCAAGCTACCAACCAAGATGGCAGAAGCACGAGCCTTATCGTCCTGCCACCTCTCGCAGGAGTTAAGCTGAGCCTGGTACACCTCCATGGTCTCCTCAAAGGCAATGATTGCAGCTTTCCAGGTTACTTCATCAGCACCTGTAGGGATCTGAGGGGCAACCGGCAGCGAAGGGCAAGGCGGACACGGCCACTTGCCAGTAAGATGGCCTCAAAGACGTTGACTCCTCATGTGGATCCGCATGTGCATTGCCCACTCACGATAGTTTATCACATCGAAGATAATCTTTGGAAGCGGGATAGCAGTGTGGGTGGCCATCATGTGCGGGAGACGACCGGCGTGACACGGGCATGGGTCTAACAGGGGTGACGACGAAGGCAATGGCGAAGTGGCCGAGGCAAAACTGAAGTTGATCTGGGCGGCGATTGGGAGTCGGCCGGAGCTAGCCGGTCGGCGGCGAGAGATGGTCGGTCAGGCGGCGTCGAGCCGATCTGGTCGATCACGCCATGCGGAGTTGGCGGTTAACAACCGGAGTGGTGGGTCAGGCGTCAAGCTAGATTCGGTCTAAGCGGCGTCGGCGCGCCAGAAGAAGGCGATCGGGCGGCCGGGAGGCGCGAGCCACGCCGCCCGACCGAGGCGCGAGGAAGTCGGTGGCGAAGGAGGCGGCCGGGACGGCCGGGAGGAAGGTGGGCGACAGCAATGGAGACGCAGGGCCGACGCAGCGGCGCGCGCGCGAGCGCACGATCGCAGGGGGCTTGAGGAGGCGCCAGGCGCGAGGAGGAGTGCAGATGGCGGCAGCTAGGGTTGGGAAACCCTAACCCTAGCCCTCTCCTGGGCTGATACCATGTTATGAATGTGTGCTTGTATTCCAATGGGCCAAAAGGCCAGGTATATACATGAGAGACAATATGCAACGAGCCCCCTATACAATGTGATAATCCTGCAACATTTACATGTCTAACAATTTGCATCCTATTGAATTCGGTAATCAAATAATGTGGATCATCCATAATTATGTATCCGTTTTCACCCCTAAATTTGAAGATGTCAAGGATGGTAATCACAGATAGGGAAAGACAAAAAGGTGCTAACCACTTTGACAATAGAGAATCACTTATACAGAAATAATAATGATAATTTTAGCTAAAATAAATTTATAGACATTATGGAACTAACCAAACGAGCTTCATATCCAAAAACTCGACAGTAGAATGTGAAGCAATTGGCCCATTCTCCACAGCGTCCTTTCCTAGTTTGTATAAGCTTCCAAAGCAAGAAGTATTGAAACAGACAAATTTGATCATCAATTTCAGTTTGGTTTTTTTTAAAAAAATAAACACTTTAACCAGATCACAAAATACTAGGGCTGCTTAGTCATACCTTATACGGATCATTGTACCTTGGGAAACGGGTGATACTAGAACAATGATTGCACCTAAAGATAGCATGTCAGTATATGCAAATGAAGTAAAAAAAACTGATCATACAGCATCAGGTGAAAGAAGTGATTAAGTCCTAAAGGATAAAAGTACATTAGTTCTGGTATTGTAGGATCTTGTGAAACTAAAATCTTGTGGGACCATTCCAATCCTGACCCTGAGTAGGATCTAAATCAGGATCATATAAAGGTGATCTATAAATCATGATCTTTAGAATCACGATTTTGTAGCTAGCATCCTATCATGCTCCTATGGTCCACCCGAAAATGATCCTGACTAGGATCCTAATCCTGACAGCCTTGGTTATTCAGATAGAGATGACACACGGAAATGCATCTCAGGTTTGCTTATGCTGCAGGTACAGTTGCAGGGTTAAGAACATTCTGGAATGATATTTGAAATAGATTGAACTTGAAGCAGATGAGAGCACCCTTATCAGCAACATAGACATGGCGTAGGAAAACAAAATAGCATATGTTACCAGGCTTCAAGTAGTAGCAATATGATTTACTAGGACACCAAATTTGCAAGTTGTTGAAGGATATTTGACCCTTCTAAATTAACTTTGAATTAGGATGAGAGATGTAAGACAGACTGAACAACATTATCTGACTGCTACCTATAGATCTCGACACGGGAGGCACCAAATTCAATTTCCGAGGGAAGTGGGTTGCCCATTCCAATATTTGATGTTTCACAGCCACAGCTGTCACAAGGTGCTGCATTAACCCATCTGCAAAGATAAGCATCATCATTGTTAAAAGGTGAAGCGCATATGAGCTCCATTCTAGGTTGTTCTATCCCATGTATAGACTGTGTATTGAGCATCGTAAAAGTATAGAAATCCAAAGACTAAAAATACCACAGGTAATACCATAATAGGGCTCAAAGTTATTACTGGAAAATAGTATGAACACCCTTGTTCCAGATCAATAAACTTAATAAAAAGATCAAAATAGCATCACTCCTTAATATCTATGTTACGTAGGCTAAAGTGACGCCATGTAAATATCACAGGAGTAATTTGTTCCAGGACTACTAATCAGTCAGCCATGCTTTTCTTTGCTTGACTCCTTTGATGCCACTGTTTAATGTTTCAAATAGAACTACTTTTCAGAAAATAAATTCGAGATTCCTCTATATATGTTTCAAAATGGCTTTTGCAGTTCAAATAGAATGCCACATGTGTTGATGTTTAGTTTATATAATTTGGCATGTCTACAATATCATGCTCTCATCATTCGTATGGTGTGTCCTATCAGGAATCTCCAAACAACCACACAATAAAAATCTCCAAACAAACATGATGATACACAACAAAATACTTGAGAGTCATACTGCTGCCGCTATAACAGAAACAGTGTTAGTATACCAATTTAGAGATATGCATAAAAAATATCTTAGCAGGACAAAAGAGTACTTCAGTTAGGACTTAGGAATATTAAGCAAATAATTAGGTAGAAGTACTAATGCCACAGAAATATAGGTGATAGTAGACATACACACTCGACATTTGCAGAAAGTAATGACTGAAAAAGAAGGCATGAGAGTGTTTTAGTGACCTGAATGATTGCTTAAACCAGAAAAGCAATTGCAACAGAAAGGCAAGATCTTCTTCATCTTTCGAAGGACTGAAGTTCCCTTCCTACTAAATAATCTTTTGTAAGAATTTCTGACCAGCAATCTCTTCAAATGTAGAATGCAATATAGCAAAATTTTCCATAATCCATATCATTACCAAAAAAAATACCCAGACACAGCCATGGTGGTAAATTATAAGAGAATCCTAAAATACAACATTTTTACTTGGAGCCAACTCGTACCAAAAAGAAATTTTATCAATAAATCCAAGGAAACATAGCCATGTTGAAATATAGAGAGCATGAAGGAGAAAAAAAGAAGAAGAAACTAACAGAAATAGAACAGAAACAGAAACCTTAGCCAGTGAAACCAACGCCTTCTCCTCGAGTTCATCTACCGGAACCGTCTTCCGTGCTGCCTCTTGACGCACTGGATCCTCGTACTACATCCAAAATAGTATCGACAAACAAGGACCAGATATTAAAAAAACATAATATAAGGGAATGATTCATAAATGAAATACTCCTACATTCTAATTCTTACCATCAGAACCTGGTGCATGTAAGGCTCGACCCTTTCTCTGAACATCTCCCCTCCATCATTACGTATGTTATACTGTTGTAGGAGAAGTGCCTCTTCTTCTGCCTAAGAAAATTTCAAGAAATAAGCATAGTTCTGATGGGAATGATAACAAGTCATTAATTTGGATTTTCTTCTCTCTCTTTTCCCCTAGGCAAAGTACTTAATTTAGTAATTACTTCATTTCTTTGCCATCATTATGACAATATAGCTAGGCAAGTTTGACTTTTGTGGCCACCGTTTGGTTCCTAGTCACAGTTGTGGTGCGCCACAGTTTCTTAGCACCCTAGCTAAACTAAAACAAAATCTCTGGTGTCTAAATCATGTGAAACAATTCTAAATGCTATAAATACCCGTGTCATCCAAGCCAGAGTGCAACAAAATTGCATCCCCTTTCAAGCTAAATGCAGCTAATTTAACACTCAATTTCCTCCAACCTCCAATCCACTACCCTACCAAACAAAACAAACCAAGTGACCCCTACCAGCCACTGCCAAAATCAAAATCATCGCGCAATCCGTCCAACTTAACCAAAGCAAACCAGACCAATTTCCATGCTATCCCCAATAAACCTTTGCCCAATTCCAAATCGTACAACAACATCAGTTATCAGGGATGTTAATTAATCACGCAGCACCTGAAGCATCCTCGCGAGCTCCTCGTCGGACTTCTCTTGCACCCTCGCAGCCGCAGCCCCTACCTCATCCACATCCTCCCCCTCCTCATCGATTTCCACAAGACGGAAGCCCTCGGAAATGGATTCCAGGTTAGTACCATCCTCCACCACGGAGCCATCAGCCTCCACCTCGATGTGCACTCGCTCACCACATCGCATCTCCTCAGATGATGAGCAAAGCAAAGAAGAAACTTGGATCACGGCGAAGCGATGCGGCGGGGTTCAAACTTCAAACCTCAGCTAAACTGAAACTAAAATAGAACTCTAATGTCTAAACCATGTGGCTAATTGCAGTGCATTTCAAGCTAAATGCGGCTAATTTAACACTCAGTTTCCTCCAACCCCCAACCCACTACCCTACCAAACCAAACAAAACCAATTGGCCCCTGCCAGCAACTGCCAAAATTTTAAAATCATCGCGCAGTCTAGCCATCTTAACAAAACAAACCAGATGATTTACACGCTAACCCCGACCAACTCCTACTCCAATTCCAAATCGCACAAAGCCGTCAGCTACTATCAGGGATGTTGATTAATGACGCCGCACCTGAATCATCCTCGCGAGCTCCTCGTCGGACTTCTCCTGCGCCCTGGCCGCCTCCGCCGCGGCCGCGTCATCCCCCTCATCCCCGTCGATGCTCACGAGGCGGAGGTCCTCGGAGATGGACTCCAGGTCGGTGCCGTCGTCCACCACGGACCCATCCGCCTCCACCACGATCTGCACGCGCGCACCACACCGCACCGCATCGCGTCAGAGCAGAGCCACAGCGTTCGGATGGTCGCGGGGTTGGGGGGTTCGAACCTTCTGGAGGTCGGGCGGGACGGAGGTGAGGGAGAAGATCTGGAAGCGTAGGACGTCCAGGCCGTGATCAGTGTCATACTCCACCGAGTGCTCCTCGCCCTCTCCCTCGCCGCCGGGGGCCTGCCGGAGCACGAACCGGCGAGCCACCATCGCGTTCTCTCGCCGTGGACTTCCGCGGAGTCCACCTAGAGGAAAGGAATTTTTTTCTTAACTAGATACCGTACGTCCGATCCCTGGACGTCGCTGTACGCTGCCACTCCTCCCCACTTTTAGTAGGGAGATTGGATCATATACTCTCTCTTTAGTTGAAAAATTGAGGATTTATCCTCCACATCTCAATGACATATAGGGTCATCATAAGTCACTGACTCGTGGGCCAAGAGGGTAAATCCTCAATTTCCATCTAAATGGAGGGTATATGATCAATTTTTTCCTTTTAGTATTATAGCCACTCACTTTTTAACTATAAAATTAACTAGCTACCACTAACATTATTCATTCATTTATGTTAGAAAAATCTTACCCAACCATCCATCTCAACAGATTTTAGCTGAGCCGTTTCAACCACGATAAACTGCTTTGTTCCTACTTCTGTCCAACGTCCTAAGCTCGGCCATGGATCGGAGCTCATCGTTGCTCGTGCTCAACGAGATCATCCATCGCAACTGGAGCTTATGTTGGAGGTCTCACCTTGTGAGGAGCGACTAGAGCTCGCTGGATCTAGCTAGGATGAGACTAGAGGAGGTGGGGAGGTTGACGAGTGTATGGCCGGTGACGAGGCAACGTAGGGGCATGGCCTGGGCACAGTAGAGCACACGGTACTAGTCAGGCGACATAGGCTAGGTCTGGATACATACGGTGCGCGCGAGGACGCGTTGTGCAGCGCACAGCGTGGGGCTATGGCAAGTATGTAGTGCGACGGCCAACACGAGAGCGCATGACATGCAATGCCATGTGTGCGACGCTGTGGCACGCTTGCGGACATGTGCGTGCGCGGCGTGCACGGGTTGAGAGCGTGACCAAAAAGTAGGAGAGTGGGAAGGAGAGAGAGAGATGAGTAGGCTAGGAGTTGGACCGACTGGGTGGGCTGGGCCATGAAGAGAAGAAGAATGGAAGAGAAGAAGGAAATGGACCGAGCCTGGATTGGAATTTTGATTTTAGTTTGAATTTAGGTTTTGCATTTGAATTTTGAATTTCAAATTTGAATTTCATTTAAATTCTTGGCTCAATTATTCAAATGTGAATTTCATTATCCTTTTGCCTTTTCTTTTCAGAGTTGAAATCTTTATTTTTATTTGCTTTGTTAACTGCTTGGCTCTTGGCTCTTGGTCCTAGGTTTTGATTTTATTTTTGCTACTTGAATTGTTTGATAAAATTCAATCAAGATTCTCAAATAAAAATCAGAAAATTCAAACAACGCCAAAACACATTAAAAATTTTAAAATTTTCATGTTTTCAAACAATCCAAATTTTAGGATGTTACAGGTTACCTTGTGTTTTTCAATGTAACTCACGTCAAGCTGATGCTCCTTTGGACAGTTGTTTGGTGGCTTCGTGTTTAGTGTTTTGTATATTGTACTATGACTTAACACAACAAGCATACAGTCAGACCCAGAAATAAAGCAAGAGAGGGCTAACCTAGGATACCCCGATACAGATACGACGATACAGATATGACGATACCACGATACGATTTGAACAAGTACGTAGCTTGCAACCAGATGCATAACAAATAGAAGAACATTTCTAACAACAACAGTAGTGAAGTGTGCAAACTATCTTATGAAACATTAGTCATATTACATCAAACAACCTCATCCGCAAAGCGATATGAAACTTCCAAGAGGGGTTTCACATCTAATGGATATTGCCAGTTTTTTTCTTAAACTTTCTTCTGGAAGGAAATTTGAGCACAACAGAATTTCTAATGTCTAAGTATAGTCACATAAAGTTCAGACAAATGCCTCTATTTGTCCATCATACATCACAAATAGTTATTTAAAGCTGAGGAGCAAATGTTAAATCTTAGAATGATTATATGAAAAGCCAGACAATGAATGCATTTTAAATCATGTTTGAGCTTGTATCAAACTGGACATTGGTAGGGAGATAACTCAAGATTGTAGTTTATTAATAGGAAAACCCTTAGCGCAGAAATTGTATCACTCATGTCCATGGCAACAGTTTCGACAAACATGTGGTATGCACAATAACTAGAGCAAGACTAGTATTACCAAACATAAACAATACTGGGCAAGTTCACACTCTTTTTCCGAGGCATTGCATCAAACACCTCACGTGCAAGCAGCAAGCAAGCAAACAGATGAACACACTTTGGGCACAAAAGAGACTCAGGAACTTACCAAAGGCTACTACGACGTCGTAGCGGCACCCTATTGAAAAGCGACCGGACGGCGGAGGGCGTTGTGCCATTGCCGAAGCAGGGCTGTAGGGGTGAAGCACCAGAGGAGGCGGAGGGCGTTGTCGGAGCAAGAGCTAGTAGGTGAAGGTGAGTCAAGACGGAGTTCAAGCTCGACAAGTCGGCGCTAGGGACATGGATCAGCGGGGCGCCGTGTGTTAGCCAGCTAGGGTTGGGTTGTTGGGAGAATGGGAGGAGAATGCAACTGAAATATGGACTCTGGAGGGAGGATGCGCTAAGGGGGGCTAAGCCAATGGTGTTACATGTCTCTGGGTCTTGTGAACAATAAAAAAAATCATGAAGTTAACTGGGCCAGGACCCGGGCTACAACCCCCTAGCACGATCCCTAGGTCTGCCCCCTGCGAGCATAGGAAATTGAAAAAATGTTGCATACAAATGCTATCACCTTTTAAATCTTTATTTTGTTAGCATTGCAACCATTGGTTTCTTTTTTTAATTCATACAAGTTAGATTGGAAGCTTTTTTTAATTAACTCTCTGTAGTTGAGTAGGCTGTAACTTTTATTAATGGTTCTTCTCGTGTGTTTAAAGTTATGTATGTTACTTTGTATCTTGTCTCATATTATTATTCAAAGAAGAGACATCATCATCAACAATTAGATAGGCTCATTTCTCATATCTATTTCGACGCCAACAGGCAAAATATGCTTCATAGAAAATAGGCAAAGCGAAGATGTGAATACCACTCCAAAGTATCTATTCTATATCAAAACAATGTTTTTAATCTTTGGTCGACCGCATAATATAACACTGTTGTATTATATATTTATTTTTACAAGTAACGCTGTCATATCATATATTATCGTAAAACTTGTGTTATTCTTAATTTTTAATCCAATCTTACACAACATACTTTATTGAAAAGAAAACACTGCCCTAATAAACCAAGGAAATCACGTAAAGTTTGAAAAGACCAAAAAGTAATAATACTAAGAACGAAAAGCGCGAGGCATCTTCTTTGCCAAACCTCACACACTGTCAACCTATAAAACCTCAAAATTTTTTGCACTACTACAAGCCTTCCCCTCCCAAACGGCGAGCGATCCATCCAATCCCATCCACCCCGCACCCGCCGCCGCCGCCCGCGCCTGGAGCGGCGGGCCGCCCCACGCCACCACGGAAACCGGCACCCACCCTGGCGCCCGCCCCACGTGTCCCTCTCCTGCCGCCCGCGGGCCCTGCCTGTCACCCACCCCTGCCCCTGGTGGGCAGGCGAAAGCGACGCGCGAAGGAAGCGCTGCCTGCGCTCTGCTCCGCTCCCACCCCACCCCCTCGATAGCCGCGCTACTCTGCTGCCTCTGCGCCCCTGTCCCCATTTGCCCCTCCCACCCCATCTATTTCCCCTGCCGCCTCCTAGCCCTCGCCGCCTCTGCTCCGCTCCGCTCGGCCCGGCCCCGCCCCGCGCCGCGGGATCTGCCGGGGCCTCCGTCGATTCGGCTCGATTTCGGGGGCGCTGCGGCGACCTCGGGAGGTGAGGCGGCTCTCTCGGCGCTGCGATTCAGCGTCTGTTTCGGTGGGTTTACGGTGGGGTTTCGCAGGAATTTGTCCGTGGAGAGGTTTGACCGGTGGATGGAGTGGTGGAGGGTTGAGGGCGGAGATTCGTATTTGGGTTTGGGTTTGGGCGTGGTGCGTTTGGGGTGTGAGGTTTGTAATTTGTAAGCCGGCGGCGAGCTTGTGCGAGAAACGGTAGTGCTTCTGCGAGGTGCGAATGCTTCTGCTTGTGCGATCCGATTGGGAGCTGGTCGGAGTTGCCTGCGTGCTAGTTTGTTGCTCAGTTGGGTTTCTGTACTAGGGTCTGTAAGAGAGTAAACAATGGCGGAACTTCGGAGATTCGTGACGGCAGTAGGCGTACGAAGTGAATCATGGAGATTCATGATGGCAATAGGTAGCACCAGGGAGTGGAATCGTGACGCTTGTGTTTGCCATGATCCGATTTGAGTGCTAGTTGTGTGGTGTGCTAGGTTATGGCTGTGGTAGGTTTGTAACGCAGATTTAAATGCCACCGAACACGGGAAATGTATGGTAGGTTCTGTGTAACGTATCACGGAGGTGAGTAATGCTGGCTGGTTGTGTATTGGTGATTAGGAAGGTTTTGTGTGAGGTTTCTGAGTGGGATTTGGCTATTTGTTGCACGCTTCCTTTATAGGTAGTGTTAGTGTGGTATTAGTTACAAGTGACAGCAGACAATTTTGCCTGTCATGTTCTGGTTACCGTAGTTTTCTGTCGTTTAGCTTCCTTGTGGGGGTTTTCATGGTAATAATTTTTTTGCTTCATTCATTTTACTGCACGCCATGAATTTCAGCTTGTTGAGTTGTATATGTGCATTGCTGTTCGATAATATGGTACAAAGAAAAACGAAGCATTCAATGGAACCAAATAATCCAAGTGTCACCATTTGTGTGTTGCAAACGTGCCATATGTGACTGTTTTTTTTGCAATAAGAGTTTATCCTTAGATCGCATACTAATAAAAAAGATAGTAACCTTTAGTTTGAGTAGAACTCTTCATTAACTAATGCTTCATTTTGATATAAATAAGAACATCATACAAGTAATTTCAGATACCTCAAGTGCTTGGTTGTTCTAATATGTCAGCAGTGTGTTCTAATGCTTGAGTTTGCTCTGTTTGATCTCACTTGAGACTTGTGACTAGTATTCTATTGCATAGGTATTTCTAACCATATATGGAGGTTAGTTTATTTGAATTAAGGGTGGTCTATTTTAACATTTTTGGGCTATTAATAATGAAATTCATTCTTCTGTTCCTAGCAGCATGTGACGCCGATACTCCGACGATGAAGGAGAGGAGCTCTTTATGTGATAGTGCAGCAGATGGAAATTGGGTTTTGAAATACAAAAGAAAACGAAGCAAGTTAACAGCTAGCCCATCAAATGAGCATGAGGTTACCTCACCAACATCGGACTCTCCAATGAGCAATGGTTCCATCAAAAAGAAGTGCCAGCATGACACTAACATTTCTCCATCAGCCAAGAAAATAAGAGGGCGTGATGGGGTGAATTTCTCTTCTAATACCTTTGCATTGGTACTTTACCCGTTTGTCTATCATGTGGATATTGTTTGCGATTTACTTCTTAAGGTACCTGCATGTGTTTTGCTTCCATGTAAATACAAGCTAAAGGCTAAAGCAATGATTTAATCACAAATTCCAATGTAGCCAATGTATAAAATACCTTTGTTGTTGATCACATTCACACGTACTATGGCTTCGGTGAAGCACCTGGATTTTAAGAGTTCAGGAATTTTCTTCACACAAATACTGTAAGTCAAGCGAAAATTTTAAGAAGTGGGAGCTTACATGTTTTATTAACCTCTGCCTGCAACAGTCAGTTAGATATGTTAATGCTTGCTTATTTGACATGTAACGGGGGTATGGCTGAACTCTTGTGGTGTCGTTGCGGGCTTGCGGCCAAGATAAATGCCTGCAAACAATACTGGAATCACTGTGATATGACTTGTGGTGGAAAAAGATAAATTTGGCGAAGATCGCCCTCAGCCCTTGCAGCCAAGGCTCTGATCAAGCCAGGGAACTAACTGAATTGATCTTTATTGCCTTCTCTCAAATAATGGCCGGTTACCTTTATAAGAGTAGGTGCCTTCCTAACAGTGGAAACTATATCATACTAATACTAAAGAGTCCTAGATATAGATTACCTAATATAGAGATATCATACTAATACTAAGAGGTACTTCTAAATATAACAATAGCCTTTCCTAATACTTATCTCTTTCCTCATGTTGATGCTGTTCCTGATTTGGACCCCCTGCTGCTTCCTCTGCTGTCCCAGACTCGGCCTCATCTATTGCCGCAGCTGGTACTATATCATGTCCAGACATTGCCACTGCCACTGTATCGCGTCCAGCCATTGCCACCATTGTTGTTCATTGCCGTGGACGATGCCGCTCATATACTTTGCCCACAATGCGTCCACAACACACTGATCTTAGTAGGTCACCATACATGCGTGTGGTGAAAATTCTAGGCAACTGCAACTGCAAAACTTTTTAACATAAAATTATAAACACTGAATTTCAGCTGAGCAATTACATCTTTCTCTCCGACGATCCATGTAGCAAGTACATAATTAATGCAAGTTCAAGGCTTCATACATTATTATTTTCTTTGCATTACTTTGTATGTCACCTCCATCATGCTGTTCAAGTCTTCTTATACACACATTCTTTTTGTTCCTTCAGTATTTCTATGAATGCGTAGAATGTGATCTTGGTGGCAATTTGCTGTGTTGCGATAGCTGTCCACGAACGTACCACTTGGAATGTCTTAATCCTCCTCTTAAGGTTTGAATAATTTCTGCTGTTTGATTAGACAGCCTTTTTTTTTGGGTGTACTGATCAGTTTTTCTATCTTTGCGTTCTTCCATTTCCAATCTAGCGTGCACCACCTGGGAATTGGCAATGTCCAAGATGTCGTACAAAAAAAGTTAGCTTGAAGTTGTTAGGCAATGCAGATGCTGACACTTCTAAGCGTGAAAGAGCAAGCTTGAAGTTGTTAGGCAATGCAGATGCTGACACTTCTAAGCGTGAAAGAGCAAGCTTGAAGTTGTTAGGAAATGCAGATGCTGACACTTCTAAGCGTGAAAGAGCAAGGAGAATGCGTACAAGCACCACATCAGAGAGCTCATTTCCCCATAACAAAGTTTCTTTTAGCTCCCGAAGCCCCACACAAGAGAAGAGTGAATCAAACGAACAAGGAAAACTGTCATGTGGTGGTGCATTAATGGAGGGTGACCTCAGTGTGAAGGGCAATGAAGTTGAGAAAAAGAAGCCATTGATATTACATTTGAAGAAGCGTTCGACCAAGGAACTATCAGCAAATATGAAGCCCTTGAAATCAGGATTTCTCGGGAAGTCTTCAGAAGAGAAACATGGAAGTGCTTTGAAAATGAAGAAACATCTGCGCCCCACGGACTTGTCTCCAAAGAAATCTAAAGGCAAGAGGCAACATAGTCACAGAGACAGCAAGAGATCTGAAGCAAAAAAGCTCAAATATTTGGCAACAGACGTTGACAGTGTTTCCTCAATGGAACCTTCTACATCTCTTGATCACAGCGAATCACCACCAAAAAGAAAATCATTGGATGGAAGAACACCTACATCTAGTACCAAGAAAGGAAAAAAGAAAGTGAAATTTGTTGATAAAAAGCATTCTGAGGTATTCAAACAACACTTTGTTGTGTTCTAATATTCACTGGCGAATGCATTTTTTTTTTTATATTTTGCCTTTCTAGAAATGCCCCTGAGTGATTCTCATTGTCATACCTTGGTGAACACATTTAGTATGTTAGTTGTTTGCTCAAGATATCTGTCTTGTGTTTCTTTCTTTCTAATTCTGCCACCATTTATTATATGCACATTTTACTAAAATTTTCATTTTCTGTGGGTTTCCTTTTCTTTTTGTTAGAATTGGCACCTTTCCTGTTATAATTTTCTTAAGCTCATTTTTTGTTTTGATTATAACCCTTATTTTATGAATAACCTGAATAATTTAGCACACAACTGCAAAATTTTATCAGCAAACTTGCCGTAATTAACATTTTCTAATATTATATCTTAGAATGCTTTCTGAATTCCGATCTCACCTGGAAAATACGTAAAATTAGCTGTATGTGCTCCTTTAAGTTTGGTTGCCTTTTAAGGTCATCTTGTCTGTTTTCTCGGAGGTGCTGATGTTTCTTCATCTATTAGCATACAAGCAAAGAAACAATGGTAGCTTTTGTACTTCCCGAACATAAAAGTGGCTTGATTATATTTTCTTTTATCATCGGGTATAATTTTTGCCCATGGCAGCATTTTCTGGTCATTTGTCTTTGGTTGCTACCATTACCAGCCTTTACTGCTTTTCTAATGTCTGTTCTTAATTGATGCAATTTCTGTCGCATGATGAATACCTTATTTGATGCTTGCACTCTTATCCAATGTCAAAATTCTGTAACATACTAATGTTCAGAATGCAGTTCATATACGTGAAAAAATGGTGCAGGTGCAAGGTGTGCTAGGAGACAAAATAATGACTCAGGACGATCTGCAGGTTCGTTCTGGCAATTATCTACTATTGTAGATAGCAACGTATGGTAGAACCGGAGCTACACCTCGCCACTACCTTATCTATATACATTGCATCTTCATCCAATCATTTTTTTCCAACTTCGAGCTGTCCCATTTTCTATGTTTTTTTTTCTGATTATCACAAAACATTGCTCTTTGCTTAGGTTGATCGCATCCTAGGCTGTCGACTTCAGACAAACCAAATCAGTTCACTGCTCCATGCTTCATCAGAGCAGACTGAATCAACTAATTTGCAGCTGGAAGGTATGGCCCCTCCTAGTGCTTCCAGTGCGCTAAAAACTAGCCACGTCATTCAATATAGATTCCATGAAGGAATACAGTCTTCTAACAATGATACTGATGCTACTCTAGAGGATGTATATGCTGATGAATCAGCAAACTGTGGCGGTGAAAATCATTTGGATGGTGTTGAAGAGCAAAAGGAGAGTAATGGTAAATCCCGTGAAAATAAGGAGCCGCTGAACCAAGAAGAAACCATTAAGACAGTATCAGTATGTTCCACTGATCAATCCATCACAGTAAAAGATGCTAAAGTAGTAGGAGAAAATGTGCCAGCTTCAACAAATGGTGAACATGAGACAGTATCTGATATTCCAGCTGAAACGGATGACATCAAACTTTCAGTTTCCAAAGCTGATGCAATAGTCCAGACCAAACAAGAGCATACACCTGAAAGTAAAGTGCATGGAAAAATAGAAGAAATCGCAGGTAAGGACCATGATGGTACTGTGTACGAGTTTTTGGTCAAATGGGTTGGAAAATCAAACATCCATAACGGCTGGGTTTCTGAATCTGAACTAAAAACATTAGCAAAAAGGAAACTAGAAAATTACAAAGCAAAGTATGGAACGGGTTTGATAAACATTTGCAAGGAACAATGGTGCCAACCACAACGAGTTATTGCTTTGAGTGTTTCCTTAGACGAAGTAGAAGAGGCTTTGATCAAATGGTGCGGCCTTCCTTATGATGAATGCACTTGGGAAAGATTAGATGAACCTACCATGGTGAAGTATATCCATTTGGTCACTCAGTTCAAAAATTTTGAATGCCAGGTTTTGGATAAGGATATGGGAGGTGACTATGCAAATGCAAGAAACTGCCAAGAGCTTAATGTGTTGGTTGAGCAGCCAAAAGAACTTCAGGGAGGCATGCTCTTCCCTCATCAACTGGAAGCATTGAACTGGCTACGTAAATGTTGGTACAAGTCAAAAAATGTTATCCTTGCTGATGAGATGGGTCTCGGAAAGACAGTGTCAGCGTGTGCTTTTCTATCATCCCTGTGTTGTGAATTTAAGGTTAAATTGCCATGTCTTGTCTTGGTTCCTCTTTCTACTATGCCCAACTGGATGGCTGAATTTGCATCTTGGGCACCTCATTTAAATGTTGTGGAGTATCACGGTTCTGCAAGGGCAAGATCTATCATTCGTCAATATGAGTGGCATGCGGGTGATGCAAGCCAGATAGGTAAAACCAGGAAGTCTCACAAGTTCAATGTTTTGCTCACCACTTATGAAATGGTGCTTGTTGATGCTGCATATCTTCGTTCTGTGTCATGGGAAGTTCTTATAGTTGATGAGGGGCATCGTCTGAAGAATTCTAGCAGCAAACTCTTCAGTTTGCTCAATGCATTTTCATTTCAGCACAGGGTTTTATTGACTGGAACTCCCTTACAGAACAACATTGGTGAAATGTACAACTTATTGAACTTCTTACAACCTGCTTCTTTCCCTTCTCTGGCATTGTTTGAGGAGAAGTTTAATGACCTTACAACAGCAGAGAGAGTGGAGGAGCTGAAGAAACTTGTAGCTCCACATATGCTTCGAAGGCTGAAAAAGGATGCAATGCAAAACATCCCCCCGAAGACCGAGCGAATGGTACCTGTTGAATTGACATCAATCCAGGCTGAATACTATCGTGCTATGCTTACAAAGAACTACCAAGTACTGCGCAACATTGGAAAAGGTGGCGCTCATCAGTCATTGCTCAACATAGTAATGCAGCTTCGGAAAGTCTGCAACCATCCATATCTTATTCCTGGAACTGAACCTGAATCAGGTTCACCAGAGTTTTTGCACGAAATGCGAATAAAGGCCTCAGCAAAGTTAGCTCTATTGCACTCTATGCTTAAAATGTTACACAGGGATGGCCACCGTGTTCTTATTTTTTCTCAGATGACAAAACTCCTTGACATCCTTGAAGATTACCTGACTTTAGAGTTTGGTCCTAAAACATTTGAAAGAGTGGATGGTTCGGTATCTGTGGCAGACCGCCAGGCAGCGATTGCTCGTTTTAATCAGGACAAGACTCGTTTTGTATTCTTGCTATCTACACGGTCATGTGGGCTTGGGATTAATTTGGCAACTGCGGACACTGTTATCATATATGATTCTGATTTCAATCCACATGCTGATATACAGGCGATGAATAGGGCACACAGAATTGGACAGTCAAACAGACTTTTAGTTTACAGGCTTGTGGTATGCGCTAGTGTTGAGGAGCGTATCTTGCAACTTGCCAAGAAGAAATTGATGCTTGATCAACTTTTTGTTAACAAATCAGAATCACAGAAGGAAGTGGAAGATATCATTCGCTGGGGAACCGAGGAACTCTTCAGGAACAGCGATGGTGCGAATGTTAAAGATAATAATGAAGCTTCTGGTGCTAAACATGATGTAGCTGATGTTGAGTTTAAGCATAGGAGGAGAACTGGTGGCCTAGGTGATGTTTATGAGGACAAATGTGTTGGTGGTTCCACTAAACTTATTTGGGATGAAAATGCTATCATGAAGCTTCTTGATAGATCCAATCTCCCATCAACAGTAGCTGAAAGCACTGATGGGGACTTGGACAACGATATGCTTGGCACTGTAAAGGTAATTTAATCTGTGTGCCTTCTTCAAATGATGAATATTTATGCAAGGACTCCCAGGTAGATTATGGTATCAAGAATGTCATCTTGTCCATGTTTCACCAAATTGTTGTAGTTCACCAAATTGCTGTAGTTCACTTAGTTTGGAAGTTCCTTACCAGTATCATTCCATTAGATTTTGTTGTCAGTATTCTGTTACAGACAGATTCATCCACTAATTTTGGATCTTTAGTTCTTAGACCACCTTAACAATTACATTTCTTTTTTTCTTTTGTATGGTTGCTACCAGCCTACCACTGTTATTGTGATGTAGGTTTTACTTTGTGCAATTGATAGCTTCTCTCTGGATGTCTCAATTAATACTTTCTTTTATCTCCATCCGTTAAGCAGTCAATAGATTGGAACGATGAGCTGAATGATGATCCTGGTGCCACTGAGGACATACCAAATATTGATAATGATGGTTGCGAACAGGCATCTGAAACAAAGCAGGATGCAGCTAATCGTGTGGAAGAAAATGAATGGGATAAACTTTTACGTGTCAGGTGCTCTACAATACCATGTACTTGTTATTTCTCTTGGCTTATGACGGCCTTTTGCTTTATGTTTTCTTGTTTACTTCATGACTTGACTGCTGTGGTACGGGTCCTAGGACCGAGGGTAGTGCATTCGCCCTTGATTGGCCAGTCATGCCGCCGCCAAAGCTCTGATGCCTATTGAAGAAGAGAGGAAGACTATATAACTTTGTTTATTTCTTTGCTTAATGATAATAGGTACAATGCTGTCTCTTTTATAGGGATGGCTAAACTTGACCCCTAAAAAATATATCTCTATATTAAGAAAACTAATTCCTAATAATAGGAAATTTATTTCTAATACATAGAAATAATCTAAAAGGAAACAAACCCAAATAATAAGGAAACTGCACCCGTGATGTACTGTTCATGTGTGCGGCGCTATAGTACCGTGCAGTACTATTCATGATGCTACAGTACCACGTGGGCACTGTTCATTCATCACAGGTACCATTCATCCGGCGCTGCGGTACCCCACGGTCTTATTCGCGAGCCTGCTGCGTACATCGCCGGGATCCTAGGCTATAACATTACACCCCTTGCGGCGAGACAGCTCGTCCTCGAGCTGTCAGGTGGCGGCCATGGTTGAAATCCTTCGTTGCTCCATGTCGACGAGAGAGCACGATGATGACCTTATGTCGCATGAAAGAAACTCAGCGAAACTTAATGGACAACAACCTTGGGTGTGGTTTGATGACGCAGGAGACGTTGAGGGCATGGGCACCCAGCGCGGGGCAGCAACATCATTCTTCTTGCCTCGGGATGCAATGGTTGTGGAAGAGATGCGACAACGTTGCTGACCTCCACATGGCAACCGTTGTGCTCCACACTTGCAAAGGCACGATGTCGGTCGACTGCGTGGAGATGACCGTCGCTGGACAGTGACAACCTTTCTCCTTGGCAAGGGCACCAAAGGTGAAGCTTGAAGAGAAGTCTTTGTTGGTGACGTGGCCATTGCCAACGCCAGCGCCGGGGAAGGTGGTGCAGCGCAACCATTGCAATGGCACGCGACGCCTCTTTCTGCTCCTTTAGCTTGTCCACCAACTCCACAGCCTTCTCCAAGGTGGCTATCATATTGTTGAGTAAATACTCTATTTTCTTGTTGCTAGCCATCAATATGTCCAACGGAGATAATTCAGCATCGGAAGCCATAGTGAATGGCTCTGATACCAAATGTTGCGGTACGGGTCCTATGACTGAGGGTAGGGCACTCGTCCTTTGATTGGCCGGCCATGCCGCCGCCAAGGCTCTGATGCCTGTTGAAGAAGAGAGGAAGACTAGAGAACTTTGTTTATTTCTTTGTTTAATGATAATAGGTACAATGCTATCCCTTTTATAGGGATGGCTAAACTTAACTCCCAAGAAACATATTTCTATATTAAGGAAACTAATATCAAATAATAGAAAACATATCTCTAATACATGGAAATAATATAAAAGGAAACGAACCCAAACAATAAGGAAATTGCACCCGTGAGGTTTTGTTCACATGTACGGCGCTACAGTGCTGCATTGGTATTGTTCACAGTGCTACAGTACCGTGTGGGTACTGTTCATTCGCCGTGGGTACTGTTCATCCAACGCTGTGGTGCCCCATGGTGTTGTTCGCGAGCCTGCTGCGTGCATCGCCAGGATCCTAAGCCATAACATCGACGAGTCAGAAAGGAAAACAAAAGGGAAGAATAAATGTGGTAGCATGAACCCCCATTTGTGAAAAGTGCATCGTGCGCTACTTGAAATTTTGCAGTTATGCAAAATAAATGGGGATTGGCGCTCATATGTTCACCAAAACCTCATTTGAACTTGCGAAAAATTTCACAGGCAGACCTTTTCATGTTTCTACTTAAATATTAAGCCCTTGCTTGGATGGGTCGAGATGGGCCAGGATCCCAGACCATCCAAACAAGGCCTAAGTGAGTCAATGAAAGGCCATGGTGGTTACTTTACTAATTGCTATAATTGGTCCATTTGCTTAGTGCTCTCTCTAATGCGTGCGCACACATACAGCATGGTGATTGGTTACTAAATGCAAATTGGTATTTCAGATGGGAGCAGTATCAAATTGAGGAGGAGGCATCTCTTGGTCGAGGCAAGCGTTTAAGAAAGGCTGTTTCTTACAGGGAAACATTTCCAACAATTCCTAATGAAGCTTTAAGTGAGGTACTTTTTTGTGGACGTGACCTTGCTGTGCATATTTTTTTCTTTTGATCATGAAACATTGCTGGCACATTTTGCCGCATTTACTGCTTTACTAACATCATGAAAATTATACCTGACCGGTATATATCACATAGGGGATTTGTACTTGTAGCAAGTGAGTAATGAATATATCTTTGCATTTTTGGCCAGCATGATCCATTGGATTGTGGCATAATAATGTTTCAACTCTATGAATATATAGTTTTGCAAAAATGTCCTTTCTCTATATATGCATGTTGACCTTTAGGAAAACATCAACTATTTAACTGTATGGTTTTACAATGCCTCGTGTGTGTTAGGCCTTGTTTTTTTGGGCTTTTGGATTATCTAAAAGTCGAAACAAATGGGACAACTTCTTAAAGCGGATTCTCCAAACGGCTTCCCGAGCCTAAAACCGTGTATGCCATCCGCATTAGCATCTCTACCGTCCGTCTTTGTCTCGAAAAGTGCGACATAAAAGTCATCGACGCAGCTAAAGCCATCGATTGCAGCCCAAAAGAACATGGCCTTAATGTTGCAAATTTTGAATATGTAAGTCAAAGTTGCACCACTGGTACCATACTATTCAAATTTGCTTATGGAACTACGGTTTTCTTGATTTGAATCCCTCTACTATTCGCTTATGCCTAATGAAAGACTTCCCATCTATCCCTTAGATAGAAATCTGATGCAGCACTTAACGGATGGCGCAATAGACTACTTAGTCACATAGCACATGGTTACTTTTATTGATAAACAACAACAACAACAAAGTCTTTTGTCCTAAACAAGTTGGTATAAACTAGGAATGAAACATTCTTAAGGTCAAATCTCCTCAAGGTGAAAGAAACAAGAGTCTTGTAATAAAATCCACAAGGTTAAAATCTTAAGTCATACATCATGCTATCTCGAACCGAGAGCTTAAAACACCGTTCTGAACCTTCTTCTTATGTCATGGTTTCGGTATGTGGATCGTTAACTTCCATGCTTCCTATTCAAAACATTGCTGGCACATTTTGCCGCATTTACTGCTTTACTAACATCATGAAAATTATACCTGACCGGTATATATCACATAGGGGATTTGTACTTGTAGCAAGTGAGTAATGAATATATCTTTGCATTTTTGGCCAGCATGATCCATTGGATTGTGGCATAATAATGTTTCAACTCTATGAATATATAGTTTTGCAAAAATGTCCTTTCTCTATATATGCATGTTGACCTTTAGGAAAACATCAACTATTTAACTGTATGGTTTTACAATGCCTCGTGTGTGTTAGGCCTTGTTTTTTGGGCTTTGGATTATCTAAAAGTCGAAACAAATGGGACAACTTCTTAAGCGGATTCTCCAAACGGCTTCCCGAGCCTAAAACCGTGTATGCCATCCGCATTAGCATCTCTACCGTCCGCTGCTGTCTCGAAAAGTGCAGACAAAAGTCATCAGACGCAGCTAAAGCCATCAGTTGCAGCCCAAAAGAACATGGCCTTAATGTTGCAAATTTTGAATATGTAAGTCAAAGTTGCACCACTGGTACCATACTATTCAAATTTGCCGGCGGAACTACGGTTTTCTTGATTTGAATCCCTCTACTATTCGCTTATGCCTAATGAAAGACTTCCCATCTATCCCTTAGATAGAAATCTGATGCAGCACTTAACGGATGGCGCAATAGACTACTTAGTCACATAGCACATGGTTACTTTTATTGATAAACAACAACAACAACAAAGTCTTTTGTCCTAAACAAGTTGGTATAAACTAGGAATGAAACATTCTTAAGGTCAAATCTCCTCAAGGTGAAAGAAACAAGAGTCTTGTAATAAAATCCACAAGGTTAAAATCTTAAGTCATACATCATGCTATCTGAACCGAGAGCTTAAAACACCGTTCCTGAACCTTCTTCTTATGTCATGGTTTCGGTATGTGGATCGTTAACTTCCATGCGTTCCTATTCAAAACCAAACTCTTTAGATACATTCCAATTTCTTAAGTTTCTTTTAATTGCTTCCTCCTACATCGGTTTTGGTTGATCTCTACATTTTCTTATGTTTTCGTTACGTCTTAAAATTCCCAATTTACTTTTATTGATAGCTTGCCAAAAAAAAAAACTTGACCTCTCAGTCTCAAAACTCCTTCCCAATTTCTCTCCCATGACCCCTTTCCATAAGTACACAACCATGCCCCTCTCCTCACAGTTCCTCAGCTATATCCGAGCACATTTTGAGACAGATCTGGGGCTGCGTGAAGGCACCAAGCCAGGTGGGTGGGGTGTGGTGGATTCATGGTAGTAGGGGGTGTGATAGTACATCTGATGTGGCAGCAAATTTCCCCATGCCAATTCACAGGATGTGTTGCAAGGGTTTGTCGAAGCAAGTTAGTTTGCGGTGTGTTTGGCCTAAAGCTGTGAGTTTTTTGTCCTATGGTCACACGAATCATTGAAATTTTTTGGTGTGATAAAGATATTGTCATGCGGCTTCAACAGAGCATGTTTTGTAGTTTCTTGTGCATTTGACTTGTTTTCTTCCGTTTTGCAAAGCAAACTCTACGCAACCAATTTTAGTTTAGTTTCTTTGTTAGATTTGTCTTTCTTTGTTACTCCTATAGTTTTGCTTTCCTTCTCATGTTCGCTTTCTGCCTGGTATGGTGTATAAAAGTGATGCAAAATTTCAGATTTGCGAACTATGTTCAGATTTGCGACTAAAAGACAACATATACAGAAAATGAGTGTAGCGGAGTTGAGGATGCTACGGTGGATCTATGGTCACACAAGGCAGGATTGCATCCGTAATGATGATATACGTGATAGGGTGGGGGTAGCACCAATTGAAGAGAAGCTTGTCCAACATCGCTTGAGATGGTTTGTGTTAAGGGTAGAATAGGAAATAGAATGTTTTGTTTTAAGGATAGAATAGGAAATATAATATTTTGTTTCTTATTCTATCCTTAATAGTTTGGACATCTTCAACGAAGGCCTCTTGAGGCACCGGTACGTAGTGGAATTTTAAGGCGCACTGAAAACGTAAGAAGAGGCAGAGGTCGATCAAGACTGACGTGGGAGGAAGCAGTGAAAAGAGACTTGAGAGATTGGAATGTATCTAAAGAATTAGTTTTAGATAGGAGCGTATGGAAGTTAATGATCCACGTAACAGAACCATAAGAAAGTTAGGGCAGTGTTTTAGACTTTCGGCTCAGATAGCAGGATGTACAGCTTAGGGTTTTAGCATTACAGGTTTTTATTTCAAGACTCTCAACTCTTTGATTTTGAGAAGGTTTCATTTTTAGCCTATCCCAATTTGTTTGGGACAAAAGGCTTTGTTGTTGTTAAACTATGTTGAGTTTGAGTCAACTTGCTGTACATAAATAGGTTTTTATTATTTGTTTATTGAAATACTCTTTATTTAATAAAAATTTCTATCCATGCTTCCTTACAGTATTACATCTGCAAGCTTGAGTGTAGAAAAGAATGACACATGCAATAAACAGGTAGGCGTTAAGAGAAGTTCTTTCTAGAAAATATTGTTAATGATCTCGTATATATCTATCTCACTGGCACCAGTTAGCTGAAAACTTAGATTCTTGGAGGCAAGAAGCCGATAAGTGAAAAAAAAAGAAACAAAAACAATGTTATTACTTGATTGTTCTAGCAATACAACCTAAACACATATGCTTTGCCTCGTAAATTTCATATTGTTGGCTCCATCCAATTGGATCCGTACTAATACTTGAAAACTCAGCCAGGACCAGTTTTTCTTATTGCAGCCACTAAAAAATTTGGAAAATTAGCTAGTTAGGGTTATTTCTTTATGGCTGTTTTTGATGTTTTGTCTACTATTCTTTATTATATTTCATAGCATTGTCAAAAAGATGGAAAAATTATCATAACCTGCCATAGGAACATCCGAACAGTGTGTCAGCAGCTAGTTTTTGGCTCCAGAATGATTTTGCGGCAACCAGTTGCATCTATTGGTTGTATTTTTTAGATATGCCCTAAAAGTTTCCAGTTTGCGCACACAAGTGCTTTGTTTAAAAAGACTGCAAGATTGGTTTCACTGTAATGTAGATTAATGCATTATGCATATACTCCGTTCTCAAATACTTATTACTTTTGACCTAAATTTTTGCTCCCAAAACTACCCCTGTTAACTACACCCATATTCCATCACTTTACTACTTAATTGTTTGTGACTGTGTTTGTGATGTTCTTAAAGGGTATTTGGACCACATTTTATCCAAAGCGTGATTACCTTCGTACGCATGATTTGGTCAAAAGTAACAAGTATTTGAGAACGAAGGGAGTATTTTGAATTGACCATTGGTGGTCTGTAGTGCAGATCTTTTGACCTTGTTGACAGAACATACAAGAGTATTTGTTCAATTCTAATGACAAACGAAAACAATAGTCTGAATGGCAGGTGGCGTACAAACTTAAGGGTCTTGAAGGATCAATCCAATGGAACTTGCTTATAGTAAATTCTATGTTTTTCCTTATAATTCAGATAGATATCACATAGTTCCTTAATAGTTTAATCTATCCTGAGTAATATTGCATGATTTCCATATAAATATAATATCCTGAGACTTCCAAAGATATTTGACTGCATTGTGGTTTTTTATTTGCAATTTGATTTGCACTCTCTTATATTTCAATAGTTTATGTAGTTGTGCAATGATTTGCTGATATTGGTATACAGGACTCTGATGAGGTGGATGAACCAAACCGAGAATACACTGCAGCTGGACTGGCTTTGAAGGAAAAATAGTATGCCCCTCCCTCCCTCTCCCCATATCCCCACTTGCTTTTGCATGTGCATTTTTCATCTTCAGGCACTGATTTACTTCTGATTGTAACAGTGGAAAGCTCCGAGCTAGGCAAAAGGAAAGGATTGCTCAGCGGCACACAATCAAGAACTATGCTGATTATAAACTTGAAGAGTTCCTAAAACTATATGACACTAGTGTTAACAAACATGGTGTAAATCCTTTAAGAATTGTAGAAGATCCCAATCCTGTGCGGCCATCTGGGGCTAAACATTTCAGTGAATTAACAGCAGAAGTGAGGCAATCCTCGAAGAAAGCAAAGGGATATCCTGAAATCCCTCAAGAGCTTTATGCCAAGCTTCCCAGAAATGCTGGTCCATCGAAGCATCACACAAAAACGACAGATGTCTTAAATCCAGGGACTCCACATCACCTCTTACCCGTCCTTGGCCTTTGTGCTCCAAATGCTGATCAGGTGAACTCATACATAAATTCAATTTGTGGGCCAAGCATGAAGGAGCAAAAAAGAGCTAATGGTGAAGTAGCCAACAAACCACTGCCTACTGGGGCTGACCATTCTAGCGAACAAAAAAATGATGGCCAATCAGCTCCTAGTAAGCCTATGTTTCCTAGTTCATCTGAGGAGACTTTGCGAAGGCTGAGTACCGTCATTCCAGATAGTTACTTCCCCTTCCATCCTGTATGTCCTCTTCTCTATTTGGCAATGCTCCTTTTTTTGACACACCTGTTTTCTGCATCATTACATATAGTCACTCTATCATTGTTCATGTTTTTTTCATTCAGAAGTCAGAAGTTATGGTCCACTTTATTTGTATTAGGAGTAAATGTTGCAAGCAACCTGATTGATTTTTTTTTAAATTCGATTTTATGGATATAGTAGCTCCCTTCTTTTGGGTTTATGACTTGTTTTCTAAAATAACTAGCTTTCAAACGGAGTGTCTTTTCAATGTAGAGTTTACAAGTCGATTGTAGTAGACACTGTTCCGACTTCATCTATATCGGTCAAAATTGCACGCGAGTATCTCTCTCTCCGTACTCTCTTTTGTGAACAGTTAGAATTAAAAATTTTTAACGAAAAGTCATAGCCCAAAAAGACTCACTGTTGCTAGAGCGAAGAGTAGTCATTCTCTTGAGCAGATCATGCTATTTTTGTATAATCAAGTTAAGAGATACATTGATTAGCAGAAAAAGGAATAACAAGGTTCTTGTGTGCAGATTCCTCCTATATCTGGGAAGGAGCTATGTGACCCTGTCGAAAATCCTGGATCTTCCTTTGCATCATTTCAAGGGAAGCTGGGTCTTCCGAAATTTAGTCTAGAAGACAATATTGCACTGAAGCATATGAAGTCGTTACCATATCTATTTCCCAAATTGTCAGTGGGCACTATCAAGGAATATGTTCGTAATTCTGTCCCAGAATTGCCAAATAGTTCGTTGCTACCAAACTTCATGGCAGATATTGCTGGAACTTCAAAGCAAAAGCACAAGTTCATTGCAGATATGTCTGGTCTTCTTCCAGGGCTGGGTATTAGCCCAGTTCAATCAATCCATTCAGCCATGCCTGAAAATCACAAGAAGGTCTTGGACAATATAATGATGCGTGCTCAGTACGCCACAAACAAATTCTTGAAGAAGAGGTCAAAGCCAGATTATTGGTCAGAAGATGAACTTGATGCTTTGTGGATTGGAGTTCGTAGGCATGGAAGGGGTAATTGGGATGCCATGCTTAGAGATCCAAAGTTGAAGTTTCTGAACCACCGAACTAATGAAGAGCTGGCATCGAGATGGATTTTGGAGGAGCAGAAAATTCTGGAGGAACCAATAATTACAGCCACCAGAAGTTCGAACTCTACATCGTTTCCTGGAATATCTGATGCAATGATGTCTCGGGCACTGAATGGAAGTAACCACAAACTGCGGATGGAGCCGCCTAAGTTGCAGTTCAACCTAACTGATATTCATTTAGGTTGCAGTGATATACCGTCCAGATTACCTCATGTTGAGCCTACTAATTACATGAATTCAAGTGAGGGTGGTCCATCACTGACACCATGGCAGGATTTCAAGCATAGATCGGGTTATGGTGGAGATTTTCCTGGCAGCACATTTGACAAGTGGGAGAAACCTGATGTTGGACTGATCCCACCATTTACACCAAATCCTTTTATGAAGGAAAGCATTGGCTCACTGCCCATAAACAGACAAAATAGTAGTTCCATTCAGCAGAATGAAGTTGGATCAAGTTCTCATGAGAACATTCTTCTTCATGGTTTTTTAGATGGGCAGGTCAATTTGTTTCATGAGATGCAGCAGCTTGTGAAGTTAGGCAAAAAGCCCACTGAGATGAATCTGAATGGCACAAAGCACTCAAATCCTCTACTTGAGAACTACAGTGACATTGGAGGTTCAAAATCAAATAAGCTACCACATTGGCTTCAGGAGGCTGTGCGTGCTCCTCCGTCTAAGCCACCTGAATGTGAGCTACCAGCAACTGTTTCAGCAATTGCTCAGTCTGTGTGCCTACTTCTTGGAGAACAAAAACCATCAATACCTCCATTCCTTATCCCAGGACCTCGCCTTTCTCGCCCAAAGGACCCGAGGAGTACTGCAAAGAAGTGGAGGGTCCACAAGGTTCAGCAAGCTTCCCCCCAGACAGTGAATTCCAAAATCAGATTTGGGCGAGGTGATCAAAGCTCTACTCCTTCAGCACCACCACTCATGGAAGCTTCACCTGCGTCTCCTGCTGTTGACCACAATAATGGCGCCCCTTCACTCAACTTGAACTCTCCATCATCATCTTCAGCTGGTACCCAGGGGCAAGATGGGTTACCTCCTTCCACTTTTGAAGAATCACACAAAACCGTGGAAGGTTCAGAAGCTATTGCTGCTACTTGCACGTCCAGGTCAGAGGCTCCTGAAACTGGTTGTCAGGGAACTGAGTTCTCTGCAGTAGATGACATGGCTAGTGGATCTTGTAGAATACCAGTGAGGGATACTCCTGATCCTGGTGCTCGAAGAAGCGAATTGTCTGGATCAGGTGATTCACCTACAGAGTTTTCTGTATTGCCAGTAGCGCATGCACCTGGGACAAGCAGCAGACCAGCTGTAGCGCCTGCTTTATGTGGCGATGATGAGTCGAAACACGAGAATAAGCACCGGCGACTCTGAGAAGCTGGCGGAGAAACGGACTCCTGTAGATGAGACTGGAGATTCAGATGCATTGCATTCAGTCTCAGGTCAAATAGTTGATGAAGATAAAGTGGACGAAATCGTCTTGAGGAGCATTAGGCTTGAGCGATGAGCTCAATATTTCTTTTTCTTCCATTTAGTGCTGGGATTTGCCCTTTCCCAATGTTTCCAGTGTGGGGGTATCTTGTGTTTGTACGCTTAGTCCAGATAGAGTGGGACTAGTGGTTCAGCGGGAGCAACTCTGAAAAGCCTCTATATACGTGAAATGTATATTTGCCAACCTGGTGTGGACAAGTATATTCATTTATTTATGCGTGTATGGTTAATATAGTCCTTTTACAACCCAGGGTTACAAAAACATGTTTTTCAATAGAAAAAAAAAGGCATTCCTGGATCCCACTAACCCAGTTGGGAGCCGGTAAATGCCCGGTTCGAGTGGTTCACCGGTCAGCTTCTCTATTTTTTCTTTGTTTGTTCTTTGTTATTTGCGCATTTCTTCCATCCATCTTGCATAATGTTTAGTATCAGTACTCTGTTTAACGCCCCGTTTGGAACGTGGAATTTTTCTTGATTCCTGCTCCCATTGAATTTTTATATGAAATTGTTCAGTTGTATGAATTGGACAATATAAGTCGAACGATCTGAACCCGAGTTGTCCATGGATCAGTCTGTCGGCACAGCAGTTGTAGGCTCTGTCCGGTCAATCGGTTTGTGTATCATGCACCTCCTTACCTCGTTGCTTGGCTGACAGTATATTTTTTTTTTCAGTCGTTTTGTATGCCCTGCTTCAGTACGTGTCGACTTTTTTTTCTTCTATTTGTGTAAATTTGTAGTTGAGGTCCTTTCAATAACAGTACCATATCGTGTGGCACATGGATCTCCGCATCAGCAAAATTGCTTTGTGCTATTATAAAAAAAATGCATTACAAAAGTAAAACGGGTGTAACCATCGTACTGTTCTTGAGCCACAAGTGGCGGTTTTAGCACCGCCACAGACCTAACTTTTAAGCAGTATTTTTCAAGATGGAGTCTACAAGTTAAACGTAGTACACGTTAAAAGCTTAACATCCGTATCACCAAAATCACAAATGAGTATCGATCTCTCGTAATCATCTGTAAATGTACCAAAATTCAAAAATTTAGTCAAAAGCCATAAGCCATGACCAAAAGAACAAACCCATCGTCACCAAGGCGTACGATTTTAAAACGAACAATAAAACTTTACTTCCATAAGGGCCGTCTGAAAGACAGGAATTTTACCGATTTCTCCTGGCCTGACATTTTCAGCTTTGGGCCCATGTTGCAGATTTGTTTTCCAAAATCTTAGTAAATAATATGATGGCCCTGTTCTTTTCAGCTTTTAAAAGCTGCTTTTCGGCTTTTTTACAGTAACTAACTTTTAAACGGTGTATTTTTTCAAGATAGGGTCTACTAGTTAATTGTAGTACATACTTTATTGACTTCATTTATATTGACAAAAACAGCATGTGAGTTTCTGTTACTCTGTAATCTCTCATACAAACAGTCCAAAAACCACAAGCCACAACCAAAAGCCACAAGCCGCAGCCAAAAAGAACAGGCCCGATATCCGTTCCTGTCATTCAGATAGATCGGTGAACAATGAATAGGAAATTATATGGTCTATTCTTTTTTATTTTAGCTTATAGCTTTTGGTTGCGACTTATGTTTTTTGGGCTGTTTATGAGAGAGATCATGAAGTAACAGAAACTCGTGTGCGGTTTTGGCCGATATAAATAAAGTCGTTACAGTGTGTATTACAATCAACTTGTAGACCCCGCATTAAGAATACATTCTGTTTAAAAGCTAATTACTATAGAAAAGATGAAAAACAGCTTTTAGAAGCTGAAAAGAAGAGATTCTACTGTTGGAATAGGGTTGTATATTCCAAGGGGCCAAAGTGCGAATATAACATGTACAGGGTTATCAATATGCAAAGAACACCCTAGGCTATATACATATCTAATACTCCCCTTAAACTCACGGTGGATCACCAGCACTGAGTTTGGAGAGATAGAAACTATGCCGAGTTCTAGTTTGTTCCTTGGTGAATAAATCTGCTAACTGAAACTCCGAAGACATTTACTGAAGATCAATAACTTGGTCTTGCACCTGTGATCGTATGTACGAAGCTTCCACTCCAATGTGTTTGGTGAGCTCATGCTTCACCGGATCTTGAGCAATGCTGATCGCACCAGTACTATCTGATAAGAGAGGAGTCGGTGCAGAAACAGAAATATCGAAATCCTCAAGTAGCCACTGAAGCCAGGTGATCTCAGCTGTCAACGACGCCATGGCTCTTAACTCAGCCTCAGCGCTCGAGCGGGAAAGGTCAATCTACTTCTTGGTCTTCTAAGCAATCAGGGAGGAACCAAGAAAAACACAATAGGCAGAACGAGACCAGCGATCAGAAGAATGCTAGCCCAGGTCGCATTATAGTACGCTTGAAACTGCAAAGAACTGGAGCGAGGAAAAAAGGCGACAAGTGATAGTCCCGCGAAGATATCGTAGAATACGAAGAAGGTGACTGTAGTGGAGCTGAGTAGGAGCAGAGGCAAAGTGACTCAGGATGTGAACTAGGTGAGAGATGTCAGGATCAACGATCCCAAGGTAGATAAGGCTCCCGACAAGATGGCGGTACCGAGTGAGATTCTCAAGAGGCTCACCATTGAAAGGCTGAAGGTGAGTGCCAAGCGCCATAGGAGTATTCACCACACGCTGATCAGTGAGACAAGCGCGGGTAAGGATATCCTGAATGTAACGCTCATAGAAGAGATAATAGCCCTCAAGCATAGAAGTGATCTCAATCCTAAGGAAGTAATAAAGAGGACCTAAATCAGACATCAAAAACTGTTCACTGAGATGCTCATTTATAAAGGTAATGTACTGAGAGTCCTCTTCAGTATTGATTATATCATCCACATATAGGAGGAGCGTCTGACCCCGAGGAGAGGTGTGTACAAATAGGGTAGGTTCATGATCACTGGCGGAGAAGCCGGCAGCAGTGACAACAGAGGAGAAGCGGTCAAACATAGCACGAGGGCTTGTTTGAGCCCATAGAGAGAGCGACGAAGGCGACAAATCATACCATCAGGGACATAATACCCAGGGGGCGGCTACATGTAGACTTCCTCACGTAGCTCACCATTGAGAAATGCATTCTTAATGTCCAACTGAGAGATAGGTCACTGTCGAACAGAGGCCACAACAAGAAGAGTGCGAACAGTAGTCATGTAAGCAATATGAGCGAAGGTCTCATCGTAGTCACAATCATGCCCATGCTGAAAACTACGTGCCACCAAACGAGCCTTGTAGCGCTTAAGGGAGTTATCCGAGCAGGTCTTGATCTTGTACACCCACTTGTACGTGATGGGAGTGATACGTGCCGGTAGGAGCACAAGATCCTAAGTGCCAGTACGCTCCAAAGCAGTAATCTCCTCAGACATCGTGAGCTGCCATTCAAGGTGAGCAATAGCCTCACGGTAGGTCATAGGCTCAGAAGAGGCAGCTGCTGCAAAACCGTAGCGCTTAGACGGCCTGACAGTGTGAAAATCATGAAGATCGTATCTGGGAGGAGAGGGCGGAACAGGATCCTGCAAGGACAAAGAAGAGATGGGAACATGGCCCAGCAAAGACGGAGGCTCAACTAGAGAAGGAGTAGATCGAGGACGATAAGAGTAGTGTAGAGGAAAAGGTGAAATCTCAATAAAAGAGTGGGAAGGAAACTCTGGCGGAGGTTGAATAGGTGCAGTCGCAGGAGAGAGAGGTGGAGGATGAGGTGAAACAGTAGTGGAAGGCAGTAGTCAGGAAAAGTCAGAAAGAAGATCGACTCAACAAGAGAATTTGACCTGTCTAGACTCGTCGAAAGTGATATTCCGAGAAATCCTCATCGTACGAGCAACACGGTCGTAGCAACGATAACCCTTATGCTCAAGACTAGCTAAGGAAAACACTCTTAACTGATTGAGCAGTCAGTTTGATGCCCTCACGATGTGGAAGAAGGACGAAACAAACACAACAGAAACAACGAAGATGACTATACTTTGGGGCACGACCATAGAGACGCTTGACAGGAGTAGAACCCTGAAGAGCAGTGGAATGTTGCATGTTGATGAGAAAAACAACAGTGAAAATAGTCTCAGCCCAGAAGTGAGGAGGAACAGAGCGCGAGCGGTCTCAAGCAAGTAACGATGCTTACGCTCAGAGACACCATTTTGAGCGTGAGTACCAGGACAAGAGTACTAGAGAAGAGTATCCTACTTAGCAAGAAAGCGACGCAAAGCAGCAGATAGATACTCACCAGCAGAGACAATACGAAACACACAAATGGCCCAATCAAACTAAGCGCGAACCATGGTGGCAAACATCTAGTAAATAGAGATAACCTGACTGCGAGAGGATATGAAGTAGATCCAAGTATGACAAGAATAATCATCAATAAAGATTACATAGTATCGATGACCCCTTTCGAAATGAAGAGAACTGGACCCAAACATCAAAGTGAACAAGATCAAAAGGACGAATAGAAATAGAATCACTAGAGGGATAGGGAAGCTACAGCTACCTGCCAAACTTACAACCCATACAATGGAAAGAAGTGTCACTAGAAACAGACTCAAGAACACCACGACCTACTAGTGATGATAGACGCAATCTGCAGAGATGACCTAGACGATGGTGTCACTAAGCGAAGGAGGTAGTGAAGGACACGGCAAGACCAGAGGTAGTGGAAGTGGCTGACTAGCTGGTGGAGTCAGCGGAAGGAAGATGAAGTCAGTCGAGCTCCCACAGACGCTGTGAATCACGACGCTGAGCATCAGTACCAAGCAGAGTCCCCGTGCAGCGATCCTGAACACAACAAGAGTCAGACTTAAGAACAACACGATAGGCATGATCAGTGATCTGACCAGCTGATATAAGCTGCATAGTAAGCTAAGGAATATGAGAGATTGCAGGAACATGAAAAAGGAAGCGGAAAGAGTGCCTCGGCCTGCAACAGGAAGAGAGATATCATCTTCAGTCTAAACAGTGCAAGGAAAAACTATGAGAGTATAGAGGTGAGGTGGGTAGAATCTGGTGTCATGTGAAATGAAGCACCAAAATCCAAGATCCATAGAGACAAGATACCTGACGAGGGAGGAGGCAGATGCAAGACAGACTGTTGAGAAGTAAGAGCCAGACGAGCAGAACCCAAGGAGTCTGAGGACGAGCCGACACCGAGGCGCTGGAGCAGCGAGAGGAGCTGCTGTGTGGTCACTTGAGGAGCCCTAGCGAGAGGCGCCATCTCCTACGTGGGAGGAAATGCCAGAGCCCTTCAGGGGACGTCCACCCCGACCACCTTGGTCCCTCCTCCGCTTGTAACGGTCCTAATACCTGTGGCCATCACGCTGGCAGTAGGTGCAGTGGAGACCTGTCATGGAGATGGCAACCACTGGTGAGCTGGGAGTTGGGGAAGGGATCATGGTCGATGCTAAAGAAACAGGCCAAGGAGCAGGCGCTGAAGCAGACAAGATGTAAGATCGAGGTGGCCGACTAGAGGGGGGTGAATAGGCGGTCTTAAAAATTCTCTACAAATTAATACTAGCAATTCAAGACCTTTTCTATTTTCCTAAACCAAGTATACAATGCAGAAGCTTAAATCAATTTGGTTTAGCTCAAATAGCGCCTACAACAAATAAATTCGCTTAAGTGCACCAACAATTCTAGCCTAGGTCAAGGTTTGCAAATCTAGATATACAAGCAATCAATTTAATTCTATGAATGTAAATTGCTTGAATGTAAATAAGGAACAAGGAAACAAACCACAATTTGACACGGTCTCTTTTTACCGTGGTGTTCGGAGAGTTACCGCTCTCCCCTAATCCACGTTGAGGTTAGCCCGAACAAATCGGACCGGCTCCACAAATTAAGCCGAAACACCTCAATTCACTAGTGGTAGCTCTTTCCCGCTCCGGGTAGGTGAGCTCCAACCTTCACAACTTTGCCGGGCCTTCTCACAACCTTCGTTGAGAAGATCACCGCGCGACGCCTCAACGCCGCCTAGGAGCTCGGTAACTCTCAAGAGTAATAAGCCAAGCCCTCGCTTGACTCTCACCACGTGCAATGGATGCACAAGCTCGCTGGACACAAAGTCCTCACCTAGAGGCAACACATGCACTCTAGTCCTCCTCCCTTCTCACAAAGTGCAACACATGCACAATAGAGTGGAGAACCTCAAACTAGCTCAAGGGTTCACAAATGAATACTCCAGCCACATCTCCAACCGGCCTCAAGGGGGTATAAATACCCCACACCAAAAAACTAGCCGTTGGAGCAAAGTCCTGAAAAATTCAGGACGAGTGGAACTCTGCCGCCAACGCCAGCAGTAGTACCGCCCACTGACGGCAACAGTGTGGCTATGTCGAGCTTCGAACTAGCCGTTACACGGTCGGTAGTAGTAGTCTGCTGCTTCAATTCTTGCTTAGTACCGCTAGACGGTAGTACTGTAAAGTCGTGCAGACTTCCGCTCGAGTCGAGCCCAAACTTGGCGCTCTGGAAAAAGGCTCCGCTCGGGGTTCGAGCTTCGGAGCCGGTAGTACCGCGCAACACATGCCTACTTTCCGCTCTCCAGAGTACCGCTCCACAAAGCCGGTATTCGATTTTTCGAGCGGTCTGAGATACCTCAATGATTTTGCAAAACATATTCGCAAACTACGATATCATGCACACAAGGATCACACATGATTTCCAACAAGTTGCAAAACACATATGCACACTTTTGAAATCATGGCGCAAGATTAAATATGAGCTACAACCATTTGCAAAACGCATTTGCAAATCTAAGCATCATATTACAAAGAATAGAAACATGGACTTCAAGCACTTGCAAAACACATTCGCAATGCATAGTCCCATGTTGCAAAGATGTTTAACACATGAGCTTCAACTATTTGCAAAACACATTCACAAATATAAGCCTCATGTAAATTTGAGCTAGCGAGGTGAGTATGAGCCATCAACACATGAGAGATTCAAACTACTAGACATGACCCCTCTTAATAGTACGGTAACCTATACTAGCAATCCGGTCTTCCAACCAAACACCAAGACCGGTAAAAGACTAGGAACACATCCTTAGCCCTAGCTAGTCATACCTTTGCCTCGGGTCAACAACTTGATATGCATTAACACATAATGCATCTTTCACATCAACTCTATCAACACATGATGGTCTTTGCTTGATCAACACATGATTTCCTTGATGGCCTTCAACACATGAAGTCTTCATCTTCTTGATAGCATTCAACTCACGAATCTATCTTTTTCTCGCATTTTGACTTGATGATCTTCAACACATGAAGTCATCCCAAGTCAACCTCATTTTTGGAACCTAACCTATTCATCCAACTCATGAAAATTGTTAGTCCACAAAATAATTGTCATCAATTACCAATCTTCACCATTAACACATAATGGAGGGACGGATTTAACAACCTTCCTTTTGGTAATTCGTGACAATCTCCATAAATCATTAGATATTAAAATTGATTTACGAGTATACAATTTGTACACAACAATTTGTATACTCTTTAGATAAGCACAAAGCTTACTTATCCGGTTGTCATTTGACTCTTCAAACATTAACATATAATGGTGAAGTTAGTTGACAACCCGATTGCATGAAAGTATATTAGAAATACACAAGTTATAAATATACCCAACAATGTATTTCAAAGTAAAGATCCCAAAAATGAATATTTAGAGAAGCATGGATCATTACTTGTGAAACTCCAAAACATATAAAGAGCTCCCCTAAATGTGTGCATGCAAGTGTGCATATTGAATACATATGCACATATTCATTTTGTACAATTTCTGGAGTTCAATCTATATTTTGGATCTAAGGAATGCACTAATATATGAGAGAATAATTTCGAATGCATACCTCTTTGATTTCACCTTTCCATCCAAATGAGACTAATCATAAATAAACTTAAACAAACATTTTAGTCTCATATATGCATTTGTCAATATCATTAAAACAACATAATGGTATATGATATTATCATTAAAATCACATTATGATATTTGTCATTAACACCAAAACCAACTTAACCGGAGCTTGATCTTTCACAAGATAGCCTGCATCTGGACCGCGCTATGGTGACGGGTCTCCTCAGCATGCACAGCCACGAGGGCCTCCACCAAGCTCGGGCACGGGTGGAGAGTCAACTCTCGTCAGGAAATCGTAGAGATGGTGAGTCTATTGGTGAGCGCGGAGCCGCACACAGCAGGGACATGTCCGGCAGACATCCGGACCAAGAGAGTTAAGCTGACGCTAGGCCTCAGACTTTTCCTGGTTGAAGTCATTCGTGGTGGCATCGAGCTGCTAAAGAGAATGCGCCCGGTGAAAAGCTGAGAGGTACATAGCATCACTCATCGGCTGGTAGTGAGCTCGGAGGCACTCCCACATAAGTTGTGTCGTTGGCAGCTTCGTCACATCCATGGAGATGGCCACGTGCATGCTACATACCAAGATGGATGTAGCACGAACCTCGGCATCCTGCCATCGCTCATAGACATGTAGCTCAAACTGATAGAGCTCTAGGGCCTCCACCAGTACAACAACAACGTCCTCCTGAGCCACCTGATCCGTACTAGCAGAAAGAGCGGGCATAACTGGTGGTGTAGGGCGAGGCGAACAAGGGTGCTTGCCAGTGAGATGACCCCAAAGGCGCTGACTGTTGAGGTGAATCCTCATGTTAACAGCCCATTCCCAGAATTTCATCCCATCGAAATGAACGAAGGAGAGAGGAATGGCGAAAGAGCTACCAGCGGTAGCTATCAGGAGCACAATGGGCCGAATCTAGAACCGGACGGTCGACGGTTGAGGTAGCGCCACCGAGTCGGTCAAGATGGTGGTGACGGCGGTGACCAAAGCTGGTCAGGGTGGCCCAAATCCGACGCAGCGAGCTCGAAGATAACCAGATTCGAGCACGACGGCGCCAAGCTCTGTCGACGGTGGCTGGATCCGGGCGGTCGAGGTCAACGAGCTCGATTTCGAGGGCCGCAAAGGCCGGCATGAAGACAAACGACGCGAAGGCAACACAGAGCGGATCCAGCACAATGACGTGAGCGCAAGTGCGATGGGGCAAAGCTCGATCAATAACGACTGGATCTAGGCGGGGCAAGGTCGGCGGCGGCCGAAGCCGAGCGACACAAAGGCCGACACGAAGGCGCGGCAACACGAGCACGGGCGCAGGTGTGGGCGTGGGCACGACGGCAGCAACAGCAGCGAAACCCCTAACCTTCTGAAACCATGCTGGAATAGGGCTTATATATTCCAAGGGGCCAAAGTGCCAATATAACATGTACAGGGTTATCAATATGCAAAGAACACCCTAGGCTATATACATATCTAACAATTGCAAGTTGGTAACTGATTCATACAGCGACATCACCGTTTACAACCACAACAGCAAGTAGTTGCACTTAAAACATGCTGAACGCTACAAGTATGTATCAACGGCATTTGGGTGTCAGTATATATAATCCTACCTCAACATATAGGTGAGATCAAACTAGTGGCCAACCTTGGCAATTCAAAACATATCCAGGGTTGGTAACGCATCTAAATTTACAGAGACTGGCTCCTGCAGAAGAGAATTCAGATGTGGGTATGTTAGTACATAGTAACATGTAAAAGCACAGTAAATTTTTTAAGCTGTTAGTAAAATGCATAGTCAACAATACTGCAATTGGAACTCTCGATGGCTTAATGGCCAAGCATTAACAGAAATTGTGCCAAACCTCTATGAACATTCCAGTTGAAAAAACAATCAGTGCAAGTGGTCATGGCTGACAATAGATGGATATGACATCAGGCACAGCCTCACAATCCAGTTCTATGTTGAAATCAAGGGATAACTCAGGGCCACGATGCTGCGAACAGGAAAGCAGAATAAAATCACTTGGATTTGGACAGCCTACAGTCAACAATGTGCAAAATTGGCATGTCTTATGCAGTGTGCAGATGCGACTGCAACTCCATTCAAAATGCTCATTTGGAAGCCTGGGTGTTGTTAAAGTGCATGTTTTTGGTGTGGTTGCCACTCCAGGACAGGTTTTGGACAGCGGTAGCACAGGGCCAAGCCAGTACAAATTGCCGATTTTGCCAGGGCACTGGTAGGCACAAACAGAGTGCAAATCTTTGATGGACACGGACTGACAAAACAGATAAAAGGCTGTTCTCAGGCTACTTCTACAAGATGTAAGATTAGATGATAGGGTACCTCACAACCTTGCACAGTGACCACAAACTACTGTCCCTAACATATATGTAAATTACTTCTTTCTCTATCAATGGAAACTAGCGGCTGTCCTGCTTGTACATTGTACCTTAAAAAGTGGAAATGATTCGGCAACCTAAAAAGCACTATTATGCGTTCAGCAATGCCATCATGAAGGAAGTTAAACAAGAAGGCAATTATCGTGGTTCAGTAAAACTTAACTCCAAGTCTTGCTGGGAGGCAGTCCATCCAGGTTCATAAGCTTCTAGAAACCCTAGCTTTGCCTTATTTGGGAGGTCATGTGGATGGACAAATGGAACCCCTGGTGGCCATCCAATTTCAATTCTAATGTTCTCGCATGGACTGTCCAACGAACGTATGTGGCTTTCACATTCTTTGAGACTGCAAAATCTTAGTTTGATCCCTTTCTTGTCTGCAATATCCTGGACACGCTCCTTGAGCACCCTCTGTGCCTCCAGGCGAAGTCTTTTGGAAGGAGGGAGTGGCTTTGTTCTCATACTTCCCTTCTTTTTCTTTGCCACAGAGCTAAATGATGCTGCACACCAAACAATTCAACTAGTCATCAATACACGTTATTCCAATAAAGTGATAAAAGTTTTATCAAACCCGAGTTTTGTAATCCATGACATCATGAAAATTGGATCCATCGCATCCAACATTTAGCATAGTATTCGTTTTTTTAATGGAAAATGGAAACAAGGATGTTTTCCCTCTGGTTATAAAAAACATTTAGCATAGTACTCCATTAGGATGGTCCAAAGGAACTATCAACTACATCATTATTTCAAAACAGGTTTTATTATACCATTGACGCCTTGGAATTCCTAAAGTCCCATAATGTTAATCAATAACACTGCAGAGTGAAACCAAAGAAAATTGTAGATAATAACTTTCATGATAAGCAGCCTATAAAGAACACAGTTATTATTTGTTGTTGCCCTTTTTTGGGGGAACTAGCATGTTTGTCACCCCTGCGTGGGTGGGGATCGAACCCAGGACCTCACACTCGTGCACCTTCTCACTTCACCACCTGGAACTCATATTTGATGAATTACACTTTTGTGCGATCACATCTTATTATGTATCATATAGATTAGGAGAACACATTAATCACAAGATGTAACAGACCTAGCAAGTGTTGGTTCTAAAGAAAAATTAATAATGGCCACATGTGAGGCAGGAGGATCAATTGGTGCCACATAGAAGTTTCTTCTTCTGAACGAACAAAATGGTATCTTATGCATTATCATGCATCCTAAGTTAATGAGGCTAGCCTGGAGGAAATAGCAATGGTATAGAGCACAGCAGCAGCTTCAAGTTTTCAAGCGTAATTCACATAGTAAAGACTGGGAGACACTAACCATCCTGTTCTGCAAGCGATGATGGTTCATTGTTCTTGGGAAAAAGTTGATCTGCAGAATGATCTGTCTGCATGAAATCATTAACCGGTATTGGGACCTGAAACTGAGCATCAACACCATGGCCAGCAGCTCTCATCTCTGAACCACTCAGCCTTGCAACTGATCTAGGCATGAGTTTGAACGCCAAAGAACACCGCCCAAACATACATCCCTGCAAGTTTCCAACTTCTGTCCTGTGTACAGCTGGATTTACATAGCCAGCAGTTTCCTGATAAAGCGCAAGGCCAGGATAGACAACAACATCATTTGGACCAAGGTCCCCATCAACAAGAATCCAGCGTCCGTGCAAATCTTTGACATATAGGCCTGACCTATCTGACTTAACTAGGGTAAGCAAAGTCTTATCAATCTGTTGCTCCTGCTCAGAAAACATGAGCAATTGCCCATCATCCTGAGAAGCAATGCCATGCTGCTGTGCTCCTTCAAATGACGGCCTTGAATGGCAACATGCTGAAAGGACAGAGGACGATACTTCCTGGCTCCTCAAGGGCATGTTGTCGAGTATCTCAGTAAATGCGCAACTTCGTAGATTCAACGAGAAGCAAATCGCATCCAAGATATCTCGAGAAACTTTCCCAAGCACGGAGAATATGTCAGGCAGGCCCGACGGAGGGAATTCCATCACGCCATTGGGCTCCATCACAGTAATACCAGGCCTGTAATCATACATTTCCAGCCACATTTGGGGATCTGCATAGTAACCAGAAGTCTTGCACCACTCACGGGCGTCATCGGAGTGGACAACCTCGCTCGGATTATACCCGCGCTGATGGAAGAACAGGCGAGCGGAGTCCAAACCGGACCTTAACAGGGCACCTTCAGCCGGAGGCAGCTGAATGATGGCCGCCGAATACTGAGCCAGCGACTGCGTCAGAGTCGATACACATATCTTGTAGCTGTCAGAAGGGAGGCCCTCGAAGGCCGCGAGGTCGCCGAGGCGTACGCGGCCGAGAGACGCGAGAATGTTCCCTACTGCATCATCCATTGGAGATGGTTCTTGAATCTTGAGTTCCAGGGCCGGACTTAATGAGGGGCATGGGGGTTCAGCTGAGCCCCCAAAATCTCTGGAAAATAAACGGCACCATCTCACCTTGGGTACCAAATCCTATGGGTCAACTACTCAACTGAGCTCGATCTTGCACCATGAAGAAGAAGAACCCAATCCAATCATGTATGGGTGGATCAGATTAGAAGGGCACCGCGCAGCAAACAAACCAGCAACGAACTGAACGGGGAGAAAGAAACATAGCAATCCATCCAATCAAGCTAGGGTTCCTTACCAACAAAAGATGAAAGCAATCCAAGTCGGGATGGATCTCCGCTCCACGCCTACGGGAGAAGACTTCCGTGTGGAAGGAGGTCTGGCTCTGTGTCCCGTCACCGACAGTGAGGTCGCCGGTGATGAGGCACACCAAATTGTCAGAAAGAAAGAAAAGAACAAAAAATGAGACTGGGGAAGGAATAATTTGTGTGTGAGGACGAAGAAGAACAATGGAGATGTGGAAATTTCAGAATTGTGTTTCAAAGGTGCTTTCTTCGGTGAATCGGTTGATACCTAACATATTTAGGCTCGGTCAATCTATGGCTTCCTGCGCCTGTAAAAAGGATGAATAGATGATTCGCCCGAATTTTTTCTGTACGGATAATCTATTTTTATTTAAAATCACAGAAATATACCTATGAAATTTTTTTTACAAAAATAGGCTCCAATCGCCTAATGATTGGGTGACTGGAGCCTATCGCCCAACCCAGCGGCAACACCTGGTGAATCTACCAACCGTTGGGTGATTAATTACAGTCGCCCCACCGTTGGGCGACTGAAATCCAGTAGTCGCACCGTTGGGCGACTGGGGGTGGGTTAAAAGGCGCTCGCCCGCTATATTCGCAGGCAGAGAGCAACGCAGAGAGCAACTGGCCGAGCACGAGAGAGGAAGGAGAGGAGAAGAAGAGAGGAAGAAGGGAAAGAGAAAAGATTTAGTAGGTAATTTTTTTGTATGTTATTTTTGTTAGTGTTAGTAAAAATTATAGATGTAGAAAATGTAGTGTAGAAATTTTGTATAGTATTTTTGGTATAGAAAATTTGTAGTACACATTTTTAGTATAGAAAATTAGTAGTATACAATTTTTAGTATAGAAAATTTAGTTAACGTAATTTTGTATGAAATGTTAGTGGCGGTAAAAATTGTAGATATAGAAAATTTAGTATGGATATTTGAGTACAATTTTTAGTATAGAAATTTTAGTATTTGTAGTATACATTTTTTAGTATGGAACATTTGTAGTATAGAAAATTGTAGAAGTAGAAAATTTAGTATAAAAATTTTAGTATTTTTGATATATTAGTGTAGAAATTTAGATGTAGAAAATTTAGTATCAAAATTTTGTATAGTATTTTTGATGTATTATTGTAGAAAATTTAGTGTAGATATTTAGATGTAGAAAATTTAGTGTCAAGGAGAGTAAACATCCAGAAGCTTCGAGGATTATCCAAGTCACTTTTCATTGATTTAAGAAAGTACCCAGGTCATCTTTTCGGGTAGAGCTCCCTAGACCATATAAAGTCATATACCATATAGCAAGTCAAAATAAGTCTTCAGCATGATTAAGCCAGTTAGATTAATGACAGGCGTCTCAACATTGACCAAACCGATTACAGAGAGTACAGAGGGATATGACACCGAAAAGTGTAAAAGCAATATTTAAATCTAGACGAACTAGTAGTCTCATAAGGCAACCCATTGCTCCACACTAAATCTTTTAAGCATGTGGCATGCTTGTAGCATACTTCTTTTCATAACACTTTCTTTGTAGCAATCTTTTTTAAAATAGTGGCATGCTTGAGGCATACTTCTTTTCATTTGAGCAAGTTTTGTTTTTTCGTTTTGCTTAACTATGACATGCTTAAAGCATACTTCTTTTCAATATTTTCTTTCTAATTTTTTGTTTCTAACATGCCAACTTGGGTGTTCATACAAGATTGCAATATGAAACATACAAATCTTATAGCCAAGATTTAAAAAAGGGCTCACAATCTAGCTAAACCTTTTAGATAAACATTCCCAAGTACTATCTATAATTAATCTAGTCAATGTATTCTGTCATGTCATGCTTTAATTCAAATGTAGCAAATTTATTAAAACCAATCATGACCAAAGCTACAGAGCATATGAATGAATATGATAAAAACAGCTCTACTACTCATTATTTGATTTTGAAGACTTAGGCTTGATGTATTTATTGAAAGGTACAATAAACAAAGCTTCCGAAAACATTTAAACACCATGCGCCCCCTCAGAATAATCCCATCTTACTTGACAAAAGAGCAAATTGAGAAGGAACAAGCAGTTAAGGGTGAAAACGAGCAATCTGAGAAAAGAACTCAAAGACCACTTGTAGAATAGCATCACCTTTTCCACATGGTCTAACCAGTAGATGAAACTCTTTGATGCCACCAAAAGGAGTGAAGAACCAACAAATGTTCCAGTCGAGTTGATGTAAAAAGACTAGAACACAATCAAGCGTATGTTCTCCATCCACGTTAGCTGGTCTTACATCAAGAAGGCGTCGGTCTCACAGTGCTGGGGTTAGTGAAATAAGATTTAGAAATCTCGTACTGTGACACACGATGAATAGGAGAAGAAGCAGTCAATGACAAATATTTAAGTGAATAATTAGCCTCTGCAGGTTTTCGACCAGATAGTTGTTGAAAAGCCAGTTCGACCACAGGATGGTCCGATCGGCTATGTAAAACTAGTATAATTGACGACCGGTTTGATCGAGTACAACTCGTTGGTCGAAACATTTGCCGTTGGAACGCTGGTCGAAGTTCTGGTCTAAACATGCTATTTCGACCACGGGAAAAAGCTGGTCTGCTTGGCCTGACGGTCAACCGGTTTGATTGAGTAGAACACACTAGTCGAAATACTGGTCAACGAAACGCTGGTCGAAATATTGATCCGACCACGCTGTTCCTACCACGCGAGAAAGCTGATCTGACCGGTCCAGTTGCAAAAACTTTTGATCCTACAGAAGGTTGATTAGAGGGAGCAAAGCGACAATCTGCAGATGATTGATTAGATAGGGCAAAAGCATGCACTGAGAAGGATTTGAGTGAAGCATTAGCATCTGACAAATTTTGACTAGTCAGGCATTGAAAGGCAAGTTCGACCACTCTGATTCAACTATGAGAGACAACTGGTCGAACGCCTGGTCTAGCTTTGCTTGTTCGAGCATGGGAAGCAGGTCGAAAACACATCTTCATCTTGTCTTTCTTTGCTTTCTGAAAACAGAATTGAACCAAATGACCATCAGTACCACAATGAGTACATTGATACTTGATTTGATGAGTTGTTGTATCACTTGACTTCACAGCACCTAGTTTGGTAGAGGGGTCCTTTGCCATACCAGCAGATTTGAAGACAATTTGTTTCGATTTAGATTCAACTTCAAATTTCTAGGTTCCAGAAGCTTAACTACCTTAGGAGGATTATTCTTGGCATACTCTACAAAATTGAATCCTAGGCCATGATTTTTCACACTTGTTTTTGATTGATCTAGGATCATATTCAGATTTTTCTTGCCAAAAGAAAAACCTCTCTAAAGTGTCTTTTAAGATACTCATTTTCTTTAGCCAATATGGGACAAGATGTGCACTTAACAGATTCACTAGCAAGACCCTTAGAAGCACTAGACTTAGCCAATTTATCTTTTTAGTAAACTCATTAATTTATCTAGTCAATGCTTCTATTTCAGTATTAAGCTTATGACGGTTAGAGCAAGAATGAGTTTCATGATAGAGCATTTGTTGGATTGACTCCTGAGATGAATTAAGTCTAGCTTGCAGCAAACCACACCTAGAACATGCTTTAGAAGAATTAGTCTTAAGATTTTCAATTTCATCATTAGCAAATTTAAGTTTTCCATCACAAGAATTATGGACCAATCTTAGTTTATCAAATCTATCAGTTACATCTCTAAGTTGAACAAGATTTGTTACACTAACTGATCTAGCAGTCTCTAACTCAGCATGTAAAATTTGACAAGCTTCATAAGAATCATCTTTAGGAATAGATGCTCTAAGTCTATTAATCTCAGAATTCAAGTTTTCGACTACAAAATTGTTCTCTTTTAATTTATTTTTAGTCTTTTTCAACTCAATAGCAAGTTTAATTAAACCATATTAAAGCTGATCACATGGCGGTCTTACCTCATCAAGATCACTGTAGTCGTCATTGCTGTTGTTGCTCACCATGAAACACATGCCTGTGAAGTCGTCGGCTTTGTTTTTCTGGTCTTTGACATCATCATGGTCATGGTCATCACAGCTCTCAAAATCCCCATTACTCAGATCAATGTGCTCGATAGCTGATAAAACTTTTTCAGCGACCTTGCAACGAAAATTACCCCCCTTGGTGTTGTTCTTGGATGACCAATGACGATAATCCATGATCTCTTTCCCTTTGAGTTTGGGGCAATCTATCCATGATCTCTTTCCCTTTGAGTTTGGGGCAATCTATCTTAATGTGTACTGGCTCATCACACTCAAAACACCTGATCTCATCTTTAGATTGTTGAGTGCCTTGTATGCTTGTGAGGAAATCAAAACCAGGTCTTCTTCAGGTAGCTACTAGAACTAGTCTTTTGAAAGAGGGAAAAAGAGGACAAAGCAGACAAGGAAACACACGACAACGTATTTGAAGCAACCTGCACGGGGTTAGTCACTGTTAAGGAGATAGAGATAGAGTTGTATTAGGAGATAGAGTTTGGATTCTATTCCATATATGCCTTATCTCTATATGGCATATCTCTTGTACTCTCCTATATATATGACCCTTTGGGTCTCATATCAACACACACAATATTCATAACATGGTATCAGAGCCTAGGTTATATACCTAGTCTCCGTTTGTCTTCCGCTGTTGCTGCCCCTGGGAGAATCAATCTCTCCTGGGGGCGGCCATCTTCTCGCCGTCGCCGACGCCGCGCCCGACTCCTGGTACCACGTCGTCGTCCAAGAAGGCGCCACACAGCAGAGGGGTTCAGGCGTGATGATCTCGCAGTCGTCGTAGCCGTTCGGAACGCGCTTGCGCTTCTAGCCGTGGCCAGTGCGTAGCCTTCCGGAGCCGCGCCAACGACGAGCTCAAACTCTATCTCCTAATATAACTCTATCTCTATCTCCTTAACAGTCACAAGTGCTAAAGATGAAGATTTATCGGTATTAGATGACAACATCAACAAGGATGGCCACTGTGAAGTGTGGACAATATCAGCCAAACCATAGCTGCAAAATCGCAAATACTTCAGAGACTAAGGATGGTTATACTGCTGGAAGGGCTGCACATATCCTTGATTTTGTATCCTCAATTCACAACAACAGACATAAGTAATATTCTCATACAAAACTTAAGAAAGGGGTCGCCAGTCACCGGATAGCCATCATATGGTGTTAGACAAGTAGGCAGCCAGAACAGATTCCCTCTGGACTCTGGTAAACTTATGGCTTCCATTATTTGATCTGTGTTCAAACACAAGCAAAAATATTAACATATGCAGAAAATTGGCAAGCAAGTCCCAGTTATTGCACGCCCGATGCTTGAGATACAAAATGTACAGAAGATTCAAATGTGACAGATAGGGAGCCTATCTTGCACTCCCAAGTGTACCTCTAATAGTATTTGATTTAATTAAAACTGAGATGTTCTATCTCGTGGCGGCTGCATGAAAACAATCGAGGCTGGATGCTCATAGCAAAAGTGGCTATATTTCTAAAAATCCAAAACGCAGCCTAAGGTAAATTGTACATGAACAATGAACAGCCGTTATACAGCGAAAGTAGAGCTCTAGTCTTTCTTGTACACTATTGTTGGATAGAGCGGACTCCACATGTTGTTCTTGACATAATCAGCGGTTTCTTCCTGTATCACAAAGAGTTCAAGGTTAATGAGGTAAAGAAGAATAAAACCATAATAATAAACCTGGCTTGGATAGTAAAGAGATCAACTACCTCACTGAGTTTTGCAAGTTCACGTGCATCCATGTCACGATATCCCTCAGTTAGATCCTCTGCAACAGCTTCCCTCACAACTGCTGCTGCTACCTCCTTAGTGATATCACGTATTCTGCATGTATAATAAATATATCAGAAGGCATGACACACAGCAAAAACTGGAACATCGGTTTTAGAATTATAGAACCTGGAGATTGGAGGGTAAATTATCCCTTGGAGAACCTCCTCTTCTTTCATGTATGAAGCCAAGCTAAAAAAATTCATGGTAACGAAAATAGAAGACGATCAAATAAGTAGTTCAATTGTGTTAAAAGATCTTATGATTAGAGGTCAAGGGAGTCACCGCTCAGCTGCAGCCTGGAGCATTCCGTCAGAGATAACCCGTGCACCAGACAAAAGGGTTCCAAGCCCTATTCTAAACATCGGTGAAGTAAAGCAAATGAAATCATAATTTGCACAAGAACAAAGTCCAATTGCATAGTACAATACAATCGTAAGAGAACTAACCCAGGAAAGAGATACATGTTATTCCCTTGATTAGAGTGGCCGATCTTCCCATTACCTGCAAGAGAACCATTAATAGCTGCACCCCGAGTAACACCTTCTAAATTCAGTATTTCACAATTCATCAATGTTTTGATTACAACGGGCTTGTTCTTTTAGGCTACGGCTTATTAGTTTAATGAATAGTGATTGCTAAGAGAAGCTAAAAACCAAAAGCCGCTGAAAAAGGCAAAAAGAACAAGGCGACCATCTTAGGCTTTGATTATTTCCATAGTTGATGCCAAGCATAGATACAACTGGTGAGTTTGGTATGAGGAGAAGGTGAGGCTCAGCTACTTGGAAAGAAGTGCACAAAGGACACACAACTGTATGGATGAACAGACGTACCGAGATCCACATCATCAAATGGGCTTCCACTGGCAAAGATGATCTTTTCACCGATAATTGAAAAGGCTTCTTCAGGTGTACATTCAGCTATAATATGGAACCAACACAGAATTAGATAACAAGTAATAAATAATAAAATTCATAGTAAAATTCCACATCACAAACCATTCTTAGTTGGATTTGACATTGCAAAAATTGCTGGTCTGGAAGAGGATGAATCTTTCAGTGCTTCTAAAACCTGAAGATACAAGCAACCAACAATCAGCATTCACTTCGATTATTGATAGCTTTCCAATAATTCAAAACGGTGGATGCAGTGCAACTAATCTAATCAACGAGGACCAAACTGGACGTGATGCAAGGTCCATAACTTGAGACAAGCATAGGATTTGCAGGGACCCTTTAGAAATAATTACCAGTAAAGCAGTAACAGCATAGGAATGTTTATTTTTGGCAAGCTTGTTGTAGAAGACAAATAACTGAGACTGCAACAAGCATACAAATTATATTCACAATATCTAGGCATAAAATGAAATCAACAAATGCCCTACAATTTGTCTACTAGTGTTATAACTAATTTACATTATTTAATCCCGTAGATATCCCAACATATCTGGGGAGCTATTCATTCTGTCCTTTGCAACAGATTTAATTTACGTAGATTCACTGACATATGACTAGTGATTGAAACTAGTGGAGGAAAGAACAATTGGGCATGAATCATGAATTAGTATTATGACTTTAGACTTCAGAGTAAATGGCTTGGAATCAGTACTGAACAGAAATTGGCATGTGGTTACTGTAAGATATTGTACCTCCTTTGAGAACAAACCACCAACAGCAGATAATCCAAGTATGACATCAGGCTTCACCTTTTTAACCTGCTCAATAGACAAGGTACAATATATAAACAGCTCAGCACCAGTCCCAGTCTTATTCTTACATGAGCTGAATTCACTTTGGTAATGTAAATCAGTAAATGTAAATTTTAAATAGACTTAACACTTACAGATATAAATTAAGGAACGAAATATTTCATAAATAATAATTTTCTAAAAAATTTAAAAAATCAAACCTAGTACCACTGATGATGATGTCAGACCAGAAAAGGCTAAAAGTAACAGAAAAATTCAAAGTCTGTTGTCCCATATGGAATGAGTGAATGGCATTAGCTCTCGGCCACAGAAAATTCACAATCAAAAGTTTTGAGCCAATATCATTACGTGCAGCATCACATCACAACAGCCAAAACCAGGTACTCTTAGCATTAGCTATGGCGCAACAATGCTAGAAATGGTGGTGTCAGGAATTGAGTCTATCTCTGAACTTTTTGCATATATGTCTATCTTTAAAACTCCTTGGAAAGAGCATTGCTCAAATAATGAAATGCTTTGCCAACAAGCTAGAAAAATGTCACAACAATAAATTGTCTCAATCTAACAAATTTTCGGGAGACATGTCCCTTCATATATTACGACACATGGACCTTTGTAGTTAGTAAGATGTCAATATGTCATGCCTATAACAGTACATATGCTGTGAAAGGAACAATCTATATGCATCTAAATAGAGAAGTTTAGACAAATACCACTTCAATCAAGCTTGCCCCCTCACTTAGGCCTTGGTGTCCCAGTTCACTCTTTTTCCTAGCAAAGGGACGTGCATCTGGGTCGATGTCTGCACGGTCCTCTGTTATTAGACCCTGCAGAAAAGAGAACAGAGATGACAGTATTGAGTATATTTTTATAAGAGTGCAGACAAGAAGACCAAAAGTGAACATATACCCAAAAAAAGCTAGACTGGGTCAACACATTGCCAATGATTCAGCTTAACGATTGGCTGAAAAGCATGGGCGACACTCCCACCAGTAACATGCATAGAACAGCACTGATGCAGTTGATTTTGATAGACCAACAGAGTAGTGCAAGGCCGCAAGCCCTTTTTTGTATTTAAATTATTACCCCAACAAATACCAGAGAAATCCTGCAGATGTATGAAAAGATTCTTAGTTATCTGACTCACATGGGCATCAACTATCCAGAATTGACTCCTGGCACTCTCGAAAGCAACCTCATTCTTTCCCAACATTCTTGCCATGGTCCTGCTTGCAGCATTCACCACACCAATCCCAGCACTGTAAAAAGTGTAATGTAGTTAAGTCATACTTTTGAAATGCGTCTGATACTCTGATCAAAGGTAATGATGATGTGTCGACCTAATGGTGCAATTTTAACTTTGTTCATACTTCCTAGATTCTTTCAGAACTGAAGTCTGAAACACAGATCTTGCTAGAGCTAATATTTGGTATAGAAAAACGAATTCTTAGGAAGTAAAAGAATCATCAATCATTTGTACTCTAATTTTATAATGAGTAAAAAAATCAGGTATGTTCCGAACCTGCCAGCACCTGCAACAACAATCTTTTGCTTTGGGAAGTCTAGCATTGGCCTTCCTTGTGCCCTTACAGCTCCTAGAAGACCAGCTATTGCAACGCCAGCAGTTCCCTTTGTACATAAAGAATAGTCATTTCAAGTACGATATTTTTTACTATTCTAGATAATGCACGAAGGGACTACTACTAACTAGAACAAACGGCTGTATCCAGCAATAGTAAATGCTCAGAAGTCAAAACCTCAGGCATGATTTTAACTGAACTGCTTGAAGATGAAGATATGCTGACAAATATTGTAAGTATAACTGGAACTTGTATTACTGCAGGGCACATCAGGTGTCTTCCATGAGCATAAGCAGTAGTGCTCAATGTGGATAACAGACATATATCTGCTAAATACCCCATATATATTCAAAGGTTATCTACAAATTAAAAAAGAACAAAAAGTTTTTTCGGATATTTTTTGGGCAAGTGGTACAGATCTTTGGAATCATGGAAAGTGTCAGTATATCTCAAGAAAAATATATAAATATCACAGACCAAGAAGAAACATAATAAAAACTTACAAATTTACATAAATAAAACTATTTATTACCTGGACATCGTCATTAAACATGCGATAAGTCTTCCTGTAACGCTGCAATAACCTGAAGGCCCACTTGCTTTGGAAATCTTCAAACTATGAGAACATAAGAAAAGTATTTGTGAAGATATTCCAGCTAAAGCCACATGCAAGAAAAAAGTTGACCAAGCATCAAACACCAAAAGAACACCTGTACAATCACATTGGGCCAACGAGAAAAAACAGCTTCCATGAATTCATCAATAACTGCAACGTATTCTTCTCCCTCAAGACGGTGTTCTTGTAGCCCAAGATCTGTATAATATGAAATTTAGAAAAGAATAACAGAAAACACCTACTCAATTGCTTGCTGGCTGTCTAGTAAATAGAGTTTGAAAAGGTGCCATTATCTGCATCAAATCAAAAGGAAAATTCCAAAATATTGCTTAAGTGGAATTAAGAATAAAAAAAGTAACCCATTCTCGTGAGCCGGTAAAGATTACAATTTAACATGTTTACACATCTTCTTATGGAATATCTGGAGCAATCTAAAATACAACCATAATATGATAATACACATCTTCTCATGGAATATCTAGAGCAATCTAAAATACAACCATAATGGTGAGTACGTGACTTTGATGTCTACATCTATTTTCATTTCCTTCTAGAGAATAGAGGGTTGTCGTGCTTTTAACATGACACATGTGAAAACTAGAAATTTAATCACATACTTAACAGACAAAACTAGAAATTGAAATGTTCGAACAAGATCTTACAAAGAGGATCCTTGAGGAGTTTCTCATTGTTTGTTCCCACATCAATCATAACTGGAAGAACCTAGAAGAAAATACGAACGTAATTAAAATTGGAACAGTAATATAAATTATGGGCATGTTCTTTTCGACCGAAGCTAACGGCTTTTGGCTTTTGCTACAGTACCTAACTTTCAAACGGGGTATTTTTTCAAGACGGGGTCTATAAGTTAATTGTAGTACATGTTAAAAGTCCAACATCTGTATCAACCAAAATCGCAAACGAGTAAACATTTAAAAATGGAAGCTGAAGAAGAAGGTACCACAAAACATACCCTCTGAGGATTTATTCCAGCAGCAGCAACATATAAATCCAGCTTTCCAATAGCAATGCCAATACCTTGCACTCCCAGATCACCCAGGCCCAATATCCTGCTTCCATCAGTCACCACGATCATGTCAACCTGCAAAAGATTGACCACTTTTATTTATTTGAAAATGTAAGAAATTTTTCCTCAGCGAGATTCTCCCCTAGGAGGTCTTCAAAAGGCAAAAGCAAGATTCTCTCTTAGCCCAACTGAAATATGCATTTAAGCCAATGGAAGAGATAACCTACAGAAGATCAATTCAGTAAGTGGACAAGAACAAGTACACACCTGATCAGCTGGCCAGTTGTACACCATAGACATCATTTCCCCACGATCTTCCGCACTAAAATACATTCCCCGAGGCCGTCTAAATAAACCACTGTAGTTTTGGCAAACACGTCCAACAGTTGGTGTGTAAACAATAGGTGCATACTCTTCAATGTTATCTATTAAGACCTATTAAATTATCAAAATGAGGCAAAATAAGGTAACCATTTTGGAAAAGTACCTATGTTCGAGATTGCAGTAACAACAAAGTTAACAAAGAAGCATAATAATACATTGTGTGTAAATCGTCGATATTCTGCATATCAAATGCTCTTGAGAGAATGTACATGATCAATAGAAATAAAGTTGCACCTAGAGAATGTGTCTGTGAAGTTACACACCTTGTAGTACATTGTTTCATTTCTGTCATGCAGTCTGTTAAGGATACGCCATTTTGCTAATTGATAAGTATCAGACGGCCCATCTCTCGCATATTGCTGCAGCCGTTTCAGGTCAAGCACTGTTATCAAAGTAAAAAAGAAGTAAATCACCACTCACATCAACATTTTGCAGAAGAGTTTGTCATATATATTGATCATTTCATTTTTGGCTCTTTCCACACATGGCCCATGGGAAACTCGGCTAACCTAGCACTAAGCCCTCATACACTCAACCTCTGAATGAAAGTTGCAGGTTCAGGATCCAGCTTTTCTATACAAACTTTTTTGTCCAGATCGAATGCAACTTTTCAAAGGTACAATCTGTCGGAGCTTATTGAGCCAAGAAGCTGGGTATAAACTTTGGAACTTGACCAAACTGGGCTTTAACACAAAGCATGCACTTACGACAGAGATCAAAAATAAAATTTATCCTGCAGATCCTCACCAATGCATGATAAAAACTGAAACACACGTATAAGTAATAAGACACTAGTGCCACCCACATCCCAAATTCACGGTGCCTATCAATTGGAGTACAAGCTAAAGTCGCTCACTCTCCAAACCCCACCCAACCCCTACGGATCGATCGATCTGATCATCATCCACCAAAATACCTCCCTACGCAGCACCGACCAATCCAATTCGATAGAGCAGCAACCGAGACCCAAAGTAAGCAAGGGCGGGGAGAGAAGAAGCAAGCCATCAGGGGGGCGTCATGCCGTACTGAATCGGTCGATCTGCTGCTGCGAGGAGACGACGTTGGGCGGGAGCAGGCCGCGGAGGCCGAGCCGGTCCCTCTCCGTCATCGAGAACGCCGTGCCCTGCACAACCCCGACACACGCACGCATCAGGCCACCACCGCAAAACCCAGACGGATCGGGAGGCGCGCCGGCGCGCGCACGTACCCGGTTGAACCATGGGTCGTGGAGGATGTCGGAGCCGCGCTTGTGGAGGACGACGGGGCGGTGGCATTCGGCCGTCACGAACCCCCGCCGCTGCAGCCGGAGGAGGAGCTGGGTGGCGAGGGATCGGCGGAGATTTCGCGAGACGGACGCCGCGTTCGCCATCGCCGCGCCGGCTGGCTCTGGTGGAGGCTTGAGCTGGTGGTTCCTACAAGTGGAGGGGGAAGCGGAGTCGTACCATTTTCCGCGGCTCCGGAACGCGGAACGACTTTTCCGTGGCCGCGACCGGTTCGTCTCAGCTCGTGTAGACCTGTGCCAGACATGGTTCGTAACCATAAGGCCGGGTTGAAAATACCAAATTTCAAAGTTTGGATTTGAATTTCGCTTTCGTGTATAACGATACTTAGAGCGTATGCTAGCTTGAAAAAAAGTTACAAAAAAAGTATGTAAGAAAATAGTGGTGTAGATGCTAAGTAGCACCTAAAATATATTCGTGTATAACGTAAGATCATTATGCACTATCGTGACACAAAAGGAGTGAGCAATTAAAACAATATGTTAGTATGCGACAGAGCTAATATATTTTTTCTTTATTTTTCTCTGTCATACAATAGACCTCATTCAATTCATCCTTTCTGATAGTTTTTAGTTAAAATTATACTATAGTATTTGTTAATTTTTTTGAAGTATTTAATTAATATAAATGAAGGAAAATGAGAAAAAACTAAAAAAACTCTATTATATCTCTATAGACAAAAAGCCCAGAGTTGTTTAGAACAGGACCATCTCTTACAAAAAAAATATTTTGAAATAAAGAGTGATATATACTTATATCGTAAGTTTACATAGTTCTAGACTAGATACGAAAGAGTATAAAATCTCCCACACTTTATTTACTTAACTACAAATTGGAGAGTAAGGCTGTAGTGTCTCCCACACTTTTCCTCTACTTCTAATATACTTAATTTTTGCTAATTCCTAGCTTAATATACTTTTATTATCCTAAGTCCTGATTACGTATTCATGTGTAAAATTAAGGAGATCCCAAATGTAGGGTGATTAAAATTACAAACACATATGTACTCTTTAATTTTACACATGAATTATGTTCTCTATTAGGCTACGTTTGGCATTACAGTGGCTTTTCAAAAGCACTTATTTTATTCTATATTTAGATATCACAGTTATTTGAACATATCTTTTAAAATTTGTTACTATCATTAGTAAATATTCATTTAACTAAGTAGATTCCTCAGCACAGTGCAGCGTAGCACAACAACCACAAACTGACACTTATAGATAACTTGTATAATTATTTGCGTTTATATTTACCACAATTTAAGGCTCTATTTGCAGTAGCTTTGTAAGACGATAATGTGATAACTAAGCTAAAGATCTGGTTGGATTGAAGCTACGTCAAGGAGAATCTATCCATAAAATAGTTCTACGATGCCAGGAGTGCATCCGATCCTTTGATGAGGTTTCATATATGCCTTCAAATACTGTTGTGGACGCCATCTCACATAAGACTTTATGATGCTATAGGAAATAAACTACTATATACTACAACTAAGAGAAATGTTGAGAAGAGTTACACAGGGGACGAAAATACAATCTAGATGAGGCATACAAGATTGCCGAAGATTTCAAGAAACTAGGGAATATACAAAGGCAAATACAAAATTAAATCTTAACAAAAGAACGCCAAAGAAGAGGAGTCAGTGTTGTACGCACCACCTAAATTGTTTACAAAGGCCAAATAGTTCCTTAAAATGTTATATTATTATGGATAATACAAAAGTAATAAAAAATGAAAAAAAAACCAAAAAGATAGAAAAATGAAATTAATAAGTTAGAAACCAGAAGCTGAAGCTCTAAGCATAAAACTAACAAGGCAAAAAAGTAATAATAAAAACTAAAAATCATAAAATACAAGTGGTATGGACCGAATTTTGTCATATTTTTAGTACGTATGTGTTAGAAACAAATTTGATTGCTAATGTTTTTTATGTTTGCAGCGAATCGAACTAATATTTCGATATTCACGTGTTTGCCGGTACAGCTGCAGCAACCGGATCTGTAACATGTTTTACTTTAAATGAACGGAACAAAAGGGTTTCTCTGCCCATTTCTCCGATCCTCAGCCCCCGCAGGCGCTCGCTAGTAAACGGCAGGCACCAATCTCGGAGGCAGCGCCAGGGCGAGAGCTTCGGGGAGACACCCACCCATACCGCGGGCACGAGCAACCCTTCCCCTTCTCGATCCACACGCCCCCGGCCGGATCCGACCGATCTGATCTCGCCGCCGCCGCACGCCGGAGAAGGGGAGACGAGGAGGAGGAGATGGCCCCCGTGTCGGCCCTCGCCAAGTACAAGCTGGTGTTCCTGGGCGACCAGTCCGTCGGCAAGACCAGCATCATCACTCGCTTCATGTACGACAAGTTCGACAACACCTACCAGGTGCGGCGTTCTCCTCGATCTTTTCGCCTTCCCCAATCCCGTGCATGTTGTTTGCTTGATCTTGCCGTTTGCTCGTCGCGAGCCGGGGTTGGGGCTGGATCTGACCGGGCCAGATCCGGCGCGAGCGGACGGGCCTTTGGTACGATCTGGTTCCGTGGACTGGTGATCGGATCTGTCGATCAGGCGCGCCGAGCCGTTCTTGGCCGGGGCAATCCGATGTTTACGACATCTGATTCTGTGCATCTGCTTTTTTTAAAAAAAATGTCTCTGGTGTGTCACGAAACGATGTAATGCTAATGCTCATGATCCCTAATTGGGGAAGATGAATTGGCATGTTGCCGGTTCGTGTGTAATAATTACGATGTTATTTGAGGTGTATTTTGGGATTTTAGGCGTGAGAAATTGTGCCGCGGTCGGTGGTATCATTGGATCTCAGCGTTGTTCGGTGAGAAATATGTCCTGTGTGCTTGAGGCCAAGCTTTTGAGTGCATTGGCACAATAATTGGGTTGGGAATGGCCTGCCCCAGAATTCTGGGCGTTGCAATGCTGGGAAAGAAAACCAAGAGTTTTGTTAAATGACCTCTAGGTGAGAACGAAGTATCGTGACACCTGCCATCCCAATTTGATATGGAACCTTTGCCATTTCTAGGGGATTGGCACTGTGCGCTATTCAGGAGCCTAACGCTAGCCCTGCTTTCACAGAATTGTTAATTATCACTTAAAGACCTTCAAGGCAGTGTTGAATAGATGCCGTAATCTTGAACTTCTTCATTCCTGTGATGTATGGTTGTGGTAGTGATGATGGTGTTCTGATGCTTAATTTTTTTTGACACACTCATGGAAGTAAAAATAGTGTTTGGTTTTTTACAGTAATCTTGTTCAATTAATTGTCTGCTTACGTTTTGTTCCTTTGCAAACAGGCTACAATTGGTATTGACTTTCTGTCGAAGACAATGTACCTTGAAGACAGAACTGTGAGACTCCAACTCTGGTATGGTGACAGCTTTTACTGCATTATTGACAAGTCGGTCTATCCGTAGTACTACTGAGTGCTGACCTTCATCATATGTATTTATGTTCTTTACTTTCAGGGATACAGCTGGCCAGGAAAGATTCAGGAGTTTAATTCCAAGCTACATCAGAGACTCTTCAGTTGCTGTTATTGTATATGATGTTGCAAGTATGCTCTCTCTCTCTCTCTCTCTCTCTCTCTCTCTCTCTCTCTCTCCCGTGTCCTTTTTTCATCAGCAGCTGTTTAGAAATCCACAAGCATGCAGCACAGAAATAATTTCTTAAGCAAATTTTGATGTTAGATGTGCAAAAGTTGCAATTTTGACTACCAATTTCTTTTTTTAGTTAATTTCAGATTAAATACAATCGTTCCTGTCTTTCCTCTTTCCCCTTATTTCTTCTTTCATGCTGTAGGCAGGCAGTCTTTCTTAAACACTTCAAAGTGGATAGAGGAAGTCCGCACTGAGAGGGGCAGTGATGTTATCATTGTGCTTGTTGCGAACAAAACTGACCTTGTTGACAAGAGGTGAGTGTGGTTCAAATTTTTATCTGTTTTCTGTAGCTTTTATTGGTGGTTCGGTTTATCTGTTGGATGGTAATGAGTGCACTTTAGTTGCAATAGTTCCATTTGATACCCCTTGGTTCTATGTGATGTCAGATGTAGTTCTCCAGATGTCTTTTGTGTTGTTAATCACTTAATCCTATGTGTACCCAAATTTGCAGTTTAATTGCTTTATAGAGGAAAAAACCATATGCTGACTTAATGATATAGCGATATTCTTTTATTTGCACTGTCATTGAATTGTAGAGTAATTCAACACAAATAATCATATAAAGCAAAAATAACTAGCACCATTCTGATTGTTTTACTTTGGAATTTTTAGTTGGATGACATTCTAAAGTTTGTGATCAGAAAAATCCCACGCACTATGACTATGACAACTGGGACCTCGGTCCACATGTCAGTTTTTTTTAAGAGATCTGCTTTTTTGTTTATTCGGTCGCATTTTGGTGTGTGAATTTTTGAAATGAGGTGCATATGGTCAGAACCTCAAATTTCATGACTACAGTTTTTGTGCTCTTTAATCTCCTTTTCCATGGTAGGTTAAATTGGCCATTGGGATATTTAAAATCTTGTCTGTCTTTAAGCAAAGATTTACATGGTCATAAATTATATGCTATTGCTCAATATTTATGGTCAATTATTTGTAACATGAACTAATATATGACATATATTGATATTTTTTATGCTTGAGTTTTGAGCCTTTTTAAGACTTCAGTCATTTGTGTGTGCTTATGTCCTGCTTAGCTACATTAACTAAATTACCAATGATTTTCTACCTCCTTAAGGTCCTAATGTGATCTGTAGAAATGTGTTGTTCGCATATCTTTGCTGAAGCTGAAGTTCTGTTGTTTCTTATGCAACAGGCAAGTCTCCATAGAGGAAGGGGAAGCCAAGGCAAAAGATCTCGGTGTGATGTTTATTGAAACCAGTGCTAAAGCTGGTTTTAACATTAAGGTATGCTTCAAGAAATAGATATTATGTATTTCATTTAGTACAGGTAGGCTTCATGCTGGATAACATGCTTATAGAGCTGGCTAATGTTTCTAAAAGCTCAAAACAGTGTCCTCTTTTAGAAAGGTTGAAATATGGCTGATGTAATGAATGGGTCACATCTCATTCCGTTTTTTTTTTTTTGCAAGTTGATTAATTTGTTTGTTTTGTATTAACCGCCACAAACTTGTACCAGGCACTGTTCCGTAAGATTGCGGCTGCACTCCCTGGAATGGAGACCCTTTCATCAGCAAAGCAGGAAGACATGGTTGATGTGAACTTGAAGTCCAGCAACGCAAACTCATCCCAGTCGCAGGCGCAGTCTGGGGGATGCAGTTGTTAGCTCCGGTCCCTAACACTCGCTGCTCATGATGTCAAGACCCCATGCCATCAGACAGCACCCACCCTGCTGCTTCTGTCAGGAAGGAGGATTGATTGTCTGGCGCCAGTGAATCCATCTGAGTCTTGATTCAATGATCGAACCATTTGCATTGGAAAGATACGTTTTATGAGTTTTTAGTATTTTGTCAGTGGCCTAAGCTACAACAGTGTATAGTTGGGTTGGCACTGTGAACTCCTGTCGCTTGAGTTGAGTATTAGAGTTAGTGATTGGTTAATGTTCAACCTATATTTTCATCTCCCATCTTGTTGCAGTTAGCCCGAGCCCTGTTTTCTACGGTGTACTGAACATATATTGGAATTTTTGTAAGCTATAATAAGGTCTACATGGCAATAGCCATATGTTATCCCAGATATTTGAGCATTGGAAAGTTCGGTTCTACAAAATGTTTGGACAGTGGAATCCCAGATAGCCATGTGTTCTATGTGCGATCATAGCAAAACTTCGAGGATGATACTCCCTTTTTGCTACACTTGGCCGGCATTTGGAATGCGACGATTTTGTAACAATACTTGGCAGGCATTAGGAATGCGAGAATTTTGTAACAATTGTTTCTTATGAAATTCATGCGTTTCAGTCATGCAAGTGGCGGGGCCGAAAAAACAACCAAAAAAAACCGGAAATACGCCAGTGGTGAGGCTAAAACAACAACCAACCAAAAATGGAGATCTGTTCCTGTGTTTACCATGCTCAATCTACACGATTGATGCCTGGTCCGGTCTACACGGTCTTTACAATCCTAAAGCATCCACACTCTCCTTTTTCTATTGCTAGGTTATCTGAATTCGATAGGATCCAAATATATTCAGACATTTTTCTTCCACCTGAATAGTAGTTTCTTTGCAATTTAAATTCTTACTAACATAAAAAAAATTGATACGGATGCAAATATGGTTTAGTTTTTTCCATCAGAAATCTTGTCTGTTCACATCTGAATTCGGTAATGCTATCAATTTATGTTCCTTCGGCTTGATTCATCGTGTTACAAAGACTTTATTGTGTTGCACTCAAGATTACAAGCCTATTATTATCTTGCAGCTTACAAATTATGTAAATTCAACCGAATGGAATGGATAATTTATTGGAATTCATGCTCGATCTCTATTTGAATTCGTGATTGAATCCAACAATATTCGAATTCACATTCGTGTCCGAATGAGGTTAAATCTAACCAATGTTGCATTCGTGTTGGATCTGTTTCCACTCCTAGTGTAGCTCGTCGACCTGCCTGACCACACCCACCACGGCGGCTCTCCTGCGTCCTCCTCCTCCGTCCAGATCGCTCGCTCATCATCTCCGATGAGCTTGCGCTATGGGCCACCTCGCTGCTACGTGGAGCTCACCGCTAGAACTACTCAGCCTGACAATTGTTATGTAGTATAGATGCAGCATTGGTGTAAGGCCCCTCTAGAATTTCATGGCGTGTTTGTACTTGTCAGATCTGGATTTAGTCAATTTAGAATGCTCTGTGAAACCACTACATTATTCTCTGAATTAGTAGATGGTGCTCACAGAATATATTATTATATCATTTCAGACATGAGGTAAACCATATCATACATTAATATTACATCATTAGAGTTTAAATAGACGACATCGGTTCAAATTTACAATTGAGCTGATCAGGCCAAATAGATACATTACATAAAAGTGGAAGCAGAAAGAAAAATAAAGGGGAAGTCACATCTCACCACAAGCAAAAGGTAAGTTGTGTGCGACTAATATTAACCAAAAACTTGAATAATAATAGTGCTTATGGTAAGTTGTGTGCGACTAATATTATCACGGCCGTCGGCGGCCTTCTCTCCGATCTGAATGGATTAGTGCGGTAGTAAACTACCAAACCTAATCCTTCTGTTCCTTCTTTATAAACATGTGTAAAGCGGGCGAGTTGGTGACCGAAAAAGCTTACGCGCGCACGAGCCAGAATAGCGAGTCTGTTGAGAGGTCGACGACGAAGTATATCAGAAACTTTTTTTTAGAATATGCAAAAGCTTTGCATATCATTTTAATTAAGAAAGAAGAAAATTTCAGATACAACACGGAGCATAGAACCAGGGTTAAATATTTTGTTTTGAAAAAAAATTTGGAGGTCATCGAGATGAACGAAAGAACAAATTTTTGTTCAAAAATTCGGACGGAAAAAATCAAATTTTTTATGGAATTTAATCAAAATTTGAATGAAATTTAGACAATTCAAATGGGGATAAATTCGGCTAACATTTGACCGAACTAATGTCCTTTCAGAGGGTAACAAAATGTTCGAAATTTCAGCGAAATTGTGAACACTGCATAGAACAACATTTGCCAAAGGAGAGAAAAAAACTAGACAACAAGATTACATAAACCAAATACGGAGACAAAAAAACTCCTACTGCACACCATAAAAATCATTCACGCCGTATTACTCTCAACAATTCCGTTAAGGTGTTGAATTTTTTTATTAAAAACTCTCTCATTCCTTTCTTTCCATAACAACCAAAACATCAAAAATAACCAACGTGTCAAAACCCCGCTTGTGCTCCTTCGGCATTGCATTCCTTGCCATCATCCAGATCTTGTCCTTCGAATATTGAAAGGCTTTATTCTTTGAGCGGCCAAACTCCTGCGTCACTCCCTGCTTTGCCCCCCTGTTTTTTTTTTTTTTTTTTTGCTGAACATTACAGAGGATTTAATGATTTGCCTCAAGCTTGCCCCATACACATCCAGTATATGCTGAAGCTGCTGTGCATTCGCCACATGGCCCACCTCTGCTTTCATTAGTGTTAGAGAATCGTCAGCAAAAAGGTGTGAAATACTCGGTGATCCACTACAGATTTGTATCCCTTGGATCATCTCAGTGGCTTCAGCATGATGCTGTTAAGGAGATAGAGATAGAGTTGTATTAGGAGATAGAGTTTGGATTCTATTCCATAGATGCCTTATCTCTATATGACATATCTCTTGTACTCTCCTATATATATGGCCATTTGGATCTCATATCAATACACACACAATATTCATAACATGGTATCAGAGCTTAGGTTAAAACCCTAACATCATCAATCTTCCGCATCTGCTGCCCCCGGGAGGATTGATCTCTCCTGGGGGCGGCCACCTTGTTGGGCTGCTCGACGACGTCATCGCTCCTCGTCTCTAGCCGCCGCCTGTGCCGCCTCCGCGGCCGGCTCGGCCTCGGCATCGGCGTCCGCAGGCTATCCACGCTCCCCGATCCCGTGGCCGGCGCCGCGCAGCCGCAGCACCCGACCTCGAAGGACGCCTACTTCGCGGTGGTCCACCGCCTCTCCACCATCGTGCGGCACGACTTCTACCTGGAGCGCACCCTAAACGGCCTCCGTCTCCCGTGCACCCTGAATCATCAGCGCCTCCGGCCGATCCGGCCTCTCCGTCGGCCGGATCTGGTCTCCTCGCCGCCAACCACACCTCCGCCCGCCGCTCCCGTTAGTCTCACGCTTGGCGGCTCCATCCTCCGCCGTTAGACTCGACATGGGCCGGCGGCGCGGAGTGGACACAAGACGCGCCACCGCGCCCGGCCTTGCCGCACAGGGTTTCCGGCCTCGCCCGCCCGGTCTCTCGGCCACGCCCGCCCGCCGCCGCCGCGCCGAGCCCGGTCACCGCCGCCACCGAATGAGCGGGTTAGGGAAACCCTAACCTCACTGTGGCTTAAGCGGCCGCGCGAGCCTTCTGGGCCGTATGGGTCGACCGGTCGAAAAGAAGATGGGCCAGACGGGAAAGGGGGAAACGATTTTTGCAGAATAGTCCCTGAGAAATTCGGTTGAGTTCCATTAATTCTGTCAGTTCTGTGTTCTTTTGGAGTCAGTCTTTTGTTAATTTTATTTTGAGTCTTTTGTTGAGTCTATCTAAATCCGTAGTCTCTAATTTCTAGTTCGTCCAAGCCGTGCGAGTCCACAAATTTATTGTCAGTCATAGAAGTGTAGGAATTTTATTTTGCATGACAGCAGCCGCCGCTCTATTCTTTGACGAGCTTGTAACGCCGCCGCTTCTTACGCTGACAGCGCCCGTTGCGCTTCTTGTGCCTTCTTGTGCCGTCGTCGCCGCCTCGAGCTTCGATCTGCAGTCATGCATCTATCTATTCCTCTTCGACTTGATTTGACAGTTTATTCCAAGGCTGCACGCAACGACGACATCATCAAGGCTCGGATTTCGGATTTTTCTTGTTTTAATGTTAACTCCTTTTTCAAATGCAATGTTATTGCATACGCCTTGCATTTGAGGGGGTGTTAAGGAGATAGAGTTGTATTAGGAGATAGAGTTTGGATTCTATTCCATATATGCCTTATCTCTATATGACATATCTCTTGTACTCTCCTATATATATGGCCCTTTGGGTCTCATATTAATACACACACAATATTCATAACAGATGCAACAGAGAACAAAAAAACCTCAGCACAAGGGAGAAGTAGGGCGGAAGGGGGGGTCACCCTGTGGAAGTCCTCGCTCTGGCACTATTTCTCTTGTCAATTCTCCGTTTGCCTTGATTCCGGTATTTCACTGTGCGGACAAACTTCGTAACGAGTTGAATCCAAGGCTGGTGGAACCCTAACCGATCCATTGTCGCCTCCAAAAAAAGTCCCATTCCACACGGTCATACGCTCTGCTCATGTCAAGTTTCAAGGCCATAAAACCCTCCTTCCTCGTCTTTTATTTTTGCAAGAAATGTGTCATCTCATAAGCCAGTGGCGCATTGTCGGTAATAAGACATCATGCGACAAACGCGCTCTGGCTAGCTGACCTCGTTCATATTAGCTTTTAGTTTTGACTTATAAATAATAGTAATTTGTAGAGAAAAACACTCGCGTACGATTTTAACCGATATAAACAAAATCGTTGCAGTGTGTATTACAATCGACTAGTAAATTTCACTTTAAAAATGCACTCTGTTTGAAAAGTTATGTACTATAAAAAATTATTTACTATAGAAAAATAACTTTTAGAATCTAATATGAACTGGGATATTCGTAAGAAAAACCATCAGCTGATTGGCTAGAATCTTAAGAGATGACTTTGTCTAACACATTGCAAAGAATGATCGGGCGGAGATGCTTGACCCGTTCTGGATTCTTAACTTTTGGTATCAACTCAACAGTTGTTAATGATATGCCTTAAAGATAATCATAAAGATAACTATATCATTTTTATGTATATGATTTTTTAGAATAATATGTTATTTTGTTTCTTAAATAAATGTATTTCGTATTGATCAACATGTGATTTTTTTATGAAACTCTTTATTCATATTTTGATGTTATTATAAATTATCCCTCGTCTTATACCATTACGTGGGACAATTATAATTTATAGATTAACACATGTATTGATTGATGATCATATTTCACGAATCATTTATATGGGGATAACAAATTAATAATGGGGACACATGGTAGATAATATGGTGTTAGATTGGGCTACCATGAGACACTATATGAATAGTTATATTCTTAAGTATTGTCGGTTGATTTCATACATAGTGTATATATGATCCTTATACCTGATATTGTCATAGTTTTCTACATGTGTAATAATTCACTTAGGGGGTTGCTAGACATTACTTTGTAATTATGTGGTCATAAAAGTAGCTTGTGGATTTACTATAAAACATACGAAGAAATATGAGCGATCAAGATAGAATTTATGCCTCTTATATAATGAGGAGGTATCTCTGAATCCCTCGATACGATTGGATTAAAAAAGTGTATGGTCATGCTGAATATTGTTGAGGAGTCAATCACAACTAAGCAATCCATTAAAAGTTTGAGTGAAGGATCGAGATATAAGAGGATAGCACGCTTCTTGCCTTGAGTTCGATCTAGTATCATAAGCCAAATAGATCGATCGGTACATGAGCACTATATGGGTTTGTTCGATATGATCTTTATGTATATTTGAGGATCGTTATGTTCTGCTATGGACCGTTACCGATTTGTGGACTAGAAAGAAGATTTCGGGATACAACCAAATATATATGAACCTATAGGATCATACACTTAACGGGTTTGAATACATCAATTCGGATTTAATCCGTTGCTAATGGGTCAAATGGGCTTATCACCTTGTTAGGCTCCTAACATAGTGTTCTACCGAGAGGTTATATTAAGAGAGGCGTGGGCGAAAGACGTTCCTCCCTGGATGTGTGGATTTTGGTAAAAGCGCTGCTACGATTACGACATTGATCGGGACGATCGCGAGGAGGCGGTTGGCTTGTAGAGATCGACTACTTCCACTGGATCGACATGAGCTTTGTTGAACCGGGCTGTTTCAACTTTTCTTCCGCTGTACTGCGTGTCTAGTAGTAGCGTTATATAATATTTTACTCGTATGATTTGCTAATTGCCACGGTAGAATTTTTAATTTATGATGGTATAGCTTACCTCATATCTCAACAACAATAGTGTCATTCCACCCTTGAGGTATTTCTCCCGCATTAAGCACAACTAACACCTCCTGTTGCACTCGATCTAGGACCGTAAGCCCGCACCAGCTCAGCTCGAACTCCGGTAGTCGTAGGCTTGCCCACTACTCCAATCTGCGCTCGTGCACCCCTCAAATCCCCAGATTCAAGGCGACGCGACGCGACGCGAAACGCGACAAACTACTCGCCTCGCCCACCTCCGCACGGTTAAATCAAATCAAATCCCCCAGTCACCTCACCGTCTCCTCCCCGAGCTCTTCTCCCTCCCCTCCCGGTTCGCCTCGCCTCCTCCTCCCGAACCAAAACCCTAACCCTAGCCGGGATGGCGACGCAGCCGCCCTCCTTGGCCGCCGACCTCTACGAGACGGCCTCGCAGCCCGACCCCTGCGCCTCCGCCGCCGGGGACGCCTACACCTTCCTCGAGTTCAACACGCAGGGCGACGACTTCGACTACCCCGACTTCCCGGAGCTCTCCCAGCCCGCCCGGTCCGCGCCGCCGCCGCCGGCCCCGTCATACTCCTCCTCCTCGTCCTGGCCGCACCCGCCGCCGCCGCCCGAGCCATCCACGGACCCCAATCTCGCGCCGCAGGACCCGACCCCGCCGGCCTCGTCCTCCTCTCAGTCGCCGCGGTCGTCGGCGTCCAAGGCGCGGGCGTCGGCGGCGGCCGCGGACGGGCTCGCCGCGGGGGTCGCGGCGCTCAGCTTCGAGGAGCCCGCCGGCGCCGGCGTGGGGGAGGATGGGTACGACTACGCTAAAGGCGACTTCGTGGAGCACGCGTGCCGGTACTGCGGGATCCACAACCCCGCGTGCGTGGCGCGGTGCAACGTGCCGTCCTGCCGCAAGTGGTTCTGCAATTCGCGGGGGAATACCTCGGGCTCCCACATCGTTAACCACCTGGTGCGGCTTCTCCCCCTTATGATTTGTTTCTAATTTTAAGCCCAGCGGGCTGTGAATTCGGTAGAAAATTGCTGAGAAATCAATTAGATGACGAGTTTGTGTCACAAAGATACTCTTGTAGCTTGGTAGCGTTTTTTTGGTGTTGGATTAGTTGAAGGTCATACATTTTATGGGGCTGCGCAAGTTGTTGTACTGTGGGACAAAATTTAATTCAGGATTTTGGAATTGCCCGTCTTGATAGGATAGGTGGAAGTTACTAAGGTGGTGTTTTGTGACAATGTTGGATTAATGTGTTCTGTTTAGGGTAGTTAGATTCGATATTTTCTATAGTTTGTGGTTACTGAGAAGGTGGTATTTTGCGAAAATGTTGGATTGATGTGTTCTGTTTAGGGTAGTTAGATTCGATATTTTCTATAGTTTGTGGTGAATTCGTCAGTAGTTATTGCAATTTTGATAAACCTGTTGATTATGCTGAATGGCTTTAATTTTCAAGAAGGATTGTATGAAAGCTTTTTGATTGTGGAGGCGATGAAAACTGTCATAGATAATCAGTCTAGAGCTGAGTGGCCTTTTCATCCTGTTGGTATTTTAGTGTACAATAATCCAGCTTGAAATTCAATAGCATTTATGATCCTATTCTTGTGAAATGTCTTTCATGAAGACGACAAAATTGGTGGTTGTGTTTAGTTTGTTTCACTTTTGTCGTCGTCTGTGTTGACATTTTGTATTATTTATGATGATAGAAACGGAAAGCCACATCTTGTGATAACTTCCTATTTTGGGAGCTAGGTGTTCAGTTAATCAGTTCTATTAGCAAGGGTTCAAGATATCCTTAGTGTACAATTTGCTAGGAAATTATATGTATTTTGTGTGCAAAACCATCTCAAATTGCCTAGAATACACTTAAAACGTAGTTAACATTGTTAAAGGCCATCTTTTATTTTAAGACTCTGTCTAATAATTGGTGTCAGCACATGTTGCTCAAGCTGTGTTTAACAACTTATGTTGCAACACTCTATTGGTTACTGCTAAGTGATTCTGAGAATGACAGGGAAAAGTTACTTTCTTGTTGTCCTTGTAGCTGTACCATTGTTTCTTATTACCCCTTTGATCTTCTCTGGTACATAGAACACAGAAGATTGTGAGATACCAATTTGCATCTTTGCTTGGGTCATAAGGTTTGCAACCCTACAGTCCTTTGTTGCAGCATCTATCGCGCCAAGTACAACAAATAAGTAAAGGAGGATAACATGAAAAGCATGCTTTAATGAATTATGTCCTAATTAATATTATCTCTTTCTGCTAGCATGTTTGCGTGGATGATTATCATAATTTCAGCTTTGATTCAAGCAACATTGTGGATCTTCTGGAAGGAATTGCTTGGTAGTGTTCCAGAAATAGCTATGCTATTCTTAAGAATCAACCTTAGGCTTTATATACCAAATAAACATGTTGATGGTAGTCAAGATTCCTCAGTCATAAGAAGATATATTTTTTTTTGCGCAAGAACCTACCTGGTTTCATCTATTTATATTAAGCAAAATGCTTTTAATTCACTCTATCTCATATTTGTAACTAGATGTTTATATATCATTGTATATTTTTTACAGGTTAGAGCAAAGCATAAGGAGGTTTGCCTCCACAAGGATAGCCCTTTGGGAGAAACAATTCTTGAATGCTATAATTGTGGTTGTCGCAATGTATTCCTTCTTGGTTTTATCTCAGCAAAGGCAGAGAATGTTGTTGTTCTTCTGTGCAGAGAGCCCTGCCTGAGTGTTAATGCATTGAAGGATATGAATTGGGATCTCAGTCAGTGGTGTCCTCTTATTGATGACAGATGTTTCTTATCATGGCTTGTCAAGGTAAGTGTTTTTCTCCTTTTATTTTTTTGTTGGGTTGGTGTGTGTGCATGTGCATGTCTTCCTGTTATTTTCTTTTTCATAATTTAGCAATTTTACTTCCTTCCAGGTTCCCTCAGAACAGGAGCAGCTGAGAGCACGTCAAATTAGTGCCCAGCAAATTAACAAAGTGGAAGAGCTCTGGAAAACAAATCCTGATGCCTCTCTTGAAGATCTTGAAAAGCCTGGTGTAGATGAGGAACCCCAGCAAGTGGGTTTGAAGTATGAAGATGCTTACCAGGTTTTGAAATTTTATTATGTTTATCAGGGCATTTGTTCTTGACTTTACTTCAGATATCTTCTTGTATCTTAGTGCATTAGTAATACTTTCAACATTTCAAATCTTTTCTTTTTTGCTAGCATTGTAACTAGCATACATTTATTCTTTTTGCCAGTATCAAAATGTTTTTGCTCCGCTGATAAAGCTCGAGGCTGATTATGACAAGGTGCTCTGTTCTGACAATATTTTCTGAATGTGCTCATATTTCTTCACCATCCCCTCCACCCCACCCCACCCTATAGAATTGAATTATGTTTTTTCCCTCTTGTTATTCTACTGTAGATGATGAAAGAGTCACAGAGCAAGGACAGTGTAACTGTGCGGTGGGATATTGGACTGAACAAGAAGCGCATAGCCTATTTTGTCTTTCCAAAGGTTTGTTTAAGAACTGAAATAAATATGATTTGTGAATATAGAAGCCTCATTATCTTGTTATAGATTATTTTGCCTTTGCATCTTATAATTTCTATACTCTATATTTTTTTACTGCATTTACTACCTCACCAAACCATTTAATCTTTACCTAACATGGGAAATCAATTTTGTATTTTAGGAAGATAATGAATTGAGACTAGTCCCTGGAGATGAGCTTCGGCTGAGATATTCTGGTGATACTTCACACCCTGCATGGCAGTCTGTGGGGCATGTGGTATGTGTACTAGAAACATATTAATTGATAGCTGGATCATGGTAACCTCAATAAGATCACTTCCACGTCGGTGCTCATGCTAAGGACATTGTTCCTACAGATTAAACTCACTGCACAAGAGGAGGTGGCACTTGAGCTTCGTGCTAGTCAGGTATAAGGAGTTAGTTCTTTCTTGGTTCTTTTAAGCATCCCTCAGCTTTATGTTGTTTCCGCCTTAAACCTTGCTGGATTTCAGGGAGTACCTGTTGATTTGAACCATGGATTCAGTGTGGATTTTGTTTGGAAGAGTACTAGCTTTGATAGGATGCAAGGAGCAATGAAGAGTTTCGCTGTAGATGAGACAAGTGTCAGTGGGTGAGTTTGATGCATCTATACTACATATATTTTGGTGTTGTGGGCATGGGGGCATGTTATGTCTACTGTGAGTATGAATTGAAGGAGCTTCTTGCTTGAAAACAGCAATGTCAAATCCAACAAACACTTTCGATAAAACTTTTAGAATTTTAGTTACTCGAAGTTATTTCATGGTTATTACTTGATAGGGCCCTGATACATTAATTAACTCTAGGAAGAATGTTCTTAGCAATAAATTTGTATTTGGATTCTTTGTTGTATAATCACAACACCACGAGCAAATTCTTACTTTTTTTCATTCCCTCAACACAGATACATATACCATCACCTTTTGGGACATGAAGTCGAGCATCAAATAATACGTAATACACTACCGAGGCGCTTTGGTGCACCAGGACTTCCAGAGCTAAATGCTTCCCAGGTATCTTGATGTATTAATGTTTTGACACTGAGTTCTTGTTAGTTGAACACTATACGACTTCTCTCATTTTACTTTTATTAAGTGCTTTTAGCAACATACTTTCATGGCTTAGATTAGCGTGCTGCTCTCCTGTTATTCTAGGAAATTTTAGCGGGGTATTAATTACCTATTTTGAATTTAAGGCACAGGCAAACAGCTGTTATGATGTTATAATCTTACTGAAGTGGAAATATTTTAAAATAACAGTCGTTTTGTCATTGACATGATGTTCTCTTCTGGGCTGGTGGTGTGTGTGTTCAGGTCTTAGCAGTTAAAAGTGTTCTCCAGAAGCCAATTAGTTTGATTCAAGGTCCACCTGGCACTGGGAAAACCGTCACATCTGCTGCAATTGTGTATCACATGGCAAAACAAGGTCAAGGACAGGTATAAGAGTGCATGGTATTTGTCATGATGATATAATTCGGGATTTTTGTTTAACCTCTTGTCTGTGTTTTGCAATTTGAGGTCCTTGTATCTGCACCAAGTAATGTTGCAGTTGATCAGTTGGCAGAGAAGATAAGCTCAACTGGTCTCAAGGTAAATGATGAATTTACTGTTTATTTAATTATTTTAATCATCTACAGTTCCCAACTGGCCTTTTTTTCTGACTTGTCTATTATCCATGTATATGGCGTCTACTGAGTACTGGAACCATTATAGGCAGGTAGACGTTTCAAATTACTAGCTTGGCCTCAGTGGATGTTGATACTGTTTAGTTAGTTTTCATATGCTTCAGCTGATTGCAAGAGTAATTGAAAACATGACTTGCACAGTTGGATATAGTACTCAGTAGTCAGTACTCACATTGTGAACTGGTAAATTATGGTATTTCTATGTTTTGGGCACATTTTGTATGATGCTTCAATTAATTACTCGTGAATGATTATGTTGTTATTATAATAAACAACAAAAGACCCCATCCCCTACCCATCCACCCACCCAACTTTTTTGAATTATCTCCAGCTTCTGTTGGTTCACAGTTGCCCCTTGTTATCTGATAATGTATTATTTATGATTCGTAATTTCATTAAGTGACTGGTTGCCTACTACAGGTTGTTAGGCTGTGTGCGAAATCTAGAGAAGCTGTTTCATCCCCTGTTGAGCATTTGACACTTCATTATCAGGTACATTCTTGATTCCTATCTAGTTGCTTGCACACAAAATAGTCTCCTGGTGGATGTTACTGATGTGTTTGTGCAATCATGCAGGTTCAGCATCTTGATACATCTGAAAAGAGTGAATTGCATAAGCTACAGCAACTGAAAGATGAACAAGGTCTATTATCCGCTGTTAACTATTGTGATGCCATAGTTGAACATTTTTTTAAGACATGCGATATGCCTGCATTTTGCTGAATGAGAGCTGTTATGCTTACTTTCTCTTTTCACAGGTGAATTGTCGAGCAGTGATGAGAAAAAATACAAAGCACTAAAACGAGCCACTGAAAGAGAGATATTACAAAGCGCTGATGTGATTTGCTGCACTTGTGTTGGTGCTGGAGATCCTCGTTTGGCAAACTTCCGTTTTCGTCAAGTAATGATTTACCTACTTTCTGCAGTCTGCAGATTAATATTGATGTCTTTCTGTACTATATCCTGAGGCGATGGCAAAATTTATTGTTAGGTTCTTATTGATGAGTCTACACAGGCAACAGAGCCTGAATGTCTTATTCCATTGGTGCTAGGTGTCAAGCAGGTAACAAGTAATTACTGAGTTGATTTAGGATAATTCGATTATTTTTATTTATACTTTTACAATTTATTTAGGTTGTTCTTGTTGGCGATCATTGCCAACTGGGTCCAGTCATCATGTGCAAAAGGCAGCTCGTGCAGGATTAGCACAATCTCTCTTGAACGCCTTGTTATCCTTGGAGTCAAGCCATTCAGGCTACAGGTATTGGTTGCTGCTGGTGTTTTGTTTCTCAGTAGTATTACCATGTTGTTACTATGCTTTCCATGCTTCATTCGGCATCATTGTTGTCAAAACTCTAAAAGCTTGAATTTCTCTTAAATAATAATATTATAATTATGTTGGTGTTTATCAAGATATGCTTTTATAAGGATATTTACTCTTGTAATTTGGTCCTTAGATAAATATTTGTTTCTGTTGATTAATTTTTTATATAGAGCACATCCATGTATTTGGAAGTAGTGTAGAAGGCACCTAAGGTATTATCTTGTACATTTTGTTTTCTAAAAAATCTTTATGTTTTTTATGCAAAAGAAAATGGCAGTTACTTTTTGTAAAAGAACATTTGAATGACATGTTGTTATTGTGTACTTTACTCCGATGTCCTGAAAGTTTATATAAACTGTTCTTTTCACTCTGTTAGTTTGAATAATCGAATTTAGTGGAAATGAGTTTAAGGATCAACATAAAGTTTATATCTGATTTTTTGTAGGATGCGCAATTTCCACCAAGTTATATCCAAGTTTTAAACCATGATATTGCAGCGATTAAGTGTTAACATTCTTTTAGAAGAAAGCTAATAATTATATCTTAATCATCCCTGATTTACAGGTTCAATATAGAATGCACCCTTGTCTTTCAGAATTTCCGTCCAACTGCTTCTATGAAGGCACACTACAAAATGGAGTAACTGTAAACGAGAGACAATTATCTGGAATTGATTTTCCTTGGCCTGTTCCGAATCGGCCTATGTTCTTCTATGTGCAGGTACCTTCTTGGATAATAACCAAGCTGCCATTTTTCATACATGCAAAAGCCCTTCTGCTTATTTAGACTGATTCATACTGATTTTCTGTAGATGGGACAAGAAGAGATCAGTGCTAGCGGGACATCTTACCTCAATAGAACTGAAGCTGCAAATGTAGAAAAAATTGTGACTACATTTTTAAGAAGTGGTGTTGTACCAAGCCAGGTATGTACTAATGATTACCTTTCATCTCAAATTTTGCACCAGCCCCTTTATTTAAAAAAATCACTAATTCTGTGGAAATTGGATGTGTATTCATATATTGTCTAATGTGCAGATTGGAGTTATCACACCTTATGAAGGACAAAGGGCATATATTGTAAATTATATGTCAAGGAATGGTTCTCTTCGCCAACAACTGTACAAGGAAATTGAGGTTAACCATAAAATATGTATATTATAATGTTAGGCCCCTCATGTTGGAAATTGTGTTGCTATATTATTTGTACTTATTTCAGGTAGCAAGTGTCGACTCCTTTCAGGGAAGAGAGAAAGATTATATTATTCTGTCTTGTGTTAGAAGCAATGAGCACCAGGTATGGTTCTTTGTTGTTTTATTTGATTTGCCCAATAATTTTCTTGAGAATATTTGACTTGCACTATGGTAATTTATGCAGTGCGCATTATAGATGTAATGCAAGCTAAAGAGTTTGCCACTTCCTTTAAAATTATTTTGTTCCATGTGTCGATACCACATGCTTTCAAATGCTTAATAGTTTAATTATTGTCTGGTCAAGTGGTCACAGCCAAGTTGTCAATAGCAATTTGCATTCCATTTAGTAAAATTTCTACTTATGTTTTGGAAACTCATAGAAGTTTACACTTGAGGCTGCCAAGACTTTAGTATATTCTTGTATGAAGCATCTATGCATTTATTTTTGTTGCGCCGAATGCGTTTGATATATATTCTGCAATAACTGAACAGTGACATTTGTATGTGTTCTGTTCATGCTTGGTGAGCAAACTGTTGTGTGCCAGGTCGTGTAAATTGATGTGACATACCAATTTCTTTGCTCTTTCAGGGTATTGGGTTTCTTAATGATCCACGCAGGTTAAATGTTGCATTAACCCGTGCTCGGTATGGTATAGTCATTCTTGGCAATCCTAAAGTTCTAAGCAAACAACCACTTTGGAATAGCTTGTTGACACATTACAAGGTACACCTATCCCTCAATACATAATGAATGATGTTTATTTTACAAGTTTGGTTGCAAATGATTAGTATTTTAGTTCTTGTTGCTGTTTCTTCTGTGGTGAGAATAACACATAGCGTAAGTCCTTTGTAGTTGGTTTGGGCTCTTTTTTTGGGCCTATATCCAAATTGTTAGAATTGTATTGCGTAGCCTAGTGTCTTTTATGATAGTAGTTGTGCTGGAATATGTATATCAGAGGGAATGTATAATCTGGACATTATAATCGCTGTGCGTTTAGGAGCATTTATATTATAATTGCTGTGTGTTTAGGAGCATGAGTGCTTGGTAGAAGGACCTTTGAACAACTTAAAGCAGAGTATGGTGCAATTTCAAAAGCCGAAAAAGGTGAGTTGCCTTCTTCGGTTCTTCCAGATAACTATTGGAAAGCATTCTGGTTCTTTTCGTTTTACCAACTTGTCGATGTTATTTTGGTGAGCAGATCTACAATGATCGAAGACTGTTCCTGGGTGGTAGTCAAGGTGTTATGCATGGAGCTAGCTCTGCCGCTGTGGGCTCAAGCCCTGTGGCAGATAAGAGAAGTGGTAGGGGAAAAGGTATATACAGTTACATTTTTATGATGTATATTTTCCATTTTTTATTAACTTGTCTAATATTACCTTTTCCTCTCTAATACACCCTCTCTTTTTTTTCCCACAAACCCAGGACATTCCTTTGTTCCATTTGGTCATAAACCTGGTGTGCATCCATCAGGCTATCCTTTACCTCGTATGCCCTTCCCTCCATTTCCTGGGGCTCCACATTCTCAACCGTATGCGATTCCAACCCGTGGATCATTGCATGGTCCCATTGGAGCAGTTCCGCCGGTGCCTCAACCTGGGAATAGAAACTTCGGGGCCCCTCGTGCAAATACTGGAGGTCCTATTGGTGGCCACCTTGCTGCTCATCAACAGAACTCTCAGCAAGCTATGGGTGGCATGGGGTCAACTTTTAACTTTCCTGGCCTGGAGAATCCGAGCAGTCAGCCTTCTGGTGGAGGTCCAATGTCCCAAACTGGATTAATGACACAGGTTTGCTTGTTTCTATCTTATTTCTAATACACAAAATAACAATAGTTCTACAGTAACATTTGCCTTTCCAAATTAGATGCCTGTCCATGGTCTCAGTCAAACATTCCGCGATGGGTTTTCCATTGGTGGGATGTCTCAGGTACTAGCGATGAATGATGCATGACATTACTATCTTATTGTTCTCTCCTTGACAGAATATGTTTTCTTGGTTCCTAGGACTTCTTCGGAGATGATTTCAAGAGCCAAGGATCTCACATGGCATACAACATTGTGGATTTTTCTACTCAGGTTTGTATCCCATATTTAATACAACTGTTTCTGGATTCATATGTTTCCACCATGGCTCTGTAATTTGCATAAACCAATTCAACATTAGATTATGCAAAAATGCTGTGAAGTTTTAGTTCACTGTTACTCTCGAGTGTCTTCTAATAAAAGCGCTAACTGCCATATACAGGCTTCTCAAGGAGGTTATGGTGTTGAATATACTCAAGGACCCCAATCTGGATATCCTGGGAATTATTTGAACCAAAATGCACATCCAGGTTACTCCCATATGGGTGCAACAAATGACATTGTATCTCAGGTCTGTCCTTTGTAGTTCATAACCATTACGTCTAGTGATTTATCTGTTGATGCCTTTCCTTGTGCATGTTTTTGCTCGCTTGACTAAGCCTGTTAGAATGATCCAGGATCCAATGGTCCATGGTTCACATGGAATGTTTACACAAGCGGGATACAATGATCCATCACAAGATGAGTCGTCTCAGATGCATTATGGAATGGCTGCTCCTGGCCCTCTTCAATCACAGGTGGTTTATCTATTTCCTCGTGTTCAATGTTTCCTTTCTCTGGCTGAAAAATTGTCGCAGCCGTAACTAACATAATGTTTTGCAGAGCATGATGAACCCCCTCTACTCTCAATCATATGCTCCCTATAACACCCAGCCCCAGTCCCTTCAACCTCCTCCGCAGTGATCAGGAAAGCTTGTGTGATATAATGGCTGAAGCCGCATTAAATTTTGTAAGTTTGATGGATTGCATCCGTGGCTCACAGCAGCTTGGTTGTGCCTTTCTGCACTACTATGCAGAAGTGATGGTGCATAGGCATCGGTTACAAGCAATGAGCACAAGCATATTTTGGCACACTACATATCGGATATTTATTGGGACAGGCTTGTACAAGATGGCTATGGCTATCGACCAACAACCAGTGCTAAGGAGCACAAGGATTGCGACATATCATTGTGGTAGTTCACAACGGGGCTTGACAACAAGAGGTGGCAACTTGTGCATTGAGAGAATGGTTAACGACGCTACCCACATCCCTTCACCTGTATAGAAGGCAAACGGGGCTTGTAGTGGTATGATGTGATACTCCAGGATGTGCTGCCATCCAAGTGAAAGGTGCAGCAGCTATCGCCTGCCTCCATGGTATCACAAAGACGCCTGTAGATTGGCTTTGTATAGAGGTGCTATAGGTGGGGTGGCCAACCCGCTCGGATCTCTGGCACATGGCCAAGATACTTGTTTTGAACATTATGTATGATTTCTACCTGGTTTTGATATTTATATCACAGAACTGATGTAGGTGATGTCGCCTTAAAGGACGAACGCAAGGGCGTGTGGTGATTGTTGGAAATCGAGAGTTCATTGCATCTGTTAGTCATTGTGTAATTCTGGATGGTTCTGCGATCCAATTCAGTTCTAGCCCATGACTAAACCGGTTGTGTTGTGTCGGAACCTCGGATTTCTGAATCCGAACTCTTTTTGTATTACTGTACTAATTTCAGATCAAAACTAATACATACAGTTAAACAGTGATAATTATATAACCAAAAACGTTTTATTATAATAATAGAGAGTACAGATATTATGGCTTCTTTATTACAACTGAGGTTTCAACATCCCTCAAACTCACAAAACACAACAGAAGCAAAAAGAAATTCTGACGAAGATCCATCAATACGTCGTAGGCAATTGACTGGAAAAGCGCAGCCTAGTACTCCGAAAAGCCTTCATCGTATCCATATGTGAAGTCGTCGTAATCTCCTTCTTGAACTTCATAATCCTCTGAGATTTATTTTGAGTGTAGCATGCGAGTACATAAAGTACTCCGCAAGTCTTGAGAAAATGCAGTAACAAAGGAAGGATAATATGCTTCTTTTGTACAAAGCAATATTTTATTTCAAATACCATTAAATAATTTCAAAGGCATTAATTTAATAAAGTAATTGCTTTAACAGAAACTATCAAAGATTTTCTAGTGAAGGTTCTATCCACCAATACTAGTTGACCGGCTCTAACCACCAAGATTCAAGACCACAAGTTCTATCCACCGCACTGGCTCCATCAGCCAGGACACACTTTCGAGAGTTCCATCCACTCTCGAGTTTCCAAAACTTTTATTTTAAAACTAAAACCAAAGATCTATCATGTGAAAGCGCACCTTACACGCCCTTGACCGTGGGCACGACTATTCGAATAGTTTTTTCACTCTGCAGAGGTTGTACAGCTTTACCCACAAGAGGTAAGTCATCTTAATAGCCAACATGCTCCATTAGGTATGAGACCTAGATAATTTATCACAAAGCCTTTACCTTACTCCGATCTAGCTAGACACTGCTGAAGGGTTAAATTCATCATAGTCAGAAACCCCCTCTTGCATTGTATGAGTACAGTAAATCTCTATGCCTCACTGTGAGTAAACAAATACACCATGTCACCCACTTACCACTGGTGATATCTGAACTAAATCTTTGCAGGTTAACCAGCTAGGTCGTACATATATAGACTTGTGGTTGTATAGTAGTGCTCAGTTTCGACAATCACAATCATCGGTCCTTAATTGACTAGGACGGAACATTCACAATACAAGTTCTCATGCTAAATCCGTACCAATCCAATCTTACCATCCGCCCAAGTACAAATTTTCACCATTTTATTTTAGTTTAAAAACAACAGCAATACTTATTGCCACTAAATTATTTGAATAAAAAGATTAAATCATACATATCAATTTTTCACCCTAAGGGTTATACTGACAGACTAGCTTGTCTAAGCAATTACTACCGTTCTAAAATTAACAAATCTCATAATAATCTCAATACTAAGACGAGAGAATACTAGGGTGACATAGGTATATGGTTGTTAATGTCAAAAGATGGCACAACAATTATCGGTTTAACTATTATCCTTAAAACAGAAATTATCATTTTATGTAACATAGTAATGCATTTAAATTTAAAATAATAAAATAATTTTGGTAAACATAGGTACATTTTGAAAGCCACTTGATTCCGAAATTTCAACGATTTGGCAAATTTTTTGAATTTGGACAATTTTTCATAAACTGTATCTCAATTTTCACAACATAAATGAGAGAAGAGATTGAGGGAAGAGTTGTGGCTAGATAAGGGAGTTGTAACTTTATATTGTAATTGCTGATAGTTTTTTTTTTGAGATATTTAATTAAAAAAATATTGTTATATCTCTATAGATAATACAAAGGAATAAGGAAAAAAACCAAAAAAAAATCAAAAGGCTAAAAACTCGAAATTAAAAAGTTAATACATTTCAAATAAAAATTAAAAGCCAAAAATCAAAGCCACTTAAAACGGCCGGTCAACCATTTGTGCTTATAGAGGGTATGTACAAAAGCTACGCAAGGACTAAAAAAGTGGTATACAGAAGTTGTTGGTCCTCCGTTTCTCTAAACCATCCTTCCATCTCCAACGTCAAAACTTGTGGACCCCTGTATGCTCCCGGTCTATCATGGACGAGACGTGTGCTCAATACAAGTCTGGGGATTCATCGATCATCGGTTCGCTATGGGCCCTATCCTCCGACTGGCCTACGAGTCCACCGTGGACACACGCGCGAAAGACAAAAGGAAACGTGCATGGGCGTGTCTGACAAAAACTGCCTCTGAACCGTCCCATTAACCGTACCAGAAGGGATGAGTCGTTGCCAGCAACGACTTGCTCGTATACTGCCTCTACGGTCTACAGACGCCTCTTCGATATGAACAACTACTACCCTTCAATGCTATTTAAAGATCCGTCCAACAACAAATCAAAACAACCATGCTCATTGTTCTGTCGGATCGTGAGCACCCCTTATTATAAAATCTCATCAATAAATATACCTTCTCTATGCGTAGTCTCGATCTCTATACATTCCTCTGGTTACTTTGGTGCCGTTCGATTAAACTGAAATAAGCTAATTTATAATTAAAATTATACTATAGCTGAATAAAATTACACTGTAATTAATGATGACTTATTTGATGTAACTAAATTTAAATTCTTTTTAAAATAAAAAAATAGATTAGCCTATCATAAATAATACAAAGACTAACCAACAGATCTGAGCTTCCGTGGCCACCAGCCTGCAACAAAGAATTGTATAAAAGGAAAAGAAGGAAGCTAACCTACAGATGTACCAGGGGATGGGTCCCCCTCCCGCTCGACCCCGTTAATCTATATATGTCGTTTTTCAGAACCAGGATCACAGATTATAGGGTATGTTCTTTTCAGCTTCTAAAAATTGCTTTTCGGCTTTTCGACAGTAACTAATTTTTAAACAGAGTATCTTTTTAAGATATGGTCTACTAGTTAATTGTAGTACATACTGTACCGACTTCATTTATATCGGCAAAAATCGCACGTGAGTTTCTGTTACTCCGTAATATCTCGCATAAACAGCCCAAAAATCACAAGCCGCAGCCAAAATCTATAAACTTCAGCCAAAAAGAACACGTCCATAGCTTGCACAAAGACCAGAGAATCACTCACACGATTGTTTACTCACGCGAGGAGTGGATAGATGGAAGACAGAACACACAACAGAGCACTCATGAGAGACTGACTGAACTCACTGCTATTGTTTTTCTGAACTTTGCCGGACGGGGCAAATTACAAAAGATGATACTAACTGAACTTAACAGACTCACGTTCGGAATCATGCAGCGCGCGGGATCTGCGGCTTTTTGTACACTAGCGTGAACGAAGAGACGCTGGTACAAGATCGTTCATTACTGGCAAAACCAAGTACAGCCCGACCTTACCTCCATGCTACATGTATGACATTTCAAGCACCACGTCATACCTACCGAAATACTATATTTGCAAGCGCATCTTTAAATCCCTCCGGTAAAAAAACGTTTTTAACTTCTCAAAATCAACAAGATACTCCCTCGACCACTAAAATCCCTTACCGTATATTTCACCAAAATTGTAAAAGTGCAATATTATAAAAAATATATTTTCACCACAAATTCAATCATAGCATTTTTATATACCCAAGCCATATGTCTAAAACAATATCTTTGTCCAAAAAAATTTAATAGTGTTTGCACGTATTCTAGTATCAGTCTTGTGTGACCGGATGGAGTACTCCCACAAGATGAATTAAGCCATACCTGGCAGGCTGGCACGCTTGGGACAGCACAACACTACATTTTCAAGGCACAAACAACAGCGGCTAGTTTTGGATTAAGAGGTCCAGATTTACTAATTAGTACAGAACAGTTGGAATTAGGGTACAACATTGATTGATGTCCTCATAGCTACACTCCAAATGTTGAATAGACCAGCCAAGGCGCAGCACGCATCGTTGGGGCGGTGTCTGCTGGCAATTGCACTCTTACAGTAGTCTTCCGGGACCTCTAGACCTGCAAAACTCCCGTCTCTTCCCGTGTCACGGCTTGTGGAGCTTGAAGCCGAATACGCGAGGGTCGTAGCGCTGCGATGGCTTCTGAGGCTTGAGGTGCTCGTATGTCATCAGGAACAGATGGGGGAATGTTGTCCCAAAGTACGCCCCGTCAATGTCTGGACATTGTCAAGAAAACGGCAGGATATAACGACAAAATGGCAATTTTCTGTAACTATGGTATCACACTAACACAGAAGAGCGGCCTTCATCTACTAAGCAATATTTACATCTCGGCGTTGAAAATACCAAGTGAGGGCAAATGTAAACATGTAGATAACTAAATGGTTATATGCTTAGTGTTACTGGTCAAAGATGTTTCCATGGCTATCAATATATGTGCTGTGACTATTAGAACTTGTGAGAAATATTTGCAGCCCACTACAAGTGTCAGCTTAGTATCGATGCAACATTATTAGAACCGATATCTCAGGCAATGGATGAAATTTATAAGGCACTCTCCTTTGTTTTTCGAGGACAAAACACACTCAATAAGACAGTATAATAAGAGAGTGAGTCAGGATACTGCCTTGGTACTTGGACCGTGGATAGTAGATGTCTTCACACTTGGGGCAGTATATCTTCACAGTACTAGATCGGTGGATATCTGATTGGCCGACTGGTAGACATGGTTGGCCACAGCAATAAACTCGTGGGCATCGTCCAAAGTCATAGTTCTTATACTTCTCCAGCTGTCAAAAACAGTCAATAAGAGCTATCATAAATCAAACTTCACCAAAGTAAGCGTGAACAAGGAAAGGTTTAGCAGAACAGGTACCATAGCAGCCAACCCTTTACTGGTCAAAATGTATCGTGCATGAATCAGCCCATACAACATCTCTGCAGCTGATTCCACTAGCTCATTTTGTTCTTCAGTGAACATATCACCTACATATTCACATAAGCAAAAGCATGGGTAAACAATGAAAAAGTGGAAGTGCAAAATACCATATCCAAGACAAAAGTGAGAGATACTGCATAAAGACACTGACCAAAGCCATGCTAAATCACTGATGTTATTTAAAACTGCAGATATAGATTTCTCTACATGATTAGAGTTTCTATGACACCATTGACTGCCACGGAAAACCTAGTTAAAGTTTACAGTAAAGAACAAAAGTCGAAGGCATTGAGAAAAAATATTCTTTTATTCAATACCAAAATCGCACCCACAAATAGAACCCTAATCAACCTGTTGGCCATATCACTCTTAACAAAGGCTCTGTGCACCAAAATTAGTGACACAAAGAATAAAAGAAACACAAATGTTCCATATCATAGGAATTAAACTTGTCACATATAATCAAAGCTAATAGCCTAATGGTAAGAGGCATTATACATGAGCAATATGGTAACATGCAAAGCATGTACCCCATACATTAGTTTACGAGAAGCAGTGCAGATTGCAAGGTGCTAGAGAGATGGTCATCCATGGTGCACAAGCAAACACCAACCATGCAGCAACTAACAGTAAACAAAAGATTAAAAGACCTGCACCAGCTATCATTGCAACACAGACAGAAGCCGTTCATGAAGATCAATTCAAGTAGGAAAAAAATGACACATGTGATCTTCAAACAAGGCTTTCTTGCAAAAGTACTTAATTGTTAGTTGCGGTGGTATTCTGCAACATCTAATGTTGTTATAAATATAATGGATGAAACTACACACTTGTTCGTTGGTCATTTTGTTTCCAAGATCTAACTCGAACTTTGTTTGGAAAAGAGAATGCAGTGCACCAATACAAGATACTAGTTTCAAACAATACAGTTTTACCCTATCCAACCACTGGTTCAGATCAAGTGCAGAAATACATCAAACATTTCTTGGTCAAATACATCGACCATGAGGTTTTATTTGCATGAGTAAATATGAAGAACATTTACCATGAGAAGACTCGATATCTAAAATGTGATCAAGAGCATAATCATAATATGGAACTTGACTGCTAAGCCCACAAAGGTTGAAGTCATCTTGTATGTAATCATCATCAACTTCACAGAAGAACTCATTCCCTCTTAAACTGCAATACCATGAAATCCATGAGGTGTCTTCTCCATCAGAACCGCTAACATCTGATGCTTCACTGTCAGATTCAGACTCCCCTGCAATGTCAAGCATGGAAGTGTCAATGGCTCAATGCACAAGTGTTTATGAATTATGATGCAAATAGAACATGCGTGTAAACACAAGATACCTAGGAGAAACTCAAATAAAGTATAGCTAGCAATAATCTTTATCTAACTGACACTAGAAACAGCTACAGCAAGCAGAACCTGGAACAATTGAAAAGGTCTGCATTATAAAGCAATTAATGACAGGTAGATATGTTATATTATCATACAAAGGCATGTACATAGAAGAACTCCAAAAGAACATGCAAATATCAAGCTAACAATTCCGCACATATTCTCTTAACTTCTAGCATTCTCATTCTAAGCAAACAATACACTAATCCAAGAATGCCTGTATTGAATCAAACTTAAGATATAATATTGAGCGACCCACTTTAAGAGCACAGCAGTAGGAATAAAACATGTTTAATTCTCCCAAATATTTCTACATATTAAATTTCTGATAAGTAGTTATATTTCAGCTCTGCACCACGATAGCATGGAAGCATTAAAACCAATGTATTCCTCCACCCAAATCCACGCATTCATGCAAAAAGCTAAGGAACTGAGCCAAACATTAAAAAAACACTAATGAAGCCTAAAAACAAGGTTTTCCTGATCCTATGGGCCATTTGGTGGCAGCACACCTCACTGTGGGCATATAACTCAAGAGTTTAACAGATTTTTGCTTCAACAATACATGTCTCAAATTTGAGGATTATTTTTTTGTTCACCTCAGAAGTGATTTAAGTTAGGTGGGTTATTGCATTTGCAGATAACATCAAAACAATAGAAGATGTGTTAGGCAATGCTGATAATCTAACATAGCACAAAAGTGACATATTGAGCGCCTGATAGGAGGACACATTTAAGGTATGGTGAAGCAAGGTAGGTTTACATACTGAAACTCAAGGACATCAACCAAACATTGCATGTGATTTTGCAAAACATGAACCAGTCTGCTGCTTTCAAACATATGCTTTACCAAACAGACTAACAGACAGTAGTTGAAATCCAACAAGCAAACACTTCCTCAACAAACTCATACCCCAGCATCTGCAAACATCCAAGCAACAACAAAACACAACCCCCGAACACTTTCGAGATATCTTAACCAAACCGACAACTCTACATACTTATACAACAGGAAATCAACTTTCTCAACCTGCAGACACATCAGAACACAGTAAACAGAGCATCTCCACAGCTTATCCTACCATTCACAAACCCACAGCAAATCTCTACCACCTTCACAATCGAAACCCACGTACGTACCAATAATCCATTGTAAATAACAGCACATCAACACATCCGAAAACCGACATTTGCCAAACCAACCCCTCTCACTTAGCTCCCACTAGCATTCCCTGCATGCCAACGTCAAAAATTAAACAAAAAAATCTGAACCACAGCCACTCAAACCTGCATACCAATAGCCCAATCGGAGAGAGCAACATCGAACACATCTGAAACCCAACCGCAAACCAATTTCCTCCTACCGCGCCACACAGCCCCAGCAACGAAGCTCCGCGCCCACGTCAGTGCAGCTCACCACCAAGCCACGGATTTCGGCAGGCCACGGCTCACGACACGACATGTCACGGGGGTGGGGGGGAGATCGCGTCGCGTGACGTCACCTTCGGAGCAGCGGCCCTTGGGGATGGAGGACGCGGAGGACGGCACGACGAGGCGGTGGTGGTCACGGCCACCCGCCGACCCCCTTGACGTCGAGGGCGACGCGGCCGCCGCCGCCGCGGCGACCGCCTTCTCGAGGTGCTTGTCGAGCGCGTCGCTGATGCGCTTCCGGTCTAGCCTGGCCCCCCCTCCCCCTCCCTGCTTATACATCTCCCACGACAGCTCCCCCACGATGCTCCTTCAACTGCGTCGGCGTCGGCCGGCCTCTCACACGGGAAGCGCCATTGGAGAGGGCTAGGGTTAGGGCTCGCGCGGGGAGGCGAGGGGAGCCAGGGGAGGAGAGGAGCACGAGGGGGAGGCGCTGCGAGTTTTGAGGGGAAGGAGGGGTGGGAGTGGAAAAGTGGAGGGGCGCAAAGAGAAATAGAGAATCAGCAAATGCTATCGGAATGTCGTACTCATAGATATTTCCGCTATTTCTTCAGATTTACTGTCAAATATCTATTTTTATAAATCTAATCACGCTAGATAACACGTATCGCCGCCCTCGCTGCTGCCGAGCCTCAACTGCTGCAGCGATTAGTTTCTTGATTTAGTGCTAATTAAATATGAATAATACTAATTAAATTTGATTAGTACTAATTAAGTATACACGGTAGTTAACATGCGGATGGCGGACGACCTGCTGAGCTCTAGAACGGTACATATAAGGAGAGACCTATATTTATAAAAATAAATGTTTGATCGCTAAATTTAAAAAATATCTATAGTACTATTTGTGTGCACAGTTGCACATTTCGTTTGGCGTTGGTGCGATTTGGGTGTTGCAATCCGGCATTGATTGGTTTAGTTAGAAGATTAATTAATCAGGTAGGACAGCTTTCATTAATTGATAATTAATCAATCTGGTTTAGCTGAGTGATCAAATCGGTCAAACAAACATCAAGACGAAATCATTTGAGGGAAATGATTGTTTTAATTTTGTAAACTGGACTGTTTTTGTTGTACGGATGGAGAAATATTACTTATGTTGTTCTTTTTTATTCGACTTTTTTTACGGTTTTCAAGATATGACTTTAACTGTTACTTTTTATAACTTTACACTAAGATATAATAATAAAATTATAATATTATAAAGTATTTTAAAGATAATTCTAATGATATTGTTGTGGGGTGGGCCAACCCTCTGTGACTGGACCTTGCAAATTGGTCTAATATGTAGTAAATCCAATAGTATATAGGAATATACCAATGTACCATCATCCTTTGTAAATACTAATGGCAGGGTGATGATTTTCTATCCTACCCCGCTCATGTATATAAACCCCCAGGAGGGGCAGGAGGAGGACATCCTCTCATTCTCGCTCACCAACTCTCCTCTTCCTCTTCTATGAGTCCCCCTCTTTACTGTTTGGCCCGTAGCCACGACAGATGGCACCGTCCGCGGGGACGACTAGAAGCTATGATGGAAAAGATTTCTCTAACATTCAACAGATGGGGAGACTGTGTGGATCTTTTCTGCCCTAGGAGCATACTGCTTCATTCATGGTGTCTGTGCCATCTGGCGGACTAGCGACAGATAAGTAGCTCGCTTGCTAAAAATTTAACCATCTTGACTATGGAGGTGTATGGGCTTTACCTGTATACTTCGCCATGTTTTGTGGATGATGTATTGAATAGATCTACTTGTATGTGCTTTGCCTGTGTACTTCGCTATGTTTTGTAGATGGTGTATTGAACGGATCTAGTCGAATCACCTATTCTTATATTGTTGTTATTTCCGCTCTGTCGGGGGGTGTTCATGCAGGGAAGTGATGTCTTGGATGACTTGGTGGCGTCACCCTTCTGGCGAGGGTGGTACGCGCGTCTTCAGCTTGTCTACGTCGGGCTCCGCACGAGGTACGCCTCGTCAAGCACGCACCTCGCCAAGCACGTGCTTCGCCAAGCACGCCTTCGTGCCGCATCGGCTCGTCTCCGCACAACCATTGACTCCGCGCCGCACTGGCTCGTCCCCGTGCGACCAGAAGCTTCGTGCCGTCCCCGAGTCTCCGCTCGTTGTCGCAACGAGCGGCGTGGCAGCAACAAGCCCTCCATCCATCCAACATACACCACTCGAAGTAGACCTCGTCTTCTTCAAGCTCGATTTCCCTCAGTGTCACAATCCTTCTCTCCCGTCTCAATTCTGCAATCCTTCTCTCATCCCAACATCGTGATCATTCTCTCCTGAACTTTCTTTTCATGAGATCTTTTGAGACTCCAAAGTTCTTCTAAAACTTCTTTCATTTTTGGGCGCTCTTCTAATTCAAACTTTAAACAATCAAGTGCAGTATTTGCAATTCCCTGGATCAACTCCGTATTCTCATTGGTTGCAATTTCATTGTCGAATAGTTCATGTCTATTATCTCTACTAGCGTAAGCAAAAATTCCAGCAAGACATACTTTATTGTCATCAATTCCTTTCTTTCTGGAGATGAGTTGCAAAAGAACAACCTCAAAACTATAAAGGAGGTTAGCAAGCACTGCTCACAGGTGTAACATGAGTCTTTTGTCAGTTACGAAGAGTAAAATACAATTTTGGTACTAGGATGTGCAAGAGCCAAAGTTTAGTGTAGCTGGCACTTAGCTATACATTAGTTATACCAAGAATAAACAAATATTATTTTGCTTGAGTTGGTTAGAGCTAATGCCGATAGGGCCTGTTTATATTGGCTTTTGCTGACGACTTTTAGTTGTGGCTAATGAATAGTATTGTCTGATAGAAGTGGTTGATGAATAGTAGTGACTGATAAGTAATAATGTGTTGTGTAAGAAAGATAGTGTAACGAAAGACACTACAACATTCGGACTGACATACGACTTATGAAATTATGATATAATAAAATACAAAGTACGTTACAATATGTGAAAAATGAATAATAATGACTGATAAATAGTAGTGGCTGATATAAATGACTTATAGAAGCTGCGACGTTTGTATTGACCTTAACTTATGAAAGCAGAAGCGGCTTATAGAAGCCAATATGAACAGGCCTTAACCCAATAAGCTAACGATGTTTTCCGTCCAAAACGGCTTTAGATTTCTAGAAGCTAGAAACCATTTTGAATGTGTGGAATTTTTAACGTGATTATTTTTCTTTTTTCCTATGCATTGTCCGTGAATATATAACATTTTTTTTCATTTTCATTTAATTGAATATCTCAGCTAAAAGTCACCAGCTGCTATAATACCTATTTTAGCCACAACAATCGCAACCAAAAGCCATAATCCAAAGCCATTTTAGGGGGTGTTCGTATTGGCTGTACGTAGCAGATGATTTTTGGCTGAAAATAAATAGTAGGGGTTGAAAGAAGTGACTTTAAGGAGGCGCGACCAGTGGGAGAAAATGAGGAAGATATGCGTGTGTAAGATGGGAGGAGAGAAGTGGAATGTGTGATGCATCCATCACCCCTGCCTAATCCCAGAGTGAGACGAAAGCAAGCGAAGTGAAGAAGACACTTTAAAAAACCGAGTGTTCATATTCAGAAGCAAAAGGTAAGACAAAATAACCTTATTTTTTAGTTTTTCAATTGTTTTTAGTTTTTTCTCTCGATAATTACTATTCATTGATGAGCAGCAACAAAAAAAAAAAAAGCCGTAAACTACAACAGGAAAAAGCTTTTGACCTCTTTTTCAAAAACAAGAAAAGCCCTCACCCTTTCCCGCCCACGCCGCCTTCACCCAAAATTCCAAAAACCTCAAAACGCTCGCCGCCGGCGATCGTGGTGGCCACCATGTCCCGGTGGAAGGAGAACGCCTCCCTCTCCCCTCCACCCCGGGGCTCCTCCAACCTCCCCTCCTCCCTGCAAGCGCCCGCCGCAATCCCCATGCCCCCGCCGCCGCGCCGGCCGCTCGCCAACGTCACCGGCAACGCCCTGCAGCAGCGCGGCTTTGGAAGCGGCGGTGGTGGCGGAGGGGAAGGGTGCGGATATGGGTACAGCACTCCCCTCCCGAAGGTGCCCAAGTCGTGCAGGTTCCTTCTCGACGACGACGACATGGACGAGGCGTTCTTGCGGGAGGTGGACGCCATCTGCGAGGAGCACGCACGGTCCACGGCTAGGAAGGAGAAGGATAATCACAAGAAATCGGCGGAGGATCCGAAGGAGACTGGAGAAGGGTCGGTCGAGGCGGCGATGAACATCGATGCTGGACCAGAGAACGGAACGGTATAACTTTGGTCTCTTATAAGTTGTTTCGAAACGAGTTAGGAATCGTGTTGGAGCCTTTACAAATGGCGCGTCATTGAAATTGGAATGGAAATGGGGAGAGCTGAGGCATCGTGACAGTTTTTGTTTCTTGAAATTGGAGTGTTTTGGGAATTGGGATAGTGAAGAAGTTGCGCAGAAGAATTGCCGACTCATTTTGGGTGTAATAGTTTGTTGATGTGCTATTGCGACTGCTTGGAATTCAACTACGTAAGTGGCGATTTCAATAAGGAGCTCACTTCATTGTTGTCTCTTTTGGGTGGAATTTAGCTTGAGGATGATGCATTCTGGAAGGAGGTGAATGCCATTTGTGAGAAGCGTGATGCCCAGTCTGCTGCCAAGAACCAGGAGGAACTGAATGAAGCGGAGCAAGAAGAAAGCTCGGTGCTGTCGTGTGACGATGATTCACTTCCACCAGTTATTTCCATCGCAGCGGAGGGTGGAGAGGTATGTGAATATTCATTGGAACAAAGGCGTTTCTGGTTTCATGGATCTGGGGAGGCAACTTTAAATTGTAAAGTGCTGTTGAATAGCTAGGTTGGGGAAATCCGGTTCCTTCGAATTGGCGAGTACGTGTAACTTCCTTAAAGTCGTGGTTTTTCTCCTCCCTGACACTAGGAGGATATTTTTTTCTTCTTGATTTTAGAAGTAAATTAGGAAGATTTGTGGAGCATCTCAAAATTTATGTTTATTGCCCTGTGACGGCACTGACGGGGAAGCTGGGAAAATGAATGTGAATTATTGGGGATTTATTTTTCCTTGAAACACTATTGTGATTTGGATGAGGTATCTAATGTTTCAAATTTCAATACATCGCGTTGATAGGCGGCAAGTTGTGAGAGGAACTTATTGTGTTGTTTTCTTTTGAGAGGAATTCAGTTTGAGGACGCGCTCTGGAAAGTCAATGCCATTAACGAGGAGCACCACACCAAGTTTTCTGCCAAGTGCCAGGAGGAGATGGAGGCGGAGGAAGAAGATGGCTTGGTAGCATTGTGTAGTGATGCTTCAGTTCCCCCAATAATTTCCGTTGTCGAGGGGGGAGGAGAGGTATAACTTTGTTTCTTAACTTTAGAGAAGAGAATGATTAATAGCTTTAGGGTTACAGTTGTTTCCTGAATCTGGGAAGGAGAAACTGAATTTGAGTAGGTTTGGTTTGAAACCAAGTTACTAAGCTAGTTCATTTGATTTCTCTTTTCTTGGGAGATGTTTAGCTTGTTGATGCATTTTCGGGTGAGGTTGATGCCTTCCATGAGGGGCATGCTGCCCTGTCTGCTGCCAAGGGCCAGGAGGATCCAGGGGAGATGGAACTAGAAATGGAGGAAGATGAAGGGTGTGTTCCAAGGAAGTACTATGAATATTTGCACTCCCTGAACGACAGGCAGAGGGAGGCTGCATGTAGTGATGTGGCTGTTCCATTAATGATTGTTGCAGGCCCAGGAAGTGGAAAGGTACACTCTGTCTTATTTATGGTAATTGCATATATATTCAATGTGTTTTGAATACAGTGTCTTAGCTCTCAATATTATGGATATTTGCAATAGAGTTAACTCTTGTCATAAATTAATTGCCCTAACTTTGATATGCAAAAAGTCAAGTGAGATGGATTATTTCAGTTGCTCAGGTCCATCGAGACCAATGTTTTAGGCTTATGGCACCTTTTTAACTAAAATAGTTTAACAAGAACAAGAGTGACAGATGAATGTATAATAAATTCACGGCTTCTGTTCTTGTAGCTGATACAGTTAATTTTGTCTGTGGGAATTGATACAATTTATTATTGATTTCAAATGAAATGAGAACCGGAATGATGTGGTTCAATATGAGAGAAATCCTACCTAGTACCTACCAAGTGAAATATATTCCCTGGACTATAGTATATATCCTTCCAAACACTAAGATGATTGTCGAAGAACTGAAACCAAGTTACTTGACTGTCTCTCTGATTTATTTGTTAAGTAATTTTCAATGTTATTGTTCAACAAAATGGTGCAAGTGCAATCCTTTAATTGACATTTTCAAAATGGTTGCATAGGTTGTGTTTTGTATCTATGGGTAAATTTCACAAATTTTGTTGTAAGTTAAATTTAATAAAAAGGTGCTGCTTAATTGAGCTTTATTGAACCCATTGGAAGTCCTTATCTCGTGATCAGTTCTATACTTCTGTATATACTGAAATTTTATTTTCTTTTTAACTGGCATGACTCAAGACTTCCACAATGGTTGGTAGGGTGCTCACATTGCTCAAAGAGGTAGTTTTCATTGTTTCATATAATCACTATAAAAATTAGTATGTAATGATATTTGAAGCTCACATAGTGAGTCACATATCTCCTTTTGTTCTTATGACTAGGGAATTCCACCATCCAACATTCTTGCTATGACATTCACAACTGCTGCTGCCTCAGAAATGAGGGATCGAATAGGGGCAGTGGTCGGGAAGGCAGTTGCCAAGGAGATTGTAATAAGCACATTTCACTCATTCTGCTTGCAGCTTTGCAGGACTCATGCTGAAAAGTATGTCTTTTCTGTTGGTAGATAATATTTGAAGTGCATCGGATGTCGATATGCTTTTGCTCAACATACTAAATTGGTGCATTTATCTATGAACTACATATTAATGAAATTACTGTTCTACAACATTTGCTTTGAAGAAAAATATGAAAGTAACTGGATGAGATAAAGAGTCATAGAACCTGGATAAAAACTGAAGCTAAAAATAAATTCTTGTCCTCTGGTTTAAGTTATGATGATGCTTTTCAATTGTAGTGACTATCAATTAGAAGTCAGATAGGCATTAAAGTACCTCTTACAATCATCTCCGTCTGTAGTTCAATGCCTCGCAATGTTGTTGATGGACAAATTTGTGTAATGCTATATCATATTTGCTAATACGATGAACTGATCTTCTTGTTTTCTCTTTGTGCTCTCATTTCACAGTTTATCAAGTCTACTAATTGTTGCAGATACTTGGACTCTTGGCTTATTTAGGCATTTATTCGGTAGTTTTGATATTTTTCTTTACAAATCCTTTGAAGGCTAGACCGCACATCTGAATTCATAATCTATGGACATGGACAACAGAGGAGGGCCATTATTGAGGCAGAGCGTCTATTGGAAAATGACAAAAGCAATGGTCTCGGAGATTCAATTAAGCAGTCTGACGGAGACATTAAAAATTCTTTTAAAGACAAAGCTAAGAAGTGGCAGAAGTTTGTTACACAGGTGCCTTCTACTTTTGAAGATTTCGTCACTAACATTTTAGTTTTCTATTCCCTTTTTCTTTTGGTGCACTTGAAGCTTTACGAGGGGAATGGGCAGTCGCTATAACATTTGCTTCCTGTAAAATTTCTTTAAAGTTGCACAATAAATTTGCATCTTCCTAAAGTGTGGTCTAGATTCTCTTTATATATCGGATCTGCTACTTCACGCCTTTCTGCTACAAATGCACCACGCAGAATGTTGGAACTGCTTCAATGTGCTGTGTAGATATCATTCTAGAGGCTTAGAAAGCCACATGCAGTAATGAACACAAGATCTAGTCCAAGATCTCAATATAAAGTATAAAAAGTTCTGCATATGTTAGAAAATGAAATTGCAAAGGTTCTTTACTGTTGTGTACGTTGGTACACAATGGGGATAACTATCATTAGATGAGGCCAATCGGTATGGCTTGAAGGAGAAAGCGCTAAGAGAATGAGGGCGCTTGGTAGGAGGAGAGACTGGCTAGGAGGAGAGACTTGAGATACTTGGAAGTTGACTTATTCATTCTTGCTTAGGAATAATGATTACAATAGGCCTCTTTATATAGAGAGCTCTCTTAACAATTATAGATAAGATCAATCTAAATAATATCTTTTCTAATTAATAGGTATGATGCTAAAAGATTAATCTTTATCTTAGAAAACTAATCAAACTATTTAAAAAATAGATAACTTGGTAGGGAAGAAACATTCGTCTTTGTAGGCCTACTGCCACAGTAGACTTGATAGACATATTTCGAAGGTATCTCATGCTAGGTCTGAACAAACACCTTAGAAATAAGACATAATAACAAACAACTTATTAATAAATTTGACAACCAGTAAAACTTGGAAATGGTGTGAAAAGCTCTTCCTTTGTACAGGACAGCAGCTATAATACTAGTTGCATATACCTCACAAAAATCGTAGCTAGGATCACGTGCTAAATTCTGGACCATGTTTAGCTTCGTTGTGGACGAAAACACTCACTTCAAGAGCTAGAATGGTAGTCATGGCTATGAACTTCATATTCTGCAGTCTTCATTGTCTGAGGTATATTGATCCATATAGTTCTTGAGCTTACTACTAGAATGTCAATCAATCACACTAAATCTTGTACTAGATCAAACCTGTGAGCGTGGCAGTGGTGATCTGGAGATATATTTCGGTAAAAATAGTTAGGAATCCACAACATAGGCTGTTACATTACCAAGTAGATCTTTTTGGGCAGCTGGGTTTTATTGTTACCAAACTCCGCATCTTCCTTTACAGGCCAAAGCTTCAGGGCGAACGCCTGAGGAGTATGAAAAAAAGGGCGATTTGACAGGAGTAAGCTCTCCTTTTAGTACAACCCATTTTTTATTCTTCATTCTAAACCAGAATGACCTTGGTTTCATAATTTTTTTGAGTAGGCTTCAATTCTTCGGCACTACAATGAAATACTAAGTTCTTGTAACGCTCTTGATTACCATGATTTCATTAACTCATCCATAACCCTTCTCACGAAGTTTCCTGAAGGTAGTTTCAGTTCTGAATTCTGATCTCACAATATCATCTGCTTTGATGAGCTGTTGATTAAGACGACTGTGTCCCTTGCCTATGCAGTATACAAAGAGTGCCAGGATACATGGCAGGCAATAGTCGTTGATGAGTTTCAGGATACAAGTGCTATGCAATATTTTCTTCTGAAGATTCTAGCTTCCCACAATCATATAACTATTGTTGGTGATGATGATCAGGTACGCAAATTTTGATTCACAGCCATCATCCTAGAACTTTAGAACTCTGGTTTCTGGAATCTGGATGTCTATTGGTGCTTTCAGCTCACATATATATGTAATTTCAACTTCTGCTCTTATGTCAGTCCATCTTCAGTTTCAATGGCGCCGATGTTTCTGGCTTTGATTCATTTCGCAGAGATTTTCCAAATCACAAAGAGGTAATTGTGGTGTCTCCCTGGGCACTTTTATTTGTCTGAGGTGCTAGATTCTCTTCTTGATATCTAGCTTGCCATGCCAATGATTGCAGATCAGGTTGAACAAGAACTACCGCTCTACACGGGCAATTGTTGAAGCAGCAACAGCTCTAATTCACAACAACACTAAACGGCATCATCATAAACTTGTTGAGACCGACAACCCTTCTGGGTGTAAGGTATCCTTATAGATGGCCCAAACAAATCATTGTTATTTGCTCTTGCATCCTGTCAGTTACTTATTCAATCCTTAATTTTGCATAGATCACTGTTAAGGAGTGCCATAGCGAAGATTCACAATGTGCATTTGTTATTGACAAAATCATTGAAACTACATCTAGTTCAACTGCAGGCTGCAACTTTGGTAAAATTGCTGTCCTATATCGAAGACAGGTTGAGAAATCTTACACCCTATGTGTTGTTGAACCACATTTGGTTATGCTTGTAGTCTTAACTTTCTTATACGCAGGTAACTGGCAAAGCGTTCCAAGTGTCCTTTCGCAACAGGAAAATTCCCTTTAATGTTCATGGTGTGGCTTTCTACAGGAAAAAGGTAGTTGAATACTTGGATTTAGTTTACTCCTGACATTCATTGGAAATGAGCAATTTCTCATGATATCCTGGTTTGCTTTGATATTATCAATTTTATAGTCCTTTGTTGCCTTAACATTTTGAAGCCTGGACATTTCTTATAGTTTCCAAATTGGCCATTGTTTTCCTTTTTTTGAAAGGAACCAACAGGGGAGGGCCTTGCTGAAAATATATGATACAACCATAAGATATTGTTATTTCTTGATGCTAAATACATTTCCGGTATATATTTATACATATATTGATTTGGTTAACATAAGACATACTGAAGAGAGTTTTGGAGTCTAAATACACTGTATTATCTTTTCGTGCTATGTGCTATTACATATACACAAGAGTGGTCCTTGGCGCAAGACTCTCTCACATACAGCCGAACACTCCCCCTCAAGATGAGGGATAGATATCTAACGTTCCTATCTTGTTACAAGCTAAATTACATTCCCTTACTCCTAAACCTTAGTCAAGCAATCCACTATTTGTCCCTTGAGTTTATATGACTTAACTTTATTATACAATCACCTAATTTCTCCTTAATAAAGAAGCGATCTATCTCCACATGCTTGGTTCTGTTGTGCTAGACTGGATTATCAGCGATGCTGATAGCTGACTTAGTATCACACCGTATATTCAAAGGACCTTTCCTCAGTAATGTTAGCTCTGATAGAAGATTTCTTACCTACAACATCTCACTAAATCCTATTGACATAGCTCTGTATTCAACTTGAGCGGTTGATCTCAACACAATTGGTTGCTTCTTGCTCCTCCATGACACTAGGTTCTTTCCAACAAAAACGCAATAGCCAGAGGTCGATCTTCTGTCATCAAGACAACCTAGCCCAGTCGGCATCGTTGTAACCATCCACGTTCAGATGACCATTCTTTCTGAACTATAGCCCTTTCCCAGGACTACCTTTCAAATCCCTCAAGATCTAATAAACTACATCCAAGTGTCCACTTCTAGGATCATGCATGTATCAACTTACCACACTTACCGCATAGGAAATATCAGGCCTCGTGTGAAATAGATGTAAGAGCAACCCAACAAGTCTTTGGTAGCTCTCCCTATTCACTGAATCTCCTGATTGTGATGTATTCACTGACCAGATCGGCTAGATCCGGAGACGACCAGTGCGGTTCGGGGTGTGGTACGGCTCAGGAAGAGGATGGAGGAGGCTGCGGCTCCAGATCCGACCGATGCGGCTAGGGAAGAGGCGGTGTGGCTTCAGATCCGACCGGGGGTAGCTTTGAATGGAGGAGCAACGGGGCTTGACCACCGTTCATCTTCTACACCGGCGTCGGAGGCCTTCCATTGGCGCCATGACCATCACCTAGCAGCTCAAGGACGAGCTGCATGTCCGAGAGGGGTGTAGTGTCAGGGGTGTGGGCCTTGGGCCCAAGACCTAGTCAGTTTATTATTAGGAATTAGAGATTGGTTTCTATTTGAGTTAGAGATTAGTTTCCTTATGTTAGAGATATAATTAGAGATATGATGTTAGTTACTATATCTGTTAGAGATATGATTGGAATTAGATTCTATCTGGTAGGGGGAGCCCATCTATATAAGAGGGCTACCGCATGCTATTGGAACCAAGCAGAAATATATCAAAGTCTTCCTTGTCTAGTCTCTCTCTCCTTCTACGCCGACGCCATCCGGCCATCTTTTTGGTGGTGTTACCCCGGTTCATGACAAAACTACATCCAAAAACCTTGTGTGGAACCACAAACTTATTCTCACTTAGCAGCACTTCACATGGACTCTTCATTCCCATCTCTTGATGGCATGCGGTTGATGAGGTACGTGGCTGTCATAACAGCTTCACTCCACAATAATTTGGGACCTACATTCATCGTGTATATTAGTGAACGAGCTACTTCCAAAATATGATGATTCTTTCTCTCCGTTAGTATTCTGAGGTGTCTCTGGATAGGAAGTTTGATGCAATATACCGTAGGAAGGCACCAATTTCTTTGTTCACATACTTCATCCCCTTGTCTGTCCTTATCATTTGAACCTGTGTATTGAGCAAAATTTTCACATAAGCATAAAAATCCTGGAAACATCTGGGTACCTCATCTTGTGTCTCATAAGATACACTCATATCATGCGAGAATAACAATTGATAAATGGAACAAAGTATTTCATTCCACTAATAGAGATAACAGGACTCGTCCACACATCTGAATGGACGAGTACAAAAGGAGATATACTCCTGATTCCTCTACTCACATAAGCTTGTGTGTTTTCAAACTCACAAGCATCACACAAAAGCTTATTCTTATCCACACCACTCATTACATCAGGGAAGATGTCGCTCATTTTATCAAAGGACACATGCCTTATTTTACAATGCATAAGCATTACCATTGCTTCTTTTCTTCCCATCATAGTGGTCACTTGTCAACATAGTACATAATGCACTGCTTTTCGCTTCACAATACATGTACCACAATCTATTACGCCTGGTTCCAGTCCCAAGCCTCCTCCCTGTTTGCCTCTCCTGAATTAAATAGATTTCCCAATCAAGAGTATCTGATAGTCCAGGTGATCAACCAAATCACTTGTTGAAAAAGATTGATCGGAAAAGCAGGCACGCGTAGAAATTGATGAGAGCTTAATAGATGATGTGTATTGAACTATGCCAACACCTTTAATAGGTTGTCCAGTGCTATTAGCTGTTTGGATAGTTTCCTTTTGTGTGGGTGGATATTGTGTATATGACACAAATTCACTTGATGTGTTTGTGACATGCCTAGATGCCCTTAAATCTAGGATCCAATCTGGATGAGACATTCGTGAGTGTGTGGATGTATGAGCATAATTACCTTCATTGGTGTAGGCAAAGTTGGCAAACTCTCCGAAAATAGTGGAAGATACTTGGCCTTTATCACCAGTCTTCTCTACCCACTTCTTCAATTACCTCAACTCTTCTGATTCCTTTATAGAGACCTTTACAGTTCCTAAGGATCCTTGTTTTGACTACCATATTAGCTTTGTGATCACTCCTATATCCACGGCCTCTACCTCCCCTTAGTCCACCTATGTCATTGCCTCTCCCTCTTCCATGATTACAATTGTGTGGGGCACGGCAATGAGACTCAAGTGCCCCCTTTCACCGCAATTGAAACACTTCCTAGTCTCAACTACTGCAAATGCATGACATATTGATAGCCCTGACATTTTGGAGTCAGATATTACCTTCAATCTGGTCTCCTGTGCAATTTCTGCAATAGCTTCCTCCATGGAAGGGAGGGTAGGCTGATGAAATATAGAAGTTTGCCTTCCATCAAATTCTGGGTTCAGTCCCTTCAGGAACTCTATCACCCTCCTGCGTTCAATTCACTTCTTAACAGTGGATATACACTCCGAATGTGTCAACCTGAGAGGATCATAGTAATCTAAGTCAACCCACAATCATTGCAATTCTGCAACATACTTCATTACAGAATACTCCCCCTGTTTCAGATCACTAGTCCTCTCTTGTGTCTCAACCATCAGCATCATATTCCCTTCTCCTGAGTATAACTTTGACAAGGTTTTCCATACCTTAGCTATGCTTGAGATGGTCTCCATCATTGCAGCAATGGTTGGAGATAAAGAGCTCAAAAACCATGTCACCATCAGCAAGTTAGTAGTATTCCAGATCCTCATTCTGCACTTAACTTGTCGACCGGCTCAGTTGGCTCCCCATTGACAAAACCCTCCAGTCCCTTTGTTTTTAGGATCAACAATGTATTTCTGGACCAACTTAAGTAATTCTTGATGCCCACCAATTTGATTTCATTTGGCATCAATTCCACCTTCTGAACTGGCTCTATATACTTAACAATTGACTGGTTTAATGAAGTTTCACCAGCCTTCGCAGTGAGTAACTGAGCCAATTTCTCAAGCACATGCTTGATACCTTGATTCTCCCCAATTTCTCTATTTTTGCCTTAAAGACTCACCACCTTTTCTTACTGGAGAAAGAACATTAGCAAGAGAATTGTAACACACTTCAAAGTTTACAGTAATCAACACAGCAAACAGCCTTTATGGACTTTGCTGGCCGGATGCCACCAAATAAAGCTCAAGTACCAGCCAATCGGGCTTTGATGGCCGGATGGTACCAAATCAGGCTCAAGTACCAGCCAGTCGAGATTGTGCCTCGAACTAAATTGCAATCAAGTTTCAGTCTGCTCCCTACTCCACGCGAGGCCACCGACAGCCACGGACGCCTCCTCGCCTTCGCCGCCGCCGAGGCCTTCTCCACCTTCTCACCACGCCTCCCTCTGGACCATGCGCTTCGTCCTCTCTCGTTGTCGGTCGGCGCGCCTTCACCACCACCTCTGTCAGATTCTATGTGCTTGGCAACGCTACCGACCACGCCACCCACGTTGGGCTTCACCACAAGGAGATAGCTTCCACCACCTCGACCGCGCGACACCACTCCAAGCTCACCGCTGAGGTCAGCTCTTCCCGACTCCCTACTTCTCAACGGCCGGATCAAGTGCCGCCTCCTCCCTGAGCTCTCCCCACTAGCAGCGCTCAGATCCGCCGTCGCCAAGAGCTCCTCGACAACCAGCACATGCCACCGTTGCTTCCAAACCGCCACCACTTGAGCACTCCTCCCGCGTGATTCTCCATTGCCAGGAGCACTCGACCTCCACCAACCCCGGCGCCGACACCACCTCTGCCGTCGGCAGCCCTAGGATTTGGGTTTCCCGGCATCGCCTCCACGTCGCCAAGCTCTGATACCCTGAGGAAAGATCTGGAGTCTAAATACACTGTATTATCTTTTCTTGCTACGTGCTATTACATACACACAAGAGTGGGCCTTGGCCCAAGACACACTCACTCACAACCCAACACATACCTATTGTTATCTATTGTTCCAGAAAGCAACCGTCTGAGATGGTTTTTTTTTTTGTGCCGAAACAAAATTTTATGGGAAGATGTGCTGGCCTGAGCTTCTTTCCATTGTATTTTCTTTAGCAAAACCCAAGTTTGCATAACTTTTTCCCACTTTAATACAAAACATGGTAACGAAAAAACCATGTCCATACTTGTTAGCGTACTTACCATTTACAATAACTTGGGAGAACAAGCCTCTTGATGCTATCAGTTGTGTCACAACATAAGTGCTTTACCATGTAACTATTCCAGGTTATCAAAGCTATTATGGCAATACTTAGGACCACATTACCTGGCTGTGATGATGGCCCATGGCGTCAAGCCTTCAAGGCCCTTTTCCATGGTGACAGGGAAGAAAAAAAAAAGGTTCAAGTATTACCTGATTCTTTTTTTTCCTGTTGCTGTTGTATCTTTTTCATGTTTAAAATCTCACATATATTTGATAAATTGTTGTAATTTTAATTTTTCAGATTATAGATCATGTTGAAAAGATTTCATTGGCTAGAAAGTGCAGTTTTATATCAGCTGCTACTGACATCTTCAGCGCAAAGGTTTCTGGTACCTTCAAAAGGTTGAATCCAATAACCTTCAGCTTCCTTCTTAAAGAAAGCATCTTCCTTTGCAAGACAATCTGTTAATGAAAAAAAACATGCATGCATGTCTTTTATTTTGCAATAAGGTGCTAAATTCCAGGATTTGATAACTTTTATTACCAAGATTCAGTATAATTGAAGATTGTTTGCATCATCCTTTACATGGGCACAATCATTATATATGTATTAAGGTATGGCCCATGTTGCGTGTGCTTTGAGCTAGACAACTGCTGCCCATTTAAGAACAATCATTGTATCATTCCCTTTTTAGTTTTAGTTTTGAAACTTTATTTTGTCAGTGAGTTTACTTATTATTGTTATTCCCATGGTGAGTTTCCTTATTGTTGTTATTCCCTTCCTCATGGATCAAGTAAAATGTGCCTTTATTCTGAGTGTCTCATTTTGTTGACTGTAGGGCCCAGATTTCTCAAGGACGTAAGGTTTTATCAACCTTGGATAGCCTATCAAAACTTGTTGAGAGGGTATGGAAGTATGGAAGGAATGTTTTACTGGCCATTTTGTAGTGTATATTTCTGCATATCAACGGACATATCACATTGTATGATATATCTACAATGTTACTAAATCCGTGGATAATTTTATAAAAGGAAAAATTGACTCATTAAAAATTAAGAATCTATGGAAAATGCAATGTACATAATAAACCTACAACAGTTAGCTCTTTCACCCCTTTGTATCAATGGGAAATAGGGTTGTGATTTCTGCAGATCACCCACAACCTAGTAAAGATACATCATTGGCACAATGTCTGCTTGCTGGGCTGATAGTGAGCCATTAACTATCCTGTGCATAGAGTACATAATTATATTTAATTAGCATGTGATTTTACACTTTGAGCAACACAGCAAAGGTATAGTATTACTTTTGCAGTTTCCATTATCTTGTAGTCAGTTCCTCAAGACTAACGAGCTATAATTTTCTTCATTTATGTGGCTCAGGAACAGTCGATTTCAGTTGCCATTTCTTCTGCAGGAGATATGCTACCTCAGGTCGAGTTAACTCGTTATAATTGCATTAAATGAGCTTCGCCTTTCGTTTTGGTGTGTTGTTACTTTTGTATATGATCTGTGAAAAGTAGGGATAGAAAAAGTGCCTTTGAAGCAACTGTGTTACCTTTTGTTTTAGAAATAATCATATCAGTGTGAATTTGTATGTGCAGTTGGACAGTTGGTTGATGACTTCATGTGGTCCTATGCATATAATGAAATCATGAAATGTATGCGTGTGCCTGTTAACCATCTTTACATTTCTCTGATTTAGTGCACCCCATATATATAACCATGATGCAGGCTCTGACGTTGTTTACCATGCATAGTTTGAAACATGTTCTATGATCAAATCATGCTAGTTACCTAGTGCAAATTAATCCTGCAGTACAAACTACAAAGCTGTGCAATGTTGTTGTTTACCATGCACTGTTTGAAACATGTTCTATGATCAAATCATGCTAGTTACCTAGTTCAAATTAATTCTGCAGTACAAACTACAAAGCCGTGCAATAGATACATGATTTGGCCACACAATAAACTTTTCACAGATATCCTTCAATCAAAACTTGAGACAGCTTTGGGTTACCACTACTGATCTTCGTTAAATATTTACACCCATGCTTTATTTGTATTAGTTTTCTTTCATGAGAGTTATATTTCCATTTCTTGGCAGAAATATCTTCTTGAAAAGCGTGCAGTTGTTGATGCTGATGGTGGTAAATTGTTAAATGAAGATAATGACATCAGATCAGTAAGTTTCCCTGTTGATGCTCTTAACGTTTTATACATTGATCCTCCAGAAAGACTTAAGATTGGATGTTGTGCACCGAGATGAAAATCATTTGAATCATTTTGGCTCTAGCATAAACAAGAACGTGACCAATCATGGAGACGGAGCTCTTGAAAGACAAGAATAGAGAGACACATTTGTTCCACAATCCACATTAAAAATGCCCAAACCTAGTGATCTGCGGCTTTAATTCAGTAAAAAAGCAGCTATTGGTAGACCTACAACTGGGCTTCGAAAAGAAATAGACTTGCAACAACTATTTCCTTGTAAACTATCATGATTGGATAAAGGGTCCGCAATCTCAGTGATAATGGCTTATTGTAGCCAGGACTTGGAAATCTTGAATCTGGTCACTTTTCCAAAAACCGATCATTTTGATCACTTGAAACTAGAGCATCTTACTCAAAGTTATGAATAGTTGATTCTAATTGAGTTTCTCATTTTTTTTATGAGAATTTCTCATTGTTGTTTAGTGTAAATACTGTTAAGGGTATTAGAGATATAATAGGAATCACAAATACAATGTTTCAAGAAATTTATTAGGACTTCTTGTTTCATTATGTTTATAACTTCCTGGCTAAGTCTTTGAACACCAACATCCCTTGTCACAGTGTTTTGGCTTACCAAACTTGTCACTTTGGTAAAGTAGTACTGGTAGATAAAAGGCACCCATGTGGTGATAAAATCTCAAATCTTGGTTCTGTAGCAATTTTGCATGAGGTGGGTTGGTTTACATGTGCAGCTCCAACTAAGCGAATCGCCTAAGGCTCAGACATGATATCATGCAGAGTGCCTGGCAGTCGTGGGAACCTTTAGATAAAATGCGCTCTGACATGAGATGAGACAGAAGAGTTGGCAAAGGAAGGCTATAGGGTAACCCCAAGTGCTGTTGGGTGTGACATGTAGGGAGTACTCTGGGCTTGGTGCTGACTGCTGAAAACTAGCCTACGCCATTCTAGGAAGGCATTTAGGCACCTGGGTCTTGGGCCTAATAACGCCCTTGCCATAGTTCGTCTTTGGACGACTTTCATCTTCAACACCTTCCCTTGAAGTCATGACAAATGCCGGACTGGATGTTAGGACAGCCGTTGGAGCAAGTTTTAGCCTTTTAGGGACGGGACAAATCTTACAAAGTTTTCTTCTCATTTACTGTCTTGCAAAGCCTAGACCCAGATGTTCTCTACATGGATTCTTTATTTGGGATTCTGATTCTTGGATAAACATATCTGATAACTTCCATTCTGAATATACAGAGGTGATATCAACTTTTACTGAATCAATTTGCAGGTCCTTCAGTTTTTAATGGATGATGTGTCTGACTTCTTGTCAACACATTTTTCTAGTTCAGTGGTGGCAAGCCAGACTGAGGAGAAAGGCTGTGGTTCTACACTTAAAGCCTTTATTGATTATATATCTTTGAGGGAAACTGAAAATTTTCGATCCCGAAAGGAGGAAAATAAGAACTCCATCACATTAACAACTATCCATCAGGTTCTTTTTTTCTCTTAACAAAATTTGTCTGTTGTGACCTTTGGCAGTTAACTAAAAATGTGATGATCTTCCCTTTTCGATATGCAGTCAAAAGGTTTAGAGTGGGATGTTGTGTTCATCGTGCAGGTATTTTCTTCACTCTTCAGAAGGAGGTTGCATAAAACCACAAATACTTCTTCACATGTCACGTTAGTCACATGTATATGGCAAATTTCATTGAAGTAATAAAACCATGACAAAATTGATAGGAACTTAATGGATTAAAGGTAAATTAAGTCACTGTAACATCACATGGGGAAATTAATATTTTTTAAAAAACTAGTGACATGTGACAAAATACTAAGGTTTTGTCTGTTTTCCTCTTTTTAAATTTACTCACTTTTATTTCATTGTAGTTTGTAGCTGTTGCTCTTCATGTGGCATGTCCAGTAAATTGATCTTTTTAGTATGCAGAAACGTACTTGTTTAGTTTTTCTAGTGTTCTAAACTCATAAAATTCAGAAGTAATGTTTTAGTTTTTTTAGCCATAAGTACACCAATTTTACGATTTATTGGTAATCAATTTTACAAGTTGGGACTGGTATTTGGCGAACATGCAGTGAGAAATGAGGAAGGTAATTATAGATGGCCTTGCACACTAAATTATGATGAATTATGGAATAGTTGATGTGATTCTGATTGAGCTTTGTATTATTCTTGCATGTGAGAAAGTTGCATTTGCCAACGCATACTCTAAGAAGTATAGAACATGAAAGTTTGTTAAAACAATTGCTAATTCAGGCTGTAACCCAAAAACATCTGGTTGCATCTGGTTGTTGGAAGGTTTTGCATCAAGTCCTGGGATGCCCTCTCAACACCTGCCAAGTCCTGTTCAATAATGGAGTGATTATCGCTGATAGCTAGCTAGATAGAAAGCCATGCTAACCTCCTTGCAGTATTGTACCTGTCTTCAAAACCTAGCATGTTTTCCTTTGTCGATGCTATTGCTAACATTTTATCCTTTCGTTTCAGCAAGAACACCACAAAATGGTTTAATATGATGTATCGGCATCAAACGTATCATCAAACACACTACTTTGTTGAAGTGTTTGCTGGGTTCATGGTCAAACACGAGGACTGATAATGCTTGTTTTGTGGAAAGGATCATGCAAGGCCCTAACATATCAGTTTTTGGCATAATATAGAAGGCAAATTTTTTAAAAAATATTGTGAAACTACTTTTGTTGCATGCTTCTTTTTTCTATAAGGCCAAAGTCCAATGATGAGTCTAAATACAGTGCTACTTTATGGATTGATAATTATTTTTTGTGTTCTTGTCTGTGTTTAATGTATGTTAAGATTATCTATTAGCAACTCTGTTAAGCTTGTCAAGTGGGTGTTTTTCATGTCGATCCTTGCTTTTTCTTCAGGCGAACGATTCAGAAATTCCTTTGCTGCATGAGTACAATGGCACTGTGAAAGATGCTGGAAACCAACTGGAGGTTTGTTCAAAAATTATTATTTTTCCTCATATGTTATTTTGCATGTACTCAGCAACTTGGCTATAATTACAGGAGGAGAGGAGGCTATTCTATGTTGCAATGACACGAGCTCGGAAGAAATTGTACATCTTGCATGTCACAGTTGACTCTAATCGCCAGGCAGGTGATTTTGTATATTCATCTATATCCTTATACGGTATCTGGATTTTTCTGAATTAAAACTATTGGTTTTCAGCTGCTGCAACCTTCACGTTTCCTCAGGGAGATTCCTGTTCACCTTCTCGAGGTGCAGGTTAGTAATACCGTGAGATCTTGTTCTAAAAGACCTATTTTATCTATGGCTGGAGTTCAAAACTTCAAATGTTATCTCCATTCCCTATTGTTGTTGTATTCCACCATGTAATCTGCTTGCAGCAGCATAAAATCAAGTTTAGATGGTATCCAACTATGTGTCATTTCAGGAAGCCTGGCTTGTCTTTTTTCTTTCATCAGCAGTCATATATATGGCCTATTGTGTCTATACTGATATACTCAATAGTAGCTTAACATGACTGCTTCCCTCTTCTTGAAAACTTGTAGGGTGAGGGGACTGTGAGAAAAAATCATGAGCAGCCTTCTGGAGACATTCCATTTGATCACCCTGAAGGAGATAAATCAATAGAAAAACCTATTGCGGAGCAGAATGAAGCTTCACCTTTCCCAGAACTGGCTCAGACATGTCTTGCTAATGATTTCTTGAAGAAGTAAATAATTATATAGTGATTTTCGATTTCCTTTGAACTTGGGTTATTTGATTTTAATTTTTGTGTGTTTTTTAGTTGTACATCTTATGTTATTTCTTTGCATAATTTCTGTAGTATTTAAAGAACAAATTCATGTATTCATAACAAACTTCACTTTGCTATGCTTAGTATGCTATTGCATTAACTGGTTTATATTTGTTCCCTTTCTTTACTAAATTCACTCTTCTTTTTACAGGTTCGAAATTGATGATAGAGCAGTAGTCTCTCATATATTTCATCATTGGGCCAAGAAGCAGGCATTTCAAAATCCAAAGAGACTGCTTGATAAGGTACTGAGATTTTCGATGTACATGAGAAAGGTGTCATATGTCATTGATCGGCAAAGTTATATTTCTTAGAAGCAATTAAGTAGGTTGCATACAATCTCTTGGCCTTTTTTTTTCTAGAAGGAAAATATCGCATGAAAAGAATACTCTGGAGTTTGGGGGGATGTTATGGATGCATTTATTGGCAAGGCATATCAGCGGTGTCAGTGTCCTGGGAGCATGGCAACAGCCAGAAGCAGCGTTGTCGGATCAGGAACAGGAGCAATCGGATCAGGAACAGGATCAACAGAAGATACTCTCGGTTTGGAAGGATATAAGCTTCATAAGTAGTTTCCTTCTCTAGGATATTATGGTTAGGATAATATTGTTATTTCCTTTATTAAATATGATATATTTCCTTTCAAAGATCTAGGCGCCTAACATATAAAGGCTGTTGATGTTCCTTTGCGGAATCAATCAATAAACAAACAAGTTTCTCAATCGGTTGGCTAAAGATCAGAGCCTCCATTAGGAGGGTGATCCAGCGCCTCACTGGCCTGCTATCCTCTACCATAACACCTTGATGCCAGAGACGACGCTCCTGCGGACATCATGGACGACGCTAAGTCCTTCGTAGATATCAGCAAGCAGTTTGTGCAAATTTTCTAGGTGGTGAGCGGCCACCAGGAGAAACTTGATGAACTGGAGAAGCGTCTTGGTCCTGGCCCTAGCCACTAGCCGATGAAGACACCTCCAGAGGAAGACGAGTACAAGGGCGGCACCGGCAAGGCACGTGGCGACAGCGGTCGAGGAGTGCCACGCTTTCACAAGCTGGCCTTCTCGTTGTTTGATGGCAAGGAGGGTCCCTTGCCATGGCTGAACTGCTGCGAGCAATTTTTCTAGGGGCAATGAGCGATGGAACAAGAGAAAGTTTGGCTAGCGTCCTACCACATGACCGGGATGGCACAACAGTGGTACTATCGCTTGGAGTGGAGCAATGGCATCCCCCACATAGCCTCACTTCGTCGAGCACGTCAACCTTCGCTTTGGGCCGCCAATACGGAACAATCCGCTATGTGAACTCATTCAACTTCAGTGCACATGCTCAATTGATGAGTTCCAGGATCAGTTCCTTGCTCTCCTCTGCAGGTGCGATGAGATGACCGAGAAGCAACAAGTGCAGATTTTCACAGCTAGCCTTCATAACCCCTTGCAGATCGATGTGGAATTGTAGCATCCCTCAACCTTTAGGACGGCCATAAGCTTGGCACGCGCATACGCAAACTGATTGACGGTAGACGATACAGAGGAGTTCAAGCCGGTTTTTAATCCGGTGGGAACCTCTTGGCCGGTAGCCCCTGTCCGTAGTTCAGTTGCGGCCGCGGCTGCCATGCCCAAGGGCGGCCCAACACCAGAGCCACAACCATTTCCGGGTGCATTGCCAAGCAGGAACCTAGCCTCGCGATTTCGCCGGTTGACGACCGAAGAGATGGTAGACCGACGTCTCAAAGTCCTGTGCTTCAATTGTCCTGAGAAGTTCACCCGGGACCATCCAAGCAAGTGCTCCATGAAAGGCATTTCTCTTCTAGAACTTGATGATGGCAATGATCGCGCGGAAACAGAGGACAATGAGGTGGAGATATTTGATATTTCTGCATGCCCTCACCAGCATATGCACGAGCAAAACTATGCAACTTCAAGTCAAGATGAATGGTGTGCCCTTGCGTGCCCTTGTTGACTACGGATCAACACATACCTTCTTTGCACAGATGACTGTCTTAGCTCGGCCTGGCGCCTGAGCCGTGCCCAGGTATGAGTGTCTTGGTTGCCAATGGTGATTGCATTTCCAGTACAGGCCTTTGCACCGGCATCCACATGGAGATTGACAAGGAGGAGTTCTTGCTGAATGGATATGCTATTCCTTTGGATGGCTATGACATTGTGTTGTGTGTACAATGGCTCCTCACATTGGGGCTGATTCTTTGGAATTTCGACAAACTTGTCATGTCATTCTGGCGGGATGATCATCGTGTGCTTTGGCATGACATGCGTGAGCCAGGGAATGCACCGCAGGCTTGTGGAGCCACTGGCAGTGACCTCCTGTCTGAGCTCCTAGAGGAATTTGCAGATGTCTTCGAGGATTCCCACGGTCTTCCTCCTGCAAGTCGCTTTGATCACCATATTCACCTGCTGCCTGATACTGCCCTAGTAGCGATTCGACCTTATCGTTACCCCTAGCTCCTTAGAGATGAAATTGGACGGCAATGTGACGACATGCTCCAACAAGGAATCATCCGGTCCAGTACGTCGACTTTCTCTTCGCCGGTGCTCCTCTTCAAGAAGAACGATAATTCTTGGCGATTTTGTGTCAACTACCGTGCCCTCAATGCTCAGACCATGAAGGATAAGTTTTCAATACTAGTGGTGGATGAATTGAAGAAGGTGTGGTTCTTCACCAAACTTGATCTTCGCAGTGGGTACCACCAAGTGCGTATGCATCCCACGGACGTGGAGAAGATCGCCTTTCGCACCCACCGTGATCACTACAAGTTCTTGGTTATGCCGTTCGGCTTAACCAATGCACTAGCGACATTCCAGGCGCTCATGAAATTTGTTAAGGCATATGGCGAGGTGGCTGCTCCTCTCACCAAGCTTCTCAAGAATGTGGCATTTGTTTGCACACCGGAAGCCGACGCAGCCTTCTGCGCCCTCAAGGCTGCCCTGGTTTCCGGTCCGGTGCTGCAATTGCCGGATTTTACCAAACGTTTCTTGGTGGATTACGATGCGTCGGGTGTGGGGTTCGGTGTTGTTCTTCATCAAGGCACAGGCCCCATCGCTATCTTCAGTCGAGCTGTGGCACCACTTCACGCCAAGCTGGCCATCTACGAACAGGAGCTGATCGGCCTTGTCAAGGTCGTTCGTCATTGGAGACCTTATCTTTGGGGATGGTCTTTCATCATCCGGGTAGATCATTACAACCTAAAGTATCTCTTGGATCAGCAGCTTTCGACTATTCCTCAACATACTTGCGTGAGTAAATTATTTGGCTATGATTTTGCGGTGGAATTTTGGCCAGGCGATTAGAATGATGCTGTTGATGCTCTCTCTTGCCGTAATGAGGATGTCCTGTTAGTGTGCTCTATCTCTTGCCCAGACTTCCCCTTCTTTACAGCTCTGCGGCAGGAACTATGCACACTACCCGATTGGGTTGCCAAGCATGATATGGTCCTTGTGGACACGACACATTTGGTGGATGGCTTCGTTCTGCACAAGGGACACATTTTTGTTCCCAGTGACTCGACAACTTGGCCACAACTTCTGGCCGATGCGCATGGTTCTGGTCATGAAGGTATCTAGAAAACATTACATCGATTGCGCGCCTCTTTTTACAATGCCCATGCCAATCGCCTCGTTTGCGAGTACACCAAGGTTGTGCGAGCTGTCAACGCAATAAGATAGAGCACCTTCACCCGATCGGATCGCTACAGTCTCTTCTAGTTCCACAAACAGTTTGGGCCGACATCTCCATGGATTTCATGGAGGGATTTCCGAAGGAAGGCAGCAAATCTATCATCTTAATGGTCGTGGATCTTTTCTCCAAATATGCTCACTTTCTTGTCTTGGGTCATCCCTACACCGCCAGCACTGTCACCTGTGTTTTCTTCGATAACATTTTTTAACTTCATGGATTGCCATGTTCCATTGTCAACGATTGTGACATAGTGTTTACTAGTAATTTCTAGATGGAGTTATTTCAATTGGTTGGCGTGAAACTTAAGTCGAGTTCGACATTTCACCCATGGTTGTTACGATGTCGCCAAGTCGTCGACTTGGCGTCCATTTGCTCAGAGCTTGATGCCGAGATCTACCGCCCAGCCTTTTCAGTCAGGGTGGCTGGTCGGAGCCGGAGGAGGGCCAACACGGGCTCGGGATGGCAGCGTGGAGCGCGGAGGAGGCGGTCGGGGCGGCCAATGGGAGCGGCAGGTCGGAGGTAGAGGAGCCGTCAGGCCGAGCCCGAGGCGGCGGCGGTGGCCGAAGGAGAGGCGGAACCGGCCAAAGGCAGCGGCTGAGGCAACCGATGGTAACGGCGGGTCGAGGTGGCGGCGACGTCAGGCGAGAAGAAGGGTCGGGTGGGAAGAGCAGATAGGCGGCAGTGCCCACCCCTAACCCTAATCGGCTCTATACATATGTACATATATGGGCTCTTGGCCCAGATCGGATTAGGGCACATACAAATAACATAAATCAGATCTGGCTATTATGTTGCATGGTTATTTAATTTTCGGTCACATAAGATATTACTTGTATTTATTACTATCGTCTAACTACTATTGTCTAACCACCGCTATGGCGGGTGTCTAGTCGACTAGACGTTCAGTTGCCCCGGTCTCGCCGCAACTCGCCGGAGCGCCGTAACAACCTTGATTTCACCACCAAACAGATGGTCAGTCAGAGATGACTAACCATATCGTCACCGTTTATTTACACTACCTCGCGGAGGATAGGCCGAAACAACGGCTTCGCTGGTTGCCATGGGCCGAGTTCTGTTACAACATCTCTTATCAGACGGCGCTGCGCACGACTCCTTTCAAAATGGTTTATGGCCGGGATCCGCTGACCTTTCTATCCTATTAGTTGAGTATTGCACGAGTTGCGGTGGTCGACAAGCAGTTGATGGATAGAGATGCTTTTCTTTCAGACATCAAGGAACGCCTGCTTCAGGCCCAAGCTTACATGAAGCTTCAATATGACCGCCAACATCGTGCATTTGAATTTGAGGTGGGTGATTGGGTCTGGTTGCGGCTTCATCACCGGACCGCATCCTCCATCATTGATCGCGCTCATTCCAAGTTGATGCCCCGCTTCTATGGACCATTCCAGGTGTTGGCTTGTATTGGTGACATGTCCTATCAGCTGCAATTGCCACCAAAGGCTTGCATTCACAATGTTTTCCATGTGGTATTTCTTAAGAAGTTCACCGGCACTCCTCCGACCAACATTCCTCCTCTACTGGTCATTACTCATGGTCGTGTTGTTCCTACTCCTGACAAGATTTTACCTGCACGTCTCAACCGGGGTACCCGGGAGTTATTGGTCCAATGGGTGGGCTCCTCTTCCACCGATGCTACTTGGACGAATCTCGATGAGTGCAAGCAAAACTATCCGAATGTCCAACTCGAGGACAAGCTGTTTTGCGGAGATGGCGGCAATGTTGTGGACGCATTTATTGGCAAGACATCAGCAGCGTCGGTGTCCTGGGAGCACGGCAACAGATGGAAGTGGTGTTGTTGGATTGGGAACAGGAGCAATCGGATCGGGAACATGATCAGTAGAAGATACTCTCAGTTTGGAAGGAGATAAGCTTCATAAGTAGTTTCCTTCTCTAGAATATTATTGTTAGGATAGTATTGTTATTTCCTTTCCTAAATATTATATCTTTCCTTTCAAAGATCTAGGCGCCTAATATATAAAGGCTGTCAATGTTCCTGTCAAAGATTAGAGCCTCCATTAGGTGGGCGATCCAGCGCCTCCCTGGCCTGCTTTCCTCTACCATAACTGGGGAATTGAATGAAGTCAGTGCTATCAGCAGGTTGAATTTCTGTAATGTCTTTCATTGTGGCAGTTTTGCTATTGTGAATTGAGGCATGTTAGCTCTGAAAATTTGTCATCCATTGCCCCTATATGGTTATTTCATGTTGGATCTATTCTTGCCTTTTCAGATCAGTTTTGTGATTGATGAACGCTTACGTGGTAAAGGATACAAGCGCAAGGTGACCTCTCTCCCCCCCTCCTCTCCTTCCATCTTGCAGCATCATCAATCCCACTGTTTCCCTTTCAGTTACATCTATTATTCTTCATGATTGTTTATTATATTCATGTTGGGTGATTTCTATCATCACCTGTAATAGTCAGTGTTAGATAGGTAATCAATGACATTTTGCTTACACATTTTATTACTTTTCGTGGAGAGCTTTTACCCTGAAAAGTTAACATGCAAATTCCTTTCCAGGATGTCTTGTGCAAGCTGAAGTCATTCTTAAGTGGTGATGAAGTGTTTGGTTACGCACAATATGTGAGTTTAGCCACTATGTTCATTTTCTGGCACCATGCCTTGACCACAGCAAACTCTTATCGATTTTCTTTAATAAATTCGTAATTAAATACCGTATTTTAGGTTATCAAGTGGGAGCAAATTCCTATTGACAAGCGGAGTCATTTGATGAGAGAAAGACAGGCAAGCTCCTGAATTCCTGATCTGTTGCGAACAACTTGGATTTTTAATAGGAACAAGGCATCTTAAATCAGATGCTGCTTTTCTAACTTTCAGCTCGGGCAAACTGTTCTCTGCCCCCACTTGCTGGGCTCTGTCCTCTAGAAGATCCTTACTTTAGTGGTTTTCTTTCAGGAACATTTCCAAAAGCAGAGGATAGAGAACTCCATGGGTTCATCAGAGCCTACACCTAAGCAGGTCATCTCTTGAAAATTAATGGTGTAATCTCTGCCAATGCTCTCACTTTTTTTTCATGCCATATATGCATATTGTCTACTGGCTAGTTCGTCAGAGAATCGCATTTTCATTATGGTCTCAACTCTCAAGTCCATGATTTTGCTCTTTCATTTCTGGCTCCTGTTGCTTTCTATGATCTCAACCTGAGATATGGATGATATATCCTTCACCTGCTCATCTTTCTTCTGCAGATATCCTATCTCCGGAGCTTGGGGTGCACTATAACACCGACGTCTCGCCTCCACGCGTCGCATCTCATCGAGAAGTATAAATCACTATGATTTGACATCAAACGAATGGAAGTGGCAGAGAAGGGCAATTGCCAACGGGGAGCTAGAGGCTCAGATTTGCTCGGATCATTGGGTTGATGACAGGCATCTTCATAGCTCATGTACATGCTGTACATATCTATACTAATATAAAAAACACGAGTTCAAATTAGCTCGTCGTGTGGAAAGTTTTCCCTTTGCATGATCCGGGGCATCGTGGCCATCCATTTTTCAGATCGAATGGTTGAGGTTTGAAGTTGAACCCCTGCCCAAAACTTGCGCCTAGTAAATGTGCAGTTAACACGTCATTACACGTAGATTAATTGCCATTAAACACAAATACCTACGGTCTCATCCTCAAACCGTCATTAAGACCATACCCAAATAATCAGAAGCATCGATATTTTCAGCATCCACTTGTATACTGTTTTGCTCTCCACGACTCTATCTCTGCACTTTGCTTAGTTGCTTTCTTGTGCTCAACTTCATGCGACCACGTAGTTTTGGTCCTAGTTGGCCAGCCCCAACCGCCACTGGTACTGCCCCAGGCCCTGAGCCTACTGACAATGTGTGGCCATGAGTTTACCGGAAGAAGCTAGAAATAGAAGAGCATTGAAAGATATTGACCGCACACCGGAGCACTCCCTGTGGTGCCCTCTTGCTAGTGTGTGCGCTGCCTGCCGAAGCTCGCCGTCGCTCTCCGCCTCGGCCATTGCCGCACGCGCACGAGTGGAGCCACGGAGGAGTCGACAAGAGATCGGCTGGTGTGAGAAGTGAGGAAGAGGCCCAAGGGCATTTTGGTCCTTTAGTCAAACCTGTACAACAAAGTAATTTCTTTCGGCGTTAGCAGTTAGACGTTATTGGTATAAACTTGTAATGGAAGTTTACATGGTACGAGTTGAAACATTTCCACCAAACATGCGCATTGTTAACATTGTACGCTCCTGCCGTCTGAAATGACTCTCTTCTTCACAGGATGGTTCTGGCTGGTGGAGTGTGATGTCCTAGGTTGGATCCCAACTAAGCTAGGGCAACAACACCTTGTACAATAAAGGAAAACATGCGTGTACAATGCAAGAGGAATAAAGTAGGTCGTTGCATGGAGACGAGGAGGTTCAATAGGACTTGGGATTGCTATGTGTATGGGGTTGGCTTGCCACGATAAGGTAGTAAGGTACTAGTGTAGAAAATAAAGGCACATGCTATGTACCAAAGGTCGCGTTGCTGACGAGATCAGAACGGAGACAAAAGATGTAGATCCCACTGCTTTCAACTTTATTGAACTTCTGGTGTATGTCTATAATGTGCCCCTAGGCTAGAACCGTCCGTTCGGTTTGTACGTGTTAAAAACAATTTTAACTTAGAGTTCAAGAAGTAGTAGAGACTGTCTCTGTGTGTAATTTAAGTTAAAGTTATATCCAAATTTAAGTCCGAATACGTATGCTAGTATCAGAGTATTAGCCTATATATTGAGGAGACTTGTAGCCAGTTTTGTAAGAAGAACAGAAGTAAAAGAAAAGGGGAGCAAGTAAGAGAATAGAGAGATTCAGAAATTCTTCTGTGTTCTCTCAGTTTATTTGCAATGTGCGCGTTTTCTCCTGGAACAAAGTTAACAAGTGGTATCAGAGACTAGGCGAGAACCGAGTCGCTGAAAAAAATCGTCTCAGCGATTCTGTTTCGCGCTGGTCTCGCGCAGCGCTCCTGAGGCGCAGGTTGCTCGTCTTTGCGCAGCTCTCACGGGAAAAAGACGCGTGCAACACGTCTTTCTGTTTTCTCGGTCCAGAGAAAGTCGAGCAGCAGCACCAGGCTTCCTTTCAGATCTCGGTCAGCGCACGAGACAGGCAATAGTGCTCCCGAGGCGAAGCACAATTCCTGTGCTAAGAGAGAAAACCCTAAGCCGATAATGAAGAATGCGTTTCTTGCTAAAGCGCTCAGCGATGATGAATCAACAGTGCTCTGATGATGAGTTGAGTCAGGGAAGTTGAGAAGATGTGTCGTCGTCTAAACTCAAGTAAGGTGGAAAGAAATTGGAACGTTGAGGAGATGTGTCACCGTTCTGTGTCAAGTATGAGTTTAATAAGTCGTAGTTGAGTCCGGCTGCCCCAATATTTTATAATCTTTGCATCTGGATGGATCCGTACCAGTTGAGTTGAGTTCCTATATGTGGCTTGCATGTAGAACGTTTCATATGGAGACGTGGTTGGTAGTTCATAATGCATTGAGACTAATACTAGAGTATATTATGTCAAGATTAAGGGGAAGATTGTTAGAAATAATCTTGATTTAGAGTTTAAGACGTAATAGAGTCCGTCTCCGTGTGTAACTCAAGTTGAAATTGTGTCCAACTTGAAGTCCGAATATGTATGCTAATAGAAGAGTATTAGCCTATATATTGAGGAGCCTTGCAGCTAGTTTTGTACGAAAAACAGAAGTAAAAGAAAAAGGGGAGCAAGTAAGAGAATAGAGAAATTTAGAAATACTTATGTGTTCTCTCAGTTTATTTGCAATGCGTGCATTTTCTCCTGGAACAAAGTTAACAGTACGGTTCGGTAAATACAGTTTTATTATTTCGGGAAATATGGTACTTTACAGAATACGGTGTGGTATCGGTAAATACCATCTTATTTCAGCACGGTATCGATAAATACCAATTTTACCAAAGTTTACGTGAATTACTAAACGTTAATTTCCATTCCACACTGGCACACATCAAAATTCAAAATATCATCATCAGAAAGACGAGAGTGGGGACGGCCTGGGCGGCGGCGGTGGGAAGCGGCGGGACTGGGGGCTTGGACAGCGACGAGGCCAGAATAGCCGGCCAAGGGGCAGCCGCGGCCTAGGGCTCGAAGAAGGCGATAGCTCGATGTGATTTGGTTCGGTCGGGTTGGGTCAGAGCATAGCCGAGTTAACTGCAGCAGTGCAGCTGGAGGTAAGGGCATTTATGTCAATTCGAAAATACAGGGGCAGATACAGGTTGAGCATTTAGGGAAATGGCATGTAATCATCCGTAACGGTATTTATAGGAGAAACTTCAGTTAGCGGTGGCATATTTCGAAGAATCAACTAAAGGATGTCATATATCTAAAATAGACACTAAGCCCTCGCTTATTTTAGATTGAGTTTCTGGCTTCTGACTTATTTTTCATTGTCTTTAAATTTCGTTTTTTTCTACTTTTTTAGCTTTTTAAGTTTTTTATTGGTTCTTTTTTTCTCGTATTCATTTGTGTTCTCGCAATGGCTAGAGTTCAAACCGGCGCCACTCATGCACGCTAGCTTTTGTGCCGCTTCTCCCCGTCGCTGTTCTTTCCCCGTTCTCGGCGCTTTTCCGCGTTTCAGCCCAGAGTTTCCTCTAAACCGCAGCTCGGTTAGACCCTGATTCAAAAAATCGCCCCCAGGAAAACAAAACGAAACCAAAAATCGCCCCCAGGAAAAAAGACAAATACAAGCCAACAGAAGCCCGAAAAGCCTCTCTTCAAGAATACTGCTTTCCTGGGCGAATATATTTCGAGAATGAGTCCTACCGGCGCACGGCACAATTCCAACCCCATATAAAACAAGCCCGTCTCTCTCACAGCCCACTCCTCTCATTCCTCATCTCATCGATCGCCTCCGGTTCTGCTTCTTTTTTGTTCGTTTGTGCTTCCGGAGCCTCCCCTGCGCTTTACCAATTCGCGTCATCGGTTCTTGGAAAGATGGAACAGACGTTCATCATGATCAAGCCTGACGGCGTCCAGAGAGGCCTGGTAATCTGGTTTTTCTTTCTTCCAGTCTTTTAAAGAAGATGTTGTGGTTAGGAATCAATTAAAGCTCGTACTCGGTAGTTGCCTGTAAGATTTCGAGTTATTTTCCTGGGTTTTGGTACCGTGTTTCGTGGATTTTTATTGGAGAATTTGTTTTCTGCAGATTGGAGACATCGTCAGTCGGTTCGAGAAGAAAGGATTCTACTTGAAGGGTAAGGGTGCTCTTTTCCCTTCTCAATTTGATTGTAGGACCTACCTTTTCTGTCTCTTTTGTGTTTCTCGATCTTATTTAGACAAAGAATTGTTCCAGTTAGACTTGGAGAGCACTGTCTAATGATATCTTGATTCTGTTTCATCTAGCTAGGTTGTGTCGTATTTTGTGAGAACAGAGCAATATGATATCTGGAAAATTAGATGGAGTTCTGATTTGATGGAAAAGCAAGATCTTTTTGGTTTGCTGATAATTGGTTTCTTTTGATTAAGGACAGCAGATGGTCCTAGTACTATAAAATTTAGTTCATCTGCTGATGTGTTGTAAAGTCTAATCATGCACGAATTAGAAATTACTATAATCAAGATCGTAAAAGAGGACACACTATTAATTCCAAAAACAAAAACACTTTCTTTGGTTGAAGAAATGACTCTTAGTTGTGCATGCCTGTTGTTGAAAACAAAACAGCCTTCATACTGGGAGTGGAGTTCAATTAGTGCTTTTGCCATGCATTAAATGTACCTCTTGCCCATTCCGTATGAAGGGAAAATTATTGTATTTTAATTGAAAAACCGCAATACGTGTTATACAGTGCAATGAAAGAACAGAGCAAAGAATTCTTGGCCATGCATTAGGTTGTTGTGATAGGTCAGATGCAAGTCTGTAACAACCCATTTAAATGAGAATTCTTCAAGATGGAAGCAAAACATCATGTGAAACTTATTTAATTTAAAGTTTCTTTCTGTTTACCTTGATGAATCATTCATATATAGTGCAGATACAAATATATTTGGTTGAGGGATGGCTTTGTTTATGAATTGTATATGTTGTAATGCAGGGATGAAGTTTATGAATGTGGAGAGGTCATTTGCACAGCAGCACTACGCTGACCTTTCTGATAAGCCTTTCTTCCCTGGGTTGGTGGAGTACATCATTTCTGGTCCTGTTGTTGCAATGGTGTGGGAGGGGAAGGATGCTGTCTTGACTGGCCGCAAGATCATTGGAGCCACCAGGCCTTGGGAGGCAGCCCCTGGCACCATCCGTAGTGACTATGCTGTGGAAGTTGGCAGGTGAACAAAGCTTTCTTGGTCACTATTTCTTGAATTTTTTGTCAGTTCATGGTATTTTTCTTCGTATGGTTGGATATCCTTTGTAATTGAAATTGTAGGCTTGAGCTTTTTCCGATTTATACTACTGAAACCAAATGACTCTTTAGCATGAAAATTGATGGTTTAGTCTAATTAAATGTGTGGGCTATGGGTTTCTGTAATTTACCAGTCAAACACAAGCTATCAAGCATGCAGTGTGAGGAAAGTGATGATATGTTCACCAGTCAAACACAAGGTATCAAGCATGCAGTGTGAGGAAAGTCATGATATGTTCCGTCAAGCCTAATTCATGTAATCAAGTATGTCATCCTTGTATATAGGTATCTTGTGTATGCAGATGATAATTGGTTTGTGTTTAATGACAATATTAACGACATGTTTGCTTTTTTTATATTATGCAAAACATGGTGTTAGTTTTGTAGCCTCTGTTGAACAATGAACCATGGCTTATGGCTTCCTGTTTGTTGAGTCCTGTAATCAAGTTGTTGCTTCTTGTGTAGGAATGTCATTCATGGAAGTGACTCCGTGGATAATGCAAAGAAGGAGATCACTCTTTGGTTCCCTGAAGGTGTTGTGGAGTGGAAGAGCAACCTTCACCCTTGGATCTATGAGTCTTGAACTTCAAGGCTATAGTTACCTCTTGATGCCTGCTTTGTTCAAAATTGAGTGTTGTCTTAAGAGTTGTCAGCTGGCTCTGGGTATTGAGTCATAATCATAAGTATTCTGCGTGATATGTCACAGTTAAATGTGACTGAACCTGTATGGCTCTCGAGTTTCTGGATTTCTGCCTATTTTGATGTATTGTGATTGTCAAACAGCTGACGTGATCTGAAATAAAACAAGCAGGCCAGTTTTTGTTAGAAATGTCGGATCAGTGCAATTTCTTTTGTCTTAAAAGAAGTGCAATTTCTTTTGCATTTTACATTTTCTAGAAATTTGAGTACGAGATCCTACGTTTCTTTTCTTCGTTGAAACATTAGTAATATTATGTGGCCTTGAAGTTTTGATAAGATGTCGGATCAGCTAGTAGTTCTGACTTCTGAATCTAACTAGAATTTGTGGGCAAAATTACTGGAATGCTTGGGACATATCATTCATTCTGACTGTTTCAGTTCCCCATGGAGCTAGAGACTCGGGGTAGTGACTAGTGAATAGTGACAGTAATAGTGGTGAAGTATCATGTGAAAATGCCCATCTTTCTAGAAATCTGAAATTTTTGTTCCGGACCGTTGGATTCTGTACCAACGGCTAGATCGCACTCATCGTCTCCCACCTCGGATCATTTTGCAAAAAAAACCTCTCTGATTCATCTCACATGTACTCCTCAATCCTCATCCTACACCTTGGCTTCCTTTCTCTCTCTCCCGTCTCCATTCTGTCTCTCCCCCAACAGCGAGGAACACGTCACCAAGGAGGATGGGGGAGGGCTGGCGAGGAGGATGGCATCGGCGTGACATCCTCATGAAATGGCACAAACTAGTACGACGAATGAGCCCCACAAATGCCTCTGTGTATCTCATTGAGGAGATTCAACCCTTCCTTATGTGATATGCATCGCATAAGTACCCCTTGAATACCTTTCTTATAAAGGATTCGTTCGACCAAGGTGTACATCTTAGCCTTTCGAGAAATCCAATCAGCTTCTACATCATTATCAGGCAGTGTACCATTCTGAAGATATTCGTAGGTAGGGTTCATCCACGTATCTTCGTATTCTAACGATAAATTTTCACTCGAAGACGTTTCTGGTTCCTCAACCAAACACGGTTTTTGGAGTTGCTCAAGAAAACTCCTTGTGGTACGGGTAATCAGGAAGAAGCCATTCGGGCCAATTGGTCAGTGAGGAAATTATCCTTTCGAGGAATATAATGTATTTTGAGACCAAAAACATGCATTTCGAGCTTTCGAACTTTTGATATATATATATTGAGACATGGTAGGATTAGAACATTGATACTCTTTTCTGACCTGGTTCGCGACTAACTGAGAATCGGTTTTCACCAGCAGTTGGCGAATTACAAGCGCATTAGCTGCTGAGAGGCTAGCCAGTAAATCTTTGTACTTTGCAACATTATTAGTCATAGGAAAATTTAACTAAATTGCATATTTTTAAGGTTTCTCCAAATGGCGAAACAAGCCTTCGAGCCATTTAGCACCAAAGACCTATTGAAGTACATAGTCCACTGATCATAGGACTCACACTGGGGTCCTTGCATTGGTTCAGGGTTTGTCCATTCGGTGATAAAGTCTGCCAAGATTTGGGATTTGATAGCCGTGCGGGACATGAAATGTAGGTCGAATTCCCTGAGTTTGACAGCCCATTTAGTAATGCATCCTGTTGATTCCCTATGTTGGAAGACCTCTCCTCTCCAGATGGCATAGTAATTTTATGCGCCTGAAAATAATGCCTTAGCTTTCTTGAAGATATATGGAGGGCATAAAGAAGTTTTTGAACCTAAGGGTAGCGTTCCTTAGGCCCATGTAAAGCTTCACTTACATAGTATACTGATCGTTGAGTATTATCACGTTTAGCTACAAGTAATGCAATTACTGCTTATGGCGTAGCAGCTAAGTATAGAAAGATTTGTTTATCTGGTTGAGGAGAAATTAAGATAGGTGCGCTTGCAAGATATCTTTTGACCTCCTCTAAGGCCTTATTTGCCTCCGCCGTCCACTCGTAGCCATCATGTTTCCAAAGAAGTTTAAAGAAGGGGGTCCTTTCTCCCCCCAAACGTGCTATGAAGTGGCTTAGCACTACCATGTAGCCTATGAGTTCAAATCCTTTGTATTGGTGAGAGGGCACATCTAATTGATGGCCGCTATATTCTTGGGGTTGTCTTCCAAGTAGCTTCACCAATGAGACTCCGAACACACATTTCTCGAGATTGAGATTTAAGTGGTGTTTTATGAGATTTTCAAAAGTTTCTTGTAAGTCTGAAATGTGATCTCGATGTCTTATGCTTATTACGACTAGGTCATCAACATAGGCTTATAAATTTATGCCTAGTTGAAGATAAAAGGTCTTTTGCATAAGACGCTGGAAAGTTGGGGCAAAATTTTTCAATCCGAATGGCATTTTGATATAACAAAAAAATTTAAATAGAGTAATGAATGTTGTTTTCTCTTCATCTTCTAGACACATAGTGATATGGTGGTAACCGAAGTATGCATCTAAGAAACTAAGCATTTCACAACCAGCAGTAGAATCAACTAACTGATCGATTCGTGAAAGGGGAAATCATCATCCAGACAAGATTTATTTAAATCAGTAAAGTCTACACACATTCTCCATTTACCATTATAATTTCTAACCATTACAGGATGGGCCAATCACTTAGGGTTGTCAACTTCTCTTATGAACCCTACCTTAAATAGCTTGTCGAGTTTTGACTAGATAGCTTCTCGTCGGTCGAGAGCGAAACATCGTGGATTTTGCTTGATTGGCTTCTTATCAGGCCGAAGTGATTGGCTTCTCCGTCCTGAAGTTGCTCGGAGTACCAAACATGACAGGAAGGGAGACTTGGTTAATAGGTTTGCTTGAAGATCCTAGTACAATTTCATGAAAGGAGTACCGCACAGGTTTTATCTTGGTCTTGGGACTTGGATTTCATCCAGGGCTCAGTAAATAAAATATTTAAAGAACTCCCACTATCAACTAGAACGTAGTTGACATGACAGTTGTTGATGGTGTGCTCAACTGCGATCGAAAACAGACCTGGTCGAGTAGAAGGGATCAGGCAATCATCTTTTCCAAAGGAGATTGGAACTTTCGACCACTTAGGCATCTTGTGGACAAGAGGAGTGTCAATAGAGCTTACCTCACGGCCGATGAGCCCCTGAAGATGTGGTCGATTGTGCACGCAGGGTCTTGATATGGCATCTCCAAAGTAATAATATTTGAGTTTCTTTTGAAAAACTCAGCAATTTCTAAGGTCATGCTCTTCTTTCTCGTAAAGAGGACACCACCTCAGCTTGTCTATTTTTTGATCGGGGCATTTGCCTTTGCCCCCATCAGAATATGATTTAGAGTTTTGGGGCTCGTTGTCAACAACAGCTAGTACTTCATTTGAGCTTTTCATTGATGGCCTTTTACCCCTAGTTTTGCTCTTTGATTTGTTGGGTTGCTTGTCTTTCTTCTTATCATGAACTCCTTGGGACCCTTTGTCGTCACGATCAGTCATCCAATTCCATTCAACTACTTCAGCAGCTGTCGCATAGCTGTTGACCATGTCGAAGAAGTCGACGACTGTGGTCGGAAGGTTCAGGGCGATATCCTTTGTGAACTTTTGGTTTCTTACTCCCTGCTTGAAGGCTCGAATTTTCGATGAGTCAGATACCTCTAGGATAGTGTTTCGAACCTGACTGAGGTGTCGAATGAACTTCCACAATGTCTCATGCAGTTCCTGGTGCATGCGGTGCAAGTCAACCTCCTTTCCAGGACAGTTGTAAGTGCCTTGGAAGTTAGCCAACAACAAATCGCAAAGATGTTTCCAGGAGTAGATAAACTCGGGCGGCGGATTTAACAACCACTAATGAGTAGATCCATCGGGTACGGTTGGGAGGTAATTGGCCATTACGTGTGCTCCTCCCGACGCTTGAATAGTTGTTGTGTAAATAAGGAGGAATTCGAGGGGGTTTGACTCGCATCAAACTTCTCTAGATTTGTCGGTCGGAATTTGTCTGGCCAACGAATTACTTAGAGGTTGACTAAAAAGGCTCAACACCTGATGAATGGACTCATAATGCCTCCTTTGTGTGAAAGAAGGGTTGTAATCAATAGACAATTGGTTGTACCTGTAACCGACCACTACCGATACCAGTCAGTCCTAGACATTCATCCTTCTGGAGTGGTCATACTCATGTTCCAGTTGATGGCATAGGTCTCCTAGGGGAGGCGTGGTTGCCCACTTCTCCTAGGAAGTTGCTGATTGTCGAAAGGAGGTGGTGTATGTTGTATCTCTTTCTTGCCTTTCCTCCCGACGAGATGGTGGAGCTATGAGCAAGTGTGATCTGGGATGCTCCCGATCCCTTCTCCTTTGTCCAGAGCTATGAGATTGGCTGGACTCAGAGAGAGTTGTCCTGTTTGACTTTGAGAACATTGTTGTTAATAACGCTCTGACCTGTCAATGGTGAGTTGAAGTCGTCGTGTGATTTCTTGTGCAAAAGCTTCAAAACCTAGAGCCCTTACAACATCTACAGGTGGATTTTCAAGAAGAACGTTAGCAGGTTGCAAGTATTGAGCAGTTACCAATTTGTAGTGGACCCAGCTAGAAAGTGTGCCTTGGGTGGCAATCCTTCTTCTTCTAATGGTTTCCGGATCATCTATCTTTGTGAGCAGTGAGCGTTCCTAGGACAATGTGCGATCACTTGGAGGATGTCCATGATGCTCAATCAATTAGGATCATTGATGGTAGCAAAGACCTCCTGGTCGCAACTGGCAGTCGAACCCTCCTAGCTTGAGGTACAATCGAGGGAGAGTGCTTCACCATACACCGAGGTCCTTGCCAGAAAGGGGAATTATGGGTTATAACCATCTCCTCAAGTTTCACAGGTAGATGAATTTGCATTCTCCAGACTGCTGACTAGATTTGAAGTGTTAAGAGTCCCTGATTGTCTCCTAGATACTGGTAACCACAAAGTGACAGATACCAAGTGACGTCCGAGTCCCGAAATCCACTACATGAGGGCTTTTCGCATTGACTCGAGAACCATCTGACGGATTCCAACACTTGAGGGTGGAACCCTTGGTATGGTCGGAACCAAATATTATCCTGATGGCATCATTCTGTAAGCTAGACCAATTGAAGGAATGTCCCATGCATGGCGGAGTATTCTTAAAGGAATTGACCTATTGCGCCATGGTGTAATTTGCCATGTGGGATACGGTCAAACAATCAAATTTTGGGAAGATCCTTTATTGTCGTGTGGCAAGACAAGGCGCCCAAGTAGTGTCCATGGCCATCAGGTTCTTGAGTATGTCCATGAACTGATAGACCCAAGCATTGTTGAAGTATAAGTGATACGTGAGGGGAGTGTTGGAGTATAAGTGAATTGCCCATCTTCCCTCATCAATGTAAGCTTTTGGGTAAACTGGCTGGTGCATACAACTTAATATGGTATCAGAGGTAAGATGTTCTGAGTTCAAGACCTGGTTGGCGCAATTAAAAATAATAATTGAAGCTCATTTCTATTCCACGTATTAGGCCTGAGAGTGCCTACATGTGAGGGGGTGTTGAAGTATAAGTGACACATGAGGAGGAGTGTTGAAATATAAGTGAACTGCCACTGTTGGGCAAACTGACTGGTGCATGCAACTCAATAAAATCAATGGGATGTTGAGTTAGTCTGGCAAACCTTCAACGCTGACGATGCGCAGATCATTCTATCCATACCGATCCTTGAAAACATCGAAGATTTCATTGCCTGGCACTTTGATTCTAAAGGTGTCTTCTCAGTTAAATCCGCCTATGAGGTATTTGTAGACAGTATGGAGGAGCAGGCTAACGCCAGGCGAAGGAGTACTATTCACCTTCCGACAATGGAGGGAACCTTCAGTGGAGGAAAATCTGGCCGATGAAATGCCCGAACAAAGTGAACATCTTTATTTGGAGAATGGTGCACAATAGCCTTCACCTTCGCTCCAACATTAGCAGGAGAAAGATTGAGCTGGATACAGGTGTCCTCTTTTGTCATAGATTTGATGACGACGGTGGTCACCTATTTATCAAATACAAGCACAGCAAGTCATGTTGGCGTGAGCTCCTCATGGAAGACATCAGGCTCACGCTGGAGCGGTGCATATGACCAAAAGAAATCATGCTCAAGATCTGGCGACTTCCTGAGGATACGCAGATTAAGGTTGTTACACTCCTTTGGGTGCTCTGGAACACACGCAATGGAACGAATGCAGGTGAACCACCGAAAGTCTACTCAACGCAGAAACATGCCACCTGGCAGTTCGCTATGCCCAGGAATCCATCGAGCTTTTCAAAACATCTGGGGTGCAAATGGACAGGCCCAACGCTCCTTGGTTAACATCGATGGAGCCAGATTGTACCAGTTCTCATGTGGCCAGCGATTCTGCTGCCGCTATGGTATAATGAAACCTATAGCTTTCAAAAAAAAAAACAAATCGTGTTGTGCCCTCGTAATAATACACCACCCCAGCGCAGCAGGACAGTCCAGATATATACACCTCAACAATACTATACCAGGATTTTCGCCTTACGGCGATGTTTCGACAACAATGCCTGCCTTGTACTCTTGTAACTGTACGCTCTATTAACACAGAACAGAAAAAAAAAGTTATTACATCTCTTGGTTGCAGCCACGTCCATATTCACCATGGCCTCAGCTTGTGTACAGTAGTTCAATTTGCCGGTCATGAGCTTCTGTTCCTCAGCCTCTCCAGTCTCTCCAGGTGAGACTTCAGCCAGGCAAACTCATGCTGCATACTCTCCAAGTGCGCCTCCACCATCCGCATCTCCTCGCCTAGTAAGCTTAGTCGCTTTCGCACCCACTCTATGGTCTCTTTGCCGTAAGAACCAAAGCTGCTTGCGGAGGCCTCATGACTAACCATGTAGACCTTGGGGGATCTAGTGAGTAGAACTATGATGGTTACCTGCGATACAAGTACAGTGTCAAAAGAGTCTGGCCAAACATTGAGCATTCGGCGTAATAAAATGCACGCAACCAAATATCCACAGAATACTTGCCTGCATTAGGATAATGATGGCCACCAGCGTCACTGCTAACACTGGACCAAATTGACTTGATCTAATATATGATGTGAGTGAACCCCACAATTCTTGTGAAGTGGATGCTATTGAATCTCTCACTATACTTTGCTGGTGACCTTGGATAGGAGGAACAAGGCTTCTCACACCAGGTTCATCTGGTGCAGAAGTCGCAGTTGGGACTGTATTTTCCAAAGGATTTTCACTATTTGGAGTAGTCCCTGATTGAACATCAGCATTAGTTGAGGTGGAAACTCCTGTAGGAATGAATGGAGGAATGGTCATTTAATTGTTTCACAATTAAAAATACTTCCAGTGAATAAGGACGTAATTTGGATCAAGCAAGTCGAAACCCTAAAAAAATGATTGACATGAGGTGAACTGCAAATTCAATGTACAAACCTTTCGATTGAGAGCTGCTATCCTGCTTCAAAAGATCATGACCCTAAAAACATGCAATGGGAAGGATTATTTACAATTTGAAATGTAAATAGCATTTGTAGTAATATGGTCCTGGTATGAGAAAAGACATACAAGCTTGATCCAGAGACCAAAAACTTCACGGCATTCATCTTTTGTTGCTTGCTCTATTTTCCCTGTAATTAGGAGATTTAAATAATAAGCAGCAGCAATCTCTCGAGTTCTTAAAAATTAAATAAATCGATCTCTTGGGAATGGGAATAAACCAACTGCACAACCATACACAAGAAAGAATACATTACAAATAATTCCATGCGAAAAAGTAAAAAATCTAACTAGGCACTGGATTTGATCCACAACTAGAACATGTGTGTGAAGTCCATTAGACAGCAATGAGTCCCTTGATTTAACGGCCACTGAAAATATTATTATCCACTAAATAACATGTCTAGGAAAGTAGGAATTCATCTCAAGAATAGACCAAAGGGGCAACTAGGCAACTACCTTCCTCAGTTTATTTATTGAAACTGAAAAACAGCAAGTCTGGAAATTATGATCAAAGGAAGGGATCAATGTATCCCATAATGAGCATCAAATTACATTTAAAAATTTTAGAGAACAGAAGAAAAGTTTTTAACATTTCCAATCTAGCAAACATTTATTCACGAGAAAATAAGCACATGGAAGGTGATGGACAGAACTGATTTAACTACAGTGGGATATTCCAAGTGCTTATAGTTAGTACTTCTCAGTATGTTTCTTCAACTTTGAACTAAAACTACACCAGAAAAAGGAACGAAAGGTACACCTACTTGTTAAAATACACAACTTATGGTAATAAACTGTAAGGGCTTGGGTGGACTAAATCTTATCAGCACATAAGCTGAAGTTACAGCCAACCAGCTAGCTAGTAGTTGGCTTAACTTGGAGTTAACATCGCCTTTCACTGAGAAACTAAAGCTAACAGGAGTTTGTTCAGCTGGTATATAAGCAGTGTTACCAGGACTTTTAGAAAATAAGATTCTGGGATTCACCTAATATAAATATATTTTATCATAAAAATGACAGGAAATAAGAAACAATAGATAAGATTAAGTAAATGCAATCAAGATTCAAGACTAGGTATTTGACTGAACAATTACAAAGCAAGAAAGCAATAGCCATTTGGCCATATGGTCGCCATTTGGCGCTCTCTCTCTCTCCTTTTTTTACACGCTCTCTCTCTCCTCCTTTTTTCCATTTGGCCAGATGGTTGCCAACTACTCCTAGCTTCCTCCCTATCTCCCCCCCACATTTCTTCTCTCTCCATTTTCTTCTTTCCCCATGTCCTCTCCTGCTGTCTCTTGCGCCGGTCGATTCCTCTCTGCTGCTCACTCCCTTGGCGCAGCATCTGCTCTCCTGGTGCTACCCCTGCCTCCAGCGCTGGCCTTCAGTCCCTTGTGTCCCCTGCTGCTCGCCTCCCTCCTGCGCTCTGGCACCGCCGCCCCTGTGCTTGGCCAGTCGGCCTCGAGCGCCCGGCCAGCCCTGCTATTCTGCCGCTCAACTCCGGAGGGGGGGCACCCACGGGCTGGCCGACGGTAGGGGGGCGCCAGCCCCGGTGGGTCCGCTCCTACCACAAGGTGGTGGAGTTCTTCCACCCCGCGTGCATGGCAACAGCGGTGCCTCTCACCTCGTTGGCGCCATCGCCGAGAGGGGCTTCTCTGCTGCCGCGCCCTCCTCCACCCCGCGCCCCACTGTCCTCCCCTTCTCCATCAGCCGTTGACCCGATACGAGCAGAGGTGTCGGAGACGCATCCCGCCGTGTCAGACACGAGTCAACGCGCGGATGCGTGTCGAGGCTCCAAAAATGTTTTGGACATGCGAGTCCCGGTAACACTGTATGTAAGAGCTAAGCAAGGCCAAACAGGTCCTAACCATACTGTTTGAAAAGTGCTCGAGCGTTCAGGATACAAGAAATGTATCTTACCTCTAAATATGGTTTTCCTCGAAAAGGCTACATTAATATATACCCTGAGGTAGCAACTGTTTCGATCAAGGCCATCTTGTTCAACATCCCAGATCCCCTGTGTGCAAATTAGACCAACAATAATTTCACGCAGCACCAAGAAAGTAAACTAATACTTTTATAGCTAGCAACATCATTTCAGCTTTTATATAATGACACATCTAGGTTTCTGTAAGTACAGAGATAACATATAGCATCCATAACATTCATCATTTCTATTAACAGTAAGAGTTTATGGAAGCAAAATAGAAGTTCCAAAAACCCCTATATTCCAATGACAAAAAAAGGAAATCGGCATCCATTTTCATGACAATGCTGATTTTGAGACCTGTGTCATTCTCATATCGGTTGACTTAATGCTAGTTCTGGTTTTTAACTAGTTCGGTTCAGGTGCAAGCTTTTGCTTTGCTCTTGCTCAACTTGGATTACATTACCACATACAATTCCATGACCTCCACAAAGTAAAGCCAGCACACACATTGCTCCATTTCCAGTTGAGGTTTATTGGGCAAAAGCGATTTCAAGCCAGATGAACCAACATTGTTAACTAGATTCCTCACCTCAACAGTGAAATAGTCCCCATATGGTGCATCACCAATTTGCTGGGATGTCTGAATCACAAGATGCCTGTGAACAGGTAAACAAGAGAAGGAAACATCAGGTAGTTTTAACATAAATTATTCTTCAGGGTAAAACATAAAAGCTCTTTTAGCACATATAGCAAGATCATAGAAGACAGATACTACAAGAAACAAGAATATGCTAAACTCAACAGGAAAGATGAATATATGATAAGTGGCATAGTTATCTTCAAATGCAAATAACAATGAGTATATATTAACACAAAAGCTGGCATGAGTACATCCGAATCGAGCTAACATCCAAATAATCAATAAGAACAAACACGATTTTGTTCTGCTACAAAGACAGTCCTAACTCTGGTCATTCCAGAATCCACCAGCAAGAAGTTACGGAAACCAACAAAAGATAAAAAAATTAAATAACTGCTAATATTGCATCTCAACTTTGACTTCATATTTATCATAATTTTTCGAGAACACTCCATTGCTTGACTACCTGCAGAAGTGTGTGACTAACCTGTTTTTGTACACACGAAGTTTCTGAATCTCCTGACAAGTCCCAAATTTTGCACCTAAACACAATTTAGAGGAATCAACAATAACATTATGAAAAGTAAAGCAATTAATGGAACACAACAACATATTCAACACCAATTATTACATTCAGTCAAACAGTAGTCGCTAGGAAGAGAGCTCTGACATACCAAGATAAATCTTAATTGGATGCAAAAATGAGACATCCCTTACAAGTCCTCTTTGATTTTCCAAACGCCATGGGGAACAACGGAATTCTGCAGGTCATCTAGGTCTTAGAAGAATACACCATTGATCAAAAGGTGTTAATTGAAAAGGTGAAAATAAACAGGTATTAACCTTTGCCACCGCACTTTTTGTGGAAATCATCCAAAAAGCCAAAAGCACCATCAGACATTAACACATTAAAGAGAACTTCCACAGGCACCTGTTATTAGGATGTTAGCAGGGTGCAGTTATATTAATTCTTAATAGCACTATAAATAAATGAAACCTGGCAAACCTGAAACTTCGATTCCGTGATCAAAGTATAGGATTCAGGTACTGGGAAAAAAGGTGTGATGCCCAATTAGCAAAATATTCATGCAAGAAAACCCTAACAAAAGAATTAATGATATAAAAAAGACAAAGAAAAAGATGATCCAAACAAACCATTAGGAGCATCATCATCAAATGGCCCCAAGCTGAATGGGTTAAGTGCAGTAGAGTTGTCTTCAGCTCCATTCTGCAGCACTTCTGAAGACCTTTTGGAAATACTGATGTCTGAATCACCGCTATCAGCACTACCACTTGTGACAGCTGTACCATTGGCAGACCTACAGTCCAATAGACTCAAATCATCAACATACATAAATAATTATGAAAGAGATAAGTCCATTTGATGGTGCTAAACCCAGGAGTGAGGAATTTTTGTTCAGGATGCAAAAACCTGTCCAATGGTGATGAATCATCATCTTGTTTAGACTCCTTTGCTCCTTCCAACAAAACATAACCATTTTCGTCACTGCTGCTTGCTGATTTTATATCCTGTAGTGCAGAAAAAGAGCAACTGGTATGCTACCATGCCAACAAATAGAAGTTATTGTAAATATTGCGTACACACAAGTCTACTAACCTGACGCTCAAGGAGCAATCTAGCATCACTGTTATGCTGTTCCCAACCATCTACTATAATGTGATAGGCTTCATCACGTGACAAGAAAGATCCAAACAAGTGCTGCAAGTAATGCAACTTGAGTGCCTGACATCTAACATACACAGGAAATAGACAGTCATAGGTTCCTCACCCTTTTGACACCAGCAATAATTTCTATGGCATTAGGAAAAATAGCAGCTGTTTTTGCTTTGCGAACGTCACTCACATCCTGCAAAGGTATAGTTTTCTGAATAGAAAAGCAATGTCAGAGCATGGTGGCAAAAAAATTATCAGTGCGAGCAATATATATTGGTCTAACACTATTAATATGTAACTAAGATCATGCTCAACAGTAGAAGCGCAAAACTATTGAACAAGAAGTAATGAAATCAATTTGAGTATTTGATAGTGAATAATTATAATGTAGCAACAAACTATCATCGCTAAGTAAATTGCAAAAGATAACGAGCAATCATTATAATAACTTAGTTGGAGAACCATCCCTTTCAGTTTCCAGTTCAATTTTAGCTCTCTAAATCAGCTACCAAAAATTGATTCGTTCACAGGAAGCTAAAATTTAGATATTTAATAATAATGACTACAGAGAAAATGGAAAGTACAAATCAAAACCACCATTAGTTTAGGCTTCAAACAGATTAACAGAGTTTATGCTTATGTGACTTTCCAGGTGCTAATCATTTAGCCTATTACAGAACACTGAAAGATAAAGCAGAGTAGAGTGCAAATGCTGTTTAATGGCACATCATCAGCAATGTAAATTTCAAGACACAGAGAGCGAAACACTAATTTAGACAACATGGTCCCAACAAATTTCTCAAGCAAACCTTCTGAGGGCAATGTTTCTTTACATGAATTTAGTGCAACAAAATGTGTTAAACGATACAAAGCAACATTGAAGCAATGGCATCGCCAAAATCCTTTATGCCTTGGACAATATTTATGAAGTCTATAAATTAATTGGTTATCTACTGCTAGAAGTAGTGCAACTAAGCAAGATAAAAGTACAAAACAGTACAAATGATGGTAAACTCGTTATATTATTTATTACCTTCGTCTCATATCCGAAAATGTTAGAGTAGAAGCATATATGGTGTAGAAATAAATACATATGCCCCTGCATAATAATGTATCTTTGTTAGAATCAGATAAATGTGAACCAGGCAGAAACTAAAGCATATATTTATTTCCAGCAATGTGATATAACTAAGCTATTTTTTTCTGCAAAATGATATGACTAAGCTTACAGTTTAATTCTACAGTTTGCAGTTGTCAAACAACCTAGTGAATTTTGAGGAACAGGGCACTAGCTAAAAGCATTAGTGAAACTAAATTGTCTAATAATGCAGTAGTTTCAAATGAAGAAATGAAAGAACACATGTAAGACAACAAGGATAGTAAATGGACATGAGCACCTTTAGTTGCAACAAGGTATAGCCTTTTCTCAACTTTTCAGGTACATACTGATCGATCTATATAATAATTATGAAAATATACTCTCAGGAAATTCTCTCGTTGGATGAGAAGACTACAAATTGCCACATTAACAGGGGGATTCCCTCGCAAGATTAAATTTTGATGGATTAAATTTCATGTTAAGCCTTTCTGTATGTCTGCACATGTTTTTATATATCAAAGGCACAAGCTTTAATTGAATTTGGTGGGTGTACATGTCTCAAATTAATACATGCATATTCAAACAGAGATAAATCTAGACCAATGTAATTAGATGCTCGCACGCATGTCATGCCAATTATATTGGACTGAATTGAATTCAGATATAGTTTATTGTTAGTCTGTGCATGACAGATCTTATGGCAGACCTCAAACTTGCACTAAATACAGATAGCGTATGAATATTCCGATGGAGTCACAGTGGAAGTAACACAGGTTTTAGATAGTTACTAGAAATAACACAGAATGATGTCACAAAGAACTACCTGAAGAAGAATATTTTCTTGAAGCGCGCAGTTAAAATCTTGCACAAGAACCTGCAATGTACCATATAACTAGTTAGCAATCAAAACTCAATGACAAATAATATGATGCATGATCACTTGTGAACATGAAAGAATACCATCAGAAGCATACTCCTGAAAATCAGAAATATGCTCTATTCAAATGGAAACAGTAATCCACAAATATCAACTCAGGCCCAACCTATAAACAACCTAGTAATTCATGAAATTACTCTTCAATCAAAAGCTGAACTTGGCATGTTATCGTGATAGAACATGCTAGATTGACAATCTGTTTTACCCAACAAGTAGAATCACTCAAAATCCACTTATCAAACTGCTGCTCGATCAATCATCAACCAAATTAAGTCATAAAAAAGCTCATGAAACTACCAATTGGCTATCGAATCCAGGCAAATACACCAGAAAATCTGACACGATTATGGCAAACTTCCTCAAAATTCATTCATAATTCAACCATCAACACCACTGCACATTCTACAGACGAAACCAAATTGGCACTCAAGATGTTGCCGTACTCCGAATCAAGCATAAACAACGAATTAGTCCTGGTGTGGTTTATCAGGGGGGAAACGACCACTGCTCAAATAGTTAGGAGTCCACAGAAATCGAATCCTCTCAGCGCCACCTCCACCACTTGCGTACCCAAATTTCCCCCAGAACGGCGCATCACAGTCCAAAGTCAACAATTAGATCGAAGAGAGAAAGCAACCGGCAAATACTTGAATCGCCCACGCGAATTACCTCGTCGGGTGGCAGCCGGAACAGAAGCCTGTACTCCTCGCTCCTGCTCGCAAGCAAAGGGCTCTGCACGATCAAACCGCGCCGGATCAAAAACCCAAGCAAAAAAAGGAACTAGTAAGATTCCGACAAGTCCAATTCCCAAGCAAGCGCCACGCACCGAGGCATCGGACCCGGAGAGCTCCCCGGAGTGGGCGGACGCCGGGAACGACCCCGCGGACGCGTCTACGGCGGGCGGCGCCGACGCGAGCCGCCTCGGCGGGGACGCCGGCGACGGCGCGGTGGTGTCGGTGGGGTGCGGCTCGGGGACGGGGGCAACGGCGTCCCTGCGGCTCGGGGACGGGAGGCGACGGCCGGAGACGCCATGCCGGCGGAGCTCAGCCGGAATTAGCGGCGGGGAGATCGCCGGCGAGGCGGTGGTGGTGGGAGAAGGAGAAGGGTAGGGGAGGTGAGGGGAGAAAGTAGAGAGAGAGAGAGAGAGGGTGTTTGAATAATAAAAGCTCAGTTGCTTATGGATTCAGGATTCTCTCGATCTAACAATTTTCATTGTTGTTTTAACACAATTTATCTAGACAACATTTTAAAATAATTTATGAGTATTCAATTTATTTATATAAATACTTATGCTAGAAAAAATTATAAGTCAAAGTCATGGTCATAAATAATAATCTGCAACCGACAAGGACACCTAAAAACAAGAGCGGTGTAATTGTGAAGGTGACGTGTTCCAGCCTTCCGGCTTCGAATCTATCAGTGGGTTCAGCTGTTTGAGACTAGGGCTCCGCTCATTTCAGCTTGAGCTTCTGGCTTCTAACTTATTTTTTACTATTTCTAAATTTTGTCTTTTTCTGGTTTTTGGCTTTTTTTTGAGCTTTTTTCTGATTCTTTTTTTTCCTGTATCCGTTTGCATTGTTCATGATGGGCTAACATGTTTTTTCTATTTTTTAATTTAGTTACGCCAAATAAGTCACTATCAGCTACAGTGTAATTTCAGATAGCTATAGTGCAATTTTAACCATAAGCCAATTTATTTCATCCCAACCGAGTGGCACCTAGAAGGAGGGAGGGAGACGGCAATGAACAGCAGTGGAATTTAGAGAGTGAGTGAGCACCGGCACCCAATTTTGATAAAGTGTGTCGGTTTTGGCAAGGAAAACACGACGACGCATGAAACGACGGTGGGGCCCAGGCGGCAGTGGCACGGGGCTCGGTGGCATGTCGACGTCTCTACGCGATCGAGACGTCCGGCTTTAACACAATCGTCCGGGATTTTGTGGTCGTGGGTGTAAGATCGAGGAGGCCGACTAAAGAGGGGTGAATAGGCGGTTTAAAAATTCTCTACAAATTAATGCTAGGAATTTAAGAGCTTTCTATTTGCCTAAACCAAGCATATAATACGGAAGTGTAAATCAATTTGGTTTAGTTCAAATAGCGCCTACAACAAGAATTTTGCCTAAGTGCACCAAATTCTAACCTAGGTCAAGGTTAGCAATTCTAGGTATACAAGAAATCAATTTAATTATATGAATGTAAATTGCTTGAATGTAAATAAGGCACAAGAAAACAAACCACAATTGACACAACGATGTTTTACTGTGGTGCTCGGAGAGTTGCCGCTCTCCCCCAATCAACATTGAGGAAAACCCGAACAAATCGGACCGGCTCCACGAATTAAGCCTCAGCTCCTCAATCCACTAATGGTAGCTCTTTCCCACTCCACGTATGTGAGTTCTAACCTTCATACTTCGTCGGGTATTCTCACAACCTCCATTGAGAAGATCTCCGCACACGAAGGGTCTGGAGCTTTTGATGTCCGGTAGTACCGCACAACACATGTCGGTACTTCCGCTCTCCAGTAGTACCACTCACACAGAGTCGGTACTTCCGCAGGCCGGACCATCTGCTCACACAGAGCCGCTCGGACTTCTCACATTCGGTAGTACCGCAACACATGCTGGTACTTCCGATATCCAGTAGTACCGCTCACACATAGCTGGTACTTCTGTCTCACGGTAGTACCGGACAACACATGTAGGTACTTCCGATTTTCCTGAGAAGTATAGATATCTCAACAGTTTTTGTAAAACACATTTACAAACTACGATATCATGCACACCAAGATCAAACATGATTTCCAACAAGTTGCAAAATACATTCGCAGACTTTTGAAATCATGACACAAAGATTAAATATGAGCTTCAACTATTTGTAAAACACATTCGCAAATATAACTTCATATCACAAAGAATAGAAACATGGATTTCAAGCACTTGCAAAACACATTTGCAATGCATAGTCCCATGTTACAAAGATTTAACACATGAGCTTCAACTATTTACAAAACACATTTGCAAATATAAGCCTCATGTCAATATGAGCTAGACAAGGTGAGGTTGAGCCATCAACACATGATGAGACTCAAACTACTAGACATGACTCCTCTTAATAGTACGGCACCTATACTAGCAATCCGGTCTTCCAACCAAACACCAAGACCGGTAAAAGACTAGGAACACATCCTTAGCCCTAGATAGTTCATACATTTGCCTTAAGTCATCATCTTGATATGCATCAATACATGATGCATTCTCTTCATCAACTCTATCAACACATGATGAACTTTGCTTGATCAACACATGATCATCTTCAACATGCATCAACTCACGATGCATCTTCTTCATAACGGCCTTCAACACATGAAGCCTTCATCTTCTTGATAGCATTCAACTCATGAATCTATCTTCTTCTCAATAGTCTTCAACACATGAAGCTATCATCTTCTCGTATCTTAACTTGATGATCTTCAACGCATGAAGTCATCCCAAGTCATCTTCATTTGTGGAACCTAACCTATTCATCCAACTCATGAAAACCGTTAGTCCACAAAACAATTGTCACAGGGAAAACCAAATATCTTTTTCGTAAAAAACCGAGGACCTATAAGGACATATACGTAACTAAATGAGGACCTATATGTAATTTTGAAAAATCACAGGGTGCTATCCTGTAAAAGGATACGCAATTTCGGTGAAGTGGAGGGTTTTTGGAAAAAAAACCTGATAGGGATCTTTTTGTAAGAATAGATGACTTTTATGTGATTTTGAAAAATATAGGAGTCTTTTCGCAAAAAATTTGACGCGATATAGGTGGGAAACGGGGAGATCCCCAGCTTTAACAGTGTTTTAATACAGTGACGACGGTGATGATACAGGCATGCGGCAACCTGGCACACACCACCACCGTCGAGTCGAATCCCCCACGAAACGAGAAAAATCTAAAACCCCTCGAGCCCGAGAGCCACACGAGAACATCAGGGAGGCGAAGCGAAAGGCGAAAACCCCAGGGGAGAGAGAGGGAGGGAGGGAGATCCCCAGACCCGAGCCCTACTATCCTCCCTCTCGTCGCCGGCGATGGCGATGGACGCGGAGCGGCGGCAGGCAGAGCTGATCGAGCAGTTCTCGGTGCAGGCGGCGGCGTTGTCGTCGTCGGCGCAGCTGGCGGCGCTCGTGCTGGAGGCCACCTCCCACCCGGCGCTCTTCGCCTTCTCCGAGCTCCTCTCCCTCCCCGCCCTCTCCAAGGTACCCGCTGATCACTAGTGCCCCTCGTGCCGCCGCCGGGTTAGGGTTAGGGTTTCCAGTTCCCACCGATGGGTGTCTGTTTCGAGCTGATGAGCTGTGGTGTGGCTGTTGTTTGTTCGTTCGTTGGTGCAGCTCGCGGGCACGCAGTACTCGTCGTCGCTGGACCTGCTCCGCCTCTTCGCCTACGGCACCTTGAAGGACTACAAGAGTAAGATTAGGGCCTCCCATTGCGATTCGTACATTACATTGCCCTTTGGATTGTTGCCATGCGTCCTTTGTGTATACCCGTTTGTTGCGTTTGTGCGTTCGTTGTGATGCATTGTCTGATCTGTCACATGTTTGGGTATTAGCCTTTTGCCCTGGACCCTAACGAGGGCAAGTGGGGGCAATTTGTTTGGAAACCCTGGATTGAGAGAATCTTAGTCATTTAGTGGATGATGATGATGCTTTGATGCTCACTTGAATTAATATTAATACAAACCTGTTTGCATATAGTGGCCTTTGTAGGTTAACTTTTGGAGGGGCCCAACATACTGATCACTCCAAAAATTCTTTTGGTCCTATGGTTTATTTTCTGCAACCATTCAAAAACACATTACATCACATCACCACACCTGAAAACAGAGCGCACATTACATCACATTGCCACACCTGGAAACAGAGCTTGACCTGTGGTGATCGATTTGCCCTTCTACCTGCCAATATGATTAGGGCGCGCATTTGGCTGTTTGTAGGCAAAGTTATTATGGACATGAACTCTCTTGTGCTTGCGGGCTTCTAGCTTAATTTAGTACGTTTGTGGTTGCTAGAACTTATACCTGTTTCATCTAACATTGCCATCAGCATGAATTGCTATTTTTAGTTTTTTGTCCGTTATTTTTTGTACTAATGTCTAACGGATAAGTGCAAGCATGCACATTTATTGTTTTGAGTAATTATTTTTATATGCATAGGTAATTCTGGCACCCTCCCTGCACTGTTGCCTGATCAACTCCGGAAGCTGAAGCAACTCAGTGTGCTAACTTTGGCTGAGTCAACCAAGGTACAAATTCCGCCTAATCCTGTCTAATAATTAGAGCAATTCTGTGTAGCTCCTCTTTCTGTGGACACATATTGATGCTTGATAGCTACTTGCAGTCATGTAAACAGTAGTTATAGTGCTGCACTGTCATTTTAGGACGGCATGTATGTTGTCTAGGTTTCTCGAATCTTCTAGTGCTTTTAAGTTCTAATGGTAAATGGTTTTATGCAATTCTCTGTTTGTGGAAGCCAAGTCTGAAGGTTAAAGTGGTGGTTTTTCTTTGATAAATTGATAACCAGTGGTTGAAGGAACCTTTTTTTTTATGTTATGTTGGCCTAATAAAGTCTTACAAGATGTGTGGACATATTTTTTTCTTTACCTGTTTAGCATGATTAAGTGCACATTGGAAGGAACATTCGCAAGGGCAGTATTTTCCCTTTCTGCTCTATGCGATATTTTGCTATAGACAATCATTAACACACTTGCTTGTTTTTTCTCACTGCTTTCTTCAGGTACTACCATATGATCAACTCATGCAAGAATTGGACGTTTCCAATGTAAGAGAACTTGAAGATTTCCTCATCAATGACTGCATGTACTCGGTGAGTCCTTGCATTCTCTTTTCACATTAGGCACTTAAAATCTCCATATATTCCAATCATTTGAAATCATCATTTACCACTCATCCTCTCTTTAATATATTTATGGGAGATTCTTGCTGTAATATTTCTTCTGTGTGATGCTATTCTTTAGTCTTTAGGATCATCAATGGATTTCTTGATCCCAAAAAACAGTCGTATTTCTAGCATCAAATTTGTAATACTTTACACATTTCCTCAGGGGATTGTCAGAGGCAAATTGGATCAGCTGCGAAGGTGCTTTGAGGTCAGATATCTGCAGGCTAAATGTTCTGCATCATTCATGAATTTGTTCTGTATCTTGCAAGTGATCCTTCTTATTTTCTTTCCATGCATGTCAGGTACAATTTGCAGCTGGAAGGGATCTTACACCTGATCAGTTGAACAACATGATAGAAACTTTGTCTGATTGGTGTGTATATTTATTTAACAAGTGTTTCTGCAAGTTTATCTCTATTTGTTCCAGCATTCCAGCAAATGTGAATGTTTGCAATTTTTTTTACATAATTGCCAATTTAATTTCTCCTCTCGTATCTAACCTTGTGAGCTGTATTGGTGATCCCTGTGTATTCATGGAAATTGTGGCTGGATTGTTCTCTGCTATGTTCGTTCTTCCCTTGATTCTGTGCTGCATTCTTCTTTCAAACTCCTGTCGTGGTGGTTCTGGTTTTAGTTATGTGGGATATTGCTTCTAGCAGTAGACTGATGTTGTGAAATTGTATGCACAATGTTATTTTATACAAGCCACCCTGTGATAAACAAACTAAGAGTCAAAATTTTGTGTGTTTTGTGATTCATTAATTTGCCTTTTGACTGGATACAGGTGCATTCTTGTTGGTAGTTGGTAAATACGTGTCTTATGGTCTTACCGTCTTAATCATATGCAAGTACTTTTGCTAAATCAGTAAATATGGCATTATTCTCTGTATGTTTTTTTTCACCGAGGCCATAATAATATATACACGGTTTGATGCTGATGCTTTGCTTCACGCTTCACTAGCAAATAGCAATCAATTAATACGTTCATGCTACTAATTTGTTAGTTCATTCTGCACTGCACATTATGAGGACGTCAAGGGGATTGACAGAAGTTTATTGTTGCCAATTATGATGCAAATGCACACATTTTCACAGGTTGGGAACATCAGATAGTTTATTGCATCAAATTCAGGAGAAAATCAAGTGGGCTGACACAATGAGTGAAGCGAACAAGAAGCACCAGAAAGAATTTGAAGACAAAGTGGAAGAAGCCAAAAAATCAATCAAGGTAAGTTGGATTAAATTGAAGTATCTACTATTTTCATTTTTTAGTTAAATATTGAATTAAAAAGGAAAAAGATTTGCATCTATTTTTTTAGCTAAAATCAAGACATTTGCATAATTCTACGATGATACCATTCTGTGTTGTTCTCATTCTGCTGTGTCCTTTTACCGGATTGCTTTCTGTTCTGTTTTTTATTATTAAATAACTCTTGAATGTTCATACAGTAGCAACTAATTGTATTAAATAGTGGAATTGCCGGACCATGTTTCTTACTTGATGGCAGAAGTTGAACAATGTAAGCAGGCAGACATCGACTTACGGGGGCATGACGACTTTCTCTCTGAATCTGGAGGAATAATGGATTTTGAAGAGGACCGCATCCGACCAAAAAGGTAGATTATAGGTCACTTGGTACTGTTGCGCTGTATTATCTTGCTAATTTTAGCTAGTAAGTAAATTATATTTTCGCAAGACATGGCCTGTTAAAATGTACACACTAGTGGATAAGGTGTCAGTCATCAATAGCTAACTAACATTGAGTAGTGTTTCCTGGTAAAAACCTACGCGGATTTAAATAGAACTATAATGGTTCATACTTCTAATTTGATTAAAGGGAAAAGCTGTGGAACTCCCTTGCATAATGTTTACTAAAACACATATTTGCTCTACTGAGTTATCTTGTATTGTCGACACTATTTTCCATCTTCATATAATTGCCTTCTGTTGTCAAAATCATGGGTAATTTGGTATAATCTGGTATTGCAGGAGGCGACAACCAATGGCATAGTTTCAATTAGGTGTTTACCCGTCTCCCTGCTTGCACAATTGCTGATGCTGTTCTTGAGACATTTTGGCACCAGAGTTAGAGGAAACATTCTGCATCAATTATGGTGCTTCCTTTGAAGCGAGTCTGTGTTATTGTTGTCTTCTGGAGATAATGCTCGTTTTTGGTATGAGATGTACAAGGAGATCGCTCTTACCACTGCGTTTATATTTAGTAGCACAAAACTACAGGTGGCTGACTTAGCGCTGTAAAGATTATGGTTCTAAATTTTTTTTTTTTGGTGACTTGGGCCATCACATGGCCATAGGTCACCAGCTCCGTCTATTTAGTTTTTTACATAGCATGTTCCAAATCAGAAAAAAGAAAGAGGGTTGTGTTAGGTTTAACAAGCTAACGTAAAAATCATGCCATCTTTTTATGGAATGAAATCCAAATTAAAAGTTTTGTTGGGGCGTAACTCTTAGTGACGCGTCATACTGAAATCCGGGTGTGGTGATAAATGAGCAAGGGTTGGGATGTCACTCTCTTAATGATGTGCTACGTTGGCGTTCGGATGTAGTGAAAAATGGACAAGGGTCTTCGCACTTTATTTGATAAGTGCTATGAGCAAGGAAGTTAGTTGAGGAGAGTAGGATTTGTATGGGTAGTTGGAATGTAGGGTCCTTAACAGGTAAGTTAAGAGAGATAGTTGATAAAACGATTAGAAGACGTATATATATCTTGTGTGTTCAAGAGACTAAATGAGTGAGTTAGAAGGCAAAGGATGGATCATACTAGATTTAAGGTGTGGTATATTGGAACAAAACGAAACAAGAATAGAGTGGTCATCTTAATCAATAAGTGCCTCAAGAGTGGAGTTGTCGACGTGAGGAGATAGAGGTATATGATTATCTTAGTCAAGCTAATCTTTGGTGACTTGTTTTGAATGTTATTAGTGCATATGCTTCACAAGTAGGTTTGGATGAGATCGTTAAGAGGCAATTTTGGAAAGACCTAGATGACATGGTTAGAAGTATGTCTATCAATGAGAAGATTTTTTTAGGAGGCAATTGTAATGGTCATGTTCGTACAACTAGTGGAGGGTTTCAAAATGTGCATGGAGTTTTGGTTATGGTGATAGGAATCAAGAGGGAGAATGTATCTTAAACTTTGTCGTAGCCTATGATCTCATGATAAATAACAGCTTCTTTAGAAAGAGACATTCTCATTTAGTTACCTTTAGCAGTGGTCAACACTTTAGCCAAATTGATGTTGTTCTTGTTAGGATGGAGGACAAACGAACCTGCATAGACTGTAAGGTTATACCTAGAGAGTGTGTTGTCCAGCAACATAAGTTGATAATCTCCGACTTTCGTTTTAGGTTACAGGTTCGACAAGCTAAGGTCGCCAGAGCCGCGAGGACAAAGTGGTGGAAACTCAAAAGAGGTACCGCATATGCATTTAAGAAGAGAATGGTCACGGAAGGGATGTGGGATGTGGGAGAAGCGAATAGCGAAGCGAATAATATATGGACAGAAATGGCAATTCACATTAGAAAGGTGGCTACGGAGGTGCTTGTAGTGACCCAAGTGACAAGAGGAGAACCAAAAGACACATTGTGGTGGAATGAGAAAGTGCAAAAGGCTATTGAGGAGAAGAAGATATGCTACAAGCACATGCATGATAATAGGAGTGATGGCAACGTACAGAAATACAAAGCAACTAAAAAGAATGCGAAGAAAACGGTTAGCGAGGCACGAGGCAAGGCATATGAGAAAATTTATCAGAAACTAAGTACAAAGGAGGGAGAGAAGGATGTCTACAAGATGGCTACACTTTGAGAAAGGAAAACGAGATATTTCAACCAGTTAAATGCATCGAAGACGATACTAATAGACTTTTGGTGAAAGGTAAGGAGATCAAGGATAGGCGGAGAGATTACTTTGACAAGTTGTTCAATCACGATGATGATAATAGTATGATTGAACTGGATGATACTTTTAACGACACCGATAGGCGGTTTGTTCGAAGAATCTAGGAGTCGGAAGTAAGAGAGACCTTAAAAAGAATGAAAGTGGGTAAGACGTTGGTGCCTAATAATATCCCTACTAAGGTGTGGAAATACCTAGGAGAAATGGTGATTGTTTGGCTAACTAATTAGTTTAATATCATTTTTAGGTTGAACAAGATGCCAAACGAGTGGCGGAGGAGTATATTAGTACCAGTTTTTAAAAATAAAAGAGACATTCAAAGTTGTATTAATTATGTAGGAATTAAGCTCATGAACCATACAATGAAGCTTTAGGAACGAGTGATTGAGCGATGTTTAAGAAAAGTGACTAGCGTGACGACAAACTAATTTGGTTTTATGCCTGGGAGGTCGACCACGAAGGCGATTTTCTTGCTACGACAGTTGATGGAGAGGTATAGGGAGCAAAAGAAGGACATTCACATGATGTTTATTAACTTGGAGAAAGCCTATGACAAAGTGCCAAGAAAGGTCATGTGGTGGGCGCTCCAAAAGAAAAAAGTTTCAACAAGATATATTACCCTAATCAAGGGCATGTACGAAAATGTTGTGACTAATGTCAGAACATGTGGTAGTGTTACTAATGACTTTTCTATTAAGATAGGACTACACCAAGGGTCAGCGTTGAGCCTATACATTTTTGCTCTAGTGATGGACGAGGTCACACGAGACACATAAGGAGATATCTCTTGGTGTATGCTTTTTGCTGATGATGTGCTGGTTGATGAGAGTAGGATAGGTGTTGATAGGAAACTCGAGTTGTGGAGGAAGATCTTAGAATTGAAGAATTTTAGACTTAGTAGGACTAAAACTGAGTATATAAGGTGTGATTTCAGTGGTGTTAGAGCAGATGATGGAGATGTTAGATTGGACAGACAATTAGTGCCTAAGAAGGACATGTTTCATTATTTGGGATTGATGCTACAGTGGGACGGTGAGATTGATGAAGACGTAAGCCACATGATAAGAGCGGTGTAGGTGAAGTGGCGCTAAGCATCTAGTATCTTGTGTGACAAAAAATCCCTCAAAAATTAAAGAGTAAATTCTATAGGATGACGATTAGACGCGCGATGCTATATGGAGCAGAATGTTGGGCTACTAAAAGACAACGTATACAGAAAATATGTAGCAGAGATGAGGATGCTGTGGTGGATCTGTGGTTACACAAGGCGGGATCATATCCGCAATGATGATATACGCGATAGGATGGGGGTAGCACCAATTGAAGAGAAGCTTGTTCAATATCGTTTGAGATGATTTAGACATCTTCAACGAAGGTCTCTTGAGGCACCGTTATGTAGTGGAATTTTAAGACGTACTGAAAACGTAAGAAGAGGCAGAGATCGACTAAGACTGATGTGAGAGGAAGCGGTTAAAAAAGACTTATGTAAAAGCATGGTGTACCTATGCTTGCATCAGCATATCCTAGCGTCCCAGGGTTTATTTTTTGCTATGATTTATGATTATAGTTGTATTTTTTGCTTTTGAAGTAGGTGCTTATGTAAAAGTTGATTATCTCTTTTTAAAAAATAGTTATAATAAATTATTTTAAAGAGACAAGAAGAAATTTCATTTGTTTATTAAGAAGAAGCCATAAGAATTAGGTCTTAAAACTGTGCACGCGATTTGGTGGTGTCATCGCTTGCAACACTGGTCATTTCTCAACTTTTGTTAAGGCCTCGCTTGGAATTGCAGTAGCACCCATGAGCGGGATAAAGAAAATCATAATATATAAACGTACAAAAATAGGGAAAATTTTAAATATAATCCTGTCATGTACAAGTCATTATTAGTTGTTGTAGGGATGTCATGTGTGCGCTGACAAGTGGGGTCAAATAGTGCGTGCAGGTGATGTATGCCTTGGCTGGTATCAGAAGGGGATCGAACTGTTGAGATGAATGAACTCATTCTTCCCCAAGCTGCTGCTCTCCCCCCTCAAAAAAAGAAAAGTTCTCCCAGTTCACAAATTCCTTGTTGTTCTACCCCAAATTCCTTGCTATGGGCCTGTTTTTTTTTTTTTGCTGTGATTTATGGCTTTTGACTGAAAATTTTGAATTTTGGCTGTTTACGGTATAGTTTACGGAGAGACCGATACCCACTTACGATTTTGATTGGTACAGATGTTGAACTTTTAACGTGTACTACGTTTGATTTGTAGACTCCGTCTTGAGAAAATACTCCATTTAAAAGTTAGGTACTGTAGCAAAAGACAAAAACCGTCCAACTTTTAACTTGCTAAACAGACTCTATTTCCACTCTAAATTCTATTCCTTCCCTACCGGCTACCGATTACCGATCAGGACCGTAACAAATCCAAAGGTGCGGACTTGGCAATTGGCATGCACGGCCCGTCCTGCAGCGTGATTTTGATGGGATAGAAGAACTTTAATATAGACATACAAAGAGAGAGAATTTTAAATAAAGAACATAATGCTAGGTTGTCAACTCAAACACATGTCGAAATATTTCACAGACGTTAGGTCACACAAAATTGCAAGTGCAGTAAAATGGCTCTAAAACAGACTGAAAAAAACATGATCTTTACAAATAGAGTTTCACCAAAAGATGATCAAATTGAAGGCTATCACTATATACATATTATTTGTAGCTTATAGGATTAAACACTATTTGTTATCTACGCTGCAAAAGAGAGCAATTTTGGATAAATGATTGTAAGAAAAGAAAAAAAAGTAAAACAGCAAAAGTTTCAAGAGCCTTACAAAACTATTCGCGCCGACGTGTGGACCTCCCCAAGCCGCACTGCTTCCGCGTTCCTTCCAGTGTCCCCATTTTTCTCCGATCTAAAATTCCCAACGAATCATCGCCTCCTCCCCACACACCACCGCCACCGCCCCCTCACCAGCGTACTCCCCCACTTCTCCTCCTCCTTCCTCCCCCGCAGGGAGGCATGGGCTCCACCCACCCCCGATCCCCCGCAAACCCTAGACCTGGCTTAGCCACTCCTTGCCGGCGAGCGAGCGAGCGTGTGTGTCGGGACCGGAACACCCTACCTCCTTGGCGGCGGCGGGATGTGGCTAGACGTCGTTGCACGAGGATCTGGACTGGCAGATCGCATAGCTGCGTGAGTGCAAGCACCTCCCAGAGGTAGAGGTGAAGGCGCTTTGCGAGCATGCCAAGGCCATCCTCATGGAGGAGTGGAACGTGAAGCCCGTGCGCTGCCCTGTCACCATTTGCGATGTCATCCACGGCTAGTTCTCGACCTCATCGAGCTCTTCCGCATCGGCGGCGATGCGCCGGACACCAACTACCTCTTCATGGGCGACTACGCCGGTACATCTTCCCATCGCCGTAGCTTCGTCCCTCTCTCACTTGCGTCTTGTCGACGCTTGATTCGGTCTATCTATGGGGATTGCTGCGGGAAAAATAAGTTTTTAGATCCTGCGATGGAATTAAGCGGGCTAGTGGTTCTGGCCCGGCATGATTCTTGGGAGAATTTGTCGCAAAGGTGGTTTGGGGACGTTTGTGCTGGTTAAGTAGGTTTTGTACTTCTTTAGGTTCTCGTCGTGCTATTTGCCGAGGCCATTGTTGATAAGGACATCTCTACTATATTTCATCTACCACTTCAAATATGCGTGATAAAGCTAGTCGTGAGGCTCCAACAATAAGTCCTATGACAAAAGTAAAAGAGCTAAGCTGCTGCAACAACAGGTGATTTTGTTTCTTAGAGAATTCTCTATTGCTTTAGATAAGAATAGTATACTACCTAATGCAAATACATTATGTGTTCTCAGATTTGAAGCAATCGAAAAACAAGGAGGGAAAGACCAACTAGCCAGCCCCAAGGAGAAAGAGAGCCATGCGACCACAAAGGAGGAGGCCTATACGGTCACATGTCAAAAGGAGGGGAAGCTCCACGCAGCCCAAGACTAGAAAAAGAAGCTCATACGCTACTTGACCAAGGAGATAAACCGAATTTGTCAATTGAGGAGTTGTGGGCCTGCGTGCCAATGATGGACTGAGATTGTTTAATCCAGTCATGTAACTAGTTAGTGTTTAATTCCGAATTGATTTAGGACCCGTATCAGTAGTAGAGTTTGTTTCAGTTCCTTTAGGCCGAACTACATTGAACTCGGTCTTAGACCCAAGTGTGCACATATATGATGTGTATATCATGAACCCTGGCTGTAAATATACAGGTGCAGTAGGATGCCTCTGAGCTTGTGTTTTGTTGAAGTGATACTAGGTTATCCACTCGCCACAAAATGTTGTCACTATGATGGTATTGACCTGCAACTTGTACAATTGTAGGATGTTGGTAATATTAACAAAAGAAATTCCCTTCGTCAAAGGTTGTTCAATAGAAACTTTGTGGGTGAGCAAGCATCATTTAATCTTTTGTTTTTTGAAACTAAATAGTTTGCTTTTTTGGAAAGTTGACATATGCAATGATTACATAATATTTCAATGTATATGAGATCACTATACACTATGAGGTTAAGTTGAAGTATATGAATGCCTAGAACGCCGACAACTATTCTACAGACAGGGGTGGCGCAAGTCGAGCATGGTGGCAGAGGGGGGGGTGCAGGCTACAGCGGAGCTCGATTAGATGTAGCAGCGGAGCCGAAGAAGTGGTGTAGGTCGATGATGGGGGCAGCGCACAACACAGGCCGAGGTGGAGCTCGACCAGATGCTTCGACGAAGTCATGCCATGGTGGGTAATATGATTTTTTTTCCCAGAGCAACACATGGGCATTTCAGCTAGTAAGAACAAAATAAATGACATGCAAGATGCAGCAGACTTCTTCTGCGACAGTCAGGTATTTAAATAGAGGGAGTTCAGGTTTGCACATTCTCTGTTCACATTTTGATTCTGAGACATGCAGTGATTTATCACACGTTGAAGAGTGACATCAAGATCACATTACAAAGTTATACAGTAGTGCAAGTTATATCATCGGAAACAGCAATGCAAACGAGAAAGAAAGGAACTGGAATGGAAAGAAGTAACTGATCCATTCAAATGGGCATTAACATGCAGAATATTGTGCTCAGACAGAATACAAATGCACAATCCCTGCTCTAATCACAGGCTATCAGTTATAATATGGCCGTGCACAAAAGTAAACCATCAAATGATTTTTATCCAGTTGAATCGAGCGAAAATCCAAATGAAATATAACGATCATGGATCATACCATGTACACTGCCTATGAGATAAGACTCATTTGAGATGGGGCAAAATTCCTTATAAATTGCAAGAGAAGAAATCTATCATCTAGCTGACACTAACAAGGAAGATAAGTATTGACAATGGCACATTTTGCATAGGAATTAAGTATGTCTTTTCCAAAAATAATGAAAAGAACAAAGATTAAAATCAGACACTCTCTTATACTAAGAAAGGGCACATTAATATTAATGTAGTGTGCAGTGTGATAGAGAGTAATAATGTTATACAGATCACATCAAGATTGCCTTTTTCACAAGATTATGTATCTGAACAAAGCAAAGGTGAGTTACAGAAAGAGAAGACACAGCTCCAGAACTGTGATCTTACTTGTCTTATTTGTTCCCCATGTGATCAGCAATTATCTTCTCCTTGGTATTAATGCGCAACTGGACACTTCCAACCTGGTTCATTTGGCTTTCGTAGTACTTTTTCCTCTTCAAGCACTGCATTGCTGCTTGCTTGTTTCCTGATTTTGTGAACTCCTTGGCCCGATCCATCTCTTGAGAAATCTTCTTTTGCAAGACTGCCTCTTTTGCCACAAAGACATCACGAGCCTACAGAACCGCAGTATAATCTAAGTAATCAAGTCATTAGGTAAGAAATAGGATACATTGATCGGGTTAGCAACATTCCTGCATACCATACTATCCTTTAACTCAACTAAGCACTTTCAGATTTATGATTAGCTCAGAAGGACAAAAAACAATGAGAGAAAGGGAAAAGAGCTCTCAAAGAAACTCGAACTTGGAGTGTTTTTATTAAGCAGCCACAAGTGCAGCACTTTGCTATAACTGAGGGCAGCTTACCCTATTTATAGAACTCAAAAGGGAAAAGAAAAAACAATTTGGAAGAAGCTTTGTCCCACCAACAATGAGAAACCCCATAAACTGCATGGCAGATGCCTGTAAGGTATACGGTACCCAAAAATAACTGTGCTCTTTTTTCTCTTTTTTTTAAACTTTAATACACAACTGTGTAATTTTTTTTACTTGAATTGCTCCACTGTGTGTTACTTTTTCGCTGCATTAGTTTTTTTTACATCATGTCATCTTGAAAGTCCATTTTTTTAGAGTTCTAAAGTCCATTTCTGAAGTGTTACAATTTTTCTCCTTTGGTAACCTAGTTTCTTGAAAGAGGTCAAAATGATTCTGTAAGTACCTCACCCTGGTACTTTTGCCCCGGGTTGACAATGTAGCCCATCTTAACCCCCTCCAAATATGTAGTTGACTCAAACATCTCAACTCTTTACTTAAAACAAACAAATGGAACAGCAGGAAAACCCACAACCATGACACATTGATCTACCAAAAGAAGAAAAGGACAACAGCCACATTCATACAAGCTGCAACCCTCTTGAGCTCCTGTACTTCCATTCCATGACACGAGAGAGGCCTCAAGGGAGCGAGTGGGCCAGAGCAACGCACATTGTCTGCAACGTTCTTGGAATGGATCCTCTTATTTTTTTGCTAAGCTAACCCTTCCCCTTAATTCATATATCCTGATCCTTAGTAAGTCCAAGATAAAGAACCAAAACAAAGCCAACAACACTGCTCCATGATTTGATCCACACCAAAAAAGATCAGCAAGAAAATTAGATTATCTGCCCATCTTCTCGATTTCCTCTTGCTCACCCCATCGGGGGGTAAAAAGAAACAAGGGCGCATCAATCCAGAAGGAGATATACACGACCTCCTCGCTCTAACATCTTTCGCCGAGGAGAAACAAAGCACGGATTAACCCATTTTGGGCCAACCAGCCAAGATATAGACAATCAATCTTCGATTGAGAGATTGTTTCCTCCTCTTTTCGCCCCTTCCTTTCCTACTACTCCAACTGACCACCAAAAAGGGAGAAAAAAAACTCTCTTTCCTGCCACTTTCGAATTGATGGGGGGGAAACGATTTTTGAGGGTGGGACGAGGGAAGACCTGCTTGAGCTGGTCGGAGGCGGAGCACTCGTCGCGGCAGCCGCGGAGGAGCCAGGAGAACATCGCGGCCGCGGCGGTGGGTCCACCCTGTCAGCGACGGCAGCAGTGGCTACTAGCCTAGGAGGCTAGGAGAGGGAGGAGAGAGAGAACGGCAACGGGCAAGGGTGAATGGAAAAACATGAAAGCGGGCTGAAGCATGGAGGAGGAGAAGGGGGCTTGGAATTTGGTGTCAACTGGGCCGCTTCGTGTGGGACTCTCAAACGGCCTTTTTGTTTCTTTCCCTCGGTGGGTTTTTTCGGCCGTGATCTCGATTTTTGAGTTCTGACTAATCCTAAGAGATAGTATACAGATAAAAATAATTATATACAATTTTTGGTTAGTATAGAGAAACTCGTTACAGTGTTCAATACCATCTACCTGTAGACTCCACATTAAAAAGACGTATCGTTTAAAAGCTAGTTACTATAGCAAAAAGTAATAAACTAAAGTCTAATCGTACCCATCCATTGGATGCATAGTAGAGAGTGTTTGGGTTCTCTGTGCTAGGCTCGTTATGGGCACCTCAAAATTTTCGCTGCTTTGTTTATCTTTTTGTTGGAACGTAAGTATTTGGTACGAAACTGTCTAGTTTTTAAAGGTTTTATAGAAATTTTATGTGTTCTAAACGAGGTCTTAGGCACACCACGTCCCATTCAAATGATGCTACGAAACTCGTAGTTTCTACTTAGTTGTTTTAAAAGCTATCCTGGGAAATGCGGTATCATGCTGCACACCAAATGATGATTTTGTTTTTGAGCGAGACTACACGGTGGTGTCATACTAAGCTAAGCAGTCCAGCTTGGATCGAGGAAAAGATCAAGGTTGTTTGTAGCTAGCCTACCTGCTTGAGCTGTCGTGCGGCAGAGGCAAGGCCGGCAGGAGACGCCGCCGCCGCCGCCGCCCGACTCGGAGGACCGACGGCAGAGCCCGCCGAGCAGCCGCAGAACCAGGGCGACGCGGCCGCGGCCGTTGTCCTCGCCATCCTAGCACGTTCCTGGCCGCCGTTGATGTGGGGTTCACCGCCGTGCAAGCCACGTCACGTGCAGAGCCGGGCGGCGCTGCGTGCGACGGCGCGATCAAGGGTCGGAAGACGCGCGACTAGCTTGAGAGGTGCTTACTACAGTTTTTAACTTCTAACTTTATACTTGTAGCTTCTTAATTTAGTTTTTTTTGGTGTTTTGTATTTTTTTTCTTATACCTTCGTATTATCCATGATAATATAATATTTTTTTATTTTTTAAATTTAATTATGTTGAAAAAGCTATTAATAATTATAGTGTAAAAAATGTTATAGTACCAAATAAGCTAGAAGCTGCAGCTTCGAGAGCCCGCCCAAATGAGCGCCTTATAAAAGACTCCAATTCAACTTACCTTATCTGAGTTTCCAAAAGAGCGGGACTTGCGTTGTATGGATTGAACTAGAAGAAAACTTACCTTGTATTGATGGTGGCTTGGTTTATGGTCTGTTTGATATAGCTGCGGCTTATAGTTTTTGGTTAAAATTTTTAAATTTTAGCTGTTTGTGACAGATATTACAGAGAGAGATACTCGCTTGCGATTTTGATTAATACAGATATTGAGCTTTTAACGTATACTACAATTAACTTGTAGATCTCATCTTAAGAAAATACCTATATTATAGCTGGGGGAGTTTCCGTCTTCTCGCCGTAGCCACGTCAGCTTTTATGCGAAAAAAGTCCCTGCATTTTCTGCAATTGCGTAAAGGTCCTCCGTTCTCGTGAAAAGGTCCATGCCAGGTATTTTGCGAAAACGCCCCTCCGCTTCACCGAAATTGTGTATCCTTTGTTGGATAGTGCCCCGCGGTTTTCTAAAATTACGTACGGGTCCTCGTTTAGTTACGTATAGGTCCTTACAGGTCCTCCGTTTTTACGAAAAAACCTTTGATTTTCTCGAAGTTACACGTATATTCTCAAGTTTTTTAAAAAACTCCTCGCGAATTACCGTCTCTTTTAATTTGGTCCAACGGTAACTAACGTGGCGTGCCCTTACGCAGCTAGTTGTATTCATACGGTGCCGCGTCGACCCCTGCCTCGGGGCCCACATGTCGGCCGTCTGTGAATCCCTCCGCGCGGGCCCCACGCAAAGAGACCCCACCCACAGCGCCGCAACAACGCGCCGGCGCAGCCCAGCGAATCCACAGCTCATGATAAAATAAATTTCCCCCTACTCTAATCTCTCGCTCGCTCGCTCGCCGCGGTTCTTCCCTCTCCTCCCGCCGCCGCCGCCGCCGCCGTATTCTCCTATCTCTCCGATGGCTTCTGCCAAGGTATGCGCTCCAATTTGATTCGATTCCTTTCGGTTTCGATTCTGGCCTTGGTTCTAGGTTTTGACGTTGGTTTTGGTTGATTTGGGGAAGTTCGGTGCTGTCCCGCAGGTGGAGAACCGCGGCGCGTTCGGATCGAAGAGGTCGCGCAACGACGGTGAGATTCGAGAAAAGGCCCCTCTTCTGATCTATTGTTTGTTACTCGTTATCTTCTTCGGTTAGGGTTTGGTTGAGTGAGGAATTAGGGATCTTCTCGAGTAGGGTTTGGTTAATTAGGGATTGATCGTGAGGCGTGCGCGAAATAATTGGGCGTATTGCGAGTTTGCGACAACATCAATAGATGGTATAGAATGTCGAGCCCGAATAGAAGCAACACACACAAAAAAGGAAGGGTGCATGAATTGGATGTAGTGGGGTAATCTTTCTGTGTTTTCTGGCACCCATGATTTTCTTTACTCACAAGGTTTAGTTGGCCCGATGAAATTTGTGGTTCTTTTTCATTAGGGTGCAAAACGGAAACACCAGGCTTCCACGCCTCGTCTAGATTTTATTAGCCTTTCTGGACCTGGGGACTTGTAAGCCTTGCATCCTATGCTTTCGCTTATCCCCAGATTAGCTGAGTGGTTGAATAGAAATATTTAGTTGGGTTGTTGATTTTGTCTTGAGTTTGCAGACCAAGTAGTTGCATAGTGACTACTGTCGATGTCCAGTTGGTTCTTCCCCCCCTGTTTGTGTAGTGGTGTTTGCTTATGATTACTGCACTCCATTCTGTGGGAATCCTCCAGTCTTCTGTAAGTAGTTGGTGGGTTTTTGGTTTTGTTGTGCTATTTTACTAGAGTACTGAATTGTCCCTTTTTTTATTAGATTAGGCCATCTGTAAATTCTGTGCGCAGCGTCTTAGTTGATACTGTATGTATTGCACGGAATTCTCATGGGGAGCAATTCACACTTATTGAAGTTATTTGTTAGCGCCATAGTTTTAACAAATTTGGCGCAGTTTTAGTCTCTTATGGTGTGTTTAAGATTATTATAACCTATGTAAATTAGTTTCTGGAAGATTAGCACGTAAGGTTACCCGAAAAGATCAAGGCAAAGCTGTGTTATATTGTAAAAAGTTGGTGTAAGTAGGTTGCAGGTACCACTGGAAAATTCATGCAAGTGTTATTTCACTGTCAGCTGCATGGTTTACTTGGCATTGTTGGGAGGAAAACTCCCAGAGTTAAATATCCTCTGTATTATACTGTCTTTTCTTTTTTTTCCTTTTGGAGAGGAAACTCGTTATATTGTCTTGTTTTTACTTGAGTCTTGTTGGTTAAAAAAAGGTTCTACTATTTTCAGTGTCTTTAAGGGAGGGGGACTGGAATTGTCCTCAGTGTGGTAATGTCAACTTCAGTTTTAGAAATGTTTGCAACCGTGGAGCCTGTGGTGCACCCCGTCCATCACCGAGTCCAAGCCCAGTAAGTTGTTGTAGATTCCCCAAGTAATGCCATTATTGATCTGTGGTGTCTCATGGAAAATAAGCCAACATAGCTTTGATTTCTTTTCTTTTTCGCCTTCCTCTTTTTTGCATCCTGGGCAGTCGTGCGCATATACGCTTTAGTCTTTATTTATAGTTGCATATACGCTTTAGTTTTTATTTATAGTTTCACTGCTTTTCTAATCTGTATGCTACAGCAGTGAACCTGGCCTTTGTGGGTCTTTTCTTTTCAACTAGGCTTAACAGAAAAAAATATACTGATAATTTCCTTTGTCAGTATAAGGAAAACAATTGACATAACCTAAGTAGGAAAACAATTGACATAACCTAGTAGGTATATTATATGAGCACTCATTAACATCTTCTGGTGCAAGGAAATGATGTATATTTCTTCCTTTCTCATGCTGGTCGCTTAGAATTAAATGTGTTTGATATGAAAGCCACATGAAGGGGAACAAATTTACGCTGCTATGTATGCATTATTGAAGAAATGTTTCTGCACTAACTTTTGTTTTTTACAGAGAATGATGCCAGCGCCTCCTGCTGGTGGATATGATCGATCACCTCTATTTTACGGTGGTACTGGTGCCCCACCTCCCATTCCTCTTGGATCTGGTAGCTATGGTGCTCCATTTCCACATCTTGGAATGCGATATGGTTATGGTCCACCAGTAGGAGCTCCTGGTTCATATGGTCTTTTTTCCTCTTATGGTCAACCTGGACCAATGGGCGGTCCAATGGGGGGTCCGTATTTCTTTCACAATTGGTAATTGCAGTTATTTCAGCATTTACTCAGATTGTATGATTCCCTTCGTTAACTGTTGCAGGCATGGGTTATGGCCCTGGACCTGAGTTAGGCCGATATGGCTATGGGTTTAGAGGATCTCCAATGCCAGTTTGTCTTCACTATCACCCTTAAACTTGTTATGCAATGTATAGTGGCCTTTTGTTCTCGCGGAATATGTGATCGTGTTATATGTATATGAAGGTTTCTAGCCCATGGTCCGGTGGAGCATTAGTGGAAAACAATGACATCACTGCTTCACGAAAGCGTCGTGGAGGTAAGTAATGACAGTTTTTCTCTATATTCTAGTTTCTACCTGTTCTTGCATTAAATCTGTTCTGATTTACGACCTTTGTACCTTTATTGTTATTTTGTGGTTGTTTCTGATGACATTGCTTAGCATTGTCTGGTATCTTCTTGAACATTATGTGGTGCAAGTTTTTTAAAAAAGAAACAAAATCATGGCTTCATAGGATAGTCGAAAAGCGTAGATGCTTAGTTTGTAGCTCTTGTTGAATGGATTTATTTAAACCTGAAGTGGCAGCAATAGCATGCCCTAAATACATGTTCATCAATTTGGTAATACTGCAGTTTTCTCTATAGTTTGGCTAATAGCTTACTTTGGTGAACATGCATGACTATTATGAAGGGGTGCGTTCTCCTTTTGCTTGGTAGCCTTTTAGCAATCATTGTATAATGCTGTTGTTGTAACACGTGGGTATAGTGGTGAATTAGTTCATTTCACAGGTTACTGTGATGAGAATTCTGAAGATTAAACAAAACTTAGCAGCCTGCTATTTTCCGGTTGAACTTTTGTCTAACATAGTTCATTAATTATAGATCACTGCAGTTCATTTTCCTCGTTGGAAAGACTCGTTACGGCATAGTTTTATATCCCCATTCAATACCTTCGTCTATTGATTTCCTGGTTTATAGTTTCTTATGAAAGTTCTTATTTGTAGGCCCGGATGGATTGTCTGAGGGTGACTGGGTCTGCCCCAAGTGTGATAATGTCAATTTTGCCTTCAGAAACAATTGCAACATGAAGAAATGTGGAGCTCCAAGGCCAACTCCTGTAAGCATATTACTCCCTTTCCTGAATTGTGGTTAATACTACATTGAGATTCTCTTAAAAAACACTACATGATAGATCCTTTTTTTTCACATGTTTTATTTTAGTATTTTTCATCTGGCACTTTATACCATCTCTCACCGAAATCCCTTGATATGGTTAGCATCACTTCATCGTTGGCAAAATAGAAAACTGGGGCATTTTGTTTGTGCTATGAGCACTGTAGCATGTTCCTGATCAGTAAGCAAACATCTGTATATTTTTTTTTGCAAAGCATTTTGGAAGTCCCTGCATAAATACTCCTGTAAGCATAATTCTCGTGGCTGAGTACTTGCTATTCGACATTCTGCTTTTGTCTAAGCCCGCACAGCTATGTTTCGCACGCTCGTGTGCGCTAGTGTGCGCGCGCGCGCGCACGGTTGTGGTGTGGGCAACTTGAGCGTATACATTGACTTATTTTTCTCCTTCAGGGAGCTAACGCCAGCTCATCTCGCAAGGACAAGGATGCTCCTGATGGAAGCTGGACCTGCCCTGAGTGCAACAACCTGAACTACCCCTTCCGCGAGGTGTGCAACCGGAAAGGATGCTCAAGCAGCAGGCCGGCGTCGACGAACAACTAGACCTCGCGCCCATGATGAGAGCTATCGTCAAGGCATTGTTGTACCCTAGCTATAGAAGTTTACTGTAAACTGCACAAACGCGTTCCCTGTGGAGCCTGTTCCGTCTAGGCGGAAATTCGTTATTGTTGATTTTACATGTACCTTTTAAATTGCAAGACGTAAGACAGTCCTATAGAGCTTTCATACTAAGGAGCTTGGACTATTATCAGTGCCATAGTAGCAAATCCCAAACCTCGTAGGAAAATTTTACCATGCTGATCAAATGCCGCAGAATTGCGGTTTCCAGCAGATATTTTTCCTATTACATTTTAGATATGGATTGTGCTCGTGATCGGTTCCGATAACGTCGAGCACGATGCCATACAGCCGCAGAAGATAGATTGAACTCGGAAGTACTATGCGAACTGTTCATGAATATGGTACCGCAGTCACCGTTTTGTTTTTTCAATTTTAGCCCTTGAACATTCGTTATTGTATTGGCCGGCAAATTATTTCGAACGCCTCAGATTAATTTTGCATTTTTTTCGCTTTTTATTTTCTCTTCATCGGTCTGTTGTTAGCTCTACTTCCTTGCCACTAGCATTCGCACTCGCTGTCCCGACACCCGCACGCACGCAGCTCAGCACACACGTCTACACACACTATTCACCACAGTGCACACACTGCACATCACACACGCACTGTACACACTTTCTAGCTATGCATGCTTCCGTGCCCGCTGCCCCAGCCAGCTGCCGAGCTGCGGCTGCTCCGCAACAGCCCACCTGCCGTGCCTCGTGCTCGGCTACTGCGCTGCTCTGCCTGCCGCAACACCACAAGTGACACGTATTGGTCCTATTCTTTTTGCTTCTAAAACTGTTTTTTATTTTTCTATAGTAGCTAACTTTTAAATAAAATATTTTTTTAAGATATGATCTACTAGTTAATTATAGTACATACTATACCGACTTTATTTATATCGATAAAAATCATATGTGAGTTTTTATTACTATATAATCTCTCGCACAAACAGCCCAAAAACCACAATCTGAAGCCAAAAACCATAAGCCGCAGCCAAAAAAAACAGGCCCATTTCCATTGTGTCTTCTGAGCTCGAGTGTTCGGCGACAAAAATTGAAAAAAAACAACTACAGTGCTAAATACATGAACAGTTGATAGTCTGAGCATTTTAAGTAGCATTTCTACAAGCTTGTGAATACATAGATACTGCCCTAAAAGAACCGATTAAATTTACAAGTGATAAGCTCAGAGCATCCTCAGAGCTAGCAGCAGCAAGAGGGCCCTATCTAAATACACGTAGTAGTATCCGTATATATTTTCCCATATAATAAAATCCTACAACGGCAGGTTGCAATAGAATAAATAGAGAATCTTCACCTCCGTACCTTGCAGCAGCACTACACACAATATGCAGCAGAGTCAAATGTGTTGTTTAGATACCGACGCAATTTGCCCACCTGAACCAGCACGAGATCTTCTCGGGCAATCGGTAGGGTTCCAAAGATGCAGGATCCATCTCCAGGGAGTTCGGATCTGACCAGATGTATACTCCTCGTTCTTGCTTGCTGCCTGGCACCGTGTTGTCGAGGATCAATGCGACGAGGAGAGCCACCACCACGTTGATGGATAGAAGGGCGTTCACTGCATAATTAAGCTGCGGAACGATCGGAGAATTAGGACAGTTGACAAACTCAAAACCAGTTTGATCAGTTGAGGGAGGGAGAGCTCACCTCATTGCTGCCTGTGCGAACTGGTCCACTTGATGCTGCCGCGTACGGAAGGAGATAGCTTGGTAGAATGAGATTGGAGCTGGGTTCGTATTGCTGAAAATACGCGGGGATAGACAGGGAGATAAATAGGGTAAACCCAACAATTATCATGTTTCTCGAGCTTACAGCTTGGGTGTATCGCAATGTGGACAAGCCAAGCGCGACAATTAGCGCCCAAGTGAAGCACAGAACAGAGGCAGCCAAGGCGACAGGGATAGAAGCAAGGAGAGCACCAATTTTTCCTGCAGGCAAGGAATTCAGATGTAAGCAGTCTATAACTAATAAATGACAAAATGATCATGTAAAAAATTTACATCATACCAAAGAATGAAAAGATGACCAACAAGGCTGCCCCAAGCTGCAAAGCCCTTCTGCTAGCCATTTTGGTTGTGTCAAGGGTATGTATGTTCTCTGTTAACGTTGTCGACCCTGTTCCTGTACCCCACAGTCCAGCGATAAGAGTCGAAATCCCTTCAAGGCCAATCCCTCTGCTGACAACTCCACGTGTTGGTGGGCTTAAATTGACCAGCAACGATGTAGCATGATATGATGCTAGCTGAAGATGTACCGGTAAATCTTGGTTATAAAAATGGCAGTGAATAAATAATCGTTAAGTATCCAAGTTATCTTTTGGATACTTATTGGAGATGAATAACAGGTGCTCTGCTGATAGAAACTACTTACCGAATCAACCGATGCAACTAGTGAAACTATTACCATAATGATACCCGTCTTGAAATGAAATGTAGGAGGGCCCCACTGGAATGGATAGGGAATCCTCACCCAGGCAGCAGTTCTCCAGGCATTAGAAACATCAGTTCGACAACGCCTCATGGTTTCTACGTGTCTTCTGCATGAATCCAATAATATGTTCGAACTGGGTATATTTGAGCTGCAGCCCTTAAAGTTATATGCTCCACCAGCAGTTAGGAAGAATGCATATGCCCATACAATGCCAACACTGAGGGGCACCTGCCAACAACAGATTCCAGTGCAGTTAGCACGCAGCAAACCATTGGTTCAATATGGTTGATGGAAAAAGTAATATGCTTGTATACTATCTACACAACAGTGAACCTAAAGGGACAGAGGATTAGAGAAATACCGCATAGATTAGGAAGATACGGTTGCCAAATAGGGAAATTTTTCTCATGTACTGCAATGCATAAATGCAGTAATCAGTATGGTGTTGGAGCAATACAAGCTAAAGAACAAACCACCTGCCGTGGCAATGGTAACACTACAAGCACGAAACAAGCAGAAGCAAGGAAAACAGGATGGGAAGATGCAGAGAGAGAGAGAGAGAGAGAGAACGTTGCAGGCATACCAGGGTGCACAGAAGAACCAATACAATGAGGGGCATGCTGATTTCTACACAACTACCAGCCTGAGGGAAACCATAACTGAAAAATGCCAAACCCACAGCAGCAATAGTTGGTGCCACGACTACCGGGTTTATCAACCTGTCATACCACATAGACATAAATATACTATACTTTCATTGAGTATGTTCTAGACTGGAAATGTTGGATGACGAGTTTCTTGACATACCTCAGAAGCAGTGACATAAGACCACTGTATCCCAAGATTATTTGGAAAACTGAACCAACAAGTATAGCCCCCTGTAATTCCCTCATTATGTGCTTGAACTTCTGCATGACATAAAGAATGAATCCTAGATTAAGAGAGATAATGCATGATACAAGACCCTTGGTCCAAAAATCAAATGGTGAAACTTTTGCTTGTAATAATTTAAGGCTAAATCCTCACTTAGGTGCAATTCAACCCAGCGCAGAATGTTTGCCGTGGAATCTCATTTGCCACTAAACATGAAACGGCATAATGCAAGCACAGTCCATTCCACATCATATCTTGGGTTTGCAACTTGACTCCACAAGCAACATATCCTCTTGAATATAGACCACACCCTTAAAATAGATGAATAAGAGCCACAATCTTGGTTGCCAGATTAGATTTGGGTGATGCAGATCAATGCAGATTGCCCTTGCTACTAGGCCTTATTATTCTCCTATTTTAAGTGTAATACTATTTCATATGTTTCCATATCACCAAACACCAAAATATTCATGGTCCCTGGCAATAGGACAGTATTTTAGTGACCATGCTTCGCAATTGGCCACAAAGTCTCCAGCTCTGCATGCTTCTGGCACACAAAGCTTCATCAGGTGCCATTGTCATGTTTCAAACTAAGTGCCTAGTGAATTTACTTTTTACTTGCAGGAATCCATGGTACCACTCCCACTTCAGTGAAACTTCATCAGTCAATTTTCTACACCATGCTTTGTGAAATAGTTCTTTTGTTTACCTCCCTTAGGAGCATTCACGTCAATTTTCCAAAATTTAGATGATTTCCTCATAAGAAACACTACACACCCAATCACTAATTCGAACTTCTACAACTGGATACCAAAAGCATGCTTACTTCCTACTTTGCACCTTTATCCAAAAATCTAAATACTAAAAGCATGCCTACTTCCCTACCGCTGCATCATCACCACAAGTTTTTAGGTTGCATGCTGGACTATAGCGAGCCTATCGTTTTGCCATGCATATACCAGAACAAGTGAGCTTGGTCCACTATATGCAATCGTCCCATTTTAAGCTTTCAGAAACTCAAAGCAATGGGTGCATTGCATTATCTGGAGATAACGCTTGTGGAATAGTGCATGTAAAGTAAAATGGAGATCTAGAATTCAAACGTACATTTTCACTAAGATTTCTGAATTCCTCAGAGTTTGCAATCACCAAAGCAGGAGCCAAATATACAAAAGAACTTCCTTGAATCAATGGAAGCCGAGAACCCAAAAAAGTATGAAGTATTGTTGTCAGACCAGACACTAATAACATGGTGGAAATGACTGTTGCTGTGTCTTCCTGTCACATGAAAGGAACTTATAATTTAAGGCAGTTTTCCAGCCAAATGCAAATAAGAGGAATTAAGAGAGGAAAGGAAGGTCATACATCAGATCCACCCATGGTTGGTACCAATATCAAAGGAACAAAAACAAGTGAACCAGCTATTGACAAGTAATGCTGTATGCCATAAAAAATGAGGGGCACTGCAATTGAAAGAGCAAATTAAGTTAATTAGTGTCCCTGCAGTTACCATCAGATCGACATCAAAATTCATCGAATAGAGAAGGAATAGCAGCCAGCAGGTCAATTGTGAATTTCATTACAATATGTGGTTTTAAATAGGGGCCGAATTGCTCCATACCATTGCAAAGATCATTCGAGTTGGAAAATACTATCGATGTGTCACTGGCATGTGATCCCAGGGCTCACTTGTCAGCCTCACATGCGATAGTATTTTCCAATTTACACATCTTTGCGATGGTACCAAGCTAATTTTCTCTTTAAATGGTGTGATCTAATCAACAATGAACTTAACAAATGTGTGCTCCTACAAATATTAGCAATTCTATGTCATCCTTAGCCAACTTAAAGTTGTTAGATAGAATAGTAGGATGAATCAATCTTGTATTGAACTCAGCCCAAAGGGCTATATATAGAGTACATGGGACATACACAAGACTAAACCCTAGAAACTAGAAAATACCACAAATACCCTTGACATCCCCCTCAAATGTAAGATATATGCAATAGCATTACATTTGAAAAGATTAACACTAAAAAAGGGGGGAAATCCAAAGTCCAAATCTTGAAGATATCGCTATAGCGTGCAGCTCTGCGAAAATTGTGTCGGGTACCAAAAGATCTCCTTCCATCTAGAATCTTACGGCGGCCCATAAAGTACAAAGTGCAGGGGCTAAAAAAATGGGAGCAAAGTCGGCCACGGCAACACGATGAAGAGGATGTGCAAGATGACACAAATAGAGAGAGCTGTCAAATCAAGCCAAAAAAGAGATAAATAGAAGCATAGCGGCGCATATCAAAGCCCGAGACGGCGGCGGCGCGGAAGAGAAGCACGACGGCCATAGAAACTAAGGGCGGTGACTCAAAGAGAAACAGTGGCATTATAAATAATTCTACGATCTGCAGCAACTCAAAGAGAACAGCGGCGGTTGCGGCTATGCGAAAGAAAGGAGAGGATCACACTCGATCCAAGAGGATGGATCATGGCTAGCAAAGTAGTCAGCTGACTGACAAGGATTTTGTGGACTCGCACGATTTTGATGAACTGAAAGATAGATGATATAGACTTAGATGGACGCAATGGAAGACTTAAAAGGAAAAGACTCGATATAGAGATACCACAACCTCGGATCACAGATCCAACGGCCTTAAGTCCACCTAAAACTCTCCTAAACCAAGCGTATATCAGAGTGGACAATACTGGACACACACCAGAGGAACTAGAGTAGCTGGAGCTAGCTGGTGGAGATAAAGGATGGCAGCTGCATGCAAGCGAGCAAGGGCAGCGACTGGAGGCTGGTCAACACCACTAGTGTCGCCGGTGATGGCTTCTTCCCCAAATCCGGTTAGCTTATGGCGGACCGGCATCGAGAAAGTCGAGCGGCGACGGCGGTCCAAGAAGAGCGCGGCGGCGACGACTCGAGCAGTGGAAGAATGACGGCACGACAGCTGAACCGATCCACTCGGATCCAGGCTGGAGGTAGCAGTGGGTGAGTCGGAGACATCAGATCTGGCATGGAGGCAGCTAGATCAAGGTAGGGCAGGGATGGTGGCGGCCTGATCCGGGCAAGGCGACGAAGATCCATGTGGGATCTGACTGGGACGACATCGAGGAGGCCAGATCCTGGCGCGGACGGCGACGGCGTGGGGGCGAGGCGCCAGATCAGGTATGGAGACACGCTGACTACTGCTCCCAGGGGCAGCGATAGTGGATGAGGATGGAGGCTAGGGTTTGAACCTAGGCTGTGATACCATGTTAGATAGAATAGTAGGATGAATCAGTCTTGTATTGAACTCGGCTCAAGGGATATATATATATATATATATATATATATATATATATATATATATATATATATATATATATATACATACATACATACATACATACATACATACATACATATATACATATATATATATATATATATATATATATATATATATATATATATATATATATATATATATATATATATAGGACGCTAAAATGGGGCATCAAGCCTCCCGCCTTCGAATTGCTTTTAGATGCGTGCAAGTGCAGTGATATATAATATATCAGGCAAACCCGTTAACATTCATTAATTCGAAAAAAACATCGATTTGGAAAGAAACTCATTAATTTAGCATGCTGAATCAATCATGGATGGAAAATCACGATGGAAAGTCTTAATCATGGATGAAAAGTCTCAATCATGGAGCTCGAGCACCATGGTGCCCTCATTATTTATACTATATATATATATATATATATATATATATATATATATATATATATATATATATATATTTATATATTTATATATATAGTACATGAGATACACAGGACTAAACTCCAGGAAGTAGGAAATACCACAAATACCCTTAACAAAAGTAATATCAAGCTGCTAGCTAGCCTAGAAAAGCTTTTTAAATGCCATGTCAACCATCCTAGAATATGTTTTTTTGCTCTTTGGTACTTTGTACCTTTTTTTCTTTCTTTTTAACCCTCAATGCTAAACTAGTAAACTTCAATCCATACAGATGGCAGGCCAACAGAAACTATCACACAGCTGAACCTAGTTTTTTATGAACCACTGGAGTTTGATTGCTATTGGGACTCAAAAGAAGGTAAATCATGAGAAGCCCAAGCCTTACACTGATGCACAGAGCAATTTATTTACTTGACTAGGATATCTACGAGAAACATCAACAAAGTGAACAGTCAACGGTATCCTTCCAATATTTCAAGATAACTAGAGCCAATTAGAGCATCAGGTAAATGCACTTATTAGAGGCAGGCAGGGCGGAACAGCTTTGACATATTCTAGAACAATAGACAAGTCACTGAGTGGAGAATGTGCACATTGGGAATGTTCACTTATTGTGGGTTCATTTTCGTACTTCTCGGATTTGGGAAGTTTAAAGCTCGATAAAATGACTGACAATTCAGACACCAAACCAAATAGACCAAATTAAAAATATGTTTGGTGGAGATATAAAATCATGTGTTATGCATTTAAAATAGTGTAAACAATACACTAAATCACACGCAAGTCATGCATAGCCAAACAAAAACAGACAGCACAACTAAAAAATAGCTAATCAAGTTTCTTTTTCCCTAGCAAAGTTTTCCACCTATTGTATTTTTGTTTTGAAAAAAGAAAAGAAAAAACTTAACATCATATACCTCATTCCATTATCAGCTATTTTGGTTTTATAATTTGTACAAGCAAAAAAAGGAATGAAAACCAAATAAATTAGCAATTATTTGTCCAACAAAGCCGACTTCAACAACTTTAACTGCAAATTTCAGTTTGTCTGAATCTGTGAATCCCTTAATGAGGCAATGAGGCTTGTCTAACGGACCATGCCGTGCAATCGAGCTTCAAGATTCAGTAAGCAGAAATGCAGAATTAGCTACTAGAATCAACTGGAATGTCTAGGAGCTCCCAGAAACAGAGCATGGCAAATTGCATGCGCACAGGGATGAGGGATCAACACAAGCAGGGACCGTGTGATACTTCAAAATACACTTAGTTGAAGGCACCCCTAGTAGAGATTAATTGGACTTGAAGCCAGTGTGACCAACATCACTATCAGCATGATTATTCATTACCCCTAGAACATCACTATCACAATCAACAAGGCTTTATCGAAAAACTGCAGTTTCGGATTCGCCATTAAATTAGTACATCACACTGGAACAACACGAAGTCCAGAAACAGGGAACTCACCCCACCTGGGGTTCTCGGTGACGCCGCACCGGAGCCCCGACTCCCCGTACAGGGGCGCTGCCTCGCCAGCGACACCTTCTCCGACTCCGTCCTCCTCGTTCGCCCACTGCTCCTGGTAGTACGCGGCCAGCTCCGCGTCCCTCTCCTCCGCCTCCGCCTCCTCTGCCTTCCTCTTCGACTCCGGGTCCTCCGCCTTCTTCCTCGCATCCGCGTCAGCGTGCACACCGTTCCCGTTCCTGCGCCCATTGACCGCCTCCCTCTCGCCAGGCAGGCGCTCGACGCCGTTCCTCCTCCTCGCGTCCCCGCGCCCTCCCCTCGCCGCGTCCGGCTCCGCCGACCCCAACACCTCGCCGCCGCCGCCGGCGGACGGGATCTCGAGCTCCCCGCGGAGGTCTATGCGTCGGCGGGCCGGCCCCGCGTCCGCGCTCGAGATCGAGTGGCGGCGCGGGATCGGGTCGTCCTCCGTCTCTGGCTCCGGCGGGCGCGGCGGGTGGCGGGAGGAGGCCGGGGAGGCGGCGGTGGGGCTGCGGCACGGCGGAGGAGGCGAAGGAGGAGTTGGACACGGTGGACTCCCAGAGAAGAACGCGGACGGGTGGAAGCCCGTGCGGCGCGCCCACGACCTTAGCTCCCGCGGGTTGTGGTCGCTGTTGTTCCCCATGAACGGCGGCACCCGCGCGCCCCGCCGTCCCCGCCTCCAGCCGCATCGGCCGCCGCTCCGCCGCGGCCGCCGCGGCCGGTGGTTCGCCGTGAGCTGGGCATCGCCGCCAAAACGCGCAGATCAGTGGACTAGACTAGTGTGTAAGCGAAGCGAAGTGATTAGCGCTGCTGCTAGCTACCAGTCAGCAAGTGATCACCGATGAGAGAGAGACGGCACCACGCTGCTTAAAAAAGCGGCAGCTGTTGGAGGGAAAGGTAAAAGTAAACGTTGGGCGTCTCGCTGACGGGTGGTGGTCCACCGTGGGACGAGTGCTGCGGGGCCCGGATGGCAGGGAAAGGAGGCGGTTGATGCGGGCGAGCGTGGGTTTATTTGGGGTGGGGGCGAGCGTTGCGGTGCGGCCGCGGGATCGCGGGGTGGCGCGTCGCGTCGTGGGCAGGGCTGGACAATTAGCTTGAAGCTTGCGAGCCGGCTCGGCTCATAACAGCTCGAGCCGGCTCGGCTCGAGCTCGGGATTTTCGAGCCAAGCCAAGCCTTGTGTTTAGCTCGTGATCAAAAGCGAGCCAAGCCCGAGCCGCCATGAGCTGCTTTCGTTGGCTCGTCGGCGAGCCGACCCACGAGGCCCGTTCGGTCCCAATCGGTCCGGTCGGCGTCATCGCGATCTCCATTCACCCACTCCCATGACCCGTCCCGATCGATCCCATTCCTAATCCCTCTCTCGGCTCTCGCCCACCTCCCGAATCGAGATCTCGCCGACATCTTGGCCGACACGGCAAGACCGCACCCATCAAGGCCCCCTCCTCTCCACCCCATCAAGGCCTGTCCTCCCGTCGTCCGGGCCGGCGCCTAGCCGATATAGCCATGCCCATCCCCACGCCTCTAGATCAGGGTCCTCCGTCTTCCTCTACCTCGCCGACATCAACGTCCACGAGTAGCACGACGGACACGGATCAAGCGCCCTCTGCCCGTCCCCAACTCCATCTCACTCCCGACCGTGAGGCTACCGGAACTAAAGGTATCTTGCTTACTTGCGGTTGCTTGCACATGTCATAGCAATTTTGGGAGTCCATATTTTTGGAGCATTTGTGAACATCATTGAGAATCTTGCTTATTCGCCATTCAAGCCAAATCGGCTCGTTTGAGCCCAAACGAGCCGATTTGGCTCGTTAAACTTCTGAGCCTTTTGGCTTGTTTGCCTCTTGACGTAGATACCATTTCGATTACGAGTATACCGACTTGATTTGGTGGCTGTATGTACATGCATGCTCTCTTGGGTGGATTGCCACGTTGGGAGATGTCAATTTGCAACTTAATTTTTGGGCTGATTGAATCTGCTGTGAATCTGCTGCTGTGAATGTGTTGTGATTGAATCTGCATCAAATTTTTCTTTGCAAATCGCTATAAAATTGCCGTGAAATTGTTGTCAAAATTTGATGTGAAAATCTCTTGTCAAAATCGTGAAATTCTGCGTGAAATTATGTTGTCAATTGTTGTCATGCGCGAGCCTTTTGGCTCGTTCAAGCTCATGATGGCTCGAGCCTCATTTCGAGCCGAGCCAAGCCCTCACGTAGCTCGTTTGAAACGAGCCGAACCGAGCCGAGCCTACTATTCACCCGAGCTGCATCGAGCTTGGCTCGAGCCATTCGGCTCGGCTTCGTTTCCCCTAGTCGTGGGCCTCGTGGCCATGGGAGGAGGGGGGAAAATGCCCAGAGAGACGTGCAGAGATTCCCCAGGAAGTGAGTTCAACTAGGAAAATAAGCACGGCTCTACGCCGCGCTAGCCACCGTGTGGATCAAAATAAAAGAGACGAAAATTTATGGGACGGTCTTTTTTTAAAAATCGAGGATGAATGTGTAATTTCGGAGAAATCGAAGGGTTTTCCATAAAAAGCGAGGACCCGCAAGGACACATGCGTAAACAAACGAGGACACATGCGTAAATAAAAACCGCGGGGGGCCATCCTGCAAAGTGGAGGGGCTAAAAAACTGGCAAGAACCTTTTTGCGAGAACCAAGGATCTGTACGTAATTTCGGAAAAACACAGAGACTTTTTTGCAAATTTGCCCACTAGACCGTACCAACATTTCTTGGCCACACGGCGAGCGGAGCGGGGCGCGGGGACGACGTGGCGCTGCGAGCGCTCGGAGAAACCCCGATATAATGGGGGTAGTATTAACAAAATAAAAATCGAGAAATCTAGGATGCTGCTACTAGCACCATAGTCTTGTGGTACATTGGATTGTTAGCAGTCCGATCAAGCGACCTTGTAGTAGACATGTGGAATCAAGCGATACCGTACAATGTAGGGACATAAATTGTTATGGTATTGCAGGTGTGAGGGAATTGTTCAACCTTCCTAGCTTGGACATAGCGTAAGTGAACATTATCTCTATGATAAATAGGACTATATATAATTTACTAGTGCACATGCAATTGATATAGTGGGGTCAGTCAAACATGGGGCCATCCACCCATCCCCTTTTTCACTTATACGACATGCATCAGTCACCAACAAGCGTAAACGAAATCTAGCCTCGTGTGGTAATTTTTCAAAAAGGTAACACATGTGCAAGCTGATGGTAACTTTCTAATTTCTTAAACTCACAAAAAATAATGGTAATTTGTTAAAACAATTTACCGTATTTTTAATCTTTTGAAAACTCACAAAATGTTATGGTGTAACTTGTTTAAAGTGTTGATGATAACTTAATGTGCAGTTGATGGTAAAATTTGGGCTTTTGTACACACAGAATGATGGTAAATTCATATATTAGGGTGGTATAACTTGCTTAAAGTGTAGATGATAACTTAGGGTGTAACTAATGGTAAATTTTAAAATATTTTAAATTTATAGGAATGGTGGTAATTTTGAATTTAGGATGATAATTTTTTAAAACTATAATGATAAGTTAGTGTTAAAATCATGGTAATTCCTAAACTTTTTTCAAATTCGTAAACTGATGGTAATTTTAAACTTATGTTGGTGATTTGTTAAGCTATTCAATGGTAACTTAGGGTCTAACGGGTGGTAATTTATGTAACTTTCATCTTGTAATTTGTTAAAAATTCAGAGGATAACTTTTTTTTTGTATTTTTGAATTTCTTGAGTTATGTGACATAATTTTGTGGTAAATATTATGAATAGAAGATCAAATATTTCTAAGATTACTATATAAAATAAAAGAAAAAGTGAGTGCTCTATAAGACTAAAGAGCACCTAGATGCTCTATAGTCAATCCCACTAAAATATAAAATAAAATAAAATTCATGATATACTACTCTAAAGAGTGGCGTGATTCCAAACAATACTCCAAATATTATTTTTCATGATATGCCATTTCGAATATATTTAAATCCCCAAAATACAATTTTTGCTCATTTCTTACGTTTTTAGCTTTGGTTATCTTGATGCCCTTTTATATAATATCTTAACTGATACTATAAGATTATGCTGTCCAGTATGTAATGGCTTACTAGTGTGATGTCTTGAGTTGCCAATTTAATTGGAATTTGTTTCAAATGACTTGCATTTTGTGTGAGTACTATTTTTCATGATAAATTTTGGTAGAGTTTTTGCTTATAATGGTATGAGGTAATGTAGTAACATACAAATAGTTTTTGCAAGATAAACAAGGCATGCAAGATAACATAGTCCCATAACAAACTTTGACCAGGGGCAAAGATGTCCTTTCGTACAGGTGAAAAAAGTTGAAATACGTAAGAAATAAGTGAAAATGGTATTTCATGCATCTAAATATGTTCATAGTCAAAAAAAATGACGGAAATGTTCATAGCCAATTTTTGGAGTGGCATCTCGAACTGTGCCACTCTTTGAAGTGGTATACCCTAACTTTTTCTTATAAAAATGCGTCCATACACTAATCCTAGCATTAGCAGTGGCCTAAGATTGATTAAGTTAACTAGAGAACAAAATAGAGTACTCTACCGGCACTTCTAAATTTCTACCGTTCGTATAAACAGTGCCTCTGAATACACGCACGTACATGGTTACGTTTAGTAGTCAAAGTGTGTGCTTTTGCTTTTGGAGATCTTGGGTTTTCGTCAACTCTTAAATGTGTACATTGGACGTATCCACGTGGATGTGTGTTAGGGTGGATATGGTGTCGAGTATATGTGTGCGTAAGTACATTCTTGTTGTACTTATGATCTAAAAAAAATTCTAATCAGCTATTAGCTAGGTGGATATATTATTAGTGAGGTTAGTAGTCAGCAGTGACTGCGCTGTGGATGCGGTGATGTGGTCCGGAGCTCTCTGCCTCACCAGTTGGGCCCGGTCTGTCAGTGGAGCACTGTTGCATATGATATCTTTTAATAGCTTTTTAGTTAACTTTTGGCTTCAGTTTATTTTGCCAATCACTGATTATTAGATCAATACTATCAAAGTTAGATGCTAGAATTAATTTAAGCAGATTTGGATTTGCTGAGCATAAGAATGTAGAATCTGATCGTGGAAGGAATTGGTAGATATAAAGCAGCGTATGGAACATTGGAACCTATCCGGCTTAGTGCTTGAGAGGTCCCCCACGGTTCGCGTTTGAAGACGTCAGATCCATATGATCAGAAATTAGACGGTCAAGTTTTTTTTCTGAGTAGAAGAGAGATGCACGTATTCCGTATTCATCACACTCACGTCATCCATACACACACAAATACATGTCCTCTACGTACGCTAGAAAGATAACGACAAATGATCAGACTTCCTTTTTTTTTGCGAGATACAAGATCGAATTTCTTGTGTGTGCGTTTGCAGACATTAGGCATCGCTTGGAAAGGGAACTTTATTATATTTCTAAGCAAATCGAACGAGAAATTACTGCATCTAAACAGATATAGACACCAACAAAGAAAAGCAGAGTAATGATATGGCCTTTTTTCTCTCTTTTCACTGCTACGTTGGCCTTAGAAAAAAAAATCAATGACTAAAAAATCTTTGTGAATATGTCAAATGATATTGTCATTACCGATCTCCTGTTTACCCGAGCGCCTGCGCATTACACATAGAAAGCTCCGTTTCAAAAAGGGGAAATTTACTGTATTCTATGTAAATTTAAATATGGTATTCCTGCATCCACATCAATGGTTGAAAAATCATTGTGAATATTGTTATTATCATCATTATCTCCTGTTTACCTGGAGCACCTGCACATTGCTCAACCTAGTGTGTTGCTATGCTCCAAGTCGTAAATAAATAAATAAATAAAGGTAAGCTGACGCAGCATTTTTTGTCCTTCTGACTGACAGGTGGAGCCTACCTTTTGATCGGACACCGACAGCTGCACCGTGGGCTCGGTGACGGCAGGTCGCTACAAGATGAGGATTTTCTTGTCCTCTTTCACGTCCTGCCCTCTGGAAAACTCCGGCAATGTTGACTTGCTACCTACTTTTCAAATAGCTACGCTGCATCTGCTGGCCGGATATACAATGGACATTTATATTGTTTTATATAGTTTTTTTACTTTAGGTGATAAATAGTAATTGTTTATAGAGAGATACTCATATGTAATTTTAGTCTATATAAATAAAGTTATTATAGTGTGAACTACAATCGATTAATAGACTTCATCTTAAAAAGATATTCTGTTTAAAAATTAGGTATTAAAAGAATATTTTTTGACTTTTGTTTTTTTCTTTTGCATTGTTGTGGAAGTATAACAGTTTTTTTCTTCTTATTTTTCTCTATTTTTTTAATTGAATGGCTTAGAAAAAACTAATCGTCGCTATAGTGTAATTTCAGCCAATAATCGAAAGCCGCAACCATAAATCGGATTGAGCGGCCCTAAACATCAAGGTACATATCTCAACTCCTAGAAAAAAAAATCAAAAGAACATGCCCCCAACATCATTAGATTAGATTTACGAAAAACAATGGCATAACGCACCGCCATTGCAAACAATCAATATGCTTCCACCAATCACCAGATGCCAACAGTACAAGGTGTTATCCTTGTACTGACAGTAACGACACTTTTGGCTAATGGCTATACATATACAACAGCTCTGAAGTCTGACCGCTAACAAGATTTTGTCACTTGAAATGTTGTCCTACAGATTTACAGGAGAACGCTGCCATCTGCTACTGGTAGAGATTTGATGATCCGATGCTCAACTGCAGACAACACCAGAATAGAAGGCAATCGTCCTCCGCTAACCGCTGGCAGTCCTGCACCGCAAGGAGTTCGACGTCGAATACTTCGAACTGCTTCGCACTGAAGAACGGCGATGGCCCAACCTTCAACAGACGAAATGCACATGTCAGAAACAGTGTATCATGTTGTCTGGTAACAATGATTGGCACACTGTTCTTCTGCCAAAGATATTTATCATCAGGCAGCGCTTAATAGAGTGCAACTTGAGAGGGGCTCATGTTTCACCCAGAGTAGGCTGATGCGTCATGTTCTATGAAAAATTCTTACATAGTAATCTCTTTCTCTCTCTCTCTCTCTCTCTCTCTCTCTCTCTCGTCAATTGCCTTCTTTACATCTACTATTTGGCTGGTTGCATACTTACATAGGAACCATACTAATCAATTTGAAGTACTAAATCAGGTTCAGACGAGATCTTCTTCAAGTAAGCCCTCAGGGAACATTTTTTAGTGGAGGTACTCCAGTACAGTACCTCTCAAGTACTGTAAGTACAATGTTTCAACTTTGAGATGTTAGCACACAGGCTGCAAAGGAAGGGATGTATCTTCATTCTTCAGTGACATGCCTCCAAATAGGTTAGATGGAAAATAATTCTTGTTTTAGGATGTAGAGTTACTAAGTGTATGATATATCCTCTTGTTGAAGCTGATACTGCCCATTGGTTGTGCATTTTTCCCATCATCTTGTATTTTTTCCCCTTGTGATTTTCTTCTGTTGTAAACATCTATGTACAGTAGTTTTTTTTAAAAAATATTTTTATTACGGTCCCTCCCCCTCATGTTTCCACAAAAGAAAGAACATAATTTGCAATCTAGGTTAGAATAATTTATTCATACCGTTAAATTTCCTCCTTATTTTTGACCTCTACTCAAGAAGTTATAGGCATCAGGTATGTTCACACAAGATTTTTTTCCTTAGTAATGTTACATAATGAATATTCCAAGTGCACATTACAGGAAAAGGGTCGTGATGGTTGGTGCAATATGAAGTACATAAAGAAAAGCACATGGTAAATACAAACGGAGTCAACAAATGATATCCTGCCAAGCAAAAAATGATAATAACTTACAGGAGGACCAAGCTCTGGATGTATAATAATTCTTCTCTTGCCACCTGGTTTCATGTCCAGTGCACCCTCTTCAAAACCCATTATCAATGACTGAAATGAGTTGTGATGTTACAGCACTATGATCCTAGAAGTTCATCGGAGTAATCAGATCCAAGATGGTTTTGCAAGCCCAGCCACAACTTGGAATAGTGATAGTGAGGACTGAGGAATAGCTAAGCATCGTAGCATCAAAAGTTCAGGACTCCAGAAGACCAAAGCACAAGGACTGAGAATATAACTAGTGAATACGTCCTGGAACTAATGTTTTGTTGCCGAACGAATATTGGCAGGCGAACCGTGATTATAGGTGCTATCTATCCTGCATCATGATTAATTGTAGCCCACATAGTGAAATACAACCTGCAATTCAGCGGATGGAAGTCAGTATGATGCAAATAGAAACATATAATGCAAATATAAACTAAAAGAAGTCCACTATATCAGTCAACTATTTTGCGACAATGTAAAGTTTCATTCTTGGTTTTAGTAGAGAAAATATAATTGCAACAGAATTATCCCCTCCCATCTGGGGATCAACACCAGAGTGCCTCATTTAACTAGAGTAAACACACATGTGAGTTAAGTAGGAAATCATGTGCCCGCGCTTCGTAAGGCTGTAGCACCTCCACAAAATTTCTACTGTGTGTAATGGATGTGCACGCATGTTTGTGTCTATGGTGTGTAGGGATGGCAATGGGCCCAGGGGGTCCTGAGGGGCTTGCCCGTGTCCCCGCTAGACCAAACGGGGCACAAGCCTCCCCCATCCCCGCCCCACCCCCGTGGGGATCCCCGTTCCCCGTGGGGCCCTGCGGGGATGGGAAAATAATTTAAATATAGATTTAAGAAGTATCATGTGACTTTATTAATTAATTGATAAATATTTAGGTATGTTTTTCCCAAATAAAGCTTCAAAAGTTATATCCTAACATGTAGATTTAAGTTTTAGGGGACGTTCGTATTGGATTCTGCTTGGAGAAACCAAAAGCCAATATCCCCGCGGGTCCCTGCCCCCGCAGGAGAATTGTCATCCCTAGTGGTGTGCGTCCACCTTGTACTCTAAAAAAGGAACAATCCCTAATCATCCTTTAGTAGTATAACAGTGGAAGAACCAACTAACCTATGCTTAACAAGGAAGTAACACAGTTTGAGAGGACCAGAATGAGAATTCTGTGAAAGACATATTCAAAATATCATATTAAATATGGAACAACCAAACAATTGATTCCTATCCCAGAAAATCCTGAAATGTATTGATCGGGCACACATAAATATATTATAATTAGACAAAAAAAAAACAAAAAACGTAACTGGGAAGGAAGAACCTGCTGATCATCCTTTTGTCAGTCACCTGTACCAACTTTGATGTCCTCATACATTAGTCCAGAGTCCCATGTTATATAGTTGTCAGATGTCACTACTTTGACCTCAAAACCTGAAATGCATTTAATTGTGCCATGTTTACTTCTATTCCATATTCATATAGCAACCTCAACTTAAATGCTTGACAAAATAATGATCAGTTGTTATGCATAATGCAGAATTCATCAATGGTATATATCCACAAACATATCAATGTACGTACATTGAATTACCCCTCCATGTAAATTTATAGGATAATAGTTAAGAGAACAAAACAAAGCTTATTTTCAAAGAGGTTATCTTTATCATGCAGTTTCCAGAATCAAATGTCTTTCGTATCCCTCAGAAGAACAATTGATTTGTTCTGGCAGATTATTCAGTTTTATTGTTTAAAGAACACTATACTTAGTAACATAAAGTTATGTTGCAAGTAAGTTGTGATTTTTTTCTCAATTGAAAGTTTTTCTTTTCAGGTACCTTTTCAGGTTATTTGTGGAATTGGGAGATACAAACTAAACAATATCAAAAGTATTTCAGAATTTGCATCTTGCTTACAAATCAATTAGCCATAGCTTTGGAATCATATATAATCAAGTAAATTCAGTCAGAACTTACAAACAATATCCAAAACGAATTGCTTTGTGAACACCAGGTATGTTATATATACAAGAGAACAAAATGGCCGCAAGGCCTGAATTAGAAATGAGATTTATCACCTTGTCTTATGAAGTTTGGAAAATCGTCAGGGGCACGGCTGGCTTCCTGGATCTTCTTATTCTGCTCAGGAAGCCGCCTTTCGTCATATGGGTTCCTAGTTTTGGTCTTCCCATGAGCCGAGAATGCCACAGACCGCGCCAGCGAAGCCAGCAGCAAAGCAAGTGCCGCCCGCCTCCCGATCCTCCCCTCCACCACGTCCTTCCTCTCACCATTGCAACCCCGTCGCTCACCACCCAAGACACTGGACTGTTTGCACAACAAGAGTCTCAATTTACAAAACCATTTCGCACAGCAACACGCACCATAATTCTCGAAACAAACAGCTGTAATGCAATACGTAGAGGTGCGTTTCTTGATGTGTCAAAAACAAGTAAACAACAGAACCGGAAGAAAGACACCCTATTCTACAAAACCGCCTGTCAAACAAGCAAGTTAGCAACCGAATCAGAGAGTGTTACCGTTCTTGAGAGGTCAATAACTACCAAAGAACTACAGAAGACACATCGGCAAGCAATTCCCATAGTTAAACGAGAATTACCACACCAATCCTATCTTTTCCTTGTGCTTAGCGCTTGCGGATGCCGTCCTTGACGGAGCAATCAGTCCTGCAAGAATCGCGGGACAGAAATGGATGAACTAAGCCTGGGGGCAAATGAACAGAAAATAACCAAATCTTTGGCGGTGGAGTGAGGCCTCACGACTGCAGGAGGATAGGATGGAGCGGGAGGGTGACACGACACCAGATCCATCTCCTCCCACTGGGAAGCAGTGGCGCCGCGCCGCGCTGCGATGGCTTCTCCTCGTCTCCTCCTCCTCTTGTGCTCTCCACGGTGAAGGGGATAAGCGAAGCCGCTCGGTGATGGGGGCTTAGCCGTTTAGGAGGTTCCTCTCGGTGCAAGAGCTGAGGTGGTGGACCGCGCGTAGCCACAGCAGCCAGGGAAGCAAAATAGGGGTCCCACTTGTCAATTTACTGTGCCCGGACCCAGCGATGCGCCGCTGCGTGCGTGCGTGCGTGTCCATTGCCATAGCCATCTGCGCGCCCCCACTTCTCCCCTGCGGCTTCGGATTCGGAGCGCGAGTAGAAGCGGAAGGAGAAGCAGCAGCCATGTCTTGGTGGCGCGCCGCCGCCTCCCGCCTCTCCATCGCCGCCGCGACGGACTCCCACCTTCTCTCCAGGGCCTTCTCGAAGGGCCCCTCGCCTCCTCCCCAGACCCTCTCTAGAGCCTTCTCCAAGGCCGCCGCCTCCGCCGCATCGCTCAGCCCTAGCTCCACTGCCACCGACACTGTTGCGGGGCCGAGGCCCGAGGTACCTACCGCCACTCTCCCATCTCTGAGACGCCAAGTTTACTGCTAATTGTTGCGCTTAGTTGGGCTTTCTGGGCGTTTCGTGTGATATGGCCGATTAGGACGGGGCTTAGGAGGGCGCTTGTGTCCAGACTTTAGAGTGGATCGCTGTCGTAAGTAGCTATTGGGGTTTGTAGATGGAAGTTGTTGCGTGCAGGCGTTCTAGGTCTCGCTTGCTGCATCTCCACGTAGGTAGCAGCTGGATCAGCTGTTTGTGTTGGTGTTCATGTGAAATGAGTTAGCCTAGTTTTGTTTTGTTCGCGTAATTTTCTCCTGAGGTGATTAGTGAATTGTGATTGTTGTTCTGGAACTTGGGGGCAATTTCATAGCACAGATCAAGCTTGTATGGATCTGTTCCGATTCCAAAATGTTCTGTACAACAAAAATCCAGAGAGATATGTGTCATGTGCAAACTATGTATCCTTTAGAGCTCCTCGATGAGACACTTGCACTCTCCTTTCCAAGTAAAAAATGTGCAACATGGCAAATATTCACGTGGTTCTTGTACATGCGTTTCTGCATTATAGACTTCAAATTTCTCAGGTTGCTTGTATGTTGTTTATTCCCTTTTTTGGTTCATGGATGGCTGTACTCTACCTGGCCACACTAGATAGTTGAATGATTTCAAAAAACACGCATTGGCAAGCGACATGTTTTTTTGAAGCTTATGGTCTGTAAAGATGTGCATTTGGTGAGGTAGCAGTGGGAGGATATTTAGGCAATGTCCAACATTGCCTACTTGTACAGCCTCATATTTGTCATTTAGTGATATCCATCGCAGCTTACTGCTCCTCATAGCTGTGTATCTCACATACTACAAAGATATAAGGGTTTAATTAGTACTGATACATTTGTGACTGCTATACTCTTGTTGTTAGTGATAATATTTCTGTTTTGCAGGTCAGACTGACTTCTATGTTCCTGTCCAAGCCCTGTTCACTAGCATTGCCTCCAGACTCCCCTCTTAGAGCGGAAGAACCACACTATGAGGGCATTACACGCTTGATGCTCACGCTGCTCTTGTTCTACAGTAAGCAAAGCAAGTCCATTAGAGGAGCAAATGCTGTTTATCACCGCATCACTTCTCAAGTTGACAAGCCTGATATCTATGATGGTATGCCTTCAGCTTGTCAGTAAACTTGTTTGTTTTTCACTTATGTTCAGCATTTCCTTTATCATTTTGTATTTGGTGTGTGTTTCTTTTTTTTATTTATGCGCTGTACTAACACTAAAATATGCACTGTCTGGTACTTTATTAAGAAGAAGATACTCCTGGTTTGGCCAGAAATACCTGCGCGGTTGAACTACATTAGTTTAGCAATGAGAACTTAAATCCTGATATGCTGAAATGCTTGGGAGTTATAGAGATGCATAATTTTGCAGTTTGAGCTGTGTGGCAGAAGTTAACTTGCTACTCCTCTGAACAAACTAGTAGTTTTAATGGAGAGCACCAGCGAAAGATACACAGTTGCTACTGGTACATGGTTTTGTTTTGCCTTTGAGTTTTATTTTTTCCTGCTCTGGTAGATGGATGTGTTACAAGTTCCTGTGAGGTGTCGCGAAGTCGAATGAGATACACTGCTAGGATTCTATATCATTAGTTCCTGGACATAGCAGAACAGTAAACTTTAATGAATTTCCAGCTTGTTTTGTAAATCAGAGGATGAATGATCTTTGTTTAGGTCAGGAAACAAAATCATGTTCTGATTCTACACGTTCTCAATTGCTGATTACTAGAGCATTAATCTTCACCACAGATGCAGCATGTTTCCATATTCCATAATTGCATCATTGAACTAGTTTACCTTTCATCTCTGGTTTAACTTGTAGAAGTACATTATATTTAGCTATTTCAGTGCATTTGTGGAAGGAGGCCCAGTATTGGATTATGAACACACAATTCATTTAATATGTCATGTTATGTGGTAAGGCTTTGTCTGAAGAAACAAACATTTACCACCGATAAACGTTAACTGCTGATACCAATTTTGTTAACTGCTTTATTGCAGTGTTTCAGTTGGAGAAAACATTTAAAACAACATTTTCGTTGCTTGTTCTTCATATGTGGCTCATTCTACGTCGCTTGAAGGAAGAAGGGAAAGATGGTGTTAAATTTGGACAGTACATCTATGAGATTTACAATCATGATGTAGAGCTCAGAGTTTCTAAAGCTGGGGTAAGCTGTTCAGCCATTCTAAAAGAGGAAGAGATGTCTGAGGTTTTAATTATATACACATTTCCTGTCATCTTGATTTTTGAATCTGATGTTGTTAATCCTCCTTATTCTTGCCCTAAAGAACTATCTGTTGATTAGTAAAATATGCACTACCATCATACACATCTCAGGTTTTAGGCATCTTTACAAGTAATCTGCCAAAAAAAATGCGATACTTCTGTTAATATCAAATTTGTTGGTTCAACTGCAAGAAACTACAGAGTGGATAGTGTTTTCTTTGTTCATCAGTGTCAAAAAAAAGAAATGGAACAATGCTCAACCTATCTAATTGATATGCCTTCATTTTGCTTTGTAATACACGCTTAGTCAATTATGCAAATTGTGTCTGCCTGGCTGTTGTTGGGGCTTCTGGCAAGAAATTTCATCACCTCAATGTAAACATTTTACCTAGTGGTGGGCTGGTGGCACCTTAATATTTGCATCTATCATTAAAATCGATTAGCAAAAGTTTGGATATTGTATGGTGGAAGTGGTGCTGCTGTTCTTTTTTATTTTTACTTTCTATTTGTACTACCCTACTCTTATTTTTGTGTTGGACTGTTGATGGCATAGGTAGATGAATCGCCATAATTTACATACTGGACTGAAAAATTGAACTGGTAGCGCCCTGTTAACCCGTTATCATGACTTACAAGTATGAAACCAAAAGTAGAACTTTCTCTTGCTTGTGAGGAAGTAGTGCCCACTAACAAAAGTTGGTATTATGTGTACAATGCTCAAAACACGTCACCTTATTTTTAAGGATGGAATCCACAGTGTTTGGTCATCTTTTAAGTTCCTCTTGTGCGATCTAAAGATTCATTGCTCTTTGTGCATGCTATCTATTGTGAAAATTTTAGTGTTTGACATGATATGCTTTCACAGGTTAACTTGCTCTTGACAAAATGGATGAAAGAGCTGGAGAAAATATTCTATGGGAACATTGTGAAATACGATGCTGCGATAAGCCCGGAAGCATGTCAGGATGATCTCGTAAATGTCATATGGAGGTAATTTGCTAGTTGTCTTCTTCTCTAAGTCTCTAGCAGATTATTCCATATTGATAATATCAGGTGATCTGTGATCCTGAGTTCCCAACTAATTGCAAGATGCAACCTCTTACCTCTTCTATTTTTTTAATAAAATATTTGTGTGGATTCACCTTAATGGAAATGTCCTTGTGACTTAATAACTGATACATACTAGAAACAGGCGAACATGGTATATTCCAATAGAATAGAAATAACAACAATATCACTAGGGGGTGAAAGCGGATCGGATAGTTTCCGACCGATCCGGACAGTTTTCAAATACAAATTCTGTCGGCTCGGATATTTGTCGGATAGTATTGGATCGGAAACCAATATAGATTTTTTCTGTCGGATACGAATACAGATCCAAATTATCTAGATATCCACAACATATATCCACTATTTCAGCTCAGCCTATTTACATGATACTTTAGTAGCCCATTATACATTAACATATACACATCAATGCATAGAGTTAGGGAAGGAATCTTAGTTTATATGAAAAATTCATGAATGTTCTTCACGATTGTTTGGATCAAATAAACTCTTTATGTTTCTTGTTCATTTTGTGTGTATAGTTTAAAGGGTTTTCATGTTATGAGAAATATTCGTAACCATATTTGATTCGATTTGTATTTGCTCCGTATTTGTATTCGATATTATTCGTATCCGCATCTGGGGAAAAAATGAAAACAAATATGGCAGATCCATTATCCGTTTGTATTCTATCCGTTTTCAACCCTAAATATCACAATTGAAGTTAAGCAGTCAAATCAGGAGATTTAATTATCTGGGTTGATGTTTGTTCAATCTGTTAGTGACACTTGTCTTCCTGAAGACAAAACACATGTTGCCTTTTAGCTCATGTGCTAGTCATTGTCCTTATTACACGAGTCCACTATTGTCAAGAAAGTAACGGCTTCCCTGAAAAAATAAAATGCATTATCAAGGAAATCAATAGTTTACTAGAAGTCTAGAACCTCATTCTGTTTTCTTTGTCATGTCAACTGGATATTTACAACATGAAGAGGAGAGCTTTGTACTTACTGGTCAATGATAAAGTCGTAAAAACTGGTCATTTCTTTGCAAAGTTCTGCATAAACAATTGGTTCATATTGGAAGAAACATTGGTTTAGGGCAGATCTTATCAACTTTAGGTTTGATGTGTCTCAGTCCAGGAATTGGCTGGTGTGTCATATTTGTTCAGTTATGATTTGCTGTTTCTAAATAACTTTGCTGAGAATAAGAGACCTCATGAATTAGTTTGACGAACAACAGCCTTATACCGCCTTTGAGCAATCTTTATGTGGAGTTAGGATGCTGTGGGTTGACCAGTTGAGTAGGGACATGGGCATCAAACTGATCTGCTCAAACAATGATGATGGAATGGTTAACTTCTGTGCTGGAGTGGGCCGATGGAAGTGATTAGGATTTTTTGTCATCCTTTTAACTATATCAAGCAGCTGAATCAACTCCTGAGGTGCCGAATTATACCAACCAAATGTTTGGAGTGTCTTATTTTAGTTAATAACCATGAAATGTTGAATTGAAACAACCAAAGTAGCAAACTTTCAAAGTGACCTTATTTCTCTTACGGGCCAATACAAATGAAATGCCATGTCAATGGCCATTTGACTGGAGATGTTGATAAATTGGCATGGTGAACCAAGTTTCTACCGAATATTAAATGTACTTACAACAGTAGATATAGCTACCAATTGGTACATATCTGCTAGTGTTGTTGATTCAAGCTATGCCCAATGGGCCATGTCACCCTTTCACCATGCCACATAGTCAAGCCTTACCTGTCAGCAGTTGTTGATTGTTATCCATGCAGAATTCCATGTGCACTATCCTTACTTTCTTATCAATTCGTTGAAGGATACAGAACCGCTCTGAGTAGCAATTTACTTCAAGGGCTAGGTTCAACATGGAACTAAGGGTTTGTCTGGGTTTACCTAACCATTTTGACATCTGATGTCCTTTGGTAGAATGAACAGGAAGATGAGTATGGATGCCTTTATTTTTGGTCCACACATGGCATATATCAATCAACTCTGGTCATAACTCATAACTATCATGTCGTTCACTGTGAGGACTAATACTTCCAGACTAGCCTGGGCCACAGATGCTGTATTGTGGACTCCACTCTTAAGGAACTTTCACAAGGAGATGCTGTGACAAATGTTACTTTTCTCATTTTGCGTTCTTACGGAATTTGTTTGATCTATAAAACATATATTAATACTAAAACTTCTTAAAATCAGAACTGTAACTTTTCGTTGTTAGAACTATCTCGGTGATTATGTGATACTTGTGTTGCTGTCTTTCTTTCACAAATCACAATAGAACACGTTCAACATTATGTATGATAGTTACGTCCATTGAATGTTAGGAATGTGTATGCTGAGGAAGGTTCAGAGGCTATGGACGCGGCTGCTGCCCCTGCTGTCCAGGCAAGTTCCTTTTCTGATGGAGACAACTATCAGAAAGTAACTTATGATCTATCTTATTTCATAAACCTAAGACTACTTGTTCTATTAATCTCAGGCTTTGGCAAGATATACTCGAAGGGAGGCAACTTGTCTATCATTCACAGGTTTCTCTCTTAAGCATGTCTCTCTCTCTCTCTCACACACACACACACACGCACGCACACTCCTTTTCTTCTTGAATATTTGAACTCATTAAATTCTTCTCTTCCTGAATTTTTTGAGCGCCAGATAAAGAAGCTATGTTCTCTGGCAACTTCAAATTTACGACCCTGTTGCCAAGCATTCCTAGCCCAGCAAAGCCTGCGCGATGAGCCATGTCATGGTAGATCAGTATCCCATATGAAGATTGGTAAACAACACAAGAAAGATTTATCAGCATTACAAATAACAGGAATTTTCCGGTACTTGTTTATCCTGGAATGCTTACATTTTGCGCATATTTGATGGGTATACCTCGTTCTAGCTAGGAATTTCTTTTGTTTATCCAACGCAAGCATTCCATTGATTTAGCTGTCCTCTCAGAACGAAGCACGGGATGGAAACATTTTTTCCTGGTTGAATGATTGTAATCTTTTCCTTTTTGTTGGCTGATTTGGACTGGAGCATCATTTGAGCTTTCAGGGGGATATAAACTACATCTGAACTAGGGTTTGGAACTTTGGAGATCGTGTGGTCTTGCGAATGATTTGGGAAACGGACGTAATCAAGCTTCTTCGAATCTACCGCTGTGACGCTGTGTGCTGAGAAACCCGTCGCGTTGACCAACTCGGCTTTATCTCTTCTCATTTTTTCATAGAATCTCATTAATTGTTTGGTGTTTTAAGCAACAAGCTCCAATAGGTCCATCCATTACTAGGTTAAGGTTTGTCATGTACATGTCTGTTATTTACGGTTTCTAAAAGCGGTTTTTGGTTTTTAGTTTTTGCTATAGTAATAAATTTTCAAACGGAGTATTTTTTTAAATAAACTCTACAAGTTGATTGTAGTATACTATAGTTATTTTATTTATATCAGTTAAAATTACACGTGAGTTTCTGTTACTCTATATTCTCTCTTATAAATAATTTAAAAATTATGAGATTTAACTAAAAGTCATATGTCACAGCTATAAAAAAGAGGCTCTACATGTAGTCTTTTTTTTTTCTTTGCTAGTTATCGTGTTCGTACCTTTCTTGGTTAGAGAAACCAAGGTGCGCTTGGACCATTTGAAGTGGTCCTCAACACGGCAGCATCGACCTATGCATGTGACTCGGCACTTGACAATAGGCACGGGCAATAACCCTAGCAATGAGCTGAACTACCCGGAAAGTCGGAAGCTGGCTATGGCTTAAGACGTGCGGATATGCATTTAGTGTAACAAGGTTTAAATTTGCGGATATGTACTTAGTGTAACAAGGTTTAAATTTTAGACTTCGCTGGTGCGCGTTTCGTGAGAAAGTGTGTCTATGTTTCGTAAAATCTTAGGTGTCTCAAATAAATTGTAAGTGTGTGTGCAAAGATATGCATGTGTATACGTGGATGATGTGGTACACTGATTTGTTGTTAAATCGAGAAGACTGACTAGAGAGGGTGAATAGGCGGTCTAAAAATTCTTCTATAATTAATTATTAATTTCTATTTGGCTAAACTAAGCAAATAATACGGAATCTTAACTCAAAAAGATTTAGCACAAATAAGGCCTAAAACAACCTGAGTTACAGAATCTTAACTCAAAAAGATTTAGCACAAATAAGGCCTAAAACAACCGAGTTCATCTAAGTGCACCAACAAGATAAGCTTATGTCAAAGTTAACAATTCTAGGATGACAATCAATCAATTTAATACAATGAATGTAAATTGCTTGAATGTAAATTGAGTACAAGAACACAAACAACAATCGATACGGTTGTTTTTTACCGTGGTGAGTGGAGACTTACCGGTCTCCCCTAATCCACATTGAGGTAAACCCAAATGAATTGGACCGGCTGCATGAATTAAGCCGCAACACCTCAATCCACTAAGGTTGCTCTTCATCCACTTCGAAGATGGCAAGCACCACACCACTCATAATTCGTCGGGCCTTCCGATAATAGCACTCGTGCGGAACTATCGATTTTCTCGGGGATGAGAAGACTCCACATAGGTGTCTCTGTAGAAAAAAAACGTCGGATGATTCGACCACTCAAGTCTCCACCACGCTGGTCTCCGATCACATTGTCCGATTCGACCAAACAGGTCTCCCACCACGCTGGTCTCCGACCATATTGGTTTCGACCACAAAGGTTTCAACTATATCGATATTTGACCACGTCAATCTTCGATAACACAAATCTCCGACCACCACGTTGATCTTCGACCACATTGTATCAATCACATCAATTCGACCACGTTGGTTTCGATCACACAGGTCTCAACCACTTTGATTCCGACCACGTCGGTTCGACCACGCTAGTCTCGATCACATAGATCTCGACCACGTTGGTTCGACCACGCTGGTTTCAACCACGTTGTTCGGATTGACCACACTGGTCTCTGACTACGCTAGTCTTTGGTCACATAGATCTCGACCATGTCGGTTCTGACCGCGCTGGTTCGACCACTCTGGTTGGACTACGTCGATCTTCGACTACTCAGGTCATCAACCACGTTGATCTTCGACTACTCAGGTCTTCAACCATTTTGGTTCGAAAAAGTCGCTTTCGACCACTCTGGTCCTCGACCACGCAAGTTTTCGACCACCAGCGAATGCGGTAGTTCCGTTATTACAACACTGGTAATTTCGTTTTGCGGTAGTACGCAGAATACACTGTAGTAGTTCCGATTTCCCTGAGAAGTGCATATACTTCAACAGATTTTGCAAAACATATTTGCAAACTACAATATCATGCACACAAGGATTATCCATGATTCTTGACAAGTTGCAAAATACATTTGCACACTTTTAAAACCATGACACACGGATTATATATATGAGCTTCAACTATTTGCAAAATATATTTGCAAATACAAACCTCATACTATAAAGAATGAAAACACAGACTTTAAATACTTGCAAAACACATTTGTAATGTATAGTCCCATGTTATAAGGATTCAACACATGAGCCATAACTATTTGCAAATACAAGTCTTATCCCAAGGAGAGATAGAGCAAGTGCGGTTGAGCTATCAACACATGATAAGACTCAAGCTACAAGACATGACCTCGTTTAATATTACGACAACCTATACTAGCAACACGGTCTTTCAACCAAACACCAAGACTGGTAAAAGACTAGAAACACATCCTTAGCTCTGCTTAGCCATACCTTTGCCTTGAGTCAGTCTTGACATGCATCAACTCATGATGCATCCTTTACTTCAACTATATCAACACATGATGGATATGTACTTGATGATCAACACACGATCATCTCCTCTTGGATATGCATCAACTCATGATGCATCCACCATTTAACTTGATGATCTTCAACACATGAAGTCATTCAAATCTTCTTCATTTGTGGAACCTAACCTATTCATGCAACTTATGAAAAATATTAGTCCACAAAATAATTATCATTAATTACCAAACTTTACCATTAACATATAATGGAGGGACTAATTCTACAACCTTCGCTTTTTGGTAATTCATGACAATCGTAACAAATAATAAGATAGAAATTGACTTGCGAGTACACAATATGTACACAACAATTGTATACTCGAAATTGACTTGCGAGTATGCAATATGTACACAACAATTGTATACTCTAGAATAAGCTTTCAAAGCAAAGCTTACTTATTCGGTTGTCATTAATCATCTAACCATTAACACATAATGGAAAAACTAGATGACAACCCGATTATGAGTATATATAAACTATACAAACTATATATACTAAAGGGATATATGTAAAAGTAAAGATTCTTAATATGTGAAAATGGAATATAGATCAGTGCTAATGAAACCACAAAACATAGAGTGAACTCTCCATAAATGTGTGCAAACAAGAATATATATTAAAGACATATGCACATATTCAAGTTAGATTATTTGGTGAGATTCAATCTATATTTTGGATCCAAGGAATGCATTAAAAATAAAGGAATGTGATATTGAATGAATACCTCTTATGATTTTCACTTTTTCATCCAAATGAGACTATGTAGTATCATAGTCAATAAACATATTAGTCTCGCAATTTTATTTATCATTATCACCGAAACCAAGTTAATGGAGTTTAAACTTATACTTGCTCATTTGGGCTTTTTTATGGCTTATTTTTCACTGTAGCCGGCTTATTTTGCAATATATATATTAGTGGTTTTTTTGCGTAATTATTTTTTAAAAAATTTAAAAATAAAAAACATGTTAGTCCATTACGAACAATAAAAAGAAATACGGATAAGGGTAAAAAACCTAAAAAAATAGAAAAATAAAAGCCAAAAACAAAAAACTAAAGCCCAAACGGGGCCGAATCCAATTTTGCCTCTGGCCCTTCGCTATGGAGAGGGTCGAAAATGGGCAAGAGACCTTCAGCTAACGCGACACGAAAGTTCCCTGATTGAGACTATATAAGCATCATCGTTTGCAACCGCGAGAGGAGAGAGAGAGAGAGTGAACGAGAAAAAGGGTTGGGATCAGCGGACTGTAGGAGAATGAAGACAAAAGAAATTCTACGGGACGGGGCTGGCTCCACCGCTCCTCTGAGATTTGTGACGTAGGTTAAAACACCTATCTTGATTAGCTCCTTCGTTGGAAAGAAGAGCCAACAAAGCTTTGACGCTTGGACCACGTGCCAGTGACTTAGATCTGTTCTTTTTGGTATAAACATGACTTTTAAATTGAAATTTTGAATTTTAATTGCTTACAGTCTGATTACGGAGAGACCGATACTCACTTACGATTTTAGCTGTTACAGATATTGAGCTTTTAACGTGTACTACGTTTAACTTGTAGTCCCTGTCTTGAGAAAATACTTCGTTTAAAAGTTAGGTACTGTAGCAAAAGCAAAAAACCGATCAGCTTGTGACTTGCCAAACAGGTCCTTAATAACGTCTGATTTTAGCGTTTTTGTAAGAAGATGTGTGTAAGCGGAGGCACCTGCAAGAGTAGCTGAGGAAGACAAAATTCTTTCAATTAGGAAGGCAAAGTTCTGGCCAAGTAGAGAAATGATCACCCTTCTGCTTGGATTTTGCTGATGACCGAGCGGTTCCTAGCATGGCTAGTAGCGTCGTTCAAACCTGGTGCATTTTATCTGAATAAATTAGGAATAGGCTATACGTGTACGTGTGTGTTCAGTGACAAAATATGTGTCCATAATCCGTGAGGCTCTCTGCCTTCGCAAAAATTCCGGAGACATGCACGTATGTGACGTGTGATATCAGTGGAATATGGGCTTAGTGTACATCCGTTTTGTACCCTTTAAAAAGAAATTGGAAATTTCTCTTGCTGTCCTTGTCGACCGAATGATTTTGTAGTTTTTTTCCTTGAGCGAGCAATGATTATGTAGATAGAAATCCATGTCATTACAAGCCATGTATTTCTTATAATATCGAGCACCTGATCCTTCATGCTCCAGCTCCATTTATTTATAGCTCTTGAAAGGACACTGTGCCTTTTTATAGGTGAGCACATGGAAGATCACTGCTTTAACATTTAGGGCATGTTCTTTTCGGCTGCGGTTTATGGTTTTTGACTGAAATTTTTGAATTTTAACTGTTTACGGTACAGATTACGGAGAGATAGATACTCACTTGTGATTTTGGCAGGTACAGATGTTGGGTTTTTAACGTGTAGATCGTTTAACCTGTAGACCCCGTCTTGAGAAAATACTCCGTTTAAAAGTTAGGTACTGTAGCAAAAGCCAAAAGCCGTCGGTTTCGGAGGAGAAGAACAGACCCTTATTTTTTTCTTAAATTTAATTCAGAAAATCGCAAGGACGTCACCACATACCGACAGTTAGACTTTTTTTTTTAAAGAATATACCGCAGTTAGACTGGCACTGTCTCCAGATGATAAGAGATCGTTAATATCCACGAAAATTAAGTATTCGCTCCACCGTGAGTACTAATAAGCTTGTCCAAAATAGATATCGTTTTAGCACGTTTATTTTCGGTTTGTAAATCCTTGTCGTTTTGTATTTTATAGGCAATATACAAACATCGGAATTTTTGTCATATATAGCCCTTTTAAACTCGTATTTACAAAAAATAGTCGTATATGTATGATATTGATAAAAATAGCGCTTCTGCCGTCCGGTCACCGGATGGCAGCGCTCAAGAGGTGACATGTGGCGCATACATCCTGTTTCTGTTCGGGTGGGTCTTGTTTCCTACCACCACTGGAGATTTCGTTCACCCTAGCTACATACACCTTGCGGAGTCTTTAGCGGATGCCTGGCCCGGCCAGGTGCCTCAGTACAGCTGGGGATCTGTAGTTCTTAGCACCACGTACCGAGACTTGTGTGATGTCTCGTAGCGTACTACGGCTAGCGAGGCGGTCCTGACGGTGTGCTACATCCTCCTACAGTTGTGTTCATGGAGCACTTCCCCGTTGGGAGGTCGTACTTTGGCAGTACCGTGCACTCTTTCGAGTTTAGTCTGGAGTTCTACGACGTGGGTGATGGCGATGACCCTGTTCATGGGTCGACAACGGGGACGCGTTGGACACATGCTCAACTACAGTGGGCCAAGGAGAGACCGAGGAGTGTATACCCGGAGTTCACAACCAGTTCGAGACTCTTCACGATGGCGAGATAGTCTGGTGGCCATAGACTCCACAGTTCATGGAGAACACGCCCCCTACGGGCTGTTGTCTCAGTGCCACCAAGACCATATGTACTGGTTGACCTATCACCTGGTCTTCTCCCACTTCGTCGAGCCGTACAACCCGCAGCAAGTCATGAGGCAGTTTGGCCTGTACCAGCAGGTGCCACCCCTACCAGGACGGCCACTTGCAGCGAAGACACACGAGTACGTCATTACACGGTAACTTTACTTAATGTACTAATGTGTAGTAGTACTAATTGTGTAATGTGCCTATTAACTTGCAGGCAAACGAGAAGAGGGCGACGGAATGATGACTAGAGGGGCACACAGCAGCCGTGGATGGACATGTGGTGTGACTGGGCGAACACGGAGGTTGTGGACGAGCCTCAGCCGTACGACCTCGACACGTACACTACGTACCTAGTGTGGTACGTTCCACGCACCCGCAACAGGCTTAGTAGGCCTGCCCCACACCGTCCTGAAGAGGTCATGCATGAGGCTGCTGTATGGGTAGGCCTAGACCATCGTCAAGCAGCATGGCACGACGAGACGGTACAAGACAACATTGAGTATACCCTGTGTGGCAACGTGTTTTAACTCATTCTTTGTTAACCTACAGTATGATCGCCTACATCGTATCTACGATGAGGCTGCTCAGGCTCTCCAACGTGGGAGGGCCAACTCCATTGATCGACTACTAGCTTCAATGCGCAGCATCTACGATGACACAAGGTCTGCGATCAGGACCATCAGTTGTGGTCGGCACAGAGATGACGTCGTTGTATGACGCGGTCACAAAGGACAACATGTAGCACCACCCCCGTCAACACCTCCCACAGCACCATCGTCCACACGTCCATCGCAGTCGAGCAATCGTCCTAGCTACGCTCGCTCATCCTCCACGCACCTCGGTCCAGCGGTACGACATTTGCCAATTGTTTTTTCATCCACTCGATTGCCATTTATCTCTGACTACAGCTTTTTCTTGCAGCACTTGCGACAGGATAACACTTTGCTACAGTCATGGTCATCATAGAGGGCGGCGGAGGACCGAACATTCTAGCCAGGCCGACGGGGGCTCTCTCCAGACAGTGACCCTGACTCGCCGCATCAACCGGAGGTAGCATTGCCCACGTTCGCGCATGGCGTTCAGTCCGGCCTGCAAGAGCGGCACGAGTGGTTCGAGCAGACCTACCAAGGATACACCGCGCAGGAGTACATTCGCGATTTCCCACGGGATCGTCATTCGGACAGCCGCATACATGCGCTATTTTCCACGGGATCGTCATTTTTATTTTTTTAAATTTAGTTACGTCAAATAAGCCACCATCAGTTACAGTGTAATTTTAGCCAGTTATAGTGCAATTTCAGTCCCAAAATCCATTGACATCACCATTAAGTTTAAAATTTGAATTCGGATGAATTAGATGCACACTCATACATCCAGCCATCTGACGGCATGGCAACTTTCCATGACAACGGTACATGACATTACGAGCGAGCTAATGGCATATGCTAATGCCACTGTCAGTTCAGATTAGCCAATTTGGGGTGCTAATGGTGGGCCCACCGATGATATGTGCCGGCCTTGAAACGTCACTCGTTTTGGTCTTCGGCCACTGAGCAAGTAGCAACATTGTGCCATATCTGTTTTTGACGGATAGGCTCTAGATACGGTTGGTCTATACGTGAAAGTTATTATTCTACGGCTATCCTGTGAGTATGTAGCCATACGAAACAATAATATTATCTGCTCCAAAGGGCTTAATGCCTTGGCTTTGCCTTTTTTGTGTAGCCTTTTTCACTGTAGCGGTTATATTCTTTTTATGAATCAAAAAGAGAAAGAAATAGTAAAAACTCAGAAAATTAGAAAACACCACTAAATCTTTTGAAACAATACAAATGAACAAGAGAAAAAAAAAGAAAAACAAAAAAAGTCCAAAAAGAAAAAAACTAAATTTTAGAAGCCAAAAAGCTGAAGCTTTTTGGAGCGGACCGTTGCATTTCTCGAACCATTTTGATCCATTCTTTTCAGCATATGGCTTTAATTTCTCTTGAATGAACAAATTAGACGGTTTTTTCGCCGTTTTTTAAAAGCAGTTTATCGAGATTGTCTTTTTAAAATAACTTATCAATATTCAGTTTATTCGTATAAATACTCAAGTTAGGGTTAAAAGCCATCCACCACAACCTGCCCTTCGTTTCAGACTGACGTGCGTGGTAGCCTTAGCACGTGTTTTTTGGTACAACGCAGACGGATACTCCAGCACACCACAAATATGCTTATCTATTACACACGTCTAGTGACGGATTCAGAATTAGATCACATCTTGGGCTAAATTTCAATCAAGTAATAATCTAACTATATAGGATAAATCTTGAAAACTTACTTTATGGATCACATTCAAATCATGAACATAGCAATTAGATGGCATGTGCAACTTCATATGATTGTGGTATACGAGAATTAAAAAGTTACTGTCCAAAAACAAACTAATATCAGGGCAAGCCCTACAATTGCAAATACCTTTTGTAAATATGTATAGAAAATATATGAAGCGCTAAATTACCCAACAAATATGAAATTATGCAATAAGTAGGCTACATTGTGAAATGATTAGGTACAAATATACATATAAATCCAAATTCAAATACGGCAGCAAAGCCATCTCTTGTTGAAATTTTCTCTTGAACATGCTTGTGATAAATTTTTGGCCCCATAACACCTCCTATCACTTTATTGTCAATTTTTAGTTTTTACAAATGTTTAACAACAGAAAATTTAAAAGGGTATAATGGCATTAATGCTATAGGACTGCATACCATTTATATGAAGGATGCAAATAACATCAAAGATAATTTTGTCATGTCACCCTCTCGCCAATCATGATTGTTAAAAATCATCATAAAGTGTCCTTAAGTGTGTTGAAAGGCAATAATTAACGCAAACAGTAGGTGCACTCAAAAGCTAGGACCAGGGAACCACTTTGCAAAAGCTTCAAAGCGTGCCACTCTAGACAATATGACAAGCCTACTGCACATTTTCTTGCCCAGGATAATTCTCCATCATTCTTATAGGAGTTAAAAAGGGTGATTAGGTATCTATTCTTGCCTTGTGTATCAGGTCTATCGTTGGTTCCATCTTTACAGATATTGTAACATGGAAGTCGACACGAGTTTTGGTGTGAGCAGACACAATCTAACAGGCACCACTACCATTTACACCCTTCACATATATTCTCCACAAACACAAATGCCTTTCAGGCCGAACAGCACCAAGCTCCACAAACACAAATGCCTTGCAGCACGCCCAACATCTGTCACACTGAGAAGACACTACTCAACGCTTTTATGATCTGGAAAGTTGTAGGGACAACTCCAAGCTTAGCACCAAGAAGTAGACTTCACGGGGATAAACTAAATCAGCATCGAACCATCGACCACAGATGAATTTCACCAACCAAACATCCAAACAAACAGAGATATTTGCCCAATTCGCCCTCAATATTACCATGACATTCTATCTCCGGTTCTCATCACAACTATAGATCTAGTTAAGAATAACAATAACAATGTGTGTGAACTGTGAAGCAACCAAAACGACATGGATCAAACCCAATTCCCCCAGGATCACATGAAAAATGTAGCAAAAGCAAATAACGGAGGAGAAATAGGATGCCACACACCTTCCTGGTGCTCTCGTAGTAGTCATTGAGCGCCCACTGGGGCCACTGGTACTTGGATTGATCCAGCCCAAGCCAGTTCACGACGTACTCGTCCAGGCTCGCGTGCGCTGTGGCAATCCAAAGAAAATCCCACGCATCAGAAGCCCCATATCCCGTAAATGGAAATCAAGAGTCGATCGAAAATCTGAAATTCAGTAATAACTTCACAAAAATCCTCTTCCCCATCACCTTCCTGCACGCGCACGACGGCGTCCCAGAAGAACCCGAACGCTGATCCGTCGTGCTTGCCCCCCGCCGATGCTTTCTCGTATTGCGGCGGCCGGCGGGGGCACCTGCACCGGAGGCGAGGAGACCTTTGTCGGGGGCACAGGGGAGGAGAACTTCACCAGCGGCGAGGGCGGGCTCGCCGGTTTCTGCGGTGAGGGCGAGGGAGATGGCGACACTGCCGGTGGAGGAGGCACCCTGCGTGGGGTGGGGGTCGAGAAGTCCGACCACGGGGACTCGGACGGCCGCGAGGAGCGAGGCATGCTCGCCGGCGATGGTGGCGTGATGAAGACGGTGACAGTCGGAGGAGGCGAGGCCACGAGGAGGAGGCGGAGTCGAAGGAGAAGGCGAGCGCGACGGCTGGCGCTGGGGCGCGACCGCATGAGGCGAGGGCGGTTTTAAGATTAGGATTTCAACCTTCAGAGTATTGTTAGGTAGTTTGCTAGGCCTCAGATTATAGTCCATCCAACCTGAGGTCCAGCTTCACCTCTGCACACTGCCTATGGATATCTTTGATCGCAGGCTATATGGCTTTCAGAATATAGATATATATGTACTCTCACTCAACGCAAACCAGTGATTAGAGGCTACAAGACCTTTGAAACATGAACACGTGTTATCCCATTCACCACACATGCGCGTGTATCCTTCCTATTTAAGGTGAGCGTGAGTGCTAGTGGGTTTGAAATGTCCACGGACTCGTAGCCAACTAAGTTTAATTCTCTCCTTGACACGTGTTTGGCCTGTCATTTTGTACGTTGTAGGGTTCACTCTCTGCGGATTTTATTACAGTATCTAACTTTCAAACAAAATATTTTTTAAGACAAATTTTATAAGTTAATTATAGTACACATTAAAAACCTAACTTCTGTACCAGCCAAAATCACAACCAAGTATCTCCCCATAATCTCTCATTAACAGACCAAAATTTAAAAATTTTAGCCACAAGCCAAAAAAGCAGCCCATATCCTCACCAAATAGTATTAATTTTTGTCAGCAGGCTGTTTCTAATGTGTGAGTGAAATTCTTATAACAACACTTGCACGACTCATTAACCGCATTTTCTGAGCATTTTTTTTGCCATAATCACTGTCAAATTCAAAAATATTTACTGTGTCCATAACAGAAGAGAACGTCACAATTCATAAACCAAACCATTTAGGGTAGCACCAATGCTGCAATGCACATCTCATATCCAACTCATGCCTTGACGGTTAAACTTTGTGCACGTCAATCTATTTATATTATTAAAAAGATATTAAAATAAGCTTGTTGTATTTTGGTGAGTCTAAATTATAACGGTGAAGGTTAATCAAATACATATTAAAGCAATTACAGTTGTATATAAACTACAACTATATTTTTAACTATAAGTACTAGAGTCGTATACTTTCAAAACTACTCTCTTGAGTTGATATTTTTGTTTAACAAAATTATAGCAGAAAATACTAAAAAACTTCATACCCTTCTGTCAATCCTCCTTTAAGCACACTTACCCTATCAAAATCATTGAAACCCATTAACGCAAAACTCTACTTTTAATATTTTGTAGCTTCAATCATTGCAACATGCCAACGCCAACGCCCAATCTGAGAAGCTGACAAATGGGCCCGGCTGTGTCACATGGGAACTCAGGATCTGGTTTGCCACACTCAAATAGTCAAATAATTCAGTACCCCGAAAAGGTACGATTGATGCCGAATATGCAGCCGACCACAGGCTAATCTGCTTCTGACAGGTGGGGCCCTCCCCATTCTGGAGCAGCATAGCTTGATTATTAATTTTCGTGTGCTTATTTTATTATTTTCCTCCTATTTCCCCTTCCTTCTATTTACTTTACTATCACTAATTTGTTTCTCACAACTTCTGTGAGGCCGCCTCCTCGTAGTCGTCTTCTTCCTCCGCGGGAGCAATACACGAACGCGCACGGGGAGAGTGGAAGCGGCGGCGGCGGCCATGGCGGGCGCTGGCGGGTGGGACCCGCTCGCCTGCTCCGAGATCCACGGCTTCATCACCTGCGCAGGTCGCCCCGTCCCGTCCGACTGCAGCTTTTCTATTCCCCGCTCTTTTTCTTCTCTTTTTTTTTGGGTGCGGCGATTCTGTACTTTTAATGGATTCTGTAGTTTTCTTCTCTTGTTTGACGTCATTCGTTTGGACTTTTGAGTTGCTATCGTTTGGCGCCTCTCGCTCTTGTAGTTTCCAGGGTTCTTCAAGTGTTATGCGTGCATTTCCCCATGTCGGATTGCAATATATGTGTTCTTTTCGAGCTACTTCGTGCTGTTTGTTGGTTTTGATGCTCGATCGAAATGGTTTTCTTGGTTTTTTCTTCGTATTACTAGTGTTTGTGTTCTTGGAAATTGATCGAATGCTTTGTGGGGGTTTGGCTGCTCAATTTCTTTGTTAATCCCGTTGTTTCTATTTTTTTCCCTTCAAGGTTTGATCTGCTAAGTTTAAGGCCTTGCGAACAGCTTAAATTTTAGTGGCTTTGTAGTTCGTGTTGCTTCGATGCTCCAGAACAAGAAAGAACAATACAATTTATGCTGTCTCCGATTCAGTTTTTCCCCTGTTGAAAGAAAGAAGCATCGCGTTGTTTCTTGAGCTGAATTCTTGCTTGTGTGTGCTGTTGTTGTGGTTTGTGGACAGACTTGAACTTTGAGAAGCTGATGGCGGAGGCGTCGTCGCGCTGGTTCCGGCCGAATGAGATCTACGCGGTGCTGGCGAACCACGCAAGGTTCAAGGTCCAGGCACAGCCCATCGACAAGCCCCCGAGTATGTGTTTTGCATGAACCCTAAACCCTGATTTTGATATCCATACTTTGTGCGTATTTAGTTGCCGTAATTGACCGCACGACGTGATGTGAACAAAAGGGAACAGCGCAGGGGTGCGTGTTGAAGTATTGAATATAAGACGGCTGTTGTACTTTGTGCTTCTGGTCCAACTGCGTCGCGTGTGAAACAAATAGCAAGTAGCCCTCAGTTGACCTCTTGGTTTATTGTTTGGAGAGATAGTGTGGTGGTTAATTTAGTGCTGCTACCAGGGGTGTTGAATCTCCCATCCCGGGTCTTAGGTCTTCATAACAGAATAGATTAATGAATGCATGTCGATGAGCATTGGAGTACAACTAAAATGAGTGTGATTGGCTTCATATTGCGCTTGTTCCGAAATGTTTGTGCACAGGAGCCATGTTGTTATTATTCTCATCAGAATACCATCTCCAAGGTCATAAGAGATTAGAGATTACACAATTTATGAACATAATAAACATGGTATAACCTAGCAAGTTAATATTGCTTGAAATGGAGGTGTGTGCATATGGGATTCCCCATGTGCATAGGAACCCTGTTCTTATTCTTGCAATACTAGTTAGAGACCCGTGTGTTGCAACGGAGTCATAAAAATAGTGAAACGGAACTTACTGCCTAGCAAACTTCACACATCAAACATTGGAGAGCAACCGACAGAGAGAGAGAGGGATGGCCAGAATGCGCGAGGAGATGGGGAAAGTGGAGGGGGTGGGCGGTTGTATCCTGAGAGAGAGAGGATGAGAGAGACGAATGGTCCAGATCAAATCAGATGGCTGTAGAGAGGGGAGAGGAGAACGCACCGACAACCACCAACTCCTCTTTATATAATAGTAGAGATTGACTAGGATCATAACAGAATATGTGACCATGAGTAAAATGAACATGTCTTTGTGTCTTGAAATGAGACAAGCTTATGTGTATTCACATTAACACTTATCTTTCATTTGCTCACCTGTCTATGTGTTTAGTGGCTACTTGTCACTATATCCTTCTTCTCTACTAATATACCATTGTATCATATATGATCTTTTATAAGAATATTAGTTGCACAAGGGAATAAATTTCGCTTGTATGCTACTTATATAACTTTTAGGGTGTTATTGTTTTTGCATTCATCTATTCACACAAGTGTGTGGTTGTAATTGCATTACCTTGCGAGGATGTCTACATCTTGAAATTCTGTTGAAAAATGTTGCATTATTTTGTGACTTTGTCTTATATTAGTCTTCTAAATTCTAATTCCATCCTGTCTATCAGAAAATGGTTTGTGCATTCTAACCAACCATCACTTGTAACTTTCTTTTAAATCAGGTGGTACTGTTGTTCTATATGATCGTAAAGTTGTCAGGAACTTCCGTAAGGATGACCATAAATGGAAGAAAAAGAAGGATGGCAAGACTGTCCAAGAAGCTCATGAAAAATTAAAGGTGAAGCTATGCAAAAAACCCAAATTGCCTGGCTGGTGTTAGTATCCCCATCATTATTGTTGATTTGTGTCATTTTGTAGATTGGTAATGAAGAAAGGGTTCATGTCTATTATGCTCGAGGTGAGGATGATCCAAATTTCTTTCGAAGATGCTACTGGCTACTTGACAAGTAAAAGTTCTCTACAGTTCCTTTTCTTTGCAAGATTCATTTACATAATTTATTGTAACCTATGGTCGTATATGTTATGAATATTGTGTATATATTCATGAGGCCCAAAGGGTAATATATATAGGGAGTATAAAGGGATATACAGAGAAATATGTCATATACAGATAAGGAAACCAAGGCATATAAGGAAACAAATAACAATCGTATTCTATCCTTAACACCCCCCTCAAACTCATGGTGGATCACACATACTGAGTTTGGAGAGAAAATACAAATGTTGTGCTCTAGTTTGGGACTTCGTGAAGAAGTCAGCAAGCTGTAACTCTGATGGCACAAATTGTAGAGCAAGTACTCCCTCTTGCACCTGTGAGTGAGTATATGAAGCATCCACTCCAATGTGCTTGGTGAGCTCATGCTTCATTGGATCACGAGCAATACTGATAGCACCTGTACTGTCAGACAGAAGAGTTGTAGGGCCCCTCACAGGTACACCAAAGTCTGCAAGTAACCACCTCAACCAAGTAATCTCTGTTGTCACTGTTGCCATAGTTCTCAACTCAGCCTCTGCACTCGAACGGGAAACTGCAGTCTGCTTCTTTATCTTCCAGGCAATCAAGGAGGAGCCAAGAAAAACACAGTAAACATAAAGAGAACGACAATCAGAAGGATCACTAGTCCAGGTCGCATCAGAGTACGCCTTAAGCTGTAGTGAGGTGGAGTTAGGGAAAAACAAGCGACGAGAGATTGTCCCACACAAGTAGCGAAGAACACGAAGGAGATGATTGTAGTGAAGATGAATAGGACTAGCCATGAATTGACTCAAGATATGAACATCATAAGCAATATCAGGGCGAGTGCTCACAAGATAGACCAAACTCCCGACAAGATGGCTCGAGCGGAGGTGACCCGGGTGGTCGGATTAGGCGGCGGCTCGGGCGACGTCGACCCATGAGGCGATGGCGGCAGGAAGGTGGCCGTGAAGCACCGGATTGGCGGCGGCGGCGGCGGGCGGGCGGCGGCGGCTCGGGCGATGATGGCGGCGGCTCGGCGAGGACAACCCGGCGGTGGCGGTGAGGGAGGAAGAACAAAGTTAGAGCTCTAGCTCTGATACCATGTTATGAATATTGTGTATATATTCATGAGGCTCAAAGGACAATATATATAGGGAGTACAAGATGATATACAGAGGAATATGCCACATACAAATAAGGAAACCAAGACATATAAGGAAACAAATAACAATTCTATTATATCCTTAACAGTATACACACGTAGACCATGCTCTTTTTTGCAGATTGCCAGAATAGTTACTTTTTTGAGGCTAATACGGGCTTCTTGAAACATTTGTTGTCAATAAGGCTACATTCGCCGCAGCTAAAATTTAGAAAATCGAATACTTGGATCATATTGCACCACTAAACCCATTATGTTATTTGTTGTCTGCGATATGTCTAAAATTTTATTTGATTTTCTATTCTCTAAGCTGAGAAACAGCTTTATACTAGAGGTAGGATAGTGTCATCATCGCATTTACAAAATAGAATTGATATTTTATTTAGGTGCCCCCATGATTTTTCCTTACTCGAAGGAGTTAATTGAGGCATCCACCATAGTTATTACGGCATTGTCTAGTCGTCGCCTTGGCGACGAGGCGTCAGTCGCCCAGAGCTGGACGCCGAGGTCTCCCGTCCAGCTTTTCCAGTCGGGGCAGCTGGTCGGAGCCGGAAGAGGGCCAACACGGGCGCGGGTCGGTGGCGCAGAGCGCGGAGGAGGCGGCGGGCGCCAACAGAGCGGAGGGTCGGGGTGGAGTCGGCGGTGGTGGGCGGGCGGGCGGCAACAGCGGGTTGAGGCGGTGTCGAGTCGTCGAGCCCAAGGCCGTGGCGGCGTCGGCGGGAAGAGGGTTCGGAGCCGAGGAGGTAGGTTCGGGTGCCGTAAGGCAGAGAGAGAGAGGAGGGAGAGCCAACGATGGCTTGGCTGTCGGCTGAACAGAGCAAGAAAAAGAGAGAAAGGGGCAAGCAAGAGAGAGAAGAGATAAGGAAGAGAGGAGTGGCTTCGGCTGAGAGCCATACGTGTAGTTATGTACATGTGCATTTGCAGTTGACTCCCTACAGTTAATGCAAATAACAGACATAGGTCATGTTAATGCTATTTGCTATTATGGACCTTGTTATTTAGATAATTTGTACTATTATGTTAGATAGTTATTTAATTCTATGTTATATAAGGTATCATTTCTATTTATTACTATCGTCTAACTGTCGCCATGGCGGGCGATTAGTCGACTAGGCGTCCAGGCGCCGTGGTCTTGCAGCGACTTGCCGGAGCGTCGTGACAACCATGGCATCCACAGGGTTCTATGATGATTGATGAAAGAATTTCTGAGAATGGAAGTGTTGTCAAACTGAGTTTGGTTACATTGGAATGGATATATGACAATGAAAAGTTCTGTTAAAGGCTTACAGAATGTAGAGATGATGGCATAAAATTTATATTTTCCACTATATGTAACATATGCAAACTTGGATAAAAATAATAAAATACCGTGTGAATTCTCTCTGCTGACGTGGTTCTTGGTTGTTTCTTATCCAGGGAGTTGGAGCGCATAGTTCTTGTGCATTATCGTCAAACATCGGAGGTTCTTTATTTCTCCATCTCTTGTTTTCTGTTTTGCAGTAAATATTCCTTTGGTATTTCTTCTGGATGCTGCAGTGAGGAAAGCTGAATTTTTGTTTACTATATTAGTTTTACTCAATAAGTGTATTGCAAGCTTAGTTTCGAAGCTCATGTTGTTTTCATAGAAAAGACATTATCTGTTAAGGACAAATAAAAAGTCCGCGTTGGGTTAATCATGTTCTTTCTCTTGCTCATGATATTGTACAGTGACCTTTTTGGTATTCTCTTATGTGGTTATGCCGCAGTGTTGGATTTTGGTGTGCAATTGATTTAAGGTCTGAGTGGTTGGATGCCAAGAGGCCATGATATAGCCTACAAACTTGAAATAACATCCGAGATTCATTTGACTACTAACTCTTCAAAACTCAAGGACCACATTCTATATTCATTAGTGCAAGCATTTTTGTGTACAAGGATCTACATCTGACATGACCCGATGGAACCCTCGGTTCTCACCTTTTTTTAAAGAGTTGTTAGCTCAATGGCTGAACAAACCATTTTTTGTTAATAATTTAGTGTCCTGAACTTATCTGCTTTTGAAGGTGTCATGGGAGTCAAAACTATAAAATAACCCTGACCATGTGGTTTCAATGGCTGTTTACTAGCAAATGTCTTGTATTGGCATACAATAATCCTGAGCATAGCTGAAACTGCATACCACAAAACTTGGCAAACAAGTTGTATCTTTCTTTCACAAAGTATCAATATATGTTCTGTTGTGCAAGCATAGTGAACCAAGATGCTATAGGCTCTGTTATTCGGAGTCTCTTAATCTGGTTCCTCTTGATCAGGAAAATGCCACAGTACCTCCGAATGCAGAAGCCGAAGTTGCAGAAGTGCCTACAATGAATATGATTCATTATACCTCTCCTCTGACTTCAGCAGAATCAGCCTCTGCTCATACTGAGCTATCTTGCTCTACTGCTGCACCGGAAGAAATTAATTCGCATGGTGGCGGAGCAATTTCTAGTGGTGAGACATGCTTGAATCCCAAATATGTGTTGGATGTATATGGTCTGGATCTGTTGCCAGCTTCTTGTTCAGAAAATGCTATGCTCTGGTGACCCAAAAGTTTAGCATGTTTTAGTTTTTCTATACTTTCCCATAGCATGATATCATAATCTTTGTAGGCTGTTTCTACTGCATGTCTTACAAATTCTACTACTGTATCCTGGATTGTTCATTATGCAGAAAATGACGATCATGGTTCTAGCCTGGAGGAGATCAACTCATTTTGGGCAAATCTATTGGAGTCATCTATGCAACAAGATACTTCTGTTTGCGGTCGGATTTTTGACAAAGCTGCAATATTTGATATTACTGTGGTAGAACTTGTAATCCTGCCTTTTTATGTAAAACAGGTGGATCTTTGGCATCTAGTCAGCAGATTAAACATGGGCCGAGGGATTCTGGAAATAACATCGTGAATACCAACACGGCAAGTAGTGTAAGTGAGCCGCTATAACCTATGGTTTTTAAGTTGCAATGCTACATGATTGAAATTGTGCACAAAATTATTGGTTCATTACATTGCTAAATTCACTATAACTGTGGCCTTAATTGCTTCGGTCTTCTTTATTACTTTAATTTCAGAACAGCAAACCTGGTAGATGCTTACTCTGGAATTTAAGAGGAGCACTTGACTTCTTGCAATTCTTTGTCAATACTCACGGTCTTTTGTATGTATGTAATTTTTTTGTGAATCTGCAATGTTTACTATGTGTGAACTTATAGGTCTTCTATCCAGTCATATTATATATCCACGTGTGCATATGTGTATATGCACATGGGTGTGAATTCATGATGCTTGTCTTGTCTCTTTGTGTACCTTTGTTGGCAGCTTATAGCCTTAGATGTATCACTTATTTTTTTTCTGCAGGCTATCTTTGTTCCACCACTTAATGTGACGTCAGAAGCTTATGCTACTAATCCTGGCCTCAATCAAGTACCTGCAAGTTACTTCGGAGATCTGAAGCATCAAGGAGGCCAGGCTCACTCTCTTTTAACATCAGATTTAGATTCTCAATCAGAGCAATTTGTAAGTTCTTTGGTAAAAACTCCAGTGGATGGTAACATTCCTAATGATGTGCCTGCTAGGCAGAACAGTCTTGGACTGTGGAAGTACTTGGATGATGACAGTCCTTGTTTAGGGGATAACCCAAGCTCAGCTAAACCGAGCTTCCATCCGGTGTCCAACAAAAGACTCTTCAACATCACTGAGATCTCGCCAGAATGGGCTTATTCTACAGAGAACACGAAGGTTTTTCCCTTTCATATTCTACTGAACTTCCATGCTATTTATTGTGTTGATTCTTGAACTGTTCGATTTTCATGGTAAAGTTCTTCTCCATATTCATCTGTTACCAATTACCCAAATCATTGTTTTTACTATCTACCAGGTACCTCCTAGCAGGGTGGTCCCTTTCATAAATCATAACTGCAATGTACTGAGTGGATGTATTATAGAACAATTACATGCACATGTGCTTATGGATTTATAGATTGATATTCTATTAAGTTGCAAAATTATTGACGGCTGCTGAATTGTAGGTTCTGGTGGTTGGATACTTCCATGAACAATACAAGCATCTGAATGAATTCGATATGTACGGTCTCTTTGGTGACAAATGTGTTGCCGCAGATATTGTTCAAGCTGGTGTTTACCGTTTCATGGCTGGACCACATACACCTGGACTAGTGAATTTTTGTTTGACTTTGGATGGGAAAACACCGATCAGTGAGGTTTTGAGTTTTGAGTATCGTATTTCATTGAAGAATGAGTTGATGCCGTTGGAGGACGAGTGCAAAAAGTCCAAGCTTCAGATGCAGATGAGGCTAGCTCGTTTGCTGTTTGCTACAAACAAGAAAAAAATTTCACCAAAGTTGCTTGTAGAAGGTAGCAAAGTTTCCAATCTCATCTCAGCATCGCCAGAGAAGGAATGGTTGGATCTTTGGAAAATTGCTAGTGATTCTGCAGTTACGCATGTTCCTGTTACTGAGGGCTTGCTTGAACTAGTGTTGCGAAATAGATTGCAAGAATGGCTTCTTGAAAAAGTTATCGAAGGGCATAAGTCAACTGGCCGTGATGACCTAGGGCAAGGACCTATCCATCTGTGTTCTTTCCTAGGCTATACTTGGGCTATTCGCTTATTTGCTATGTCGGGATTCTCCTTGGATTTCCGTGATTCTTCTGGTTGGACAGCTTTACACTGGGCTGCGTACCACGGGAGGTATCCTCTATTTTCTGAAATCTATAGCCTTTCTTTTGCTGACTAACATGAAAAATAGAAGAATGAGGAAACAATATTATTTCCTAGATGAGTTCTGGCAACTGCGGTGTATTTGTTTAATTTAGATGTCAAACTTAATTGGAGTTAACTGGCTAAAAGCTAAATACCAACTGCCAGACAAAATGACCCAAATTTTGTTTTGAAGAACCTGGTACATTTGGGAGGGTCTAAGTGAAAAGAATTAAGAATCTCATAAACTGTGCTTTCTTTTCTATTAGATAGTGATCTTAGGCACATTTGATTGATTTTCGCTGGAGGTGATTGTAGCAAGACTAATAGGTGATATTGGATACATTTTGTGTTGGAATAGACCGTGTCATATATTTTTATGACCGTCTTGTTACTCAATTTTTTATTGTTCTTTTGGCAGGGAAAGAATGGTTGCTGCTCTTTTATCTGCTGGGGCAAATCCAAGCTTGGTTACAGATCCTAGTCCCGAGTCCCCTGGTGGATGCACTGTTGCCGATCTGGCAGCAGGACAAGGTTATGATGGCTTAGCTGCATATCTCGCTGAGAAAGGATTGACTGCACATTTTGAGGCCATGTCACTGTCCAAGGATACTGAGCAATCACCTGCAAAGACAAGACTAACAAAACTACAAAGTGAGAAGTTCGAGAACCTTAGTGAACAAGAGCTTTGCTTAAAAGAATCTTTAGCAGCCTACCGAAATGCTGCTGATGCTGCCAGTAATATCCAAGCTGCACTCAGGGAGAGAACTATTAAGCTTCAGACAAAAGCAATTCAATTGGCCAATCCTGAGATGGAAGCATCTCAGATAGTTGCAGCTATGAAGATTCAGCATGCATTCCGGAACTACAACAGAAAGAAAGAGATGAGAGCTGCTGCACGAATACAGAATCATTTCCGCACTTGGAAGATTAGGAGGAACTTCATGAACATGCGAAGACAAGCTATCAGAATACAAGTAAGCTTTTGCATATTCTTGTTGCGTGTTCTGATTTGTTAGTTTTCTCTTGGGGATTGATTGCACAAAATATTTGCCATGCTGCTGAATAGCACTTATGGTCATTCAATGTGTTGGAAGCTCAAGGACAGTCTTTTGACAGTTTAATATTCTTATTTTTGGATAGCAAATTGGAAGTTTTTCTGCCTCGTTATCTTGTATACATCATGTGTGTTGGATATTATAATGATTCCATTGTCTGCTCAGGCTGCATACCGAGGTCATCAAGTGAGAAGGCAGTACCGCCAGGTAATATGGTCTGTTGGAGTCGTGGAGAAAGCAATTTTGCGATGGAGAAAGAAGAGAAAGGGCTTGCGTGGCATTGGAGCTGGAATGCCAGTAGCAATGACTGTGGATGTAGAACCAGCAAGCACTGCAGAAGAAGACTTCTTCCAGGCCAGCAGGCAACAAGCTGAGGACAGGTTTAATAGATCGGTGGTGCGTGTTCAATCTCTGTTTCGTTCGTATCGGGCACAACAGGAGTACCGGAGGATGAAGGTTGCTCATGAGGAGGCCAAGGTATGATTTTACTTTCTCCAGTACTAATTGACATGCATCAACATGTTAGATGACAGAGCTTGTGAAAACGCTCCTCTAAAATTCTAAATAAAGTTAGCTTCAGAGAAACAAGTGTTCTGAACTATAGCCGTTACTATTGTGGGAATGTTTGCTGGTTTTCATGGGCTTATGCTTATTTTAGCGATTCCAATATGAATGCAAATGTTCTGAATGGACTGGACCTGTGGCCTGTTAGCGGAAATATTGTTGATGATGCTTGTTGTGAACACTATCAGACTTTCTGAGTTGTGTCACTTGTGTGTTTGTCACTATTTTGTGCAGCTGGAGTTCTGTTAAAGAGCAGCTAGGACAGGCATGCAGGAGCTGAAAGTGGCCTTTTAGGGACTGCTAGTTCTTCTAATTATTCTCTTGTACATTGGAATGAACAATCACAAACAGTTTGTTGATGCTGTACATTTTAGGACCATCTGATGCCTTTGGTCAGTCTGGTTGATGTATTTGCTGTTAGCCTGTTTCTATTGTTTGCATTTGGCTGGTTTTAGTTGGGGTGAAAATGGTATATGGAGTTGCAAGCACAAATCAGGTTGGAAGTGCTAACGTTATGTACCAGTACCACCTGAGCCAATGACCAAAGAGGTGATTAATTTATCCACTGTTATGTCTGCCGTCCTCCTTTTCTTTACGTTATCTTCTTTTTTTTTCCGGATCTTTCTCTCTCTATCTCCTTGATCTTGTACGAAAGCGTACGCAAGGTATGCCATCCTTGTTTGCTTTCACTAGCAACTGGACAGTAGAATATGCTCTCAACTTTTTTAAAATATATATATATAAAGAAAGGAAAAGCAAGATGACATCATAAACAGTAGTATCTGTTATGAATATCGCATGTATTCATATGAGGCCAAAGGGCCAGTATATATACACAAGTACAGGGTGACAAATATGGAAAGAATACATATAAGAAAAGAGTACATGTATGGAAAGAATCCAAATTATCCTAATATAATGCAATCTGTATATATCTCTAACACCCTCCTCAAACTCATGGTGGATTAACAACACTGAGTTTGGAGAGGTAGAAGCCGTGTTGTGCTCGGGTCTGGGCCTTCGTGAAGAAATCTGCTATCTAAAGCTCTGAAGACATATACTGAAGGGCAACCACCTGATCATGCACACAAGACCTCATGAAGGAAGCATCAACACCAATATGCTTGGTGAGCTCATGCTTCACAGGATCACGAGCAATACTGATAGCATCTGTACTGTCTGACAAAAGAGGAGTCGGTGTAGTGACAGAAACACCAAAATCCTCAAGTAACCACCGTAGCCAAGTAATCTCTGTCATCAAGAGCCATAGCTCGCAACTCGACCTCTGTGCTCGAGCGGGACACCGCACTGCTTTCTTCGTCTTCCGTGCAATGAGAGAACCACCAAGAAAAACACGATGGCAGAGATAGACCGACGATCGAGAGGATCGCCGCCCAAGTAGCATCCGAATAAGCTGAAGTCGTAACGAGTGGAGTGTGGAAAGAAGAGACGGCGAGATAGTCCCACGAAGGTATCGCGAACTCGAAGAAGGTGGTCAGAGTGGACCTGAGTGGGAGCAGAAACGAACTGACTCAGAATGTGAACTGGATAAGTGATATCCGGACGAGTAACAACAAGATAGACAAGACTCCCAACAAGATGACGATAGCGAGTCGGATCAGAAAGAGGCTCGCCATCAGAAGGTCGGAGGTGAACATTGAGCTCCATGGGAGTCTCAACAGTACGCTGATCAGTGAGAGAAGCGCGATCAAGAAGATCCTGAATATACTTTTCTTGGGACATAAAGAAACCATCTGGAGTGGAAGTAACCTCAATCCCAAGAAAGTAATGAAGAGGACCAAGATCCGACATAAGAAACTGCTCACTAAGACGAGCCTTGACAAAGGCAATGTACTCAGAATCATCTCCGGTAATAATCATATCATCAACATACAGAAGAAGAAGAGTCCGACCACGAGACGAAGTGTGGATAAAGAGCGCAGGATCATGATCACTTGCTAAAAAACTAGCAGCAGTGACCACAGAGGAAAAGCGCTCAAACCAAGCATGAGGAGCTTGCTTAAGGCCATAGAGAGAGCGACGAAGGCGACAGACCATGCCCTCAGGAACAGAATACCCAGGCGGCGGATACATGTAGACCTCCTCATGCAACTCGCCATTAAGAAAGGCATTCTTGACATCGGTGAGAAATGCACTGATGACGTCTGAGATGCCACCGAAAGGAGAGTGCGGACAGTGGTCATGTGAGCCACAGGAGCAAAAGTCTCGTCATAGTCACGACCATGCTCCTGTTGGAAGCCACGGGCAACAAGACGCGCTTTATAGCGCTCAAGAGAACCATCAGAGCGAGTCTTAACCTTATAAACCCACTTACATGTGATGGGACGAGAGTGAGATGGAAAGGGAACAAGATCCCAAGTACCAGTACGCTCAAGGGCAGCAATCTCCTCGGCCATGGCATGCTGCCACTCGGGGTGAGTAGCAGCATCCCGGTAAGAAACAGGCTCACGAGTAGCTGCGCTAGCAAAAGCAAAACGGGCAGGGGGCGAAGCGACTGGCGATCGTGGAGAGCGTAGCGAGGAGAAGATGACCCATCAGGGAAAGATGGTGCATCAGAAGATGAATCATCAGAAGAAGATGGCTCATCTGGAAGATCCTCAATACGAGGTCGACGAGTGTAGACGAGTGTAGTGGGGGGATCCTGAGGAGCCGCAGGAGGCGACAATGGCAGAGAGGCCACGGAAGGAGTATGAGGAGACTCAGTGGGACGGGTGGACGCGGGTAAGACAGATATAGGTGTATCTGGAAAGGTCAAAAAAGACAGAGACTCCACAGAGGAGACCGAAGAAGAGACAGGACGTGGGTAGAAGGGACGAGACTCGTCAAAAGTCACATCCCGAGAAATCCGCATCCATCGACCAACAGGATCCCAGCACCGATAGCCCTTGTGCTCGGCACTGTATCCCAGAAAAACACACTCAACAGACTGAGCAGTCAGTTTGGTGCGTTCGCGAGGGGCGAGGAGAATGTAGCAAACACAGCCAAACATACGAAGGGCAGAGTAGTCAGGAAGGAGACCACAGACGCTCAAAGGATTTCATACGAAGAGCGTAAGAAGGCCGGATGTTAACGAGATAGGTGGCGGTGGAAACGACCTCGGCCCAAAAGTGAGGTGGAATAGAGGCGGCAATCATAAGGGCACGAGCCGACTCGAGGAGGTGACGATGCTTGCGCTCAGCAACACCATTCTGAGCATGAGCACCGGACAAGAGAATCGAGCAAGAGTTCCCTGTTCGAGAAGGAAGTGCGCGGTGATGAGAGAGGTACTCGCCAGCAGTCGGCCACGAAGACACGAATAGAAGTGGAGAACTGCGTGCGAACCATAGTGGCAAATTGTTTATAGATAGACAGGACCTCACTACGAGAAGACATCAAATATATCCAAGTGTGACGAGAAAATCATCTATAAATATGATATAATATCGATGACCCCTTTCAAACGAAGGAGCCGACCCCAAACATCCGAATGAACAAGATCAAATGGACGCCGAGATCTTGACTCACTATGAGGATAAGGAAGTCAAGTTGTTTACCTAACTTACACTCGACAATCTAAAGACACGTCTCCGAGATGACCCCGAAGACCACGACGAACTAAAGACGATAGACGAGAGCCACACATATGGCCAAGACGGTGATGCCACTGCTGAAAAGAGCCGAGACGAGTGGCGAGGCGGAGAGATCTGGCGGCGGTGACAATGGAAGGAAGGTGAAGCCGGTCAAGCTCCCATAGACGCTGTGAATCAAGGCGCGAGGGCCGAACCAACCGAGCTCCGTGTGGCGGTCCCGAACACAACAAGAGTCGAATCAAGAATGACCCTACAACCAAGATCGATGTCTGCCGTGAGAAAGAAGTCGCATGGTAAGGCGAGGAACATGAGCAACAGAAGGAACATGAAAAGATGAGTTGCTAAGAGATCATCGACCAGAGACAGAAAGAGAGGTACCGTCAGCAGTGAGAACACTAACAGGAGAATCAAGAGGTGTAATGAGGGACAGAGTGGAAGCATCAGAAGTCATGTGAAAAGATGCTCCAGAATCAAGAATCCATGGGAGGTACCGACCGTAGAGGGTGGTTTCTCGGTGCAGAAGAGTCGATGAGCGTAACCCGCAGAACTGCCGAGGAGAGCCCGAGGCGGCAAGTAAGCGTCGAAGTCTGGTTATCTCACCTTTCGGAGAAACTGCTGGAGTAGTCGATGCGACGCGTCGGTCTGAAGTACCAGTGCTAGTAAAAGAACGGCGTGAAAGGTGCCGCTTCTTCTTATAGCACTGAGACTCAATGTGGCCGGCCTTGTCGCAGTAGGAGCAGTGAGGACGGCCACCTCCAGATGGAGGGCGGCCACCACCGCCTGTGGCAGCCGCTGGAGGAGGCAGTGTACTGAAGCGTGGAGCAGACGATGTAGCCGGTGGACGAGCAGCGAGTACAGAGGGGAGTGGCATCAGACCAGCACCACTCAGGCGAGTCTCCTCCGCGCGTATCTCAGTAAGAGCCTCCAGGAGAGTGACACGAGGGTGACGTGCAAGGAGCTGGGCACGCCGCTGCTCGAACTCGGGACGAAGGCGAGTAAGGAACTCGTGACCACCGAAACTCAGTCGGCCCGTGCAGCTAGGCGGCACGGACAAGAGCGACAACCAGCAGTGCGGAGAGAGTCCAACTGACGCCAAACAGCAGAGATCTGAGTGTAAAAAGCGTCAACGGTAGCATCACCCTGCTGAAGAGAATGCTCCTAACGGACCACGGACAGGTACAAGGCGTCACCAGAGGGCTCGTAGCGCTGACGAAGGTGAGCCCACATCTGAAAAGCCGAGGAGAGTCCCACAACCTCAGAAGAGAACCGAGGTCGGACATCGGCAATGAGGACAAGACGGCCGTGCGTCATCGTCGTACCACCGAGTATAGATCGCCGGTTGATCCTCAGATAAATCGAGCCTCTTGGTAGACGAGGCGGTAGTATCATCGACATCGTGTAGTATCCTTGTCGGTACCGTCGGGCGGAGGTTCCGTCGGAGGAGCAGGGCAAGGCGAGCAGAGGACATCGCCGGAGAGGATGCCCGAGGCGAAGACCACGCATATGAATGCGCATGTGAGACGAAGTCGGTGTAATTAACACCATCGAAGATCACCGGCAACGAGGAGAGCAACAGTACCCATTGGTAGGCGATCTTTGACTGACACGGCGACCAAGGGAACGAAGTCTAACAAAGGCGCCGGACGGCGCGGCGGTTAAGCGCGACGTTTTTTTGTTGGGCGGCCGCCCAACTATCTTATAAAGTGCCGCGAAGGCGGGGGGAACTAGGGTTCCCTCGTGAAGCGGCGGCGGCCTCAGCGGCGGCGGCGGATGAAGCGGCGATGATGGCGGCCGGCGTCGGGTGGCCGGGCGGGGCGGCTCGGGCGCGGGGTGGCTGCGGTGGAGTCGGCGGCGATGGCGGCCGGCCGGGTGGCGGGCGGCGGCTCGGGCGGCGTCGGGTGGCCGGCGGGGGGCGCTCGGGCGCGGGCGGCTCGGGCGGCTCGGCGCGCAAACTCGGTGGCGTCGGGTGCGGGGCGGCTCGGACGGGGGCGGCGGCAGGGGCGCGGCGGAAGTGGGCGCGGCGGCGACAAGCGCAGTAACGGGCGCGGGCGGCGGAGCGGAGACGGCGTGGTGGAGTCGGCGGAGGAGCAGCCGACGGAGGAGAGGCGGCGGGCGGCAGTATGAGTCGCCGGAGGAGCAGACGGAGGCCGACGTGCGGCACGACAAGCGAAGCGGCAGAAAAACTCTAGGTAAACTCTGATACCATGTTATGAATATCGCATGTATTCATATGAGGCCAAAGGGCCGGTATATATACACAAGTACAGGGTGACAAATATGGAAAGAATACATATAAGGAAAGAGTACATGTATGGAAAGAATCCAAATTATCTTAATATAATGCAATCTGTATATATCTCTAACAGTATCGTCTCATCAACCGGTGTGGCACAGCATGCAGTATAACGGAATCTGGTAGACGCCGAAATTTAGCTTGTTGGAATATAGGTGGTAATCTCGAATTAAGATGGAGCCCCCAAAAACACACTTTAAATTAAGAGTTGAAATTAATTGAGTGGTTGATTTAAGTCATGCCGATATGTTTACTATCCTTCCACCAGGTAAACATCCCGAGAGCAACTGATCAAGTAGTAACATGTGGACTTACTGAACTATATTTCCATTGAGTACAAGTAGAAAGTATCCATGCATGAAATAGAATTCTAGATAGCAAACATCATCTCCTATCTATTTTTACAACTTAAAATTCTTTTGGTGGTTTTCAAGATTACTAAAAGTACGGTTATATTAACTTCCTATTCCTTTAATCAATCATATGCAAGCAGTCTGTTTCCTAATCAGGGTGTCAAAAGAAACATGCTTGCCTTAAAAGTTTATTAAATCCTTCAAACTTTATGCCTACTAGAAGAAAGGACATTCGGTTTATAGGAAATAGTGCAAATATCTGAAGATAATACAACGTAATTCCTGCATCCCAAACGGGGCATTACTTTTGCATCGTGCACATTTTTTGCCATGTTGAAATTTCATTCGAATTTTTCATTAAACAGGGCTATTCCTGCATTCATTTGAAATTCATACACTCCCAATGGGGCTAAGTTAATTTCTAGACAGAAGATAATTACGGGAATGTACTATTTATCATGATTATACAATCATTCTTGTGATAATACTACTTAGGATCTAGATTCCTAGAGGACATATAGGTCTTTCCTATACAGTACGTGACAGTAAATTTCTAGACAGAAGATAATAGCTCACATCATCCTGCTCTGGAATTGCGCCTCTTTCTGATGACCTTACACTGAGGCTCCTGTATCTCACAACTAAACATGTAGCTGAAGTAAGGTGGTACATGGGATCTCCATGCCAGGAGCTCAATTTTCTTCTGAGGTCTGTAACTTGTGGACACGGCTTCTTGCATCGTCACGGCCCCGGGGACCTCGATCTGGCTAGAATCTGTCTGATACTGTCTGTGGATTACCCAGTGTTGAGTAGCTCTGTCTATTCTCCGGAGATACGTAGGTGTGTTTGTGCTCCGAGTTTCTCTCGGCTGTGCACCAAGCAGGTTCTTCTGCCTCCATTCTCTGACGCGTGCGTGGATCCTGCACCAAGACTCTGGGCTAACATTGTCTCTTAGTAGGCTGGCAATGATGTTTGCTATCAGGAAAGTTCCACTCAGCTCCTGGAAAATCCCCATGGCTATGGGTGCAAGCCTCGGTTGTTCCTCGGGGTCCGCGCTTCCAAACACGAGCCCCTTGAAGAAATACCAGTACGCTTCTCGTGGCAAGAATTTCAGGCTCAGAACTTGTGTTGTTCCGAAGCTTGTGATCATATCCGATCGACTTGTCACTATGACCTTACTGCCACTTGGAATGCAGTTTTGAGAGAGAGAGCACAACGTTCTGCAGATGCCGTCGTCGATATCCCCTGCTAGTTCGATAATGACCAATGATCTCTGTACATCTGAAGCGTAGCCCTGATGCCTTGTTACCCCTCCTCCGTCTGTCAGGGTGGTTGCCATTTTGTCCTTCAGATCACTCTCACAAAAGTAGATGATTCTTGAGAAATGATTGCGCACCCTTTCATCGATGCAGACATGCTCGACAAGGGTGCTCTTGCCAACTCCCCTCGGGCCAACAATCGGTAGGACACCCAGATCTTCTACACCGCCGGGAGGATCTTCACGCAGCAAGAAGCTCATGATCCGCTCCATCTCCATTTGACGGCCGAACATGCACTTGTCCAGGAGCAGATGCACGCTAGACGGCTGGCGGTACACCGGAGGGTAGCTCGTTAAGAACACAAAGAACTCATTCATGTCAGCCATGGCGCTCTTCAGACTCTCAAGCACCAGTTCCACCTCTTTCGTGCCCTGTGTAGTGCTGCTACTGCTAGTAGGGAAAGGAACAAGATTGCAAGGGTTGAACTTAGAAAGGGCACGAGAGCGGCGGCTCACTTGTCCTCCTTTGGCCTCCTCTTCCTCGGAGACATGGTACCTGAAGGTGTCTAGCACGAAGTAGCCTCTGTACATCCCCTCTCTCAGCATGCTGAGCTGCAGCAGCATCGCTTGGTTCGCTACACGCCGCCGGTCGGCCTCCTCGACAGCGGCGCGGACTCGGAGCAGCATCCGTTGTAGGCTCCGATCCATCGTCTCCCCCTCGGGGATGGCGGTCTGCGTGGCGCACCTGCTGATCAAGAAGGATATGGATCTGTTGGCAAGTTCACCTAAGACTGCAGAGAAAAGCACCTCCATTTGGGAAGGTCTCTACTCTTTTGGCTACAGAGCTGTGCGATATACACATCTGTCAGCCGTTTGCCAAGTTTATAATGGGTCAAGTCTATTTTTCCCGTAAGCAACGACCTTGACTAACAAAAGTATATAGCACGCCAAGCCAAACCAAGTGGCTCTCGGTTGGTGCATGTGAGCTGAAAAATGGGCGCGCATTGCTCTGTGCACAGGAGAGACAAAGGGCCTGTTTTTGGGTCTATTTTTTTTTTTTTTTGCTGCGGTTTATGGTTTTTAGCTGAAATTTTTGAATTTTGGTTGTTTACGATACAGATTACAGAGAGACCGATACTCACTTACGATTTTAGCTGGTACAGATATTGGACTTTTAATGTGTACTACGTTTAAATTGTAGACTCTGTCTTGAGAAAATATTCCGTTTGAAAGTTAGGTACTGTAGTAAAAGCCAAAAGCCGGGCGGCTTGTGACTTGCCAAACAGGCCCTTTATCTCACAAGTTAATAGCTTTTAACTTTTGCTATAGTACTTAACTTTTAAACGGAGTATTTTTTTAAGACGGGGTCTACAAATTAAATGATCTACACGTTAAAAGCCCAACATTTGTATCAGCTAAAATCACAAGTGAGTATCTGTCTCTCCGTAATCTGTACCGTAAATAGCCAAAATTCAAAAATTTCAACCAAAAGCCGCAGCCGAAAAGAACAGGAACCGTACAAGATTCTGCTTATTTTAAATTCAGCTTATAGCTTTTGATTTTTAATTCACTATTTCTTAATTTTATTTTTCAAGTTCTTTTAAAATTTTCGGGATTTTTTTGTTTTTTACTATATTCATTCGTATTATCCGTAACAAGCTAACATATTTTTATTTTTAAATTATTTTAAATTTAATTATATTAACTAAGTTATTATTAACCTTAGTAAAAAATCATAATCTATTGTTAAACTAAGCACTGCGTTAAAGCAGATTGTTAGTACAGTGTTACTTTCACGTGGGTCCCGCCACCTTCTGTCAAGGACACGGAGGCCCACCTGAACTCCCTCTACAGTCAAATTTTCAACACGATGACTTGTGGGCCCCGCATGAAGTCCCCTCCATCCATCTGATGGACATCGACCAGGAAATTTCGCGCGGCCTGATTCCTTCCCACGCGTCCGATTGGGTGTTACATTCGGCTGCCTAAGAAACCGAACCAAAGTTACTTGGCAACATGTTAATCTGAAGGGATCACGTTATATTTAAGATAGTTAATATTATTTATTTTTGGATTATATTATACATTGTCTTTCGAGAATTGGACGATTTTTTAAGAATGTTTTTGTTATTTTTATGATTCTTCATGTTTTATGAGGAGAACGTCACGTCTACTTTTGTGTGTTCTAGTAGACGGAGATTGAAACGTGTGATAGAGCAAATTTTTTTTGTCATAGGTTGTTATTCTAACAGTGGCTAGCGCCATCATTTGTTAGGTTGCATGAATCCAAAGTTATTCTTAATCATACATCGTGAAGATCGGACACCTCGTATCAAACAACCCATCCACCCCCTCCTCAAATTGGCTGATTAGCCAACAAGCTTAAGCCTATCTCTCTCTTTATCTCTTAGTTTCTCACGGCCCACCGCTCTAGACCAAAGTCAGGCGGTATGCTGGCGCTGGTACATAAGACCAAGGGCGAAGAGGGGCCTTGACGGTGGCGACGCGTCGACACTCGACAAAGTAGCAAGGAGCAAATGAGGTAGCGCATGGGGCCTAACTGCGTGGAAGTGCATGACGGTGGTTAGGCCAGAGCGGGCGAGGCAAAGACTGCACTGGCACTGTGGCACATGCTACACATGTCAGAGTTCAAACAACACATGTGCTTCTAAGGCATGAACAATCATCGAGTTAATTAGTAATTTGGATCTTTACTTTTTTTCATTGAATAATATTACGTTACCTCCGAATACCTATCCTGCAAATTATGGGTTCGCCGCCAAGCACCAAGGGCACCACGCTACTCCAACACTTGGGGACGAGGCCACCGGTCAGACCGTCGGCTTTAAGCCGGTCAGACCGGCCACCGGTCAGACCGTCGGCTTTAAGCCGGTCAGACCGGCCACCGGTTAGACCATTGGTGTTTTATTGGTCAGACCAGTAGAGAGCTAAAATTTGCTTCTCTTGGTTTTGTGAGGTTGTAACTTTGCTTATTGGCTTCAATTCTAATCTTCATAGCTGTGTAGCTACTGGAGTGAATAATTTGCGAATACTTTGGGGGGAAAATTTGTAGGGCACCATGTCATGTGCCATGTCAATGAGGGGTCGGTGGGGCTGGCACCCTTACCGCTGGCCGCCACCCCCTCGGCTGGCCTCAGTATAGTCAAAGGGCTAAGTCATTCTTAGGGAGCTTCGCTAGGTGCTCATCGCTCAAAAAGTGCAAGGTGGACAATAAAAATCTAGAAGAGTCAAAATTCAAAGAGCCTAAAGAGCTATTCTGAGAAGAGTTAACCATAAGAACCATCAACTATGTCCTAGAGAGACGCGAAATAGAGTCAATCTCATACATCTTTAATCTCGAGTAGAGCTTATCAGTAGTAAGCTTACTTATGAGAGTGTTGTCATTGATGGAAGTGATCTTTATCCTCTAAACTCTTACATCAAGTGCGCCCAAATAGCTAGTGTGTATTCTTAGATTCAGAAAACACAAGGCTAACAATACGCAAGTCATGAATAATCTTCCTCACAACTCATCCAAAAATTCACTAGCCTTTTGTTCGATCTTTGAGTAGTCTTTCTTCAGTTGGTTCTGTTCCACTTCGTTGATTACGGTAGAACTCTCATGGTAATCGGCGAAGGTCTTTCAGATCTTATGAGCAGACCTTAAGTGAGCAGTACACTCAAACTCAAATCAACTATGTCCTTGAATCTGAAAATTTTGGGCCTTGCTATCGCTCATCACAGGCTGGTACTATCGCACCCCCGCACCTTGTAATAGGATCTCTCTGAAAAATAGCTACCTTCAAGTAAACCGTGGTACTACCGCTCTACGGTGTGACCACTACCATACCGGTGGTATGACCAGTTTATCTGAAAATTCAGAAAATGATTCAGACAAAATGCAATATTTGTAAAATCAAATATCCACTTATAAAATTTACAATAATTCATTACAATATTATTTTAGACCTTCTCGTATGGTCCTTCCGACTGCTAAGTGAAATGACGGCGAGGCTGCCCAAGCTGTCGTACACAGCGGACCGGTCAGGCCTGGCCGTCGAGCCACGCCATACAACCGTTGTCCTCGCGCCACAGGCCGGCGGCCGGCGCCGAGGACATGGCGTGGAGAGGCCCAATGGCAAATACATCGCGCATGTGCGGTGCGATGCGCGAGACCGCCGACCGCTCCAGGGACGCCGCCGTGTTGAATATTTCATTGAAGTTAACTTGCATGGCATGTCGCACTATACAAAATTAGGTTTACATAAATAGTTCGATTCCCATAGCACCAATCAGCGGAAAATCCCGTGTTCCAAATAGGAGCTTACTTGGTTTTGTGTAGGAGTAGCCGACTGTTCTGTTTTTTTTCCCCTTCCAAAACAGCTAGATTACCAACCGTTGGATTAACGTGCTGCAGAGACTTTCGAGAGAGAAAAAAAAGCGTGTCATGCTCAATCTGTCAAGTTCTAAAAAGTTGACTGTTCAGTATGCTCATACATCCTTCAGAAAAGGAAAAATGTGTGCTCAATACAAAGGTTTCATATTGTGTGTGTCATGTTCGACCGGAAATATGTGTGTCTCCTCTGCAAGACTGTTACTTCATAATTCACACATCCTTGTTTCGGTTTCAACAAGAAAGATATCTCTGGCACAAAATTTAGCTGAAATTATATGCAGGTGTTGGTAAGATGATGAACCTGTTGCTATTACTCTTTAAACAGGGGAACAATTTACAGACCGGGGCTAGCTACTTGCATCCATGCTCCATTTGGTTGCTGCAAAAGACAGGATGCTCATGATGTTTCATGGAGCATTGTGAAAAGCATTGTCTTCACCGGTTCTTCTCGTGTTCAAGCGCTTCTCCTTTTTTTTTCTCCCATGGTGATGAAATCTACTGTATAATCACCACAAGGGGACTGGTTACTTCTCCCACTCGTGTATCTTCCACTCTGGCAATTGTTGAATGACCATCTGCACAAACAAGACATCAAGGGCATGCTGTTACTGTTGCTTATCAGACAAAAACTCTAATGAAGCAGCACTTGCAACGTTGTCGATTCGAAATGTTCAGAAATCAGTATGCAGAAACCTTCAGGATGAACAGGCATATATACCTGTCCTGTTGAATCTGGGTTGCCAACCGTAGCCTGGCACGCTAATCTCCACGTCTTTGGTTTCTGAAGAATACATAATTTTAGCACAAAGTAACACTGTTTTCTTTGTAGAACAGTATCGAACTTTCCTTTTTTGCATTTGAAAAATACAACGGAAGTGTTCGTTCAAGAGAAAATGGTTAGCAATGTTAAAGTATAAGTGAATTGTCCACTTTTTCTCATCAATTTAAACTTTTAAATGAAGGTTGGTGCATAAATCTTAATATGGTATGAGAGCCAAGAGGTCTTGAGTTCAAGACCCAGTTGACTCAATTAAAAAAATAATTATAGCCTACTTGTATTCCACGTCTTAGATCTGTAGGAGCCTACACGTAAGAGGGAATGTTGAAGTATAAGTGAATTGCCTATCTCTCTTATCAGCTTAAATTTTTTAGTGAACTGGTTAGTGTATGTAACTAAATTAGTACAAGTTATGAGTGGAGGAGGGAGTTGTGCATGTACCCTTTTAAGCTTTTCCTTTTCTATTTCAGTCTTTGGAGAGAGCAATTCCTTGCCTTCAACTACCTGCAAAATTGTAAAGGGTCAAAATACTAGGCCCGGTTTTTCTTTAGCCCAGATATTACTGCATAATGAAAAGGGAATATATCCAGCGCCATGACTCTGAATGTACCAACAAAATGGTGTGAGTTCATGAACTCTGACTTAAATGATAGGATCACCATATCCACAAAAAAGTATCTGCTGAAATGATTAATAATATGCTGTTGTTCACCTTTCTGTACTGGATTGAGTTTTCAGAGTTGAAACTAAGAACAAATACTATTTTTTGCAGCGGCAACAAAGAGATGCTTATCCCGACACTTGCAAAGCAAGGATATGAACATCGTCTCCTGAAATTTGCATACCTCCACGATGCAAGTCCCGCACACGCCGCCTCCTGAGCAGTTGAGCAGAAGCTTATCCTACAGCGACAGAGCAGCATCATCCCCTGACATGACACAAAGTGCGCAACACGAAGAGCAAACGATACTGCACTCACGTAAGGCCCGTAGAGATCGATGAATCCCTGGAGCATGATGTCCCTGAGCTTCTGCCCGCCGCACGCCGTCCGGTAGTGAACGTCCGGCGTCCCGTCCGGCAGCAGCCGAGGCTGCATGCACACGCGCGCGCGCGCGTTGTACGAATCAATCAACCGCAACTCCTCAGACCTGAGGCAGGCAAGAGGGAAGTAGAGCAAGAACTCACGCTTACGAACGCAAAGTCGATGGACGGCGGCTCCTCCGGCGCGGCGGTGGCTGCGGCCGGCTCGCCACCGGTGGCGTCCGTCTCAACGGCACGGGCATAGAGGCTCCTCCTCTGCTGCCGTGGCAGGTGGACAGAGCAGCTCTGTTTCTTGCTGCTGCAGCAGTTGGACGGAGCAAGAGAGGGCGAGGAGACGCCTAGGAGACCGATGAACTGCAGGGTTGCTGCCATTGCTGACGACGCTGCAGCTCGCAAAAGCGCAGTGTTCGATGAATCCGAGTGGTCGATTCCTGAACTGTGACAAATGCTGACTGCACTGCACACTGTGTGTGTGCTCGTAAAGTTTTGTGATGTTTTTGGCTTGCATTATCATCTTATCCTGGCTGCTACCTGTGGCCGGTGAGGGCCTGGGCGTGGGCCCGCAGGCGCAGGGGCCAACATGAGCTGCACTTTTTTTTCTCTCTCTTTCATTTCTTTGGCGACGTAGCTGCTGCACTTTTCTGTCAGTGAAATTTGTGCTCAATGGCCAAGCTGAATTTGTCCACTTGACAGGTTCAATTCAGCATCGAGATTAGTGTAGCGATTTCTAGTGTGTAAGAGCAATAGAGCATGCGCAGTGTATGGACTATACGGGGTGCCAAGCGAATCTTTCTTCCACGAAATGGGTACTAAATATGTGTTATCATTTGTTTTTGTGACTTATGACTTTTAACTATAATGTAAATGCTCATGCGAATGAACTAAAAATCGATAAGTTGGTTCTAAAAGTCAATCCCGATAAGTAGCTTCAAAATAACAAGTAGAGAAACCATTCCAATTATTTATTCAAGAAAAATCATACATCATAAATTAAATTAAGTTGAAAACAACACGCTTAGGTCCTGTTCTTTTCCTCCGAAGCTAGCGGCTTTTGCCTTTTGCTACAGTACCTAACTTTCAAACGGAGTATTTTCTTAAGATGGGGTCTACAAGTTAAACGATGTATACGTTAACAGCCTAACATCTGTATCATCCAAAATCGCAAGCGAATATCTCTCTCTCCGTAATCTATACCGTAAACAGCCAAAATTCAAAAATTTCAGCCATAAACCGCAGCCGTTGCCAAACAGGCCCCTAGTTGCAGGGCTGAGGCTAGGAAGAGATTGAAGAACCGGTGCTTCAGATGGACACAATTACCTCAAATAAATAAACTACGTTTTTCAGAGATGGTAGGTGGTCGATGCTGGTCGTTGCCACACTTCGGCTAGCGAGCAGTAGGGGTGTAATCGGAGCAGATATGATAGATATCGTTTATCATGTATCTTATTTCATATTTTTTCTTAGAGTTGGAGTCGGACACGGATAATACCAGATATCTATTTCTCCATTCTATATACATTCCATAATCTTTCAGATGGTCAGATGAAAATTATCCGCTTCTTTGCACAGAACATTGGATAATATGGTATAATTAGAACGAACATGACGTTGAAGGAAGAATACTCAGTACTCCCGTCTGTTTAGATGTGACAATTTATATATATGTTATCTTGTTTCTACGTGAAGTTGCAACAGGATTCCTCATATTACTTGACATACGGATATATACGAACGGATATCACTTATCCCGTATTATATTTTATATTTTTTCTCGGAGTCGGAGTTGCACAGGGATATCACTGAATATTCATCTATCTCTTTCATATTTATTTCACAAACCTTCGCTCGAATGGACAGATAAAAATTATTCACTTTGTTTGTATCCCTAGTGGTAGCCGTTGGCCGTTGCCTCCAGATTCATGTATAAACACAACTCGGCACGTTTTAACATTCTCATTCACAAACTGAATACACAGTTACCTCAAATAAAAAAACTATTTTTTTCAGAGATGACAGGTGGCCGATGCTGGTCGTTGCTAGCCGAGTAGCCGTTGGCCGTTGCCTCCAGAGACACAAGTCAGCACGTTTTTCTTTCCATATAAACATTTGATTTTTTTTTTCATTTGATTACTTCCAAATAATATAGATTGAATTAATTAGTCTCGAGGAGGTCATGGTAAAACATCATTCTTATCCTCTTGTGTTAGTGTAAGGGTTTTTATGCCTCTACAGTATTCACGGTCGACTTCGTATGGTCACCACGGAACAGAGGATCTCGGAAGCCGGTCCGTGGCCAGATTGTTACGCACATGATGTCAGATGTGCATCTATTGTATCATTACTCAAGTCTTAGACTCGTGTTTAGGAATATATATATATATATATATATATATATATATATATATATATATATATATATATATATATATATATATATATATATGTGATCGCGCTTTGTAAAATTTTATATGTCCCTGATAAATTTCAAGCATGTGTAAAAGGGACGGATTAATTGGCTTCCTTTTGTGTTTCTTGCGGGGAATTGAAGGCCGTACGTAGGTCTGGTCGGCGGATTTGGTAACTTGTCATTTTTAACTGGGTATGAACAGATGCCTATTTTCGATCTAATTCCTTCATCTCATTCCACGGACGTGCTCGGGTAATTGTGCGTGTGCATGGCATCTCATTTCTCGCTTGCAGGATGACACAGCCGAAAAGAATGTCAAAGTCACCTGCCGGACTAAATCATTCATTACCCATTTCTGGATCACTTGTTAATGATGTCATGAATCATTATTTAGGGCACTGACCGTAACACTAATCATTCGAGAGGAAAACAGAAAGTGAAGCCATCAAGTGTAGAAGATCAAATACTTCACAAAGTATCATCAGCAATGTGCTCTTCAAACTTGTGTTCATGTTGCTCAGGTCAGGTACCAGTCAACGAGCGGTGGAGCAACGCGCAACATTTACTTCGCAAAAGCAAGCAAACATCAAGGCACCTGCGCTTCAGAAAGTGCCACCGTTAAACATCAATCAGGTGCATGGCAATACTTGCCTGTTACTAGCAGACGCAGGCCGCAACATGAACATTCAACAAACACCATTATTATATATGGACTCCTATGCATAAAATACCTTTCAACAGAGGTAAAGATAACGAAGATGAGACTTCAGACTATCACCAGCACACACAACATCAGATCACTAAACCATGCATCTCCTGATAACGCAGGCAAACAGCAAATAGTTCTCGACATTGTTCCGAAGTAAAACTTCTAGTTGGGAGTTCAGGGGGTCTCAGAACAAAGGTAGCAAAATTTGACAGCGCAAACAAATACCATGGATGTCTGCATGGGGCTGATTCCACAGCGACAGAACATCAAAGCATATAAGTATATAACAAGCTTAACGGTAGCGGCGGAGGGAGACGGTCTGGTTGCGCTTCCAGGTGGCTCTCCGCGAGGGCCTGGCCTTGTGGTGGAGGTGACCCTTGCCACGCAGGCCACGGTACTTCTTGCCAGCAGAGGTGAGACCACGGAGTTCGCGGTGTTTGTGCACAGGCTTGCAGAGCCAGTTGATCCTTGGGTCGTTGCGGATGGCACTGTGGGCAACGTCCACGAGGATGACCTCAAAGTACTTGTAGGTGGAATCCTGTTTTAAGAGCCAAGGGCAAGTAGAGGCATTAGCGAAGAACAAAATAAGAATTCTCAGATCATCTTTTTTTATGATTCCAGCAAGATCAATTATACCTCATTCACCCAGTAGGAGTTGAGCACCCTGAGTCCACCCAACTTGCGTCCAGCTCTTTCCTCAGCAACGGACCTCTTGTTCCTCTGGAACTTCAGTTGGGTAATACCCTGGTGCTTGGGCTTGCCATAGACAATACCCTTGGGCACTGGCCTCTTCCTGCCACCACGCCTAACACGGACACGGTAGACCACATACCCCTGAAAACAAGTTGCATATGGTTATGTACAGCCATTTTGATCATAGCGCCATAAAGTATTCAGATTTCATTCACCATAATGCAAGGAAATTAGCTCCAAGTATAAAGCAAGAAAATATATACATTGTGTTTCTTTAAGTAAAAAAAAGGAAATATCTTATAGAATGCAAAAGGAACAAATTAGCTAGCTGCATAAATAGCATAAAGAATATGACAGAACAAAGTCCCAGTGTCGCACACTAACTTAACAAACAATATGACCACAGCAGAAATCATAAACTATGCACCAAGACTTTGTTGACCATAAGCAACAGATAACTTTTTGCTGAATGATATAACATGAAAAGAATATCAAACCTACCTAACCAAGCATTCAAGCATACACAATTGACCTATACAGTTGTATTATCTGAAGTCAATTACTGCAAAGATGTCCAAAGAAAAAAACTGACATCAACACTCTACCAGCCAAAAGATAATACTTTGCTTTCGACAAAGATGAAACAATGCGCAAGGCTTGGAAGTCCTGAACAGTGCTAAACTATGTAGGTAACCCAGTCCCAAAAACCACGAACTAAACAGCATAGCTCAAATAGTTACTACTCAGCAACTACTAACATAATGGTAAGACACTAACTGAAGCAGGTTCAAATCTATCCAACTGGAAACAAACAACCTAAAGTGGCACATCCCAGTAGTCAAAATCTAAAAAAAAAAGCCTAATTAAGGACATTGTAACATGTTTGGATAGTATCCTGAGCAGCAGAAGTGAACATTTTCTTCAAAATTAATCTCCACTTCCTTAAAAAAATACAGACCTCCATCACCTAAAATACTGCACATGGCTTGCCGCAAATGTGTAACAGTTTACAAGCACAAACTACCGAACGGCCATAAAGCGGCAAAAATCAAAAGCTAAATGTCACCAAGTTTCACAACGCTCTACCCAGAACTACAAATCTGACATATCTACAGCGCAAGAAAACTACCCAGCATCACCAGCATCTACACACACCAGCACCCACAACATACATACATATCCGCCCATGGATTCTTCAATAACATAAGAGAACGCAAGAGTAGGCATACGAAGGTGGGGAGATCTGAGGGAGGGAGACCGCAACCTGCTTGGCCTTGTAGCCGAGGCGGCGGGCCTTGTCGGGGCGGGTGGGCCGGGTGACGCGCACGATCGCCGGCTGCTGCCTGTACTCCCAGCACCGCACGCGCTGCACGAACCTCATCACATCCGACTGCTTCCTCCTCCATAGCTCCTTCACGTACGTGTACGCCCCTGCAACCACCGCAACAAATCCATCAAAACCGGCGCGTAAGAATCCTCACAAGAACGCAGATCGCAGATATTGTGGGAGGAAGACGAGCTGCGGAGGAGGAGGTGCTCACCCATGGCTGCGGGTGCGGCGGCTGCTTGCAGAGGCGGCGGGGAGGTGGGAGCGTGTGGAGCCTAGGGTTTGGCTGGAGGCGGGAAGGGGGAGTTTATGTTGAGGCGATGGGCGAACGGTGGCCGTCGGATGCGCTAGGGTTTTGGGATGATGGGATTTTGGTGGGGGCTCTGGGGAAGGGTCTGTGATGGGCCGGGAAATGGGTCTTTGATGGGCGGGGAATGGGTATTATGGGCCGGAGAACAGGAGGACGACATATCCTGTGCATGCACCCAACTAAAAAATCACGAAAAATTAGAGAAAATTTCTACATATATTCCATAATTTACTCCATTTATGTAAAAAATTCTAAGTTTAAATTCATTCTATATTAATAGTAGCAAAAAAGAGAAAATTTTGATAAATTTGAACTCTCAATATTTATCAGATTTTTCTCTTTTTTGTTGCCGTTAATATATAATGAACTTGAACATAAAATTTATGCATAGTTAAAATAAATTTAAAAACACATGTAAAAATTTTCTCATATTTTTTGTGAGTTTTTTAGTTAGGGTATATCATGAATACATCTCAAATTTAAGTGCATAGAATATGTTGCCTAGCCTCTCGACTTCCCTCACAGATTACATGCAAAGGCGATGGGGGATAGATCCATGATTTTTTTATGAATAATCTATTTTTATTCGAAATAACATAAATACACATGTGCGAACATTTTTTTTTACAGAAATAGGCTCCAGTCGCCGAGCCGTGGGGCGACTGGAACCTATCACCCAACGGCCGTGCGACACGAAAGTAACCCGTTGGCCGTTGGGTGAATTGATTGCAGTGGCCAAACGGTCGGGCGACTGCTTATAGTCGTCCATCGGTTAGACGACTGGAGTTATTCAAAATACAGTCAATATTTTTGTAAGAATTTAACAACTTACTTTGTATAAAATAATAATACGTAACTTTTATAATTAATTATGAATGAATGTAATATCGTTAGTACATTGAAAAAACATGCATACCGTTATAACTGGTATATAAATATTTAAACGATATGTCATGTAAATTATCGAAGCCCGTTAGAAATTATTTGCAGTAGGGGAGAGCTCGAGTAGCGAGAAAAGTGCGGCGTCGGTGCGTGGTCTGCCGATAGAAAGTTAATGCTACGAGGGTAGTGTAGTTGGTTACGATAAGTGAACGGTCGTTGAAATGTAAATTACAGTACATCAATACTTCCGTAATGTGCAATGCAATTTGACTAGTTGGAAAATTGAAAATATATACAGGCAGACATCAATAATACCGATTGGGTTGATTGGTCACACATTATGCTCTATGTTATGTATGTAATCAAACGCTATGTGGCATGTTACTCCCAACTGTACTATGAAGTCTATTTTAATTCAGACAAGCTTATTTCCTCGTCTTTTTGCATTCAATTATTCCTGTAGCAAGTCATCCAACAGCATTAACAAACTAATTCTCCTCCGTTTACGAATTTCCGGTAACATCACGATATCACTTACCCTCGTACTTACCGATCGTTCTTATTTCAATCATTCTTAAAAAAATTTCACAAATATTTTTTGCACTACAACAACATACAACGATTGTAAACTCTTATTACGAATCTAACAGATTATCTGCCATTCATAATCTACGAAAATCATAAATGGATTAAACAACACTGCCTCTTGTTTGCGGTCGCTGCACAGGTGAGCGACTACAACTCCAGTTGTCTAACCGATGGCGATCGTAGCGATCGCCGACCGTCGGCGGCGATCGCAATCAATTCGCTCAACAGCTAGTGGATTGCTTGCGTGTCACGTGGCCGTTGGGCGATAGGTTCCAGTCGCCCGACGGTTAGATGACTGGAGCTTATTTCTATAAAAAAAATTTGCACGGATATATTTTTGTTATTTCGAATAAAAAATAGAATATTTATACAAAAAATTCATAGATCGAGTGGCAGGGCAGGGAAAAAGAGGTGATGAAAGGAGGTGAGAGCCGAGCGGTTGTTGGAAAGACGGCAGTGACTGATCGAAGTTTAGCGGCGGAGGCGAGGCAGCGTGACTGCCAATGGAGGAGTCATGCGCGAACAAGAAAGAAGTGCACGACATGAGATGCGATTCTAGACAATCCATAAGGTAGAGTCACGAATTGGTTCTAGTTCTTTGCATACCCTTAACTGGCTTGGAATCATTAATTCCAATTCTAGGTGTTAGCCACTCAACTCCTCCTTTGGATTTGAATTTCAGATCTATGATTCCAAAGCCAATACCTTGGACTCAAACAGGGCGTTAACGGATTTTGAACAAAAATGTTTTTACAAGGGAATTTGAAAATCAGCTTAACTTGTAGGGGTGTTTTAAAAATCTTCCATTCACAAATCGTATCCCTTCAAATTCGACACTAGATCCTTCTAGTAAGTCCAAACGTTCTAACTCTTCGGCTCCAAACAATTTTGTCGGAAGTTCGGAATTCACCGCGCTAACACGGTTCACGTCCGGCTTTGGCTGCTTGAACTCCTACATACGCACGCTACGCCACACGCCTAAGGTAAGTTCTTCATGAGGATTTCGTACGTCGTGCGTGCACGTTAGTTACATAGTAGTTATGTTACATTTATGGAATAGTATGCACATACACGTTTGATATATCTTGATTGGCTAGCCCTTAACATATTGATCACCATGGTAGGCACGTGATTATTAGTGGTTGATCATGCTTCCAGTTATTAAACATGAGCACCTCCAGAGGCAGGGGCGAAGTGACGTTGTGGCGGGTGGGTACGGCCGCATCCAGAGAAAAATCGTAACACAGTTATTAACCCTGATTTTTCATCTTATTTGCACCCCAAAACTAAAGTGACGCACTTAAGCCCAAACAAATCCATTCTGTAGCTAGCCCAGCACTAGAAGCCTGTAACCCGGTAGCCCAACACCCTTTAGCCGCACCCCCTGATTTTTCTCTAGCTCCGCCAGAGCCAAAATAAAGCGTTACGACTGACACACAACCAGTTGCACGTAGCGTACGACCACCATCAGGCACTGTTTCCTTTTTCTAGTTCGTGCAGATGTTTCCCCTCACATTTTTTTTTTTGCAATTCAACACGTTGTTGTTGTTTGTGTAAGTGGTGAGTCTTCTTAGTATGGAGATGATGTAATCAAACAAAGTCTTAATTATACATGTTCGTCTTTTCATTTTTACATGGCCACAACTCATAAATCAAGCGTCTGATTTGTCATATAACGAGCTTAATAACGCAAGATCTATATTAAAAATGTTTTAAAGACGTACTAATAAAATTATTTCTCACCTAACAACTCAATTATTGGCAACTAGTAACTCTAAGTACTAGTTACTACCAATTCTGTGTTGCTAGTAATTATATGTTTCATCACCTAGGTGCTTGCAATTAGCAACACAGTGCTGATAATAGGAAATTATGGGGTACTGGCAACTAACAAAAATGTCATTTACTGGTAATTATAGTTGACACTATCTAGTGCTAGTAACTAGCAACTTTAGGTACTGATAACTATCAACTCTATGTGTTAACAATCAATAACTCTAGGTGTTGTTAACTAACAACTCTATGATACTGGCAACTAATAAATTTTTGATACTACTACGATTTCACTATGTAGGTACTGACAACTAGTAACTCTATGTGCTTGTAACAATCACCTCTAGATGCTCGTGACTTAGCTACTCTATGTGATGTTTACCTAGCAACTATAACGTACTAGCAACTTTAGGTTTTGGCAACTAGCAAAATCTAATCCGCTAGTAATTATAGTATAATATCTAGGTGCTGGCAACTAGTAACTTTAGGTTCTGTCAACTAGCAGCTCTAAGTATTGGTAGCTATGTATTTGAAAATTTAGCTTATCATTATGTCATGAAACGTATACACAATATGGATCTTATTTTGTTCCGCTCATTGCATCGAATACAATAGTTTAAATAGAATGCAAGACAAACGCTCAATTAAAGAGACATACTATTTAAAGATTAAACAATGAACGTGTACAAAACTCTAACGGAAGTCCTGCTCAAACACAGTAGATCTCCTTGCGTTTGTTCGTCCAACCATTCATGTAACGTGTGAAGCAAGTGCAACACACATCTCTAGCCTTTAAGTAAATCGTACATATCTCCTTCCTCACCTCACTGTGATGAGTAATTGACTTTTGGATTAGAGTATTTACAGAGTTTGAGTTTGGTTTTTGAGAGTTTTGTAAAGATTGCATTTGGTCCGGACTATTTTCTGGAAGTGCTAGAAATGTCAGTAGTACCGTAGTTGTGAATGTGGTCGTACCGCAGGGCAGTAGTACCGCAGATGTTTGTGCGGTAGTACCGTAAGGCGATAGTTCCAACTTTGTGGTGGTATATTTTTTCCAGAGAGGTCTAGTCGTGTGCGGTAGTACCGGCTTGAGAAGTGGTAGTATCGTAGTGTGGTAGTACCAACGTGTTAAGAGTGGTACTACCGATCTTTTCAGAAAAGCAAGGCTTTTGGGGATTTGGTCATGGTTTAACATGGGTGTTGTTGCTTGTATACACATGGGTTTATTATTTGGTCCTAGATTTAGGATAAGTAATTTAGGTGTATACATTTTGCATGGTGCATTGTATGGATGAACAGTGCCAATTGATGATGTTAGGTATTATGCGGTGCTACGTGATGGTTTGCTTATTGTTGTTGGTTGTAGGATTTTAGAGTTAGGTCATGGTGAGGCGTAGGAGGACCTTGTGGAGTATAGAGCTTACATCTCTCTTCGACTACGTACAAGTAGCTACGGTTGTTCGATAACTCAGAGCGATCTGGAGACAGAAGCATACGACCACGTTGAGCAGCAGCTGTCATCGTTATCTTCGGTCGGTAATACAGATTGCTTTCATGTGTTTTTCTGTGTTTTATTTTCAAGTGGTAAAAAACGGAAACAATTATTCATCCCTCCTCTGATTGTGCCATACAATCCTACAGTTGGATCAATTAACCAGGTTGGCACAGAGGTATTCCCGAATCCATTCACTTCTGGTGATGGGAAACCTCAGCATGCTGCCGACTTTGGTCATTTCTATGAGTCCAGCCATTTCTCAGCACCTGATGCTTCTTGCACCCCATCACTATCTCGCTACCGAGATGGCTCGATGAATATCTGACATGGACCTCAACTTATGCCGCCAGATCAAAGACAAGTGGGCCTTCCGCATGACTGCTCGTTATGACATGTATGCTTCCTTGCTTTCTGACTTGAAACCAGATTTTAAGTCTCAAGTCATCACTGATCCATAAGAGGGCATTATGCTGAGATAATGCTGGATCAGTTGGGTCTAAAAGGAGGGCACTTTGTGCTGGGACTTCTACAGTTAAGAGTTTGCAGTTTGGAGGAATAATTTTTTCAAAGGTGCAGTTTGGAGGAATAATTTTTTCGAAGGTGCAGTTTGGAGGAAGTCGATGCTTTTTTTTTTCCTTTTCACATATTGTAAAAAAATCGGTGTACATTTTGCATAAGTTTCAACAGTCTGACTTATATTCAATGTTGGAAACATTCATATGCATTTTGTTTTGTATAGTAAAATTTCAAGCGAATGTTCTGCGAAGAAAATTCACCAAACAATGTTCACAGATAAGAACTAAGAAACTGCCCAAAAGAATGGTTTTGCATTTTTCCCAAAAGAGTCACAAGTGGATTTACTTGTTACAAATGTCGACAACTGAGGATCATTTTTCCATGAACCGAAACGACTGGTGCAGAATGCTTTGCATTCTTTTACACTGTTAGTTATGTTTTGCCAGGCTAAGGAATAGAATTGGCTATAGGGTGTAAAACAGGCCATCAAATGCGATTTAATTTCTGTCCTTTTGCTTCTTTCTTCTTTGTCAGACATCTACCCTAAAAGTAACAACAGATATTGTCAGCTACTTATTATGTGATGCTTCTTCCTCCTTCCATATCACTAGTCTCTTCAGGAAGTCCATCACCTGCAATCAAAATAGCCAAGAGTTACATATCTGAATACAAACAAGTTAGCTGAAAACTAATGCATTCTCTCTACAGTTCAATAATTGTGAACAGAAGTACCCACTTATGTAACTTGCAATATAGCAGTGATTACATGAGAAAAGTTCTGCAAGAAGTCATAAACCTACCTCGGTTGGGTCCATCAGAGAATAGAAGGCATGAGATTCTTTTGGAGCAGATGACACCAGAATTCCGAAACCCCGTTTATTGTCTCGTAGAACCTGTATATCGAACCATCAAATGAATTTTGTACATGGAAAAACATGGTTTTTTCTGCATCAGAACAGAATTACGCACCTTAAATGCGTCCTCGTCAGTACGGTCGTCTCCGATGTAGATAGGGAGCACATTGTCACAATCAGCTAGCCCTAGGGAGTCCAGCAAGAACTCCACAGCCTTCCCCTTGTTCCATTCTATCACTGGACGAACTTCCAAAACCTGCATTGCACCAATCAGATACAGCAGATGATCACCTTCAGGAACCAGTGGTTTCAGTTACTGGAGATTACCTTTCGTCCATGGCTCAGTCGCAGACGAGGGTAAACTTTCAGGACGTCGTCTGTGCACTGCGCAACGAGTGGCCAATCCTGAAAGTCAAGTGAATCAGAAGCAAGGAATTGTCATCTGCCTTTCTTCCCAACAAATGATTTTGAGTAAATGAAAAACTCACCTTCTCGTTGACATTTCGGTAGTGTACCGACACACAAAACTTATTGTTCTCGACTTTTGCACCATCAATTCCCTTCGTCTTCTTGACGAGCAATCTAAAAACCTGCATTGCATGACACCCTGATGAATACCAAGCTCAAAACATGGAGTTGTAAAGTCGAAACTTTTCTACCTCGTCAATCATTGGTAAGAATTCACTAGCAGCCTGGAAGATCTTCACCTCCTTACCCTACAAAAACAGTAAGAAAAAAACTTCCATTTCAAGAAACAACCATCGTACTTTGCACTAAACATGCTAAATGGTGAAAACAGATTTCTTATTGACTGAACTGAAAAGCTTTTCCCTACCTTCTTGTTAGTGGAGTTGATGCAGCTTCTATGGTCAGTAACATTATCAGATTTCCCTCCTGGACCCATGATGTCCATTCCATGGCTACCAGCATAGTACAGTTCTGTTAGTTTAACAAAATCAAACACCTAAAATTGATACAAAGGAGTACAGTTAAAGCCAGAAAAAAAAAAGAAAAGAACGATAATTTTTATGTTGAAAAATTGTCGATAACATATGCACCTTGTCACGAGACCTTCCACTGATAATTGCAGTGGGGAGATGCAAAGCAGCATTCTTCACCACCTCGCGCATCTGTATATGTGATATTGTACAGATGTTCAGTCAGTACAACTGGGCAAAGAGAGAGACACTGCAATGAAATTACCTGATCGGACATGACAGCATTGTCAGGCTCATCAACAATTGGCGAGAGGGTGCCATCGTAGTCCAAGAACAGCGCTATCTTCTTGCTTTTGCCATGGGCAACAATTTGGTCAAATGCATTCAGAGCTGAAGGATACTTCTTCTGCAATGACAACGAATGCACAATAGGACCAGCTCTTACAAGATCAACACTGCAACTACAGTGTTTCAGTAAGGTAGTAAACTCACCATCCAAGCTCGGTAGATCGGATCAAATGCGCCAGATGCACTGTTGTTCAGACAGATAGCAGTAGGTGAGGATACCTTCATGTCATGCAGCCAGCCATTAGCGCGTAAGGGCATCAATTTTAAAGGTAAAACCGGTTCTTTCTGCTCCTCCAATGATGGAGGATCATCATATTCACAGTTGCTACCATTAGCATAGGAACCCATACAAATCCTCCACTGTCAAACTCTCGAAGGCCTTGTTCACGACACGTTACTCGACTCTCTTTAGTTTCTTCTTGCAATCACAGCACCTTTTGCAATGAAAAGAAAGCACCCATGCGATAGGATAATTTGCTCTGTGCACCAGACAATGCAAAAGGAAGGAAACTATGGTCATACATACTTCAAAGAAGCCCCTGAATCTCCACATGATCAGAACAAGAATGGCGGCATTGGTGTTTATATACGCTTCACCTAGATACTGAAAAGTAGTACCGACTTGCAGAGGAATCTGATACAGCAAGTAACTTGTGGGTTTGGAAGTCAAAGAAAGCTTACGCTAGCTATCAGGGATTAATGAAATGGATGGCTTCAAGTCAAGAACAACCAATAAGACAAAGTCTTGCAAAGAACGACAGCATGGAATATATGCAACTCCAGTTAATATAATTAGGAAAATACTAGTGGTGTGTACAAGCTAGAGAAAAAACGTCTTTTGAATATCATTGATAATTTCGATAAGAAAGCTGAGTCTACGGGGTTATCTAATTTTGAAATTAATCTTAAACATAGTTCTAATGAGCGTCTTGCCCATTTACTGAGAGAGGAAAAAATCAAATGGTATCAAAGGGCTAAGACGAAGCATTTACTTGAAGGAGATAGTAATGCTCGATATTTTCATTTGATTGCCAATGATAAGCATAGGAAACAACAAAATTTTCACTTGGAACAAGAGGAGGGTTTAATTTCGGGTGATGCCCATTTAAAGTATTACATCACAACTTATTACAAAGGTCTTTTTGGACCTCCTGATACCAACCATTTTTCTATGGTTGAGAGTATCACGGAGGATATACCTCAAGTTTCAGACTTGGAAAATGACTATCTTACTGCTGAGTTTACTAAAAAGGAAGTGAAAGATTCAAATTTTCAAATGGAGCATAATAAAGCTCCGGGTCCAGATGACTTTCCTGCTGAATTTTATCAAGTTTTTTGGAACATTATTAAAAATGACTTGATGGCTCTTTTTCGAGATTTTCATAGAGGCAATTTACCTCTTTTTAGACTCAATTTTGGGTGTCATTTCTTTACTTCCAAAAAAAAGAAGATACACGACAAATTCAGCAATATAGGCTGATTTGCCTATTAAATGTGAATTTTAAAATTTTTACGAAGGTAGGTACTAATCGTCTTATGGTTTTGAAAATTTTTACAAAGTGAGATCTTTTGCTTTGGAGAAGCGAAAAAATTTGAATCTCAATACTTAGAGATATTTGGATGTGAGACGGGTTCTTTTCCATTTAAATATTTGGGTATTCTGATTTATTTTAGAAAGCTATGAAATAATGCTTGGACGGTTTTGGAAGATTGTTTTGAAAAAAGCTTGAGCAATTAGAAAGGAAAAATTATATACTGGTGGTAGACTAGTACTTATAAATTCAGTTTTGAATGGCCTTCCTATGTTTATGCTTTCTTTCTTTGAGGTGCTGAAGGGGGTCCTTAAAAGACTGGATTTTTTAGGTCTAGATTTTATTGGTAGAGTGACAAAAAAAATAAATATAGGTTGGTTAAATGGAATTTTCTTGATAGGCTAAGGACCAAGATGGTCTGGAAATTTAGAACCTCGAGATAAAAATAAGTGCCTTTTAGCTAAATGGTTGTTTAAACTTTTGAACCAGGAAGGGGTTTGGCAGCAATTGCTTAAAAATAAGTATTTGAATGATAAGCTTGTCTCTCAAGTTAAAAGTAAATCTGGGATTCCCATTTTTGGAAGGGATTGATGAAGGTAAAGCAAGATTTTATTCAACATCGTTCTTTTAACCTTGGGAATGGGAAAGAAATCATATTTTGGAAGGACATTTGGGTTGGACATCAGCCTCATTCTGAAATTTATCCAACTTTGTTTGAGGTAGTCTGGAATAAACATGTTTTGGTTGCAGATGTTTTAGGGACTGCGCCTTTGAATTTGAATTTTAGGAGAGCAATTATTGGCCCAAATTTTCTTGCTTTCAATAATCTTATGGTAAAAATAGCCACTGCTCATCTTACCTTGGATAAGGATACGACTCGATGGAATTTACGTAGGAATGGACAATTTTCAGTCAAATCTATGTATGCTATTTTGGGTGACACCAATTGTGGTTTTTGAAGTAAAATTTATGGAAAGTTAAAGTACCCCTTAAAATAAAAATTTTCTTATGGTACCTTTGTTGAGGAGTTATTTTGACTAAGGATAATTTATTAAAAAGGAATTGGAGATGTGAGACTACACTACTACAAAAAGGGTCATTACAGACAGTTCAAAACTGTCATCACAGACGGTTTCTTGAACCGTTTGAAATTTTGCGTCAGTGATAATCAAATGTTATCACAGATGGTTTGTGAGTCGTCTATAATAAATACATCACAGACGGTTTATAATTAGAATCGTCTATGATACTTTCCCATCACAGACGGTTTTTGGTTTGAGCCATCTGTGATAATTCTTCGTAGACGGTTTATACTACAAAACCGTCTGTGATAGTCCATTCTATACCTAAATATTTTTCTATTTTTTGGCTAGCGTCAGGAAATGTTAACTATATCATTTGAAAATAAGTAAATATAGCAACAAACACAGCAATACATTCTATTTTCATTAAGATTAGAATCTATCATTACAATATCACAAGATATCGAGTAGGTTACCCATAGCACTGCATATACAAGAGGACACTTACAATTTTACAAAGATAAGCTCCACGGCTATAAATTTAGAAAAATGATTGCGCTACAAGAAACTTCAGGCTAATATAAGCTATACCTACACATCCTTCATTAAACTACAATCTAAAATAAGTGGTGCGAGAAAATTTTCAAGTAACAGAAATAAAAAGGCAACGAACACCATTTTCAACTTCTATGACAAGATCAACAGCTTCTAATGTAGGTGACTTAGAATAGTGCAGATTTACCATTGCCTTCTTCCTTTCCATCTTGCTTCAAGCGGAATTTCAGTCACCCTTGCCGAACCCCTTGCCACGCACAAACGAGTTGGAGTAGTACTAGTGGTATTGGTTCTTCAAGTAGGGAGAGGGGGTTAATAAGGGGCTAGAGGTGGGAAGGACAATGGTGCCTATCGTTCGATGCGGAGAGAATGGACGAGTGAGATCGGGATCATAGGGGATATGCTGCGGATCGGTGACATGACGGTACATCACAGATAGTTGGGATTACAAACCATCTATGATAGAGACATCACAGACGGTTCAAAACAAAAAATGTCTATGATAACAGGAGATATCACAGACGGTTCACAACAAAAACAGTCGGTGATAATGGTGTCACAAAGACAATATATCGGTATAATATAAATATCTAGTCTCAAAAGATAAAATAGAAAAATTTTATATGTCTTATATATACTTGTTTGAAATGTTTCGATGAGATCTATAGCTTCGCAGTTGAGGCGAAACCCAAATTCTGAAGGGAAGATCAATTTTTTTTGGCAAAAACAGAAACTTAAAACTTAAAACACAAATTTGGGGCTAAAGATGGCCGTTTTTTAGGGTCTTAGAGGGTGACAGGCTCAACCAGGTCATTTTTTTCAATCGGGCTCGTCGTTAGCTTTCTAATAAGTACAAAAACGTCGACAACGGACATCATATACAAAAATTATGCCTGTTTTATTAAATGTGTCTCAAAACTGAATCCTACTCGGACTCAGGCGGAAGATTATGAAATTTTGGGGGATTACGTTACGAGGCGGGAAACATATCACAGATGGTTTTTAATACAAACTGTCTGTGAATTATCACAGATGGTTTAAATAAAAAACCATCTGTAATGTCTGTTATTATTACAGGCGGTTCTTATTAAGAATCGTTTGTGATGTATTGTATTATCACAGACAGTTCGTATAAATAACCGTCTGTGAAAATACCACAGACGGTTATTCGTAAAAACCGTCTATCATACTTACAGCACAGACGGTTCCTAGGAACCGTCTATGATATAAGCATCTAGTTTAGCCTCTTTTCTAGTAGTGCTAATTGTTGTTTTTGTGATCACAAGGAGACTATACAATATTTGTTTTTTGATTATTGCTTTGCCCGTTTTGCTTGGCACGTAGTTCAAATTGCTTTCAATCTTAACAAACCTAATACTGTTCGGAATATCTTTGGAAACTGGTTAGTAGGTCTTACTTCGGATTTAAAATAAATATTTTGGTGGGGGCGGCTGCACTTTGCTGGTCTATTTAGTTATGTCGTAATGATGTTGTTTTCGACAAGAAAGCTGTTGACCATCCTCTGCAAGTTATATTCAGATGTATCTATTGGATCCACTCTTGGTCAGCTTTGCAATGCCAAGGAAGGAGGGAGGCCTTGGTAGCTGGGAGCAAAGGATTGGAGGTCATTACAAGGGAGATCTTCAACAAGTATGGGTGGAAGCTATTTCAGAGGCTTCGAGATGTTTGAAGCATTTCTACATTTTTGTTTATTTTCATAAGCTTGTTTACTATTTTTATACCTTTTGTTGGCTGTGTTTGTTTTGCCGCTTTATTATGGTTAATGAGGCTATTGCTTCGCCTGGTTAAGAATATTGTGGTTATTGTAATAAACTTTGGGCCGTGTGTATTGTTATTTACAGAGGCTGGAAGAGGTTTTCTCTTCTCTTATCTAAAAAAAAGAGACAGCAGGGGTGTCTGCACACGAGTATTTTGCGCGCAGCTGTGAAAACTAGGGCATGTTCTTTTTGGCTGCGGCTTATGACTTTTAGCTGAAATTTTTGAATTTTGGCTATTTGCGACAAAGCTTGCGGAGAGAGAGATACTCGCTTGCGATTTTGATTGATACATATGTTAGGTTTTTAACATGTACTACAATTAACTTGTAGATCCCGTCTTAAAAAAATACTCTATTTAAAAGTTAGCTACTGTAACAAAAGTCAAAAACCACTTTTAGAAACCGTAAAGAACATGCCCTATATATTGATCCTCTATATGAAGTGAAAGAATCGAGCAAGCAACAACGTTGAGTAAAGAAGTTTAGACACTCCAATCCAGATCAATGGTAATATTTATATAGTAATGGGATTGTATGGTCATGCATGTCCAAGAAGATTATGCAGTAAGCACTGACATCGGCTTTAACTTTGGTAATTGGTATGCTCTAACAAAATTATACTCTCAGCAGGCATTACCTGGTGTCTGATTTTAGAACTAAGAACCCAACTTGTCCCCTAACATTATTGTAGAATCATACAAGAAAAGGACATCTTTATTAATTAGTTGGTTTTGATTGTCTGCATGTGAACTGCCTAGTATTTTTCTAATGGTGAAGTCACTTTCTGGGACAGTCTCCAAGGAGGAAGGAGGTGCATTACTCCAACAAAAGAAACAAAATCTGAGAAAGGAAAACAAGAAGCAAACCCAGTCCTAGATGTTCATATAGACTTTTAATTCTAACTTATAAATAGTAACAGCTTATAGAGAAATTTATAGAAAGAGATATTCACGTGTGATTTTGACATACAAATAAAGTCGCTTCAGTGTGTACTACAATCGACTAGTAAACCTCACCTTAAAAAGATAGTCCGTTTGAAAGTTAGGTATCATAGAAAAACAACTTTTATTTTGCCTACCTCAATTGCTTGGCGCAGGAAGTTGAAGAAAAAGTGCAAATTAGGAGACGTGGGCACACATTAACATCAAATTTGAGTCAGGGTTTGAAACTTCAGGTGCATTAGACAATGTCAATTACAAAGTCCCTTTCACTCTAAAAAAGGTCCTCTCTGGAAACCCCAACCAACTAGTAGTACAACAATGGAGTGCAATTGTTTTACCAGTCAAAGAAGCATTTGATCACATGAAGCAAGACCCAAAGGACTAGTTAGTACAAAAATGGAGTGCATTGCAAGCAACATCGTAAAATGCATCTTGGTCAAGGCATGATGCAAAGATCGCTTGACGAACTACACGACCGTGCGATACAGCATCAAATTAATTTGGCATTTGTCGCAACATTTGAAACTTGATCCCCCAAGATATGGAAGTAAGTCATACATTCAAAGAACTAGTTTGCAAGGTAAAAAGTCTGCTTTGATTGACTTTAAAAGCCATATATAATATTGTGGACTGGTTCTACTAGATCTACGTTCTTCATGGCACTGAAACGGGTGAGGTTAACAAAAAGAACTAGAATAAAATCTTAGCATGATGTGCAATAGACAAAGTGGAAATTTTTTTTCGAGAATACAAAGATGAAAAATAATCGAGGACATATGCTAAAGCCAAACTAATTAACATATCAAGTAGGGGTGCAAACGAATCGAATAGTGACCTTATCACATTATATATTCATATTTTGTAAACGAATAATGAAACTAGATTAACCATTTGGGTTTGGTGCTTCTCCTCCACAGTTACCGATTTATAGCAACATTAAAGAAAAAGGCTAAGAACAAGAAATCAAACCGAAAGAGACATGCACATCGGCTCGAAGATAAACAAGAATTAGATCCATGCATCGATAAATTTGAATTGATAAATCCGTGCCTACAATTCTGCAACTCTGTGACGTACAATCTCATGCGGGCCCAACGGTCGGCATGAGATTGTACCTACAGCTCTATATATTTCGTCCAAGACACGAATCAAATCGAATCAGTGACTTGAGAACAATTTAGGATACCGGCTGGGCATCTTAATTACGCCAAAAACTAATGAACCATTACCACCAAGATCAAAGAAATATGTTAACCCATTTCCATAAAAAAAGGGGAATCCAATTAAATGGCGTTGAATAGCCGATCAAAGAAATAATCTTGTCAATTTGGGGGAAGAACTAATTATATCGCGCATGCATTTGATTAATTTACGCAACATCGTCTAGTCTATTGCAAGAGCCAGGCCAATGTGTGCAAGATCTGATTACGTACTATGTGCAGTAAATTTGTGATGTAAAAAGGTTAGGAAATGCTCACCTGAATTGGCCGGAGAGGAGAGAGGTAGAAGTATAGCAATATTGAAACCCGGCCCAAGAAATGGCCGTCGGGAGAGAACGATGGGCAGAGATCGAGAGAGAGTAATTGCATGTAACGATTGACGAAAAGAAGCGAGAAGAGAGGGAGAGGGACGTATACAGGAGGGGGAGGGAGGGAAGATGTTAGAGAGAGAAAGGGGAGTTAATGTGTCCATAGATATTCCTGGCTTCTCTTTTTTTTTCTTCCCTTTTACTTTTTTTTTAAAAAAAAACAAAGTGTTCTTCTTGCATAGAAGTATAGCGTGATCGATCGATCTGGCTTGCAGCCATCTCCACGCAAGAAGAAAGCTAGGGTTAATTGTTGGTACGTAGCAGAACGTGTGCTAGCTAGCATACATGCATGCATGCATGGAGCGAAAACGGGTGGTGCGACGGCCGACGTACGTACGTATGGGCCACCGCAAAACAAATTCTATGGGCCAGATGCTGCCACGTGCCCCCAATCACCTCTCAGGTCTGTTCCTCTCGCGGTAGTTTTTTTTCCAGAGATCGACTGTGCTAATTTTTCTAAGAGCGGTCTAACCGGTGCATTTGCGGTTTGACTAGACCTGGCAGTCAGACCGGTCCCTATGTGGGTGGTCTGACCGGTTTTTTAGTCCAACAGCTAGTTTTTGTAGCCGTTGGGAGGGCGGAAGTACCGGCCATATGTTAACAGTAGTTCCGGTCCTCGGGCTGATTCCTGTCTTTTCTTCTCTCCAGCGGCTAGTTTTTTAGGGAAATATATAAATATCTCCTCAAGTGTTGTTGAGAAAGGGATACTGGTGCTATTCTTCCATTTCTTAAGGTAGTATGAGGCTCTCCACTCAAGAGTGCATATGTTGCACTTTGTGAGCAAGGAGATAGGATCTATATTGCATGTGTTGCATCTAGAGGGGGACTTTGTGTCCAATTGAGTTTGTGCATTTGTTGCACGTGGTGAGAGTCAAATAAGGGGCTTGACTTGTTTCTCTTGGAGTTTACCGACTCCTAAACGACGTTGGAGGTGTCGTGCGCAGCGATCTTCTCAAGAAGGTTATGAGAAGACATGGCAAAGTTGTGAAGGTTGGAGCTCACCTACCTAGAGCGGAAAAGAGCTACCACTAGTGGATTTGGGGTGGAAGGCTTAATTCATGGAGCCGGTCCGATTCGTATACTAGGGGAGACCGGCAAGTCTTCGAACACCACGGTAAAAAGAAACCATATCATTTATGGTTTGTTTTCTTGTGCTCAATTTATATTCAAGTAATTTACATTCATAGAATTAACTTGATTGGTTGTCAACCTAGAATTGCAAACCTTGACATAGCCTAGTATTGTTGGTGCACTTAGGCAAACTTGATTGATTTAGGATTTATTTGTGCCCCCTCCCCCCTCTAGTCGGCCTCCTCGATTTTACAATAGTGACGGATACCACGTGGCAACCGAGCCCTAGAATTTGTTGCACTAGGGGTTGCCACATTGATCATCAGAATCCCTTGATGGTTGAGGTTGCTTCTAAACGCTTGGACCCATGCCCCCGGGAGAATCTGATTCTCCCTCTAGGTGTAGAGGGCCCCAGGCAACAAGTCTTCCTACGCATCGTTGAGGAGGCAGTTCCAAGGATTCGACAACAAACTCTTGTCGCGTGCATTCCCCTCAAATGAAAGGATATCCTGGATAAGTGTGTCATAGCAGGCATTCATGTCAATCTCTGCATAATCTACGAGATCAAATAACTTCTCCTCGTTCCACTCATTTGCCATGGATGCATAAGAGCTGATGAGAAACAAAATCTGGTCGTTGTATCCACATAGGACCCCACACAGAGGAGACAGGGGTTTACACAGGTCCGGGCCTTCTCTAGTGAAAATAACAACCCTACTCTTATGTTCTTGTATTCAATCACAATGAGATGTCTAAGATTACAAGAGAGTAATGTCTTGTGATGTTTCTCTTTCTGTCATCTGATGTCCTCATTAAATAGCGTTGAAGAGGTGCCAGTTGGCTCCTATGGAGAGATGCCTTATTGATGCCAGCCATCGTGTGGAGCGGTTGTTGTCGGTGAGATATTCTCTTGGAATGGTTGTCATGCTTTATTGTCAGAGACAGAGGATAAGAATGTGTGGTTATGTCAGTGGTGTAACAGCGCACATTTTTCTTATTTACCGCACGCAGTCACCTACGGTAGACTTGATGCCCTGTCGGAAGGTTTGACCCCTGTATATGATCATAGACATCTTTGACCTAGGAGTGGTCGATGCTTAGGACGATCTGAGCATATTTTCTCTGATCAAGGGTACTTTGAAGTCTATTTGACTAAGTCATGTCGCTATAAACAATAAGCCATTAAATGCATATTACTTAATCTTTGTCAGTATTTATATAGTGTAATATATTATTGAGGGCCTTTATTTGGCAGACATTCGCTTGCTGCCACTTTTCCACATAGTGCCTCACTTCCACCCCTGCCACACCGGCATAGCTAGCGGTGATCTCACAGCTTCACTAAGCCCACCACCGTAGATTAAAATAAAACTTTCACCTAAGGTTGTAAAAACTTTCAATTTGGAACGTCAAACGGGGGATCAAACTTTCACCTTCAAATAAGAAAACTTTCAATTGAAAGAATTAGCAACTTTCAAGTCGAGTTTTTGGGCCTTTCTCCTGACCTCCTCACCTTCCGCTGCCAACGACATGTTGGGCAACCGACGGCGTCGATGGCACAACATCACTAGATTTAAAGGGGTGGCTGGAGGCATAGGCACTCAATCGATGAGGCGATGTGTACATGTGGGAGGAAACCACGAGGAATGGAGGCAGAAGCCAACCCCACCTCGTCAGCGGTGTGGTTGGCTTTAGGTCTTGCTAAATTGATCGTACAATGGCCTATTTTTAGGGTGTTAGGGTTTAGGTGGACCGAAAGTAACGCTGATAAGTTGATGGTGAGGAGAAGGTATGATGGGAATGCAAAGAGGGTAAGTTGACAATGAGGCTCAACACCAGCTATATATAGGCAATGGGGGCAGCCTAGATTGATAAATAGAAGGGGAAAAGGGTCAAAAATGCAGAAGAGGAAGGAGCAAGAAGCAAAGTGAGGAGCATGGTGCAGGCTACCCCAACCAGCGGACAACCCCGGCTCAGCAATAAAGCTGGTTTGGACAGTTGCGTATCGCACGGGGTAACATCTGAATGGCTGACATGGCCATCCGAAGTAGTTTCCCTTTAACGTACTCGTATTAGCAAAATCAAATTTTATTTGCAATCTTGCACCTTATATCGACAATTGCTTAAAAGAACACTTTTCTCTTGATGAAACGAGAAAAGAAGTTGGTGTGACCCTAAGCTACATGCTAGTGTAGTAGTATAGGCATAGTAGCAGGTTTATTTAGTTGTGAAATCCAATGAAGTCATCGAGTGATAAAAAGGCAACATTTAGGACTAGCACTGACGGATATGGAGGATGTTCTTTCCTCAACTCCAAGATTTTGTAGTACTCCAACTAGTTTACAGTTTTATTTTTTCATTAAAAATATACCATAGCGGTTATTAATTTTTTATAAAAAAAGAAAACAAATTAAAGAAAACTGTTATATCATCATGGACAATACAAAAGAATAAGAGACAAAAAAATTAAAAAAGATATAAAATAAATCAAAATTAGAAGCTAACACGTTTCAAATGACTTCTATCTTAAATAATTAAAAATAAAAAAAGTCAGAAGCTATAGAGTTTGAAGCGGGGCGATCTCTGCTTTACCCCTTCTAGAGAGAGACCTAGCTACATATATTCCTTTGTGTGAAAAGTTGACCTACAGCTTAGCACTACCGCCACTCTGCATAGCCAAATAAGTGTTAACACATCCAAAGTCGATCTCCCCAGTAAAACCACTGTTAGGGCATATGGTGGTGATCCTATAATGTTAATGCGGATTCCCAGCTGGTTGCACGCGAGCCATGCCATTATGCTCCCCTTTTATGTTACACAATGGAGTCTCACGTTGCATGACGCATGGGTGCACTTGGATATTCATTAATTGGACATTAGGCCACATATATACTACTTCAATCACAAAGAGTGACATTTCAATATATATATATATATATATATATATATATATATATATATATATATATATATATATACAGTTAAATTTTGTAAAGTTTGGCTCGCGATGTTTCTATGAACATTTAAATTGAACATATGCAAATGATAAATGTAGATTTATCTTGAAAAGTACATTCATACTATTATGATTTTATTAGATTCTATAAATATATTACAATAGAAATCAATAGACAAAGTTACATTTTTGAAACCATATCGAAGTCCAAAATATCACTCTTTTGTGACCCCGAAAGAGTGCATTAATTATTCCTAAGTTCGTAGTCCCTGGACGATGAAGCCAATGACCCCATGTCTTATCCTCAGAGCTGGAAAGAACTGGCTTTTAGAAGGAGGGACGAGTGGTGCGAAAAGTGAATGAGAGATATGTGTGCGAGACGGGAGCGAGAGGAGTGGGGTACGTGATGCGCCGTGACCCCATGTTTTATCCTCAGAGCAAGACGAGAGTGAGAGGAGTGGAGAAACCGCTTTAAGGAGCCACACGTTCATTATATTAGCTTCTAGCGTCTTCAAGTATAAATCAATATGAACACCCCTTAAGACTTATCAAGAAAAATTGTCAAAGTTTCCCACAAAAAGCCCATCATTTTAAGAGCTTGTTTGGACATGAGGATTTTGAAAAAGAATGGTTTCTAAATATGTGTTTATATTGTGGAATAAGTTCATTTTACCCTAAAACTCTTGCCCGAGTCTAAAAATCAACCATGTACTTTAAAATCGTGCATTTGACATCCTTAAACTATTAAAACTAGTGTAAAATACCCTTTTGCTCAAAACCACCATGATTTTTGTTGACATGGCACCTACTTGTCCAAATTTCTCTGATAGGGCGTATCGGTCAGTAGTATATTTACTGAATCAGCTCTTTCTCTCCCTCATCTCACTGTACAACAGGATCTGCTGGGAGTCTCGGACTCATGGACGGTATGTGCTTCCATGGCGGCGCTCGGGGCCAACGACGGCCGAGGTAAGAGGGAGGTGGGCGTCCGAGCAGAGAAAACACAGGGGATAAGGTGAAAGGACATAGAGGCTGCCATATATGGAGTCCATTGGTGATGTGGCAAAGAAAGGGTAATTTCATAACAAAAATCAACTATGAAACATACCTGAGGGGACATTTGAGCCGGTTTCAATAGTTGAGGGATGCAAAGTATCTGATTTTATAGATAGATAGAGGGTGATTTTCGAACTTGGACAAAAGCTGAGGGAGTGAACTAGACTTATTCTTTGTATTTTTCACATGAAATTTGGAGGAATTTGCAGATGGAGAGGCTGTAGATGCAAGACAAAGGAGCTTTTCCACAAGATATAACCACATGCTAGAATTCTTCCAAAATTCATGTAGAACAGGCTATTCCACTGAAAATTTTTTTTGTAGGGATCATATGAGCCCGTTCCTTTATTCTAAAGGGTTGTATTCAAACTCTTCAAGTGTTCTTGGAAAGCAGGATTCTTTCTTTACAGAAATTAAATCATTTCCTACGAAAATTTTGCCCCAAGTTTGGCCGAAACCCAAACCCTTCCGGTGTACTTGAGTGGCCGTCGGTGCTGCTTGCGGCGCTATTGATCCAATCATTCCGGCACACATGCATGGACGACAGACGCACGCCCCGCAATTACGACAGGGAATTAGGCGTTCCAAGTCACGGCCAGTAATCTATAAATTGCATTAACGTTGAGACGCTCTGTATCAACGCAAAGCAAACACTAGCTGTCCTAATGTTAAAGTATATAGATTGACTACATAAAAATAATATCTTTAGATTTATCTTAAAAATTATTTCATAATATATATTTTTTATTATTTTTACTAATATATTGTAATAATAAATCATAGTTAAAATTCTATATTAGAGATTATAAAAAAATTTAAAATAATCTACATTTATGAACGAAAGGAGTAGCATGCAGAGCATCGCCGTCCTGACAATCTTGATCACTGGTGTAACTCTGCCACAGAAATGAACCCAGTGGTGTAGGTGTGCCCGCCTATTTGCCCCCACTGTCTTCAATCCATCAAAAAAGGAGCTTTTTTTCCAACTTCTGCTCTCCCCCATTATTCACTGGTGGATAGCCCAAATCTTCAAACCTCACCTCAGGACCCCACAGAAATGGATGGTTCCATCTTGCGAGCAATGATGCATGCACGGCTTGTTTTCGTTGTCTTCATGTACCATGCATATATGCCCGGTTCTTTTCGGCTTCCAAAAATTACTTTTAGATTTTTCTACAGTAACTAGTTTTTAAACGAAATATCTTTTTAAGATAGGGTCTACTAGTTAATTGGCTGTACCGCCTTCATTTATATCGGCAAAAACCACACGTGAGTTTCTGTTACTCTGTAATATCTCGCACGAACAGCCTAAAAGCCACAAGTCGCAGCCAAACAGAACATGCCTTATACTCCTGTATGTTATGGTGGATATATTCATGTTCTGATCTCAAATTCACAGGTAGTGGGACCTATATATCACACAAAAAAACCTTAAAAAAACGAAAAAATAGGGGTGGAGATGGAGTAGATTGGCAAATTTTATGGTCGGAGAAGTGGATATTGTAGCTTAGCAATAGTACTCCATCCATTCCGTTTTACTTTTTGTTTTGGACGTCGCTAGGAAACCCTAGCCACCAACCACAGCTTTATCAATCCGCCGCCAGTCCCTCTTCCCTCTTCTCCAGTGTTCGCTAAGTAGGTGGGGGGTCATTGAATTCCAGAAGTAATTTTATATTTTTTTAGTTTCTTCCGTTTTGTTTCAAGATCAATTTATTCTAGTTTTATTCTTCTCTGACGAGTTCTTAGCCGGATTCTCTCTATCCATGATGGGTTTTATCAGACGACTCATCTGGATGACGACTGGGACGTCTACATCGAAGATCAAAACTGGGCTGAGTTGGGTATAAATCCCCTCTAATTTTCTTTCGATGAATAATACTACTACCGAGATGTACACTACTATAAAAAGGGTCATCACAGACGATTCGAAACTGTCATCACAGACGGTTTTCTGAACCGCCAGTATTTTATGTGTCAGTGATAATCGGAGGTTATCACAAACAGTTAATTAGTTGTATGTGATAAAAACAATACAGACGGTTTGTAACTAGAACCGTCTGTGAAGAAAACTATTAAAGACGGCTCAAACCACAAACCGTCTGTGATACTGATATATCACAGATGGTTCTAGTTGCCAACTGTCTATGATTGGCGAGTATCACAGACGGTTGGTATATAGAATCGTCTGTGATAGTACTTCATAGACGGTTTATACCACAAAACCGTCTTTGATAGTTCACTCTATACCTAATTTTTTTCTATTTTTCGGCTAGCCTCAAGAAATAATGCTACCTATGCCCTTTGAAAACAAGCAAATACAGTGGTAAATTAACACAACAGCACATTTCATTTCCATTAATATTAGAATCCACCATTATAGCATAGCAAGATAACGAACCTAACTCTTTAACTTGGCAAGAATATATAAGAAGTAGAGATCCTAAAAGACAGTAGAAGCTAGATGCATCGGATGGCGGCTGGATATCACCGGCAATAGAGAGGCGGTGGTAGCGCCACTTTTGTGGCACGACAGTAAGACTACACAAGACACTCTTATGACACTTGCGATAAGAGTATGTTGTACAGTCGACCGTCGTGTCACAACGAAGGCACTAGCTCACGGCGGTAGTCGGCGTCATCGAGGAACAAGCTGGATGTATCAGATGGCGGCCGGATATCACCGGTAATGGAGAGGTGGTGGTAGCGCCACCTTGTGGCACGACGGTGAGACTGCAGAAGACACTCTTATGACACTTACGATAAGAGTGTGTTGTGCAATCGATCGTGGTGTCACAACGAAGGCGCTAGCTCACGGTGGTAGTCGGCGTCGTCAAAGGGAGGATATAGGAAGCTATATAGTGGATGAACTCACGCGTGACTGCCGGTGGAAAGGTAGATGGGGAGTAATTAATAAGGTAGATGGGGGAGGAACCAGTGCCTGCCATTCGATGTGCAGAGAATGGACGAGTGAGATCGAAATCCTAGGGGGATACGCCACGGATCGGTGACGTGTCTTTATCAGAGACAGTTTGTTATACAAACCGTCTATGATAATCAATATCAGAGATGGTTCGTATAACAAACCTTCTTTGATAAGGCTTAAATATGCACGCCATAATCCAGCTCTTCTAAACTGACCTCTTATCTTCTTCACCAGATTTCTTAATAATGACATCTAATATTTTTTGATCTCCTTCCTCTCATATATCCATCATGAATTGTTCGGCCGCAACCTTACATAAGCGGCCAACAATTTATGACTGGAGCAGCTCCTCTGCTCACACCCTGCTCTCCTTCCTCGACTCGCTTCCATCCGTCAGTTGGACATCATCATCCACCGTCGACGGAGGTGTCTCGTTGTCGCTCAGCAAAGAGAAACCGTCCTCAGCCTCGTTCTTCTCTGCAATGTGCACAAAACGGAAGAAGCGTCTTACGGCAGTTGAGAGACACATGGATAACATTATCGATCAAGTAGAAGCGGCCGATTCTGAGGAAGCTTATCATGGCATCCTCTATGATATTATGGATCGTGCTAATGATTTGCCCAGGTTGGAGGAGGAAGTGCAAAGGGCAAGGACAATCTTCACGGCATTCGAGAAATCAATGGTTGATCCTCCAACCACAAAATTTATCGTTTTGGACATCAACATGGTCTCCGATACCAACACATGTAACCACTATTTTTCTAATTATATATTACTAAAAATTAATAAAAGATATAATCATATAGGATTAGTTTTGATGATACATCTATTAATATATTTTTTTCATGTGACAAATCTAAATAATTTTATATATATTAGCAACCGAAATTTTAAAATATTGACTGCATGTATTATAAAACTACATCTATTTGAGTGCCGAGAGAGTTTTAGGATAGGAAGGGTGTTGGATTCTCTGTTTACGTCAAAAGCCAACTGTAAATGGCTGCTCAAGTTGGCTTAAGCTTTTGACTTTTGGGTTTATTTAGCACAATTTGAGATTTTTTTCACTGTAGCTGTTGACTGTTGTAAGCTTTTCTCGGTGTAATTAAATTTAAAAAAAAATAAAAATAGAAAAAATATGTTATCTCATCTCAGATAACGTAAAGGAATACATGAAAGAAAGAAAAACCAAACAATCAGTAAAAGATAAAATTAAGAAGCTAAAAACATAATCCCAAACCTATCAATTCAACGGCGGAGCCAGAAAAGTAAGATTATGCTAATAACTTCGAGTAGCGTCGTTTTATTCTTTTCCGTGTGGCCAAAAAGTATTAGTAAATTTTTTAGAATGACAAATGTTATACTCCAATAGACAACCTTAAAGGCCTGGTGCATCATATGGGCTCGTGGCCCGCTGTGTCTATAAAGATCGACTACAACTTAAATCTAGCTCGGACGCCGTACATGCGGACATATTTCTTAATTTCCTGCTAGGTTTGCCTTCAAAAAGAGAAAAAAATCTCGGTAGGTTCATTCCTCTCCCTAACAACTAACAGAGCCCAACCAAGCAAATCCAATGGGGGTTTTTTTTAGGGTTAACCAAACGGCTAGCTCGTTAGCCTCCAAATCATTTCGATCGATGATCGTAAACACTGGTAGATCCACATCTGATCCCTCTCCCCACTGAATGATTAACAAACTTTCAAGAGACCAATCCACGGCTGGGACCACGCATCGATATTCGCGCCGGCATGATCCACGACATGGATCATATAATTGCCGACGTGCTCCTTTCGCCATTGAAAAAGGCCACAGCTCGGAGTAAACAAGCCGGTTAACTGGCAGTAAAGTACTCGCGATGTATGTAGAATATGCTGTATGTCTGGGGTCTGTATGGGCGTACGTGTGGAGGAAAGGGAAAAAGAAATGCACGGAATATATAGCGCCAGAAACCAATACGTCGCCGGCCGACTGCAGCTTGCAGATCTCGCGATCCTCATCGACATTCTCACTCCAGTGTCCCAGGCGCGTCTAGCTTTTCGGTTTCGTTCGCTGCTTTTCAGAAACATGTCTTGATTTCGCTATCTGCCATCAAAATTGAGGAGTAAAAAGAATAGTTTGCAGGTTTGGTTTAGCTAAAGTTACAGCTTAATTCGCCGACTGCAGTTGGCACTCTCGACTAAACTGGTACCCAGTTTTCTGAAGGAGACGACAGTGCTATATAAGTTTTAGGTGTCGTCTGGTTGGGCTGAAATAAATTAGTTTATAGTTAAAATTGTACTGTAGTATGTTCAAATTACACTGTAATTGATGATAGTTTATTTGGTGTAACTAAATTTAAAAAAATAAAAAATAGGGTAGCCCATTATGAACAACACAAACAAATACAGAAAAAAGAACCAGCAAAAAAAACTCAAAAAAAACTAAAAAACCAGAAAAAGATAAAATTTATGAATAATAAAAAATAAACCTGAAGTCAGAAGTAAGCTTCAGTATACATTTTGTCTTTGATCCAGTAACCTAAGTGCCCTAGTCATTGTCATTGTTACCGGTCAAACCAAAACGTAAATATTTTTACACCTCACTACACAAATTATAGACAACTTGCAGTACTGGCGTATGGAGTAAACGAGCTGGGCCTAAGCCTCCCGACACGGCCGACCCGCTGGCCAGGTCGGCGGGGAGGCGACGGTAGGGGCGAACACGACGGGCGGCTCTAACGACGGCGAGGAGGGAGCAGAGGACACGAGGGCGAGGCGAGACGAACGCGGCGGAGGCGAGGGTGAACGACAAATGGGAGGCGGCGGCGGCGACCCCTGATTCCGAGAGGGGATCGGAGCGGAGGCACGGCTAGGGCAATGGCTTGGGAACGCGCGCATGAACGGCCGGATGCTACCCCCGGCGTGAGATCGGATGGCTACGATTTTTCCTCTTTCCAAGTGTGGGGCCTTATCACAATCTTCCGTTTTTTTTTTTGAAGGCAAACCTATTTAGATATTTTTTCTTAACTATCATTTAAATAATTTGTTTCACTGTTCTAACTACGTATTTGGTTGGGCTTTGGCGGCATCACAATAAGCACCCCTCCCGTATTTGAAGAGAGGCGCTTCAATGCTGATATGCCCGAAAGTAAAAAATGCACAATTCACAACATCCACTACTCCACCGTAGCCGTAGCTAGGAATTTTCTCATGGACAACCTCGATATCTGCAATCATATCGATGGGTTACTACTCAAAAAGTTTGAACAACACTACATGAGAATAATGTCCCGTTCCAAAGAGCCATTGGTTAAACCGTTTAGAATACGTTGTTTTTTAAAGTAGCTTTTTTCTTCTTTTTCTTACATTATCTGTGGAGATATAACTTTTTTTATTTTTTTATTTTCATTGAATACATCAGAAAATACTAATAGCCACTATAGCGCCATTTCAGTTAAAAACCATATCTCTTTAAAACATGACCAATATTTATATTCTTTTTCAGTGGCAGTGCTTCTATATGTGCTAATGGCTAGAAATAACACAGCGCTGCAACTGGAACGGATCACCTGCATGCATGTATGTATGGCTGCATCGTCAGTACACCTTGGCCCTTCAGAACCGTCCATTGCATAATGGCAGTGTGTATGCTGCAATTCCTCTCCAAGACACGTCACACTCTTTCGAGTATAGTTTTGCGTACGTATACGTACGTATTTGTGTTACGTAGTACATGGAAATTAGGGTTGGAGCAGAATCCAGACATGTGCAGATCGTCAGAACCAAATTGCAAGTAGCATCATCAGCCACTCCCTCCGTTTCTCTCTCCTCTATTTATACACGCCCCTGTGCTCACCACTCACCTCCTCCACTTGCTCCTGCTCTCCCTCTCACCTGCACTGTAGCTAGGAACCAAGCAGGAGGCAGTCAGGCAATGGCTGTGTCTGAGGACAAGAAGAAGGAGATGCAGGACCCCAGGACACAGGGCATAGCATCCACCATTAGAGTGGTGCCCAACTTCCCTAAGCCAGGTTCTTCGTCTCTTGCTGCCTTCTTGCATATATCTCCGTACATATATCTGTCTTGTGGTTTTCTTTTGAGCATATCTGTGAGAAATACTCCATTGCTTAATCTCTTGTCCTTCAAATATATCCAGGTTCTTATGCTTGCTACTCGCAAGAAAAAAAAAAGGTTTTTGTTCTTGCTGTTCCTCTGTATGTATGCATATAGTGCAGTAGTGATTGTCAGGAATATGGGCCTTGGAGTTGTTCCTCCAAATGCCATATTTTGTGTCTTTGTAAGGTCCCCACTATTACTACTCTTGATTTCTTTTATTTTCTTTCTTTTTTGCGAGCTCTTGCTCATTGATTTCTTTTATTTTTCGTTCTGGGTTCCTTTTATTTGGAATCCCTGAGCATCTTGGTCGTCTGTTTGAACATTTGGAGAATTTTGGCAATATTTCGGCTGTCTTTTTTTTCATTTGGCCCTAATGTGCGTAAAAGTTTAGAACAGAGCAAAGAGTTTTTTCCCCGGGGAAAATAAGGTTTTGTGGAGGCTGCTTTTTTTTTGGATGATACTAGCTGAGACTAGCATTAGAGATTAGACTCACTTTATTTAAGACCATTAAGATTAATCATTTCATTCCCGCGCAAATTCTCACTGTACTTTGGCAAAGGTAAATTATGTAGGCAGTTTGATGCATGCATGCAACGTGATGATGAAGGCGTGAACCAGATGACCTGTTCAGCATTATGATTTTTCCTTTACAATTTTTTTCCTCAAGTTGGCTGCTATTCTATCCCCCTCCTTTTGGGCGATTCTTTAAAGCTCAATTTGCAGCCAATCTTTTTTCGTGGAAATTTGGAGCCAATTAATTAAATTTGTTATAACCATTGTGTACACCACGCATATGCAAGCACATATACATACCGATCAGTGTTTCACACATCTAGCCGGTTAATTTCACCTAAAATTTCAATCAACATGCATTTCAAAATCCCCATGCAATTATTAATTTTACACTATCCTTATTATGTATTTTCTGCAAAATGTGCAGGAATAATGTTCCAAGACATCACCACTCTGCTTCTGAACCCGTCGGCTTTCAAGGACACCGTCGACCTGTTCGTCGAGCGCTACGCCGGCAAAGGCATCTCTCTCGTCGCCGGTAACCACTGCTGAACTTTCACAAATTAGTCCCGACGCGAAAACAAATTTAAATAAAACCTTACATGCATGATTTATACCTCTATTTTTTGCCTTTTCTTTCTTAAAAGACTTGGCAAAAAAATGATACATGTGTATCATAGGATATTAGGACGGGTCTCGTGCATAAAAGTTCAGTTAAGTTAGGTATTAACCATCTGAGACGAGTCAATGGCAAATATGCAAGTCGTTGAAGAAGGTATACAGTACATGACTTTATGGACCTGTTTTTTTTGCTGCAGCTTATGACTTTTGGCTGAAATTTTTGAATTTTGGATGTTTACGGTACAGATTACGGAGAGACAAATACCCACTTGCGATTTTGGTTGGTACAGATGTTGGGTTTTTAACGTGTAGATCGTTTAACTTGTAGATCCTGTCTTGAGAAAATACTCCGTTTGAAAGTTAGGTACTGTAACAAAAGTCAAAGTCTCTGGCTTTTGACTTACAGAACAGGCTCATATATCTCTTAATTTGTTAATGCCGTCTAAGGTTTGGCCCGTCTGCATAATCCATCTCAAAAATCTTAATAGGTAAATGGACAGAAATTTGTGCTGGATTTATTTATTTTTTCTTCCTTCCTCTTCATGTTTCATCATCTCTAACCAGCTGTGCCTCACGTTTCAAACCTTCGAGTCCGTTAGAGTTAGGTTTACCTGCATAACACGTAGAGTTGCGACGGCTTTGCGAAGAGAGATTCACCATACAGGTCAGGTTCAGCGACTTGACAATCGTGGCCTCGTCTGTGGTTCTCGTTTTCGTCGATAGAAGCCTCCGCCACCTTCGAAAGCCTAGCGACGAGCAAACAAAAGGCGCCGTCCGCGTCTGCAAAATCACCCAAACATTGCTACTAGATTCAGCGATGTTAATTGCCGAGCTGCCAAATGTTCATGCCACTCCACTTGCGGTGGTCCTTCACGGCCAGCCGTGTTGAGAAGAACCGATTTTGATCAAGTTTGGTCAGATTCTTCCCACAGCCACCTCAAAAAGGGGAAAATAAAAATGAAGGAGAGGTCTAGAACAGAAACCGTCTGGGCTGGGGGGATGGGTTGCTCTCTATCCTCTGTTTTTATTTTTTTTTGTTCGTAACTGCGTACGCGCGCGTGTGTATGTCAAACCTTTTGAAGCCTGCCCTTTTGACTGTTCATGCAGTAGTACTGTGCCTACCTTTTCGTTCAAATTTGGTCCTAGACGTCTGTTAATTAGTGTTAATTATGCTAATCAGTGCTAATCATATTGTTTCTATATAAATAACAACAACCGATGAGATTCAAGACACATCTTTTGTTTTGAGGACAAGAAAATCCCACAATAGACCTAAAAAGAAAAAAATCTTAGAAATTATTATATTAATCGAGAAAAAAAAGAGAATCATCTCCACCAATTTGTTTGATGGGGCCAGATTATAATAGTGCAGATTAATCATATATGTATATTAAAGTTGTATAGCAAACAAAATTGTATTTTAATTATAGACAATAGATTCATATACCAAAGACAATTATATCATAATATCTAGCCTCGTAATTGCACGAGTGAATCTGCTAGGTAGTGCTAATAATGCATCAGTTGTCCACCTATCGATTTTCGGGTGCTTGGCAGGACGTTGCCAAGTCACAGCTACTCGGCATATGCTACCTAGCTCTGGTGGCTCGATGGGACCTATCAAACTATTATAGCGGCTGTCGAGTTTAGAAAGAAAGCTAGATTTATAAAAGGGAGTGTCTATACAACATGTGACTATTTTTGGAAGTAAAATAGTCAGATTTTAGAACGTTGGATGGTGATCTAACGCTTCAGATCTTTTTTTTGGAGGGGGTGCTTATATTTGATTTTTTTGGAGGGCCTTATATGGGTGGATCCGTTGGATAGAGATCCAACGTTTCTAGATCATCTGACTGTTTTTACCTTCAAAAATAGTCGAACGTTGTATAGCATTTCTTTTTATAAAAACAGCATGAAACACCCAATGTGAAAAAGGAAGGGGAAGAAAAAAGCTAGCGACATATTTCTCCTGTACCGTGGCGGCCCACGACGCTGACGCGGAATCGCGCGGCACCGCCCTTCCCCACGTCTACGCCTATGACTGGTGGGCCCGGAACTAGTACTCGCCCCATCGGAGTGGACCGCGGGTGCGATACGATGAGATTTTGTTTGAGGGTTGGGGGCGCTATGTGTGTCTGCGGGTGGGCCCTCACCGTTATCTCCTCCGACCCCGCTATTGGCCACTTGCGCTCGTCGTCCCCTCGTTTCTTCGGTGACGGGTGGCGCGTTGGATTCGCGGCGGATGCTGCCGACGATTGGCCTGTCGCCCACGCGCGCGGCCGCTGACCTGGCCTCCGTCCGTTGCGCGCCCTGTCCATTTGTTTCTTATCGGCCGGTGTGGTTTATCCTGGGGCTTCATCTTTGTACCAGCTGCGTCTAATTGGCTAAGAACATAGAGGTTTGACGCAGCAATACACAGCATCATCTCGAGTATTGTTACTGTACGTACGAAACGAAAATTTACGGCCATCTTTCCACGAGTGCGACCCAATTGATCCAGGACGGCGGCGCTCCATCCGGCCGCAGGCTTCGGTTTCTAGTTTTTAACTGAAATTGTACTGTAACAACTGCTAATTTTTTATAAAAAAAATAAAAAATCTATTATACCATCGTAGACAATGCGAAAAAATACGAGAAAAAAAGTAAAAAAAGCAAAAAAAAATCAAAATAAGCTAAAATTAGAAATCGATATGTTTCAAGTGGCTTTTGATTTAAATAACTTAAAAGCTAAAAAAATCAGGACATGAAACTGTTTAGAGCACGGCCGTCATATGAGTGGTTTGATGTTTAGGTAGTTTAGAGCGACGAGAGGGTTTGTTTGTGCCAATTAATTAGCCTCAATTACGCCTACATAGTGTAAAAAACAATCTCCCACCAAATTAGATCTGAGAGTTAGCTATCAGGAGATCTAGCGCTATCGTACTATTGCCTGCCTATGGTACAGATTTCTGTCGGCCGATCGATCGGCCGCTTTCGATCTGGTTCTCTATTAGTATTTGTTTATTTATTTTCCTTCCTCATGTTGATCTGAAATTGCATGCACCATAAATATGACCTAAAAATTCTAATTCCAGGGGGGGAAATATGGAGTAGTTCGTTAAACATAAGTACGTACTACCATGATGATCTTCTATTTACCGGTATCTAGTATTTTATAATTGGCCTCTCAATTCTAATTGAACTTTGTTGCTTTCCATACGAAATTTCCCACCAAATTGCCTATGAAATTTATTTATTGCAGGGTGTAAACAATGGTTGTGGATCAAAAATATATACGACTGAGTGTGTTTGAGTTATTATATATGTTTAAATAATGGATAGGTACAAATATTTCTCAAGTTTTTAACGTGAATTATTGCCGTTTTATAACAATTTCTAGCACGACTGATGTTTCAGTTGTGCATTTGTTATAGCTAGCAGGGCTTAATTAAATTTTATTAAATATTGAATCAACAATTCCCTTTTTACCAATTTTTGAGCTAACTTTTCTTTGTAATTGATGCAGGGGTTGAAGCCAGAGGATTTATTTTTGGTCCTCCCATCGCGCTTGCCATTGGTGCGAAATTCATCCCACTGAGGAAACCCAACAAATTGCCAGGTACAAGAACTTACTAGTATAAGCTAGTATCTTTTCGAGCTCCTTTTTTGGCTTTTGATTTCTAGTTTATTATTCCTTAATTTTATTTTTTGCCTTTTTAGCATTTTAAGGCTTTTTGCCTTTTATTTTTTTTTTGTATTTCTTTGCATTGTTTGTTTTTTATTTTAAATTTTTTTAAATTTAATTACACCAAAAAAGTCATCAACAGTTATATTGCAAAATAAGCCATAAGGATGGCAATCGGGCATGGCGGGTATGGGTAGTGCTCATCCATACCTATGCCCATGACTCTGATTTACGCTCACGGGCATGCCCGCAAAGGATGATGGACAAAGAACCTCGCCCATACTCGTCGCCTGTGGGCATGCCCGTTTACAATGACAGATACATATAAGTTGCAGTTGTTGCTAGGAAATATAATAGCTATCTTTTTTGTTCTGTTTAAATTCAATTTCAAACTAGTAGATTTCCTTAATAGGGTCCTTTCCAGATTTATTATGAAAATCAATTATCCCTTAGGCCAGGAATTAAAGAGTCTAGGATCAGTTCTAAGTAACAACAATAGAAAAAGGAATTGCACAATTGAAGAAGATCCCTCCTTAATTGAAGTATTAAAAATACGCATGTACAAGCAAGCATGCATCAGGTAATTGCAAATAACATCAGGTAATTGCAAATAAGGAGTGTTTCTAATGAGTCAAGGGAAAAACTAACAAACTAAATGTTTGATCAGAAATCAACTGCAATAAACTGTGCCATCTATCAATCTATATCGTGGGTAAATAGACAAGACGGGTACTGGTGAAGCTTGCCCATGCCCTTGCCCGTTTACCCGACGGGCAGAGTGTTCCCTCCATTTTTATGCCCGTGGGTAAAGAAAACATCTCATACCTAACTCCATTAGGCTATTTGCCCGCGGGCACACGGGTAAACGGACACAATTGCCATCCCTAGCCATAAGCTACCCAAAAAAACCCAAATGAGTAGCATGGAGGCTCTTTTGGTTACGCTTTTCGAGAGTGTCGGAAGACAAAGACGCTGACGCAGATAATATATATAATTTAAGTTAAGAAAGTTATTTAGATAATCTGTTTTAAGAAGCTGTTCTATTTATTTTGATTTTCAGATAAACCAAGAACCTGAAAGATCATAACATAAAATACTCAGATCAGTCTAAATAAAGCACCAGATATGAGAGCAAATGACCTAGCCGGAGTTGATGTTTTGAGTCCCCAGCCGTGCGCCAAGCGCCCAAGCCCATAAACCTTCTTTGATTACCCAAAACACCTCGTGGACTGTTGAACATGCTTGGCCGCGAACGTGCATTGTGACAAGCTAGGGCTGTGAGTGTCTGACAACAAGAACTCCATAAGGTTGCCAGGTACATATTGTTAATTACAAGGTCGACAACATGCATGCAGGTAAAGTAATCTCGGAGAAGTACGTGCTGGAGTACGGCGCCGACTGCCTCGAGATGCACGTCGGCGCCGTGCAGCCCGGCGAGCGCGCGCTCGTCGTCGACGACCTCGTCGCCACCGGAGGGACACTCTGCGCCGCCATCACGTTGCTCGGTACGTAATTACATACGTGCCTACGTACTCTACAAATAGCAATCTGCATGCGTGCGTACGTATGTACGTACGCCTTCTCGAGATCGTAGTATAAAAGCTATAAACACATGCATGCATAAAAGCTATAAACACATGCATGCATGCATGCATTCGCTGTAAATACTATATGCTTGTATGGATGATCATTCCTCAATGGTCGAGAATTTACGACGTGAAAAAAAAAACAAAATGAGAAGGCCAATCGATCGAGATCCAACAATAATGGAGCTAGCTAGCTACGTGTCGAGCAAATTTTGCCGCGGAAATCTTGCCAAGATTTTTGTCGAGGGCCATCGTGCCTTGGTGGCGCCGGTCTTGTCTGCTAGCTAGCCGGGGTAGCTAGTCCGTCCCTTCGATCATCAGTATGTACACCCATGGTAAAAAGAAATCATGCACGGTAATATGTCTAACATCTAGAAAAACTATGCAATACTATAGAAGTATTTTTCAAGGTAAATTTACTAATATCATCGTTTGCATGCCGCCAACGATCCAGACACTAGCAAAAATATTGTTAGGCAAAAGTTAAAATAGTTCAATTGCATACATTATAGGATGCTTTTTCTAACAAAATGTACGTGGTTATGTACTATCATTTTTACTGTACAGACAGCTGGCTAGTGCATTTACAACTTACAAATTACGGGATCAAATGTAAGCAAATTGTAGTGAAAAATCTACACAAGTAAGCCAAAAATGCAATTGGTGGCTGTCAAATTCCGGTCATTAACCAGAAGGTCAAGGTGCCACAGCGGTTGAGCTATGCAGCGATTGGCATGTGTTGTGGCCGGGAGCAACAAATTAACCTGCAGCTAAAATGCAAGTGAGAGAATCAATGAGCCAGTTGATTATACATCAATGCAAGATTAATTTACACCGTCTTTTTTAAGAACAGAAGGGTTGGCTCGCACTTACTTGGGGCATGGGTTGAATTTGCATGCTTTGGTTTGAGCTATCTAGCTACGTTGTCCGTGTTAGGTTATTAGATAAGATTTATGTCTACTTTTTGCTTCATTTTGAGCTATTAATGCGACCTGTATTCCTCCTCTTCAATCTTTCTTCATCACTCCTCTACATGTTTCAAAGAGGAGAGAATTTTTTTGAGGGGGTGAGGAGAATTCATGGTCGTTGGATCTCTAATCCAACGATCATAAATCTAGATGATAGTTAAAAAAACATCTGGATGATGTTTATCAATACTCTTATGTATTTCACATGATTTTTCTCTCTCTTACCATGCCTTCTCTCTCTACGTGCAGAGCGTGCCGGGGCTGAAGTGGTGGAGTGTGCTTGTGTGATTGAGCTCCCTGAACTCAAGGTGAGTCGTTTCTTCATCCAACCAAATAATGCCCCTTCAATCAACCTGTATGGGAATATATCATACGAAAATGTCATAAGCGTTGTAAATTGGTTTTCAAGCTTTCAAATTTTCTAAAAGAATACCAGAGTTAGGGGAGATCGTAGCCACGTAAAAATTTTTACATCAAACCCAATTGCATGTGCAAGATACAAAAGCTTTCATATATCTCAAATGCCACTAAGGTTGCTATTGAAATTTTTGTAGAGATGTACATCATCACCTCTCCTAACTCTGGTAATTTTTTGAGAATTTTCATGGCATTTGCAAGACTTCACAGGATATGTCCCTGCATGCATAGACTCACAAACATAGTTAACCAAAATGGTTCCCGATGCCACAACCTTCACTTATTTAAGGGTCCATTTGGAACGGAGAAATTTCAAATAGATTTCATGTTATTCCTGTCAAATTCTCGTGTTCCAAACGGGCTTAAATCCATTGGATTGCATAAGCTCGATCGCACCCCCTGTATACATCATCGCTCGGAGATCAGGTGACAAAACTAAGCACGATTCGTCTTCTTCCGACACTGTAGTACACACAAACACATGAAACTACAGGACAGGGGACCCCTGGCTAGCTAGATGCTCTCACCTAGGACTCGTCGGCAGAAAAAGCTAGCGTCGCATACGGATACAGAAACAGCACATCTCAGACGGATAATGCACCTGCACGCGTTGGTGTCGAACGATCTTCGCCGTCCTTCTCGCCGAATAACTCGGACGGCGACACGGCAGCTGGCAGTGTCCGGCCGGACAGGGATGCGTACCCTGTTGATGCCAGCTCCGATCTGATCTGCACACGCTCGGCCACATTGTTATCAACTGATTACCACACCACACCTGCCACACAATTCAAAAATTCAAAAAAAATTTCAAAAATTCAAAAATTTCAGTCAAAAGCCATAAGCCGCAGCCGTTGCCAAACATGCCCTAGTTCCTTCTACATGTTCTTTTTTTCCCCTTGTGTAGTCTCGTTACCAAACACAAGCAGCGTCCAATCGCAAATACTACCTTGACTCCAAGAACAGGACTTGGGACTATTTCTTTTGGGTTTTTGGTTTCTATTTAAATTTAAGTAGGACGGTTTATTCTAGTGATTTTTTAAAACCGCTTCTCTAAACATTTTTTTGAGTCTATCAATGCTTGCGCTGTCTACGTCAACATCTCTGTCGTTCACAACCGTCTCAGAAAATATAGATAAAAATGATCGGTCACCGCTAGCTAAAAAAAATAGGACCTTAGCTAGAGAAGAAAAACGTATCCTTAAGCTCACTCCATGTCCGTGAGGAGGACAGGACACACCGTCATATGATTGTGGGACTTGATTGGGCCCTATATATCCATGATAATTAAAATTTTGGTTAAGATATGATTGCCGTACAAGATATGCACACTACACTAGAGCATGGGGTATACATCTAATCGCCACTTCAATTTGTTTGCTGCATGCAGCAGCCGCCATTGTTTACCGGATCGATCGTAGTAGCCCACCTTATATTCTACTCACTAACTCTCCGATATTTGCATCCTGTAGCCAGTAGCTCTCAAAAGGGAAATTCTGCATTGCGCATCCCTGTCTGGTTCTGACTTGTCTAGTTAGGTGACGGTTTATGCTGGCTCCGTGTCCATGGTCATTTCTTACGGCCAAAACAGTTCCATAGCTTACCTATTCATAAGTCAAAAACCGGCCGAAACGTGTTAGTTTTTTAACATACTTTTTTCTTATACTTTTTCTTTGTATTATCGATGAAAATATAACAGTGTTTTTTTTCTATTTTCTTTATTTTATTTTAATTAAATATTTTTTTAAAAAATAACAGCGACTGTAGTATTATTTCAGTCAAAAATTACGGCACTTTGGAACGTGGTCTTTGATGGCTTTTGATTGTTTTTCAAGTACATCTTCTATGTGCTCTTCTGGTACCAAAAGGAAAAAAAAAACTACTCAAAGCACTAAACCTCTGGTCCATCTAATATGAACAGATGATAGCCAAAGCACTAACATTTTTTGTCCAAGAAACGATGATTCAGAGCTGATAGCCAGGTGACACGGTTTTTTTTCCCCGAAAACTTCAATGGCATTGCAGGGACGCGAAAGGCTCAAGGGGAAGCCGCTATTCATACTGGTGGAGTCGCATTCGTAGTAGCAGTGCCACTACCTTTCCCTGACATGACATTTGCGCCGCGGAACGGAACGGAACGGAACGGGATCGTCAGATCTGTACGCGAGAGATTGCGCCCTCGGCTTCCGAGAGACTGTGACGGAAGGCATCTTCGATCAGTTTCTTCTCCAAGTAGCAGCAAATTTTTATTCCCCTCTTCTTCTTCTTCTTCATGCCTGCATTAGGCTTATCGTTGTGTCAAGTCTGCTTCAGTACTGAATAGATGGCTTTCGATCGCAGCGTGGATATTTGTCTGATTTTGCGCATTCGATTCTCCTTCGCTTTCGGTGTGTTTGTTTCAGTTTGGTACCTGTAGCTGACAGTTCAGACATTTTTTCTTTCTGACGACGCTTGAGTGTTAAGATTTCGTTAAAAAGAACATTGCATCGATCAATTTGTTAAAACAAAGAGACGACGACATAAAACTTCGTAAAATAGGAGATGGAAAGAACAGAGGGATCTCCAAAGTCCTCGCATGACTTGTTTTGGTCAGAGGTTTCCCTTCAAAGCCAAACAACTGCTGAAGAAAGATGCCATTTTCTTATGTCCTTCGCTTCTTCTCTCACTTCTCTCCTACCAGAGGCAAAACCGTTTCTGCTGTCGCTATGAAACTTGGAACGCGCTCATTTCTCGCTTCCAAGCGAAGATGGTAACAACTGTGTAAGTTGCACATCGAAGCTATCAGGCAATCAAGGCACAGGCGCCTGCAAGACCTGAAGTTCTCTCTCTCTTTGCTTTTTTAATTATTCTGACTCTTTCTTTGAGAGGTACTCTCTCGGTGTCAGTAATATAAATTCAAAGCCTACTATATACATACAACAATGTCACTAAATCTAAAAAATTAATTTTTTTGAAGCATACATATCCTTATTAAATAATATATTACAACTATTTTTGCCAGTATTAAAGAGGAGGTATATAGTGTAAATATTGTAATAACTATATTTTTATCTACATAATGGATTTATTGTGTGTCAATATTAGTAAAAAATATGGACTTATATTGTGAGACGGAAAGAGTACTTCTTTTTTTAGATAATTCATTCTGTTTTGGTACCACTCCTCCGTGGTGGGTGGGTTGAGGGCCCGAAAATGCATTCTTGGGCTGAAAATGGTACACATACTGTTACTATGAAAGTCTCTTTGCAAGAGTTTAAGCTACAGCCTAAACCCATGGAATCTAGGTATTAAAAGAATCTTTACTACTTTAACATATTAAGGCCCATTTGAGGCACGGGGTTTTGCTTGATCTCTTGCAGGAATTAAATTATTCCTTGCATGGAAGACGCTCGCGTGAATTTAGCCAGGAGGGATGCAAGTAAGAATCTACATCTTAACATATGTAAAATGGGCACGCCTTACGATGAAGATTGAAGAAGTTCTCACGTGCAGCGCGAGCGGCCGAGGAGGAGCGTGCCGGCGGAGCGTCCGGGTCGCGTCGCGACAGCGCCGACCGAACCGTCCAGCGCGCCGTCACCGTTCGCTGCTCCCTCCCCCACCGGCTTCACCTAACCCTACCGCACCGACGCGCCGGGCCGTCAACCACCCTACACCGCTAGGCCGCACGGCACGCGGCCGTACTCACAAGGAAGGATGTTTCCCATACTCACTTTCTCTACGGATAACATTAGAGATAATTACTCCAATAATAAATTATTTCTTTAATTATTTTATATTATTTTTACTTTAACTTTTTATCTTGGAAGGCGCTGACCGTAATAACATAACCTTGGAAGGCCTGAAACCAACAGGTTTCCCAATTAAACTGTGTCAAATGGCTCCACCTTAATCTCACGCATTGTTCTTTTGGACAGCGGTAAATGGTTTTAGAACGGCAACGATATATACAGTTTTAAACTTAAGAGGTTATTTAAAGAGTTCACGTAAAAAATACCATCTATTTACTTTGACTCTGGAAGGAATTAAGGATCAGAATGTAAAATCCAAAAGAACTGGATCCCTAATCCAATCGAATCTTACCCATCGCCTCCTTAATAATTTTGCGCCCTCGCCTCGCCCTCCCGTCTGGTCGTCTCATCTCCCCTAGCCCCAAGCAAGCTCGGATTCCCCCCACGCGCACGCGCTGAGGGGGACGCCTAGAGTTTTGGTTTGGATTTGCGCCGACGCCGATGCGCCACGCATGGCGGTGAACTGCCTCTACGTCGCCGCCGTGTCCACGGCGGCCAGCGCCGCCGCGCTGCAGTGGTGGGCGGCGTCCCTCCTCGACGCCCCGCATGAGGGGGATGGCGAGGGACGGGACTTGCTCGAGGCCGTCCTGCGCTCGCACGTGACCGTCGCGCTCCTCGCGAATCTGGCGGCGCACGTGTTCCTCGTCCTCATCCTCGCGCTCAAGGTGACTCCACGATTCGCTCTTTGTAGGGTTTTTTTTTTTGATCTTTGGGGGGCTAGTTGCCTGCGATTGATGCTGCCATGGCTTCGAATGCGCGGATGTTGGGTTCGATCGCTGCGGTCTACGCTATTGATCGAGCTGGGTTACGGGTTCTGGTGGCTGATTGCGTTAGCTGCCTGCGTGCTATTCCTTGCTGCTGTTGTGGGCCTTAAGCTGTGATTTGTTTGGGGTGGATTGCGTTAGCTACCAGAGGTCTTTGGTTCCTCAGTTGCGCAATCGTCAAACGAAAACAAGGGTAGACTGTAAGATGATGGAGTGGTTGAGTAGGAACGATTGTGTTTGTAGCGGGATGCGAGGTACCACCTATCGATACGAGTTTCACTTAGCAGTTGGGTAGCGTTATGTTTCGATTGCTGGTATGATGGCCATAGACTGCTACCATATTGGTGCTAGTTAGAAGGTCCTAGTTGTAACTCATTTAGAGAAGGAATGCCAATGACTAAAGCAATGCTTATACTAAGTAATTTAATATCAAAGGACGTACCATATTGGACTGGAATGCTGCTGCGGCTCAACAACTTGAATTTAAGATGCTACTCTTGTTTGTTATTTGAGAGGATGTTTTGATACTTCTCTGTATGGGTGGAATTTATTGCTTAGTGGCTCAGAGAGAGAGAGAGCAAGAGCTAGGTTGATGGTCTGCAATATGGCTGGTTGTGTCTTTCCTTCAAGACTTGTTTGTGTGTGTGTGGGTGGTTTAGTCTTCATGTAAGAACTTGTATGAAGACGTCAAAATCTCGGTTTGTGTAATAAGCTCATGATACTTAATGCATTTCCCTTCCATAAAAAAATGGTTAAAAAAGGGGCATCAGAGCTTGAGCCAGTCCTTGAAATCTACGGCCTTAAATGCTAAGCCCATACGTCTCTTTGCCCACTACCTGAGTTTGGGTTATTCGGCATTTTTACGTGTCTTGGTTAAAAGAAAGGTGGCTCGGTGAAATCCCAACAAAACTACCTAAACCACCTATTCTTAATGGATTCCTCGTGATCTCTCCGGAGTGTTCCTGTATGAATTTGTGACTGAGCACCATGTAGATCAATTCCTTCTAATTTGCATTGTGCAATATGAAGGCACCATAAAGAGGGGTCATCATCTTGAATCCTAATTATGTATTTCAATCAAATCATTTTCTATGTTGGAAAGCTCTTCTGCCATGTATGCTGTACAGTGTACAATGCAAACAGCTTAACTATTTTTTTAGAAGTTTTTATTTGATAAAGGAGGCTAAAGTTCTGGTCTGCCGCTTGCCACACTGGAGAGTCTGACTTTAGATTCTTACAGTGATTACAAAAGCATAAGAAAAGAAAGATAAACATTATCTGTTTTACGGGATAACTACAATACAAAGTAAGGCCAGACAGCATGGCTTGAAGGGGATTGGGGTATTGGAAAGGGGAGAACATAGATTGGGATGAGAGTTTTAGGGAGAGAATAAATTAATTCTTCTTTGCTTGCCGAACATGTTACATTTCATTCTAATATATAGGACTATATACTAATGTAACTTTCCTTCTGAGTCAAGGACTCTTACATGATTCGGACTGGCCTATTCCTATTACTTTTAAGCTTTCCTGATCCTCTTCTTAGTCGTTGGAACTCCAATCTGCTGTCCTGTCGAGACCTGCTTCTGCCCTTGCGCATCCTGCTGCTGCCCTTGCACAGTTGCACACCACATCTCCTCCTTTGACTCCTCCCTGGCTGACTTGGACACACGCCTATGGTTGGCACTATCACAAAGTCAGCCATCGTTCAGAAAGCAGGAAAGACACAGAAATATAGTATAATTCGTTGAAAGCAGGATAACTATTGCTATCTTCTCTTGGCGCCTTCCATTATTTAACCTGAAATCATATTATCTGAGCATTTGGACTTCTTTTATTAGTAATTTTCAGTAATGCAAAATCCTCTCTTTAGACTTTAATGCGGGTGCTGCAACTTAGCTATATATTAAGCATATGTCTGTCTTCTTATTGTTAGTAATGCATGTGTTAATGTTGTTTTTCTTCTATGCAGACTCTATTTTTTGTTCAGTTAACTTCGTCAGAGACTAGAAAAGTGTTGGGACACATTGTTAACTATGTAATTTACAAGGTAATTACTCTCTCTATATAAATTTTATGTCTTTCTTCCATTGAACTCTCCGTATGTTTTTACTCCTCCCAACAATCTTCCTGCTGATAAACTTGCTCTGCTTAAACTTGTAGTCCTCTGAACAAAAGATTTTAGCATGATATTTTCCATTCTATGTTTGATAAGATGAGACTTTAATTTAATGCCTTATTGAGCTTCAACCAGCTGGACAATGAGCTTATTTTTGTAGTGAAATAAATGCAACAGTAATCTTGTTTAGAATTTTGAACTACTACCATTGCAAGGATCATGCTATAGAACATGACTATTTTACACCTAGCACTGATACTGTTTGTATTGCAACTATATGGCACGAATTTTCTGTTATTGTCATCCTTTATTTATTTATGTCCTTCTGGTGGTCTGCCAATAAATGATGAGGACTTTTTTGTGTTGCAGGGAACGTTTCTCCCATTGGTTGTTCCTCCTAATTCTCAACAAATAATACTTTGGTCAACTTGGTTGGTCCTTCTTTGTTCGCTGAAGGTACTGTGTGCAATTTTTACTTGTTGAAATTCTACCCAGCACATTAACTGAAATTTATGTCACATCCAGATGTTTCAATCATTAGCCAGAGAACGCCTTGAGCGGCTCAATGCTTCACCCTCAGCAACTCCATCAAAATATTTTCGTGTATATTCTGCATTGTTGCTGGTTATATCGACTGATCTGCTATGGTAATATTCCCTGGTTAGTCAGCATTTGGCCATTTGTTCTTTAGAAAATTATCCACAAATGCTTGTTTTTGCTTTGCTTGTTAGTGTTATAATGAGCCTCGGATGCACTTGAATTTATTTTGCTAGCACCAGTTGTCAGAGATACATGATGTGTTACTTAAACTATTAATTGTTATTTGTTAATAATTCTACCAACTTGCAACTTCAGTTATTTTTTTGTTCTCAATATTCATTGCCATCTTAGATTGGAGTTCTCGAATATTGATGTTACTTTGGAGTGTGTAACTTATATCATGTAAAGCTTATATTAACAATTTTTTAGCAAGCAACCTATGTTCTGTGTAACCTGCAGATAGTACAGTGGACATGTTTGATATGTGGGAAGTAATATTTGAAAATTGGATTTTAACACGCATGTGAAATGATGCATGATGTAGTTTCTCAATCACAGCTATTTTATGTGCCTTTCATAGTTCTTAACTAGCATAATCATGCGTATACATAATTTTTTTACTTCCCATGCTTATGCTTTCTTTCTTCCATAATTCGGTTATCTAGTGGAAAGATTTATTATGTTGAGGCTTGAGTTTAACATATTTCCTTTTGTCACACTATCTTCAGATACAGCTATACTATTTAATATTTTTTACAAACTTTAGTTGTTTCTGTTCAACGAACTCACTAGTATTTTATTTATCTAATCTCTCCAGGATGAAGCTTGGTGTAGGGTTCTGCAGGTCATGTAATTCTAAGTTATTTTGGCTTCTGTTATTTGAGCCACTTAGTATTGCCTTTGAGACACTGCAGGTAATTCAACCAAGATTGTGGGAAATATCACTCCTTGTCTTTTATTTTCTTTTTATTAAATTTGCTGCTCAGTTGAGGAAACCAGTCTTATCTGGAAGTTTGGTGTTTATAAATGTTACTAAAAAAATGAAGGTTTTATCTGCACGTACTTGATACTTATGAATCTATTCATGCCTTTTCTCAAATAGTTTTTTTTGGCAGTCTATCATGGTGCATGGATTTCAGTTGTTTGACATTTGGCAGCGACATCTAATGGACAGTGGTGCAGACTATCTTGATTTCCAAAAATCTTATAAACAAGCAGCAGGTGATAATATACTTTTCCTCACCTATGATTTGCTGATGACCCATTTACAGTTTCTTGACAACTCTAATGTTGTGCATGCAATATATGCTGTACATTTGTTGTGGTTGTTTCCGGAAGATAGTAACCTAGAGGTCAAAAAAAGTGTTGTCCTAGAATTCATGCAGTCAAACTGTTTAACTTTGACCAATAACATCTCTGTGAATATTTAGATTGCCCATGAAAATGTATGTGTATAGTTGTCTCAAAAATAGTTTCATAGAATTATAGTTTTATTAGATTTTACAAATATATGACAATGCAAATTGGCCATCAAGGTTGCTTTTTAGAGACCATGCCAATGGCCAAAATGACACTTTTTTTTATACCAGAGGGAGTTAAAAAAAACAGCAGTTTGATCCACACATCTACACTAGTTAAGTTGGTTTGATCTATCTGTAAACTGTGTTTAATCGTCTGTTGGAACAATGTTTCAGGAGCAGGACTACAGCTCAGTCCTTGTGCATGCACTTCTTGAATTCTTCCCACTTTGCCACCAGGATATAATCATGCTTTGTATCTGCAGGATCTTTTTCTGAGTGGAGAGGCAAACTTATCAGGAATTTTGGTTTTGTCATTGACTTGATAAGCTTGTTGATGTCGTTTGGTCATTATTCGATGATCTTTTGGCTCCGTGGTATGGCGTTTCATCTTGTTGATGCAGTTCTCCTATTGAACTTACGCGTAAGTGAGACATTCGCTTTTTGGCAACTGTTGATAAACCATGAACTTTTCATGGAAAAAATTAATATGATGTACTAATTGTATTCTTTTAATCATTTACAGGCTCTTATAGTTTCATTTTTGAAGCGGATTAAGACTTATATCAAGGTACGAAAGGCACTTAGTTCACTTGATGGAGCACTTCCAGATGCTACATATGATGAAATTTGCGAATATGATGATGAGTGTGCCATATGCAGGGTAAATAATTTCCTATATCTTCAAAAGCTATAGGGTGCTTGACTCCTTGTGTATCTGATTCTTTTTTTTATTGCTCCTGCAACTCCTAGGGACCAATGGCTCGAGCTAAAAAGCTGTCCTGCAACCATTTATTTCATCTATCTTGCTTACGATCTTGGTATGCCCTGACCCCTGAGTTCCTTTTACTATGTTGCAATTGATACTTGGTAGTCTGCAGTACAGTTCATGGCTCGTATTTTCCTATGAAGAGAACCTAAAATTGTTCATTTGTGTGCTCTGGAAATGGTGCTCCTACTGTCCATGTGAGGAATGCAGGCTGTAGTTGCGAACATGCTCCATATGTCCATATTAATTGGATACTTGATCTTGTGAATTCTAAATTAACTTATGGGACCAATGTCCTGATTTTGCTGTCAACTTAAACTTTCTAGTTTCTGTAATGGGACATGTGAAGAAGGAAAATTATTGATATTGCTGAGTAGCGCATACTGGAGAAAACTCTGAAGTTGGTTTGATCTTTATCAAAGTGAGTTTGGTGTTTGAACACAGAAAACACGGTAAAATGACCCTCTTAATTAAAGAACATTGAGTGAAGTCATGGTGGAGAGCCCTTCTGTTGATCTTCTTAGTAAATTACATGAAGAACTTCATGTCTTACCATCAAATGTATCTACATAAAATTGCATCGTCTTGTTAATTTTTCGACATGCCTACCCTAACTTGTTTGGGACAAAAGGCTTTGTTGTTGTTATTAATTTTTCGACATATATTTTTTGCTATGTGTAGGTTGGATCAAGGACTAATGGAGGGTTACTCTTGTCCAACTTGTCAAGACCACTCTTTCTGTCATCTCAAGCTCAAGGACATACAAGGTCTACAACAGCAGAGGTAGCAAATGTTCAGCTATTTATGAACAGCTTAATATGGGGTTGAATCAGCAAAGGGTTCCTGGTCATGAACATCCTGTTGAACAGCAGAATCCATCAGATGCTGTTTGGAGGTGTGTATAAAAAAACATAGAAGGTTCTGTTGTCCTGTTTTTGCGCTGTTCACTGTATTCACCTTGGTAATGATGTGAATGGAAGCTATTTGCCTGTAGCAGTTACTTCACTAGAGCATACCACAAAATGCAACGTACTAAGTTACTATGATTTTTAAAAGTAGTGGACAAATGTCTGATATGATCTCTTCATTTGAAATTAGCCCTAGAGACTGCCTCAGTAGCCCTAGGTGCTTTCATATCAATGGTGTAATTTGCGGGGTTTTGCATTGTTCCTCTTCCAAGATATTACGAAATTTTTGCTATTCTGACGGTTGCTCTTTATGCTACATACTGTGATATTATGTAATTGGATGACCTTCCTATTTTGTTGTTTGGTGCCACTTAATGGTCATCAGTTCCGTGTCAAAAAGAAGAAAAGAATGGTAGTCATAGACTCGTATCGTAATCTTTTTTCATAACTAACAAATGTCTCACAGTACATTTGTTGACATCTTATCCATGACAGGTGAAACTACATTCAGAATGTCAGATTCTGGGTGGTAACTGGCAGTTCCTGCCGGTAATGGAAAGTTTGGTCCAGTCTGGTTGCTTAAAAACAGCTGGTTTAGCATATTTAAAGTTGAATTTAAACACTTTTAAAATTAGAATTTGGTAGTAACAAGAGGCATTGAAGGAGTATGATAACTTTGAAAACTTGTCAGAGAACTGAAAATTTTGTTCCAAATCTTGTAATACAACACTAGGCCTAAAACTCTATAACTGCTTTGTTAACATGTTCACTCAAGTCCCAGAAGATATGGTTGATTTTGTACCAATGATGGCAGAAGCGCAGTCTTTCATCATATAATCTGCCTATTTGTGATGATGACAGCCATGCAATCTTTGATTCCTTAATCTGTTTGTTTTGGGTTTTTGCAGAGGTGCTGGTCTTGATTCTAGCTGGGCACCACCATGGTCGAGCCCTGGGATGGATGATCCTGGTTCCTCTAGTGCAGTGAGATCAGTGGGGCTTAGCGGAGTTCAGATGATGATGAGGCAGTTGGCTTCTGTGACTGACAATTATGGGCATACAGATGCCGCCTGGAATCTATGGCCCGAGCCAATTGCAGGGTCTTCAATTGTTCCATCCACTTCCATGAGGCCTGATGGTGCTTCTGCTGCTGGCTTGCGGTTCCGAGGCACTGCAGGAACAATTAATGGAGGTATGTCGGAGGTTATCTCCATGGTAGATAGAGTACAAGAAGTTTTACCCCATATCCCTGATGAGCTAATTATCGAGGTACAGTTCTGTTTTCGCTCATCTCTAGTTGTAGTTATTTGTTGAGACACTAGCAGGCACTAATGCTTTTATTTGTCAATCTCATTGTAGGATTTGATGAGAACGAATAATGTGAATGCCACTGTGAATAATCTTCTGCTGATGCAATAGTAGATAAATCAGCGATACAACATATAACTATGATGTTACTGTCTATAAGTTTATATGGAAAGGCTGTATAGTTAAAGACGAGCCTGGGTGTCAAAACACTCTTGGTTCATGTAATATGTTTTGATTTATTTTGTTCCAAATGGACAAAGATATGCCAGCTTTGTATAGCAATCACAGCTGTATAATATTACGCTCAATATGATGTAGGTTATTAGTATAACTAGAAAGATGTTATCATGTTGTGCATGCAATATATGCTGTACATTTGTTGTGGTTGTTTCCGGAAGATAGTAACCTAGAGGTCAAAAAAAGTGTTGTCCTAGAATTCATGCAGTCAAACTGTTTAACTTTGACCAATAACATCTCTGTGAATATTTAGATTGCCCATGAAAATGTATGTGTATAGTTGTCTCAAAAATAGTTTCATAGAATTATAGTTTTATTAGATTTTACAAATATATGACAATGCAAATTGGCCATCAAGGTTGCTTTTTAGAGACCATGCCAATGGCCAAAATGACACTTTTTTATACCAGAGGAGTTAAAAAACAGCAGTTTGATCCACACATCTACACTAGTTAAGTTGGTTTGATCTATCTGTAAACTGTGTTTAATCGTCTGTTGGAACAATGTTTCAGGAGCAGGACTACAGCTCAGTCCTTGTGCATGCACTTCTTGAATTCTTCCCACTTTGCCACCAGGATATAATCATGCTTTGTATCTGCAGGATCTTTTTCTGAGTGGAGAGGCAAACTTATCAGGAATTTTGGTTTTGTCATTGACTTGATAAGCTTGTTGATGTCGTTTGGTCATTATTCGATGATCTTTTGGCTCCGTGGTATGGCGTTTCATCTTGTTGATGCAGTTCTCCTATTGAACTTACGCGTAAGTGAGACATTCGCTTTTGGCAACTGTTGATAAACCATGAACTTTTCATGGAAAAATTAATATGATGTACTAATTGTATTCTTTTAATCATTTACAGGCTCTTATAGTTTCATTTTTGAAGCGGATTAAGACTTATATCAAGGTACGAAAGGCACTTAGTTCACTTGATGGAGCACTTCCAGATGCTACATATGATGAAATTTGCGAATATGATGATGAGTGTGCCATATGCAGGGTAAATAATTTCCTATATCTTCAAAAGCTATAGGGTGCTTGACTCCTTGTGTATCTGATTCTTTTTTTTATTGCTCCTGCAACTCCTAGGGACCAATGGCTCGAGCTAAAAAGCTGTCCTGCAACCATTTATTTCATCTATCTTGCTTACGATCTTGGTATGCCCTGACCCCTGAGTTCCTTTTACTATGTTGCAATTGATACTTGGTAGTCTGCAGTACAGTTCATGGCTCGTATTTTCCTATGAAGAGAACCTAAAATTGTTCATTTGTGTGCTCTGGAAATGGTGCTCCTACTGTCCATGTGAGGAATGCAGGCTGTAGTTGCGAACATGCTCCATATGTCCATATTAATTGGATACTTGATCTTGTGAATTCTAAATTAACTTATGGGACCAATGTCCTGATTTTGCTGTCAACTTAAACTTTCTAGTTTCTGTAATGGGACATGTGAAGAAGGAAAATTATTGATATTGCTGAGTAGCGCATACTGGAGAAAACTCTGAAGTTGGTTTGATCTTTATCAAAGTGAGTTTGGTGTTTGAACACAGAAAACACGGTAAAATGACCCTCTTAATTAAAGAACATTGAGTGAAGTCATGGTGGAGAGCCCTTCTGTTGATCTTCTTAGTAAATTACATGAAGAACTTCATGTCTTACCATCAAATGTATCTACATAAAATTGCATCGTCTTGTTAATTTTTCGACATGCCTACCCTAACTTGTTTGGGACAAAAGGCTTTGTTGTTGTTATTAATTTTTCGACATATATTTTTTGCTATGTGTAGGTTGGATCAAGGACTAATGGAGGGTTACTCTTGTCCAACTTGTCGAAGACCACTCTTTCTGTCATCTCAAGCTCAAGGACATACAAGGTCTACAACAGCAGAGGTAGCAAATGTTCAGCTATTTGCGGAACAGCTTAATATGGGGTTGAATCAGCAAAGGGTTCCTGGTCATGAACATCCTGTTGAACAGCAGAATCCATCAGATGCTGTTTGGAGGTGTGTATAAAAAAACATAGAAGGTTCTGTTGTCCTGTTTTTGCGCTGTTCACTGTATTCACCTTGGTAATGATGTGAATGGAAGCTATTTGCCTGTAGCAGTTACTTCACTAGAGCATACCACAAAATGCAACGTACTAAGTTACTATGATTTTTAAAAGTAGTGGACAAATGTCTGATATGATCTCTTCATTTGAAATTAGCCCTAGAGACTGCCTCAGTAGCCCTAGGTGCTTTCATATCAATGGTGTAATTTGCGGGGTTTTGCATTGTTCCTCTTCCAAGATATTACGAAATTTTTGCTATTCTGACGGTTGCTCTTTATGCTACATACTGTGATATTATGTAATTGGATGACCTTCCTATTTTGTTGTTTGGTGCCACTTAATGGTCATCAGTTCCGTGTCAAAAAAAGAAGAAAAGAATGGTAGTCATAGACTCGTATCGTAATCTTTTTTCATAACTAACAAATGTCTCACAGTACATTTGTTGACATCTTATCCATGACAGGTGAAACTACATTCAGAATGTCAGATTCTGGGTGGTAACTGGCAGTTCCTGCCGGTAATGGAAAGTTTGGTCCAGTCTGGTTGCTTAAAAACAGCTGGTTTAGCATATTTAAAGTTGAATTTAAACACTTTTAAAATTAGAATTTGGTAGTAACAAGAGGCATTGAAGGAGTATGATAACTTTGAAAACTTGTCAGAGAACTGAAAATTTTGTTCCAAATCTTGTAATACAACACTAGGCCTAAAACTCTATAACTGCTTTGTTAACATGTTCACTCAAGTCCCAGAAGATATGGTTGATTTTGTACCAATGATGGCAGAAGCGCAGTCTTTCATCATATAATCTGCCTATTTGTGATGATGACAGCCATGCAATCTTTGATTCCTTAATCTGTTTGTTTTGGGTTTTTGCAGAGGTGCTGGTCTTGATTCTAGCTGGGCACCACCATGGTCGAGCCCTGGGATGGATGATCCTGGTTCCTCTAGTGCAGTGAGATCAGTGGGGCTTAGCGGAGTTCAGATGATGATGAGGCAGTTGGCTTCTGTGACTGACAATTATGGGCATACAGATGCCGCCTGGAATCTATGGCCCGAGCCAATTGCAGGGTCTTCAATTGTTCCATCCACTTCCATGAGGCCTGATGGTGCTTCTGCTGCTGGCTTGCGGTTCCGAGGCACTGCAGGAACAATTAATGGAGGTATGTCGGAGGTTATCTCCATGGTAGATAGAGTACAAGAAGTTTTACCCCATATCCCTGATGAGCTAATTATCGAGGTACAGTTCTGTTTTCGCTCATCTCTAGTTGTAGTTATTTGTTGAGACACTAGCAGGCACTAATGCTTTTATTTGTCAATCTCATTGTAGGATTTGATGAGAACGAATAATGTGAATGCCACTGTGAATAATCTTCTGCTGATGCAATAGTAGATAAATCAGCGATACAACATATAACTATGATGTTACTGTCTATAAGTTTATATGGAAAGGCTGTATAGTTAAAGACGAGCCTGGGTGTCAAAACACTCTTGGTTCATGTAATATGTTTTGATTTATTTTGTTCCAAATGGACAAAGATATGCCAGCTTTGTATAGCAATCACAGCTGTATAATATTACGCTCAATATGATGTAGGTTATTAGTATAACTAGAAAGATGTTATCATCCAAATAAAATTAGATTTCACGTAGCATGTGTTGTCGTTTATCGAAAACTACTGATAATAGATGTTGAGAGGCTCTTACGATGTACTGCTATTTTCCGCATTTCCTTGATTGTGTATGTAACTATGAAGGGTAGACTGCAGCTCTTTGTTGAACATTTGGAAATTTTCTGTTCAATTGACATTTTCTATGTAGCAATTATTCCTTCTTTTTTTATTTAGTGTTGGTATATAAATTGCATATGTCCCTCAGCATTTAGTGTCTGCATTAAGGAAACCAATACTGTTGCCTGTTGGTGTGTCCACGCAAATCAAAACAAGAACACATCGTCTAAAGCAAATGTTTTCAAGCGTCTTGGTGTAATCGTGTTATAGCCAGATCTTGAACAAGCAAGTACATATATGGCCACCATAAGCCCACAACTGGTCACGGATCAAATTCCAATGAGTCCAAAATGGGGATGCTAGTGCATGACATACCGTTAGAAAGAATTTTAATGGTATAGGTAAATTTTACCAGATTTCTTCTAAGTTTTATAAGTATCACAAGGTTTCATAAAAACTTAGTCATAGAATCTCATGAAACTTACTCAACTTAAACATGAAACTTCCTAAAATTCTATGAAACCTTATGAAACACCATAAAGTTTACACACGAAACTTTATAAAACTTAAGCAACTTAAGTATGACTCTCCTGAAACTATATAAAACTTAATGAAACATCATAAAATTTAGTAATGAAATCTCATGAAATTTTATTAAACTTAGTTACGAAACCTTATAAAACTTAGAGTTTAGCTTCATAAAACAAAATTACAAGTTTGAAAGCTGAAACTTATGTTTTAGAAGAGTTTATAATTTCAAAAAACAAACTTCAATCTTCATAGAGTTTTCAATAATGTTTGTAAAATCTGAGTGAGTTTCAAAAGAGTTTCAACTAAGTTTCACAAAAATAAAGCAATTTTCAACAAGAAACGAGGAAAATTTTTATAAGAAATTGGAGTTAGGACACTAGGGGATGCTTGTCACTAGGTTTACTCGTGGCCCTGTGGCCGTTTGTCACCGCATTCATCAGCGTCTTGCGTTCGCCGGGCTGCTGTGCTCACCCAAAGGCGCACGCCTGCCAGGCTACCCCAAATGCTCGTCTTCTTGTGCGTCGCTGAACTGGCCGGTGGCCACCAAGCTCACCAACCTGCTAGTCCGCTCACCTTTCATCGCACCACCGAGCTCGCCTGTGCTTTGCTGCTCGCTATGCCCGCATGTTGTCCCTTGTCAATGGAAGAAGCGTTGTTGCCATTGATGCACCAACCTGTCGCTATGCTATCTCCTTCGCTCAAGCTTGGCCTCCATGCTCTCCTGCATGTCCGCCACAACTCCAGCTGCTCACAGCCGCGGTGAATGTGCCAGCAACGCTGTGGAGAGAGATGGAAAGGGGATGAGGGATAGGGAAGAGATGAGGAGACTTGCAGTGCTTTGTATCGAGGAATCCAAACTCCTGGGTGCTTGGGAAGCTTCGGGTGAAGGCATCCAGTGCATTGAACCAATGAATCCGATGGTAAAATGATGTCCCGTTAGTTTTGCTTTTCACGGTATATCGTGCATTAGATATGAGTCGGCTCACCGGCCTTATCCGAGCCTTCTGGCAGTAACCAAGGAGGTGGTGTGCTTGGGGAAGGAGGTGCGCCGGGGAGGAGGCGACGTGCTCGGGGAGGAGGCGGCCGGCTCGGGGTAGGAGGCAGCATGCTCGGGGAGGAGGCAGCCGGCTCAGGGTAGGAGATGCGCCGGGGAGGAGGCGGCGTGCTTGGGGAGGAGGCAGCGGCTCGAGGCAGGAGTAATGCCTCAGGAGTAAATATGTATTACTTAATTGTTTACATATATAGAAGATAGTAAATATAAATTCAACTACTTGTATTTATATATGGCCAAATAGCGTGACCACTCGCTTCTTAGAAAAGATTAAAAAAAGTAGAAACCTAACTGCTTTGAAGTTTTTCTAGTGGCAGAGGTAGCATGCTATCTCCGTCTTTAAAACTTCGTAGGCGACATGGTCAGCATCGGATGGTTCAGGATCATCAGTGAGCGAAGCCCAAAATGCGTCAACCCGCTGATGCCAACATTTGAGTGTCTCCTGAACACCCTCCGACTAAATAATTAAGTTAAATTGAGCCCATGGGCTCTCCCCTTTCTTGAGGGGTCTCGGCAAGATCGACTCGGTCGCCTGCCACCTCGATTAAGCTCTCCAAGTGACGGCAAGCCTCCTAGAGATATGCAACCTTTTTGTAGAGGACCATGTCGATGGCGAGGTTAGCTTGCCGGAAGTGGGAGACGAACCAGAAGACATAGCATGGAGGATGTCAAGACGGGGGAAAGTGGCCTTCAACTGCTTGGGCAAATCCCCAGACATACGAGAGAGAACACTGTTGGCACAGTGTTCTTCTGCAGCATCTGCCAGCGTACAATCGACGAGGTGCTCGTATAGGATGGCCAAGTTGGCCATCAATGCCGACGGCAAGGAAGAAGCCGCCGGAGCTAGTTGTTTGTGCTTGAGAGTAGATATGTGTATCAACGATGTGGGAATTCATCTTTAGTACATGGCGGATGATCATTTTTATAAATTCGGCGCATGAGACGAAGAGACGCATCGGGGAGACGAAGCGCGATACATCACAGATAGTTTGTATTAATAACCGTTTATGGTAATATCACAGATGGTTCTAATTAAAAACCATCTGTGACGTCTCAATTATCACAGACGGTTATTCACAAGAACCATCTGTGATAATGCTGTATCACAGACGATTCTAGCCATCGCTAGTAACATAGACGCTCACGCTTTGTAAAACTATCTGTGATAATTACAATACAGACGGTTCTCTAATCATCCATGATGAGACGTCTAGTATAGCCTATTTTGTAGTAGTGACATGGCCATCATGCGCAACGGCTAGGCATGATAGTAAACTCTAATAACGCATCTAGTAAATTGGTTAGTACAGTAAAAACACATTTATCTTACTGTAAATTAGTTTGTATCTGGTCATAAATATGATTTCCATTTTTACTTCCATCATAACATAGCGGTGGCATCAGCATGGGAGACGATAGATGTGAGGCAGTGGCAAAACTCCGCGGCACAGGCAACGATGATCAATTACTACCGATGGGGTGGGCTCTCGCGCCTTTGTGGTCGATGACCTCACACCATTTTACCATCGATTCTGTGTGCCATCGCTGTGTGGCTCGGTAGAAGATGGTAGGTAGGGGACGATGCGGTGGAAGATGGCGGGTAGGGGAAGACGGGTGGAAGACAACGGGTAGGGGGCAACACTGTGGAAGACAGGGATAGGGGGCAACACTGTGGAAGACAGGGATAGGGGCGTTGGAAGACTGCTGTTGTGCGGTTTTACTGGTGGTGGCGCAGGAGCACCTAGGCATGGTGGATTGTGGTCGGGTCACGCGGCTCCCGTTACGGCCAGAGCATACAATAACTTATTCTATGCTCAGGTTATATACATATACATACACACATTGTAAATACATACATACATACATATATATGTGTATATATATGTATGTATATACATACACACACACACATATGTGTGTATACATATGTGTGTGTATTCTCTGCCCCACCACCTTTTGTGGGTCAAAACCCACATCCCACCTAGGTCAAATGCTGGTCAAAGAATACCCACCACCTCACACCTCTGTCAACCTCTATGTTGCTCTCCACCCACCTTTTTCGTGCTCAGACGATGCAGTAATCGACGGGTTTAGATATAGTAAATCCAAACTTTCGGTGTAGTAATCATTTTTTACAGAGTTAAACATATTTATCATAGATCTTTTTTTGCTAAGCATATTTTTTTAGCAAAACGCTTCAAACGGTTTGTAAATAGGATAAATGGTTTCGTTTAAAGTTTGCGATCAACCCTCTCTCTCTACCTGCCCCTCTACGGCCAGCGTGGCAGTAAGGGCCTGTTCGGCTGTGCATAAGCCAGGTGGCTTTTCGCAGCCGCTACAATACCTAACTTTTAAACGGAGTATTTTCTTAAGACGGGGTCTACAAGTTAAACGTAGTACACGTTAAAAGCTTAACATCTGTACCAGCCAAAATTGCAAATGAGTATCTATTTTTCCGTAATCTGTTCCGTAAACAGCCAAAATTCAAAAATTTCAACCAAAAGCCATAAGCCGCAGCCAAAAAGAACATGCCCTAAATCTCTAATACACACACACAATTATATATATATATGTGTGTGTAGAGAACTCACATTCTTTGAAACGAGGAAAAGAAAGTGTGACTCATTGGTTTAACAGTTTCTCTATTACATGAACAAAATACATTATTATGGCCAACAAATTGCATACATACACCTTGCAAAGATTGAACGAGCTGAAAAGAAAATAAGCATGAAATTAAGGAATCATCACGAAGTAACACTTGCACATTAATGTCTGAACAACTTATCCCCAAAATAGCATATGGATCGAAAAACTTGTAGTCAATCAAAATGGTAAATATTTGGCGACGGAAATCCCAAATTAATTAATTCATGAACATGGTGTGATCGAGCTGAAGGCGGGTAGAGGTTTATAAGTATTCTTGTTGTTGATCAGTTGCCGGCTCGGCCTTTTACGATGTCGAGGCTCATCTCGCTGGGATCGGTGGCCTGGATCTCGCACTGGATGCCGTCCATCTCCCTCCTGAACCTGTCCTTGGAGCTCGCGTACAGCATCTTACTCCTTGTTCTTGCTGTGTCAGGAGACCTGTAATAATTGCCATGACGGTAGATTTATTTAATTGGTACCATACTACCATCTTGAATTGCCATGGAGGTGTATCTCACAATGGAGTAAAGCTCGATCAATTTGAGGTGTATGTACGCCACAATCGCAATTCGAGCAAACGAGCATAGATATATATAGGGCACGTGCGTACCAGGAGAAGAAGAAGATCTTGCTCTTCTGGCAGTTCTCGTCGGTGACGAAGTCGAGGTCGTAGACGGCGTAGCGGCACTCGTCGGCGGGGAGGCTGGCGGCGAAGTCGTCGTAGCCCTCGCTGGTCTCCCCGAGGCGCTCCACCTTGATCTCCATCGCCTTCTCGTCGATCCTGAACACGATGAACCGGAAGCTCCGCCGCGCCTTGAGATCCAGGAACTTGATCTTGCACTCGTCGTTCACCGCCAGGCCGGACGCAGAGTTCGCCTGCGTGCATGTATGATCAAGCAACTCACACCGATTGATCAAGAATCAATGCAACCGAGAGAGAGAGAGAGAGAGAGATTACCATTTGTGTATGCTCCAAGGATCGATGTGCTGTAAGACTCCTTGCGCAATGTGAAAGATCGAGGTGGGGCTTAGAGAGGTGTTTGTTGCAGAGGAGAGGGAGGGAAGGGGAGGAAAGGTTCGCGAGAGGAATGCGGTGGGGAGGAGAGAGATTAGGGAGGGACGCATCGAGGGAAGAAGCATGCATGCATGCATGCACTTGCTGGTTGATGCCACGTCTCGGGCGATCGCGCGAGGCGACTCTTGACCCGGCCCTTGTTTATGGGCGTGTTCTTTCCCTCCGAAGCCGACAGTTTTTGACTTTTGCTACAGTATCTAACTTTTAAATGGAGTATTTTCTCAAGATGGGGTCTACAGGTTAAACAATCTACACGTTAAAAGCTCAACATTTGTACATACCAAAATCGCAAGTGAGTATCTGTCTCTCCGTAATCTGTACCGTAAACAGCCAAAATTCAAAAATTTCAGCCAAAAACCATAAGCCGCAGCCGAAAAGAACATGCCATATGTTTAGGCATGCAACCCAAAGAAGAAAACATGCTACGCCTCACAACACCTTGATTTGTTCCATCCACCACCGGGATCTAGGACATCCTTAAACCACCACAGGCAAATGCTGAAAGCCATCAGGGAATATTTCCTTGATGGATCCCGTCAGGCAATAACGAACAGGGAGCCAGTGTCACGGAAACTAAATTTGTCTGACAGTCACACATCAGGAAATATTTTCTTGACGGTGTTCCACGTCAAGGAAATAAATATTGTGTCAGCATATGATGTCAGAGTGCAGCTTGTTTCCGTGATAAGTACCCGTCAAGGGTATATATTTTTTTAACAGTAGTCCACGTCAGGGACATACACTGATGTCATGGCATGCCAAAACTTTTCCATGACGGGTAATACGGAAATATAGGTTGTTAACAACATATAATTGTTTTCAATAGCACATATCCTTAATTGTAACATCCACACAATCCTTTAAACTTGTCAAAAGATACATAAATCCATGCATTCACAAAAGATACATAAATCCATGCATTCATCATAAAAGGACCATGCTTCTTTCTATATTGATAAATCCATACACATAAAAGATCCGTATATCACAAAAGGATATAAAAATCCACACATAACATTACATATAAGTTCCATATCTATAACCATAGTCTAGTTCATGTGTGACGAAGAAATAATAATCCTCAATTTACTATTTATCTATATTTAGTATTAATACGTCATCCCAGTCTTAAATATATCCCTTAATATTCTTCACGGAGATATATGGCTATGTGATTGTGAGCCTTTCCACGACCGCTTTATGGTCATGAGCCTTTTCATGACCACCTTAAGGTCATAAGTCCTTCAAACGTGACCTAGTCGTAAGTCATCTTACGACCACCCTGCGGTCGTAAAACCTTCTACGACTATTTGACTTCGACTAGCTTATCTATGACAACCTACTGAATCGTAGGTCTAACTATCAAGGTAGTTAATACATGTAGTTATTTTTTGGTATAACCGCTCGTTTTTTCTTCCCGTCTTTAAAGATAGCCGCCTGGCAATAAGGAGGCATCATGTTGATGATAATAACCTCCACAAGATGGTTCCTCATTCGAAATGTTGAGACACCTCTTGGCATGGAGCAACCGCCAACCCTTTAAGCCTTATATAAAGGCTGAAGTCAGCGGGAAAGGGAAGAAGAAAGAAAACAAGGCAGGCGATAGTGGATCAAGAAGGGCAATCATCAAGCATTAGTCTTTCTCTTGATTGTAATCAGTACACTCAGTATAGCTACACAGGAGTAAGGTTATTATTCTCTCCAGAGAAACCCCGAACTTGTATAAAATACATGTGTCTTTCTCTATATAGTCAGTTGCTCGAGAGATCCCCTGAACCAAATAATCATACGTAAGATCGGTATTAAAACACCGACAATGTGCAACATCAGTCTATTACGAGGTATTTCCCACAAAATGAAGTAATTCTATATCACAACGGTACCAATTCTTTTACCACAAAATGCAGCTATAATCCTTATGCAAAAGTCAAGCCTATTTCAGTTCATTGCCTACACAACCTCCTAGCACTCAACAATTGTAGTCACTACCTCCGGTGCATTCTTTAGCTCCCACACGAGACGATGAATTAGCTACTACATATACAAGAAATGAAAAACACCATAATGAATGTAGAAATCCAGTTATTGTGTTAAAGCCAGTCTACAAAATCTGTACAAGCATGGTTTCAAGTTCTATAGCAGTACATCTTAACAAGTCTTGCTGTGCAAAATCTCTATAGGCATAGTGATAAGCATATATGTAAGTTCTTATCATATTGACAAAATGTTATTATCAAATTGACAAAATGTAATATATCACTATAATTGAATTCTCTTAATAAAAAATGATCTCTTTCCATGTAAGTATACAACACAACTAACTGAATGGTTAACATAATCACATTTTAGCATCACATCATCAAAACAATGGCTCACCTACTCACCAAATGTGAGTGGTCCTAGTAAACGACCAAGTAAATACCTGCATATTTAGTGAAAAGTTTCGCTGGTCTGACTATTTAGATGGTTATGTCTAGCGGCACTTCAACTCCAAACTTGTCAAAAAGTAACTGCAAGGCAAAATATTCATGAACAAATTTGGAAGAGTCAAATCAGAAATGTACTCATGCATGAAGTGTACCTTTATAGGTTTTCCTTGATATTGTATAGTTTGAGTCAATTCTTGATTTTGGTTAAGTCGCTAAAATGACATCGAGTTAGATGGCTTGATATTTCCAACTTTGGTAATTTCTAGAACACCAGCCTTGTTTATGGCACCATTAGCTATTGCAAAGCGACCATGTGGAAGACCACCTTGGCTGTTGTACCAGATTGTTCCATCAAACTCTTTCGTTTGCCAATCATTTGGATGTGCAACTCTAGTAGCATCATTGTAGTCATCCTAGAGCAATATGTAATTCAGTTCCCAGTAGATTGATGTGCTGAAATATAAGAATATGGAGCAATATCCAGAAAAAAATGATAGAGTGCAGGCAACATACTATGCGTTTTTTTTCTTTTAGGTTTTTAAGTTAACCAGGATTTCCATCACTATCCAGATTTTTAATACCTACTTCATTGCATCATAAGTGTTTAAATAGGTTACCTTGTCAGATCCATACTTTACTTCCTACAAGAAAATCAAAGCACATGATCAACTAATTATCCTACGGAGAGAATAGTAGATAAAATAGAGTAAGTCAATACATAGTTGGTAGATTCCATACCATTAACTGTTGGACCTTTGAGTAGGGATGGGAAACGGAAATGGATAATCCGTTTTATCCGATATTTCTATCCGAGAAAACACGAATGTGGTAAGCAAAATCCATATTCAAAAATATTCATATTCGTATTCGACAATATTCGTATCCGTATTTGAGAATATTCATATTCACATTCGTATTTGTATTCGTTTTCAAGACTATTCGATTCATTTCCTCTGCTGGTCGGTCGGCCCAGCAGCATCCGTATTCGTATTCGACAGAGTTAAGTTGTTATAGAAGTTGTAGGAGGATATTCGTATTCATCTGAGTTAAGTACATATTCGATTTGAATTTGTATTCGTTACGACATTCGATTCATATTTGAGAATATTCAAATTCATATTCGTATTCATTTTTTTTTAAAATATAGATTTGTATTTGTATTTAAGACTATTCGATCGTATCCGATCTGTTTCCATCCCTACCTCCGAGAATGGTCGAGACCCTGATTAATTCTACAGTTCTGCAAGAAAACTGGGTATACCTCCAGGTCAGGTTGTTATAAGACAAATCCCTGAAACAATATTCAAACAGATGAGCATATTTATTTGTAAGTTTTTTCTATAGTTTTTTTTATAATTGTTGGTTCTAAATAAATTAAGACCATGGTGCTGGCACTTAAGAAGGCATCGTTTGGTTGTGAAATTATCTCTAGTTTCAACTTGAATTTTCATGCCACATGCCATATTTGAATAAAAAATATACATGCGAGATGATTACTTGTACAGTATGTTTGCTTTGTCCTAGGAGAAAATTCACACATTACAAATAAACTAAAAGAACACAAGAAAATTTGCCTCAGATGCAACTGCGTAGCCGAATTCTTTGAATTCTTCTTCTTGTTTCAAATTTGGTTACAAGCCTCCTCATTATATACGCTAATACTCTCATAGTAACATACGTATTCGGATCTCAAGTTGGTCACGGATTCAACTTAAATAACACACGAAGACGAACTCTACGGCATCTCGGACTTTAAGTCAAGATTATTTCCAATAATCTCCTCTCTAATCTTGACTCAATATACTCCTAGTTAGTCTCAATGCATTATGAACTATTAGTTACGTATCCACATGAAGCGCTCTACATGCAAGCTACATATAGAAAGTCAACTCAACTGGTACGAGTTCATCTAGATGCAAAGACTCTAACTTATTGAAGCAGTCGGTTTCAACTACGACTTACCCAACTCATACTCTACATACCCGAGTTTGGATGGTGAACACATCTTCTCAACGTCCCGGACTCATCTCATCTTACTTGAGTTTGGACGACGAACACATCTCCTCAATATCCCGAACTCATCATAACTTACTTGAGTTCTCATATACACATTTATCTTGATTGCTCTAGTTGCATAATTGCTTATTGGGAGCATCGGATAGTACAACGAGAAAGCAAAATTCATCTTCACCATTACATTGAATGATGGCTCGTCACCAGTGACACAACTTTTCAGAAAACACGACATTATCTTAGACACAGATCAAGAACTCAGGCTTACAAAACTTCTGTTAGAGATCGAAGGACATAATCTTATCTTTATATTTGAGATAGACAGTTGCTAAGCATTGGACTTTAATTATTCACTTAAACTGAAAGACTAAAGTAAAATATTGTTTTTCACTGTCATCCGTTTGACAGCTTGATTTCTATCTTTAACCGAAGAAGAAAACTGACATTGCTGGTTGGTTTTTATTCGCGCGCACGGACGAAAAAAAACTGAAACTGCTTCTCTTCGGGTTTCGTTGCCCTTCTACTATCGCTGGCTGTGCGCTGCTGCTCTGTCCCTCCGATGCATGCCCGTGTATACTGTAGGGCCAGGATACACGCCTGCAGCTTCGACTTCCAGGGGTCTTCTCTCTCCTGGCACAAAAGGGGCAGGTCTTTTATCTCTGTGCTTGCACAAAGGGACGGGATCCGGATGCCTTCGCGCTGTTGTTGATGTGCTATCTGTCCATGACGCAAGCAAGAAAGAAAATTCCCTTGTATCTCCTGTTGGACAGATGCAAGAAAGAAAATTCCTTTCTCTCTCTCTCTCCTGTCACAAGAAGGAGACGGCACTGGGACCGAGGGGAGCAACGGAGCAACCCCGCGCGGACGACTGACCGACGAACGTGACGCTGGCGCCTTCTTTCCGCGCTGGACCGAAGGCACCAAGTCAAGCGCGCAAACTTCTCTCTCCCCTGCTTCCTTTTCCTGCTGCTGACGTGGCTGCCGCGTGCTGTGCGTCACGAGGGCCTAGGACTTGGCGCTCCTGCTCTTGCCTGTCTTTTTCTCCTTGCGTGACGCCATCCTCGGGAAGACGCCGTGCTCTGTGTGATAAAAGATATACTTGGTTTGAGCTAGACTGGCTAAAGTTAGAGATAGAGTTGTATCTTAACTATTTTAATGTAAGTTGTAATCTACTATAACTATATATCTAGATGGTTGTGATTCATCATCCCGTGCATATCATATATGAAGAGAAAAGAGTCTACCAAGTTTAGTGTCAAACAACTCAAATACAGGATCAGAACTAGATGCAAGTCAGAGTAAAATGAATAAGAATTAAGCAATTATATCTACGGTTGCAGGCCCTTCAGAACAGCAGTGTGGTGTTGACAGGCGGGGATTGGGTGGATCTAAGCGGGGAGGAGTTGGAGGTGATGCAGATGAGTGGATTCAAGGGAGCCATGGTGAAAGAAGAGGTGGATTTGGGGATTAGGTTTTGGGTGAGTCTGTGGGTGAGGACGTTTGACTTGAGCAAATTTGGCTCTATGTACACAATATTACAAGGAAGGGGTGGATTCCCTCCATCTTTTTTCACGTGGCATGAGGGAAATTAAAGAAATTTTCGTGTGGCACCAAAGGCAAGGAAGGACATGTAATAGGGATGTTTCACAAATTTCTTGATGGTCTATCTAAAATGCCAAGAAAAATGTAATTTTTTTATCGGTTGCTTGGACACCATCAAGGATATTCTATTTTCCATGACGTGCAATATTCTAGTGTCTGTCATATATAGTATCATTATTCCTTGATGGTGATAACTGTGGCCATCCAGGAAATCCCAAATCCTGGTAGTGATCACGACAACCCTTTCGCACAAGAGGACGAAAATCGATTCATTTAGCTGTTTCTTTCGTCTTTCTGGCCGGTCTACGCTACTGTTGTTGTTCCTAGTGCACATGAGATCTCGTCCCAAATGCTGCTTCCTTCACCTGTGCCTAGTGTCAGGGTCAGGTCTTGTTGTGTAGGCTGTGCTATGCTACAAAACTTAGTTAAAAGTGCACCTACTAATATCAGTAAAATATCCTATTACCATAAAGAGAATGCCATCAGGTAGTTGATGTACCCAGAAGTAGTAAAATTACGATGATAAACCATCTCTGCATGCGACCAAATAGAGTAGTTAGCGCTGAACGTACGTACGTATCCTCACGGCCGGGCGCAGTAATGAAATAAACAAATGAATGGGAAAGCTCTCACGTGACCATAGCGAAGGGCAAAATTAGCCGGATTTTATTTATCCTCGAGATCAAATCAACCATCAAACTTGATTAATTTGGCCTGATCAGAAAGCCTCGTCAAGTTCCAAACTAGACATCAGCAGGTAGCAAGTTCCAAGTTGTTCTTCGTAGCCGAGCCCTGGCCTGGACCGGAGAGCTAGTGCACGTCAGCGTCGACGTTGGATCGGGTCGAGGCGTGGTCGCTGTCGTGCAGGCGTGGCCTGGCCGGTCCGTGGGCCCCAGAAGATCGGCGAGCCACGGTAGAGAGAGACAGGTCGTCGTGGATGCCGGCGAACCCACGCATCTGCCCTGGTGGCGCGCTCCTGTCGTCCACGTCTTGGAACAAACAGCGGAAACAGACCTGACCTGGTAATATGTATTATTGTGTGGTTAAGGTCCGCTCATTTCGACTTGGCTTTTGGTTTCTGGTTTATTTTGTATTATTTTTAAATTTTGCTTTTTTCTGATTTTTTAGTTTGTTTTAGCTTTTTGTCGGTTCTTTTTTTCGTATTTATTTGTATTATCCGTGATTGGCTAACATGTTTTTCTATTTTTAAATTTAATTATGTTAAATAAGTCACTATCAGTTACAGTATAATTTCATATATGTACAATGCAATTTCAGCCATAAGCCACTTTTTTTCAACCGAAATGAGCGGGCTGTAAGTACTACGCCTCAAGGCATAAAGTTAGCCCAGAGTAGATTTTTTTAGGACACGGCTATTGCGCTATATCGTCGGTGTTTTCGACGGTACAAGGTCTAGCTATAGGTTCTGTTTCATTAGATGGAATGACGTGAAGCTGGTTTTCCTTCGTCTTCTTCCTCCGTAGCTACCTTCGCCTCGCGTTTTCTTCGCACCCTGGTCTCCCCCGTCTTCTCTGCACGTAGCTCGTGCACTGTCCTCCACCCTCCCCTACCCTAGAGTTGATTTCACAAAATCTCTCCTTTTTTAGAGCAGTAATAGTTGAATGCTGACTTGCTGAGTGATAAGCATTTGCGTGGATTACATTCATTGTGTCTCTATTCACTTGGGGTGAATTCAGACAGGCTACACTCTAGCCAAATCGATTTTGTTCTTGTTAGGAGGGAGGACAAATGAGCTTGCATAGACTATAAGGTCATACCTAGAGAGTGTGTTATCCAGTAACATAAGTTGATAGTCTCTGACTTTTATTTTAGGTTACGGGTTCGACAAGCTAAGGTCGCCAGAGCTATGAGGACGAAGTGGTGGAAACTCAAAGGAGATACCGCATAGGCTTTTAAGGAGAGGATGGTCATGGAAGGGGCGTGGGACGTGGGAGAAGAAAATAGCGAAGCGAATAGTATGTGGACAGAGATGACAACTCGTATTAGGAAGGTGGCTACGGGGGTGCTTGGAGTGACCCAAGGGACAAAAGGAGAACCAAAAGACACATAGTAGTGGAATGAGGAAGTGCAAAAATCTATTGAGGAGAAGAAGATATGCTACAAACATACGCATCATGATAGGAGCGATGACAACGTACAGAAATGCAAAGCAGTAAAAAAGAATAGGAAGAAAGCGGTGAGTGAGGCACGAGGTAAAGCATATAAGAAAATTTATCAGAAACTAAGTACAAAGGAGGGAGAGAAGGATGTCTACAAGATGGCTAAACTTCGAGAAAGGAAGATGAGAGATTTCAACCAAGTTAAATACATCAAAGACGACACTAATAAACTTTTGGTGAAAGACGAAGAGATCAAGGATAGGTAGAGAGAGTACTTCGATAAGTTGTTCAATCACGATAATGATAATAGTATGATTGAACTGGATGATACTTTTAACGATACCGATAGGCGGTTTGTTCGAAGAATCCAAGAGTCGGAATAAGAGAGGCCTTAAAAAGAATAAAAGTGGGTAAAACGTTGGGAACTGATAACATCCCTATTGAGATGTAGAAATGCCTAGGAGAAGTGGCGATTGTTTGACTGACTAATTTATTCAATGGCATTTTTAGGTTGAACAAGATGCCAAATGAGTGGCGGAGAAGCACATTAGTACCAATTTTTAAAAATAAAGGAGACATTCAAAGTTATACTAATTATAGAGGAATTAAGCTCATGAGCCACATAATGAAGCTTTGGGAACGAGTGATTAAGCGTCGTTTAAGAAAAGTGACTAGCGTGATAACAAACCAATTTGATTTTATGCCTAGGAGGTCGACCACAGAGGCGATTTTCTTGCTACGACAGTTGATGGAGAGGTATAGGGAGCAAAAGAAGGACATTCACATGATGTTTATTGACTTGGAGAAAGTCTACGATAAAGTGCCAACAAAGGTCATGTGGTGGGCGCTCCAAAAGAAAAAAGTCCCAACAAAATAATTACCCTAATTTAGGACATGTACGAAAATATTGTGACTAATGTCAGAACATGTGGTAATGTTACTAATGACTTCCCTATTAAGATAGGACTAAACCAAGGGCGAGCATTGAGCCCATACATTTTTGCCCTAGTGATAGACAAGGTCACACGGGACATCCAAGGAGATATCCCTTGGTGTATGCTTTTTACTGATGATGTGGTGTTGGTTGATAAGAGTGGGATAGGTGTTAATAGGAAGCTCGAGTTGTGGAGGAAGACCTTAGAATTGAAGGGATTTAGACTTAGTAGGACTAAAACTGAGTATATGAGGTGTGATTTCAGTGGTGCTACGACAGACGATGGAGATGTTAGATTGGACGGACAAGTAGTGCTTAAGAAGGACACATTTCGTTATTTGGGATCGATGCTACAGTGGGACGGTGAGATTGATGAAGACGTGAGCCATAGGATAAGAGTGGGGTGGGTGAAATGGCGCAAAGTATCTAGTGACCTGTGTGACAAAAAAGTCCCTTAAAAGTTAAACGGTAAGTTCTATAGGAAAACTATCAGACACGCGATGCTATATGGAGTAGAATGTTGGGCGACTAAAAGACAATATATACAGAAAATGAGTGTAGCGGAGATGAGGATGTTGCGATGGATCTGTGGTCAGACAAGGCAGGATCGGATCCGCAATGATGATATTCGTGATAGGGTAGGGATATCACCAATTGAAGAGAAGCTTGCCCAACATCGCTTGAGATGGTTTGGATATCTCCAACGGAGGCCTTCTGAGGCACCGGTACGTAGTGGAACTTTAAGATGTACTGAAAATGTAAGAAGCGACAGAGGTCGACCAAGACTGACGTGGGAGGAAGCAGTTAAAAGAGACTCGAGGGATTAGAATGTAACTAAAGAATTAGCTTTGGATAGGAACGCATGGAAGTTAGCGATCTACGTACTAAAACCATAAGAAAGTTAGAGACAATGTTTTAGGCTTTCAGTTCAGATAGCAGGATGTATGGCTTAAAATTTTAGCATTGTAGGTTTTGTTTCAAGGCTCTTATCTCTTTGACATCAAGAATGTTTCATTCCTAGTCTACCCTAATTTGTTTCGGAAAAAAGGCTTTGTTGTTATTTGTTGTTGACCTTGCCTTAACATAGCCTAATTCTAATGGCTTCAGCTTCTGGTTTTTTGGTTTTCAGTTTGTTTAAACCAAAAACCAATTGAAACGCATCGGTTTCTAATTTCAGCTTATTTTATCCTTTTTTACCTTTTCGGATCTTAATTTTCCTTTATTACTTTGTATTGTTCGTGACCATATAACGGTTTTTTCAATTTTTTTTTCTTTTTTTTCCTCTGTAAAAGTTAAGAAACGCTATAATGTAATTTTAACCAAAAGTCAAAAGTCATAGTCAGAAGTTTAAATCAAAAGCTAGTTTGAGCAACACCATACAACTGCTCTCTTTTCAAATATATATATATATATATATATATATATATATATATATATATATATATATATATATATATATATGTGTGTGTGTGTATGTATGTATGTATAAAATACCTTTTATTCCGGTGTAATTACACCCACTTCTAATATACTAACTAAACAAACTTAAAATACTCATTTATCACTTTAGGTATGCTCGTATATTAATTATAAGGTACCCTAGTGTGAACCACATTAAAAAATTGCAAGGGTCAATACCTTCATGTACATACATAAAAAGGAGTATGTCGAAAAAAATATACATACCATCTCTGAAAAATTATTCATACCATCTAAATAGTCTTAAATATTCATATACTACACGCGCATACCCTCTCATTACGCAAGATACTTTCTACGTTGTGAGACATGATATATGGTATAATTACACCAAGTAGAAAAGAGGCTTCATCTCTCTCTTTATATATATATATATATATATATATATATATATATATATATATATATATATATATATATATATATATATATAGGAAGCCTCTTTTCTACAAATGTACCTAAAGTGATAAAGGAGTATTTCAAGTTTGTTTAGGTAGTATATTAGAGGTGGGTGTAACTACACCGGGTGTAGAATGTATTTTTCTATATATATATATATATATATATATATATATATATATATATATATATATATATATATATATATATATATATATATATATAAAAGTAACACTTGATTTTTGTGTTGACTTGCGTTTAGTCCAGGTCAACGTCAACTACAGGGGTTGTTATGCGTATCTCTCAGATCCGGACCTATGGTCCTGCTTTGTCCTGCACATCTTTTCTTTTGCTCAACATTCATTCATGCCTAGCCATTTGCCATTCCTTCTGACATTCTCTGCGGTTTAGAGAAGTCAAAAAGTAATATAAATATTTGAATTTTTAAAATAGTTTTTTCACTCGTTTTGTTTTGGAGATAAGACTAAGGTCACAAGCGTTTCATGTAATTAAAGGCACAGTAGTTTATATATGCCGAGTCAAGAAAAGAAAGATGGAAGCTTGTCTATCTGCAATTACTAGTGTACAAATGAGGCATCACCACTCGATCCTACATCTACGTATGAAATTAAAATTTCAACGTCCGAACAGGGGCATAAAAACGACATTACATTGGTTCTGTTCTTTTCAGCTTCTAAAAACTGTTTTTCGGCTTTTCTACAGTAACTAGCTTGTAAATGAAGTATTTTTTTCAAGATAGGGTCTACTAGTTAATTGTAGTACATATTTTACTGACTTCATTGATATTGGCAAAAATCACATATGAGTTTCTATTACTCTGTAATCTCTCGTACAAACAGTCTAAAAGTCATAAACCACAGCTAAAAGCTATAAATCGCAGCAAAAAGAACAGACCATTGACCAGTGCAACGATGAGTAAAGGATGACACGGAAAAGAGGAGCGTGATAATTATTACAAAAGGACTGGAAGTAGAGGCTAGAGAGCAAGGAACCCAACAAAATGGAGATCAAGGAACCCAACAAACAAACAAACAAAAGCCGGCCACATTGAAGGGTCAATGTACGAAGGCGACGGAAATGATGCCAAGCTAGCACAGCAAGCTCATCCATCACCAACTATGAAACTAGCTTAAGATTTTTCCTAAGATAAGCCAGAAGCCAAAGACTGAAGCCAAAACGAGCGAACCTTAATCTCTTCACACGCTCCTTTCCGCTCCCCTTCCCATTAACCTCCAATTAATATCCAACACGGCAGCGGCAGCAACCACCACGACGACACCCGCAAGAGCCATGCATGTGTTCCTCGCTCCATAGCAACTCCATAGGTTACTACTCTGGCTCTCCTTCCATGGCACGTTTTTTCTCTTGTTTGTGTGTGTGTGTGTCTCTCACCTTCTTTTCTTTTCAGTTTGTCCTGCCATGCATTGGGGTTTTCCACTTCAGCTCTGTGTGGCCTCTCTCCACGTAGCAAGCAGGATACTTGAGTTTTTTCTGAAATCGAGAGTCAAGAACTCAAGCTGCTGCTTGGTTGAAGGATAGCAAGCTTACCACTGCCTGTCTCAAGGTTTGCAAGCGACATATATATTGTTTTTTGGTTTACTCGGTCTCCTATTTTGCAAAGCTTTGTCTGCGCTTCCTTGTTCTCCTCCATGTTTAATTTTGTTTCTGAATTTGGTGATGAATGGTAATCAAGTTTGTTCTGTTCTTCTCCCATCGCTTTGTTTGTTCTTTGTTGAGCGGCTTAATGACTCTGCAGATAGATTTGGTGATAGTCTGTGGATCCAAAACCTTTGATTCCCTTTCCTCTTGTGTGAGGCACGATTGTTAGTGATACAGAACATCAAGGAGTTCTGTATGTTAACTATATGGGTTGCAAATTTGTCATTGTACTTGCTGTGTGCCCTGTTTGTTTTCTTCTGTAGAAGCTTGTCCTTGATGTTTTTGTGAAATCCATACTATATATGCTCTCAGAAAGAAAAATAAATTCTAAGGCTAAATGTGAAAACAGAGTCCAATTTCTCCCCAGTCTAGATCTGCTCCCTTGGCTGGTACACCTATGCTTCTTCCTTGCTGCTGCCATGCTTCCACTTCAGTTTAGCAATTAATCATCTATTTAATGAAGCTGCTGAGTTTTCGTAGACAGTGTTGCATAAATAAGCACAATTTATGGCTTGATTCTAATATCTGGTCATGGATGTGCAACATCATTATTTCACTTAAATTAAACTTAATGGTGACACTCCCATCCCATAGCCCCATCATCTGCCTACCGAGAGAGAGAACGGTCCATCTCCATGACGTGCTTCCAAGTGTTTAATTGAACAATTCAATTGCTACTTTTCGAACGTGAGACTTGTGCTGCCTTCATTTATGCCTTCCGAGCACCTATCCTTATTAAGCTTGCGTTTTCTACGCAAACAAGTAGTAATAAATAAACATCATATTCATAGTTTCATACCAAAATCTTGTGCTTTTTTTATATATAAAATTGATGCTTCTGTTATGTTACAATATTTCATCAGTAATCTTGTGTGGTTAGGTTACAGTGGAAGTCTCAATCAGAAAGGAGGTGACCGGTTGCCTCACTTTCTTGCCCTCACATCTGTTCAACTAAATGTTGCTGATGGTTGTAACTTATATCAGCACATTATACTTATGCATGCAATTATCTGGATTGGATTTAATATGTGTTCTTAGGTCTGAATGTTGAGTGCTGACTGCGCACACCAACAAAAATGATTGCTGACTGTGTGCATACCAACTATAGGACCGGATAGGCAACAGATGGGGTGAATGGTGTCTAGAGAATTTTCCTCCAAATATTCACATATCTCTTTTTCTTCAATAGCTACAAAGCTATGAAGACTATGATATGATGTCTACTTTAAAACAGAGGAACACAGACCTCTATACGACCATATCAGAGAAAACATGGTCAAATTACGACCACTCGGCGGAAACGCAACGCGGTCGATTACGACCACTCGACAGAAACACAATGTGGTCGATTACGACTACTTGCCGAAAGCGCCGGACAGCAAAACTAAATGCAAGTCAGCAGAGAAAAGCAGCGTAGTCGAAATTCAGACAATGTGGTCGACACCAACGTGGTTGAAACCAACGTGGTCGTAACCAACGTGGTCATAACAACGTGGTCGAAACCAATGTTGTCGTAACCAACGTGGTCGTAACCAACGTGATCGTAACCAGCGTAGTCGAAACCAACGTGGTCGTAACCAACGTTGTCCATGTCCAATGTGCGGTCGAAAGACCAGCGTAGTTCAGGACCAATGAGTGGTCGGAAACCAGCGCTGTCAAAGACGACGAGATCACAAACTACGTGGTCAAAGACCAATGTGTGGTCAACACCACCGTAGTTGATGACCAAAGTACAGACAGAAAATACGTGCAATCGCAAACCAGTACATAGTCGTAACAAATCAGAATGTGACCGAGAAATCTATGATCATTGAGCGATCAAAACTGTGTGCGGCCGTAAATGACTAGAGGTTGTAGAGAAGTCGAGCGACCACACGACTTAGGACCATTGAGCGATAGAAAGCAAGTGTGGTCGTAATTGACTAGAAGTATCAGAGGCGCTTGACCGAGACCATCAGTTGTGGTCGAAAATCGTCGAGCACTTGTAACCGACTGCGGTCGTGAACAACTCGTAAGGTAGTGGGGGCACACGACCACGAGATCTACGACCGTCGAGCAATCGGAAAATAGTGCCATCGAAAGAGTGAACGTGGTCGAAAAGTAAGGCGCTGCGGTCGGAAACTTGACCGTGGTCGAAGAATCGAACGTGTTCGTAATGGACTCGAAAGAACAGAGGAAAGTAGAGAGCATAAGATCGCCAGATCCAATCTCCACAGAACTTTTGAATCAAAGATCAACTTGCCATAAAGCTTTGTGTATATAAAGAATAAGATCTCAAAAGGCTACTCTAAATTTTAATTGAAAACTTATTAACTAGATTGAGATCTTTACGAGATTTCACCGACCGCACACAAGAACCGAAACTGAGAGAATGAAAAGTCAATCAGACCTTGCTCATGGGAATAGAACAGCCAAGATGGCTTTGAGTATGATTTTCCAACACATAGCAAGTCAGATCATCAACAAAACAAGGAATAATATGCTCTCAAATCAAGAAAGAAAAGACATAATCGAAGAATAGAGAAAACCAAGAACACAGACAAACAAGATCAAGCCAACTCAAAACCATCTAGACAAGAATACTCAAGATGTAGATGGAGACTCGATGTATTGCTTTGATGAATGGTTTCACAGACACTCCTCTTGGGAGGACCAGACTCTAACCATAGAGCCAACACTCACTCTCAAACCAAACTCACATGGGAGGGAGAGGCGCCAGCCGTCAAGGCTTGGCCAACCTGCTCGACCTTAACTCTTGCCCACTCCCCTTTTTATAGTCTCACAAACGAACCCTAGACCTAATGGATCCTACTATTAGTCCAACAGGGGATAACCCGTTAACCCCACCTAACACCGGGTTTTACACACGCACGCTTCTCAAAGCAGCTTACATGTGGCCCCAATGACTTGTCGTCAAGCCTCTCACGCGTCCAGATCCCACCGAACCGTCATCGCTTGCAAACGACCCAAGTCACTTGGCGCACCACGTCCTTGTCCTCGCGCATGACGGCACCCAGCATCCTTGACCATCTGGACCTCAATTCCTCCGTAAGTCTAGTCCCGGTCTACCTCGTTGTTGCCCATCATGTCCATCTCCGGTAGCTCCTGCTCTGGTTCCTCGTCGTCCCGGCTTGCAACCACCTCACCAGCCTCGATCATGTTCGGCGTCTCCCTAACCGTTCTGGACTTCAACACCTCCCTGTGCCTAGTCCTAGTCCTTCCACGCCTCACCATGACCTAGCTCCAAAGTCCTGCAACCAGCACAAACAAACAAACCATCACATAGCATCGCACAAGACACAAGAATCATCAATTTGCACAATCAAAATATATGCACCCAAATTTATTGATTCTAATCCTAGAACCAAGCAATATCCTCATGTGCACAAAGCAACAAACACCCTGGTCAACCCTGACCAAAACACCAGTAAATCCAGTGAACAACCTCAGCACAAAAACTGGTCTTCAACGACTTACGAGTACTCAAATGTACAAGAAAAGAAGTACTCGTAGTCCATGAGGTCCTTCTAGTAGCCTACGACCACACACAAGACCGCTACGACCACCACATAGTTTGCTACGACCATCAAGACCACAAGCTACGACCATCGATTACATAGACAGAGCGCTGCGACCACTACACATATCGCTATGACCTTCGCTCACTTCGGCTACGACTTACGAAACCAGGTCGCTATGACCTACGACTACCACAACCGATAGCCACGATCACCGATCACACAGGCTTCAATTTCTGCACCCGATCGCTACGACTATTGAGCACCACAGCCTACGATCATCGATTGCAGGCTACGACTTAGATCAAACCAGACAGGGCTACGACCATCGACCGCAGGCTACGACTATCGATCACGCGCAGACAAAGCTACGACCATCGACTGAAGGCTACAACTACCAAGTCGTAGGAGCACCTGTCAACCACAAAGTCATAAAAGCTTCTGCGACCATCAAGTCGTAAAACCAGAAATCGTAGAGCCAGCTTACCACTAAGTCGTAAAAGCATTTGCGACCACCAAGTTATAAAGGCTTCTGCGACCACCAAGTTGTAATGCCTCTGCCGACTAACTCTACCGACCACCAAGTCGTAATGTTTCAATCGACTACCAAGTTGAAAGATCGACTGCCGACTACCCAGTCAAAAGAGCATCTACGACCACCAAGTCGTAGACCACGAGAACGACAATCAGAAAGCAAACCTCTACCAAAGCCTCAAAAACCAAACCAAACCTATAATCCAAAGATAGTTCCTGATCACAACCATGGGATATCCTCCGCATAGTCTCACACCAACAAATGCCATCTCTGTGTTGCTTTGCATTGACGAGTTAATGCTTGTTCAAGAATGGTTTGTGTATGATTGCTAAATACAGATTCCAAGTGTACAATTGGTGATAACCCTACAAAAAAAAAGAAAGAAAAGAAAACTCCAATTTCCATATCTACTACATGATCTGTAGAAATAAAACGCACTTTTCTTCTTTATGCTTTATGTTGTTGTCCACACTTTGCCGGTCTTTAACTCAGTACCTGTTATGCTTAAAAAAAAAATCCGTGGATTCCTACTACTAATCTTCGATTCCTTGGGACCAACTAAAACTTGTGGGCGTCACCAAGCATTTCTCCAACAAACTTCCAACTTTCTGCTGCATTAACCTTTGCTTCTTCTTTTTTTCCATCTCTTGCTGCAACCTGAAACATTCGTCAAACTGGTAGCTACATTCCTAGCTGCTGTAGTTTCTTCAGCTACAGACTTTTAAACACATGCTGTTCTTATTTCAGAAAAAAAGGTGAATCCGTTCGGCGGTAGAAGTATACAGTGGCAGGCCATCATGAGCAATCTTAAGCTTGGCGTTGAGGTTGTCAGTGCTCACGACCTCCTCCCGAAAGAGCAGGGCACAGCCAATGCCTTCGTAGAGGTCGAGTTCGACGACCAGAAGTTCCGCACAGCCATCAAAGACAGGGACCTCAGCCCTGTCTGGAACGAGCAGTTCTACTTCAGCGTATCTGACCCATCCCGCTTCGCCGAGAGAGACCTTGAGGCCTACGTGTACCATGCGAACCGCAGCAGCAACTCCAAGACTTGCCTTGGCAAGGTCCGCATCTCAGGTGCATCCTTTGTCAGCCAATCTGACGCCTCGCCCCTGCACTACCCCCTGGAGAAGCGCACGATCTTATCGCGCGCACGCGGTGAGCTCGGTCTCAGAGTCTTCCTCACCGATGATCCGTCGGTGAGGGCGTCCGCTCCAGGCCAGGAGTTCGATTTCATAAGCACACCCACCACCGCGCAGGAGCAGGCAGCCGCCAGCGCCGCTATCCCAAATCCATCCCAAGAGACCAGGAGAGATCCGGTGAGACAGGTCCAACACTTACCACGAGAACAGAACCGTCCGCCACCGATGACCGGACAGCCACACTACTCCGAAGGTTCGTATGGAGAGCAGCAGCAGAGAAGCTACTCTGCTGCTGGGAGCAGAGCCGAAGCCCCTCCGGTAGCAAGGATGTTTTCCTCAGGTCCACAGCAGCCGGTAGAATTTCAGCTGACGGAGACCAGCCCAACGCTCGGCGGTGGGCGTGTTGTTCGTGGCCGGGTGATCCCTGGGGAGAAGGCTGGGGCGTACGACCTCGTCGAGAAGATGCAGCACCTCTTCGTGCGCGTGGTCAAGGCCCGCGAGCTGCCCCACATGGGCATCACTGGGAGCCTTGACCCTTACGTCGAGGTGCACCTTGGAAACTACAAGATGGAAACCAAGTACTTCGAGAAGAACCAGAGGCCTGAGTGGGACGAGGTGTTTGCGTTCCCCAAGGAAGTCCTGCAGTCATCGACGCTCGAGGTCGTCGTGAAGGACAAGAACGTCCTCCGGGACGACTACGTCGGCCGGGTGATGCTCGACCTGAACGAGGTGCCTGTAAGGGTCCCTCCCGACAGCCCATTGGCGCCGGAGTGGTATCGTCTCGTGGGCAAGGATGGGAGGAGGGACAGAGGGGAGCTGATGCTCGCAGTCTGGCTCGGAACTCAAGCAGATGAATGCTTCCCGAGTGCCATCCATGCAGGGTCAACACCAGTCGATTCCCATCTCCACAACTACATCCGTGGGAAGGTCTACCCTGTACCGAGAATGTGGTACGTGAGGGTCAAAGTAATCGAGGCGCAGGATATAATCCCGAAGGAGAACCACATACCTGACGTACTGGTGAAGGTGAAGCTTGGCCACCAGACGCTGAAGACGAAGCAGGTCCGCTCACCAACCAAAACCTTCGCATGGAACGAGGAGGAGGAGATGATGTTCGTCGCGGCAGAGCCCTTCGAGGAGGACTTGCTCGTATCAGTAGAAGATCGTGTTGCGCAGAACAAAGACGAGGTGATCGGCGAAACTATGATACCTCTCACAAGGCTTCAGAAGCGGGCCGACAACAAGGCAGTGCCGCCAATGTGGTTTGATCTCAGAAGGCCGGGACTGATCGACATGAACCAGCTTAAGGAGGACAAATTCTACGCAAAGGTACGCCTCTGCGTCTGCCTTGAAGGTGGTTACCATGTGTTCGACGAGTCCACGCAGTACTGTAGTGATCTCCGGCCAACAATGAAGCAGCTGTGGAAGTCCCCAATCGGGCTGCTTGAGCTTGGCATTCTGAGCGCAAATGGCCTCAACCCAACGAAGACCAGGGACGAACGGGGGTCATGCGACGCGTACTGTGTTGCCAAGTACGGTCAGAAATGGGTGCGGACACGCACAATCGTTGACAGCCTGAACCCTCGATTCAATGAGCAGTACACATGGGAAGTCTTCGACCATGGAACGGTGCTCACCGTTGGTCTGTTCGACAACTGCCACATAGGCGGAGACATCAGCCACGGTTCCCCCAGCCATACGGACAAGCCCATTGGGAAGGTGAGGATCCGGCTTTCAACCCTAGAGATTGGGCGGGTGTACACGCACACATATCCATTGCTTGTCCTCCACCCGTCGGGAGTCAAGAAGATGGGCGAGCTCCACCTTGCGATCCGGTTCTCGGCCAGATCCCTGCTCAATGTGTTCTTCACGTACTCGCGGCCTCTCCTGCCCAAGATGCATTACGCCCAGCCGTTGTCGATAGCTCAGCAGGACCTGCTCCGTCACCAGGCCGTGCAGGTCGTTGCACAGCGGCTGGGGCGCATGGAGCCACCGGTTCGCAGGGAAGTCGTCGAGTACATGTCAGATGCCAGCTCTCACCTGTGGAGCATGCGACGGAGCAAAGCCAACTTCTTCCGTCTCATGCAGGTCTTCTCCGGGTTCGTTGCTGCGGGGAAGTGGTTCGGCGACGTTTGCCAGTGGAAAAACACGGTCACCACAGCCCTGGTTCATGTGCTCTTCACCATGCTCGTGTTCTATCCGGACCTTATCCTTCCGACGATCTTCCTCTACATGTTCTTGATAGGCTTATGGAACTACCGGCTCCGGACACGCGTCCCGCCACATATGAACGTCAGGATGTCTTATGCTGATGTCGCCCATCCGGATGAGCTTGATGAGGAGTTCGACACGTTCCCAACCTCGAAGAGCCCGGACCTGATTCGGAGGAGGTATGATAGGCTGCGGCACATCGCCGGGAGGATACAGACGGTCGTTGGGGACGTTGCGACTCAAGGAGAGAGGCTGCAGTCGCTGCTGAGCTGGAGGGACCCAAAGGCAACGGCTATGTTCCTGCTGCTTTGCCTGCTCACTGCAGTTATGCTGTATGTTACACCATTCCAGGCGATTGCACTCTGCCTTGGGTTCTTCTGGATGAGGCACCCGCGGTTTCGCCACAAGGTGCCTTCGGCGCCGGTAAACTTCTTCAGGAGACTACCTGCAAAGGCGGATTCTTTGCTGTGAAGTCCTCGGAGATCATCTACCAATGTGTGTGATATACACTTCTCTGTATCTGTTTTCTGCCGTCAGTAGATTGTTGTATAATAGCAGTAGGTGAAATAACATAATATGTGATTGCTGTTCCATGTGAAGAACAAAATAAGTCGAGTTCATCAGATAATTTTGTGGTATTAAAAGTTAAGAAGAGATTCGAGCTTCTGTAATCTGTACCGGGTGATTTTTGTCTTTTGCTACAGTACCTAACTTTTAAATAGAATATTTTCCTAAGATGGGGTCTACAAGTTAAACGTAATACCAGCTAAAATCGTAAATGAATATCGGTCTCTCCGTAATCTGTACCGTAAACTGCCTAAATTCAAAAATTTCAGCCAAAAGCCATAAGTCGCAGCCAAAAAGTACAGACCTGTATAGCATGAGCTGTTTATAAAGATGCTGACTCTGATGGTGATAGGTATCATAGAATTACACTGCATTCATGAAATTCAGACTTTTGAGATCCTCTGGATGCAAATATTCTTCTATGCTAAGTTCAATGAAATTAACACTCACGCTAGCATACGTTTTATTTTAATGTTGTAAAAACCTTACCGTGTTACGAAAATGAACATCGGAACCTTACTGTATCTGGAAACTGTAACTGATCTTGCAGCATGATTAGGAACATAAAACTGAAAATTCGTTCTTTGCACTTCGTTTTGAGGAAGCATCTTTACCCTCCTGAGATACTCGCAATAGGTGAACAACGGGGATAGTTCTGAAAATCACAAATTGTCTCCTCGCAATAGGTCTACAAAACTCTGATGGATAAAGCAGAGATACTCATAGTTTACGCATGGTGATAAGCACTGGCGAAGCCAAGATTTAAATTGACGGGTGGGCTCAAAATCTCAAAGGACTAACCTAAATTGATGTAAACATACTGTTTTACTCTTGTGCAATTCAAATTTATATATAAATAGAAGAGAAAAAAAAAGAAAGAACAGGATAAACAACAAGGTCCACATAAATAGCATGCGACCAGACCGGGGCAAGTGCGGGCTGTACGCCAAACGTGCCAATTACATCCCTAAATGATCAATGGCAATGTCTAGGAATGAGATCCTTTACAACAATTGACAAGCTAAATGATCAATGGCACCCAAGCATGCAATAATTAGCTACTCCCATCCGCTTCAACTTGTACAATTTACTAAAAGGCAGTGTCTAGGGGCACTCGAATATATTTTTTTATAGTTTGAAGTACCCAGATTTTTTAAAGGGGTGCTTACATGAGAGAAGAGAGATTCGAGTGTTTTTTATGGTTTAGAGCACTCATATTTTTTAGAGTGGATGCATATATGGGAGAATGGGGATTCAAATGTTTTTTACGGTTTTTGGGCCTCTTTGATTTGAAGGAAAAACAAAGGAAAAAGTAGGATTCGAGTTCCTATGGATTTGGTTATTGTAGCACCGTTTGATTCTTAGGAATGAAGGAAGGAAAAACGCAGAAAAAAATTCCTTTGCATACGGTTTCAAAGGAAAAACATAGGAAAATCAGCATCCACCAAGAGCTCCTTTTTTTTGTTCCTTCGCATAGGATAAAGGCAAAACATGCTACATATATCACTAAAACAAATGAGATTACTATTCACTCTAGAATTCCTGTGTTCTTCCTCTTCCTGCATTCCAAACGCTCAATTCTACAAATTTGCTTTGGCTTTCATCCTCTGTTTTGTACATATACTCCTATCCTATTTCTGTTTTTTTTTTCTATTTCTGCATTTTTAGAATCCTACGGATCGAAATGCCCTTAGATGCAATTGTTTACGGCAAATCATTTCTAGGATTCGAAGGATTCATGGAAATCGTAGTTTTAGTACAAACAGCAATATCTTAGACAATAATCACACGTCCATAATCCATTTAAAGTAACCACAAGGGAAGCTTGATCCGTGTACTAGGTGGTGATCGGTTCGGCTGAAAGCTGAAAGCTTATGGCTGAAAACATCAGTGGTGGTGAAAAAACACTCAGAATGACGACGAGGCTTATTTAACATAATTAAATTAAAAAAAATGAAAAATATAAAAAATATGTTAGCCCATCACAGACAACGCAAACGAATACGAGAAAAAAAAGAACCGACAAAAAAGCTCAAAAAAATTAAAAATTCAGAAAAAAGACGAAATTATGAATAGTGCAAAAATAAGCTTAAGCCATAAGCTTAAGCCATATTGAACACAAGCTAGATGTGCTCACTGCTCACCATTTAGTCAGCGAACCGCCGCGTGGTCGTGTAACGCATGTTGTTGATGAGATCTTCAGCTACCGCAATCAAAATTTTGAAGTGTGTTTGAAATAGATAAAAGGGATGTTTTTTTCTTAACAATCATTTAAATTTGAGACCGTTGAATTAGAGATCTAATGATTTCTTTTTTAGAGGGGGATTTTTTTGGAGGGAGGAGAATTCGTGACCGTTGGATCGTCACAAATTTAGATAATAGTTAAAAAAAATTCAAATGATGTTTATCAACATCCTATATAAAAATGAAGTGAAAGCCTGGATCCATATTCCATAACCACAGCCATCCATCCGACAAGAATGTTCTTCTCTTTTCTTGCTTTGTTTCCTTCTGTATTTTTTCAAGACCAGATGTATGCGCAGGGTGGCCAAGGCAGGGAGTTGAAGAACACATGTAACAAAGAAGGGGAGGAAAAATTTTGTTTCCTTTTTTGGATTTCAGAGAGAGAGAATATTAGAATATATTATATATGTTAGATTTGTGGTCACATTGCCGACGAACAATCACAAAAAAATAGAAGACACAAGAAGTAGTCCTAACAGTCTTTCTCTTTTTATTGATAGATGAATAGGAGATCTGTAGATGTGTGTACAATAAGAGCCCTCTTATATAGATGAAGAGGGCATCCCTCATAATTTAATAAACAATATGAACTAAACTAGGCAATCATGCCTCATGACCTCATTTATGTAAAGTGTGCACATGGTTGGGCCTAATGACCGATATTACAACAATATGTACTCAAATTGCTCCGTACCATCATAAAGATCATTCGAGTTAAAGAATACTATCGATGTATCATTGACATATAGCCTACTTGTCAGCCTCATATGCGATGGTAGTTTTTAATTTATACATCTTTGCGATGGTACCGAGCTAATTTTCTCTATACTACATGTAGAGAGAGAATAAGAACTGAAGTGGGATATCATAAACCATGTCTAGCAAGGCCGCATATCGTTAAATTTCCATTGTTTTTCTGGCTAGTTTTGGTGGCTTGCTCGTATAGAGCTCAGCTCGATCTCTGAACATTTTCTCTCTTTTTTTGTCGACTAAATCTCTGAACATCTTCTCTCGAAGAAGAATGGAGATGAAGAAAAATTAGAAGATCCAATTAACTCTGCGAGTAAGGAAATTGGAAATCAAAAATCAAGAATAAAATGTCAGTCATACCAACATGTTACATGCGTCCGTGACAACATTGCCGGAAGATACGAGTGTATCCCCAAGTATGACCTGCTTTCCAGGCTCTACCATTACTAGCAGTACCAATTGTTGCTACATTATGGAAGCATCATGCTGTACATCCTCGTGAGTGGTCCGCATTGTCTGCCACTGATATGGTCAATGCTTGTGCGTACACAGCTCTCTAGCTATTCTGGTCCCCTCGATAATTTGCAAATGGTTACCATAAGAAAAGAAAAACCACAAATCTAGCAACTTGCAAGTTCATTTAATCCCATATATTGTTTTCCCAATTTCGTCAACGACATGTAGGTAAAAGAACCGGGTGTACAAGTGGAACCGGAGATAGCTAGTGATTATGGGTCTGTCCATATTAGCTGCGACCGATGGATTTTAGGTATGATTGATGGTTTTTAGTTAAAAATAAATAGTAGTGGCTTTTAGAAGAGGGGATAAACGGTGAGGAAAGTAAGAGAGATATGTGCATGAGACGTGAACGAGAGGAGTGAGATGCGTAATGCGCTCGTGACCACTAACTTATCCCCGTAGCGAGAGGAGCGGGAATGACACTTCGGAAAGTCGGGTGTTCATATTAACTTCTAGCTTCTTCAAACAAAAATTAAATATAGGAACATACACTTAGGAGTGAAATTGGGCTTACGGCAAAAAAAAAGACCATTATTTTCCACACAATAAATGTGAAAGCCATGTTTTCGCTATAGCATATCATAACGATAGAAACATATCACACTCAAGTATTGCACTAGGCATGACATCATGGATCAGGCACCTGTGCCCCTTTGGGGCATGCATGTGAAACGAAAGGGGGAGAGACAGACGAAACCAAATAGGTCGAAAATAGCCAAGGACGAGACGAGACGAGACCCTTTTTGGCAATATGCCAACGACCAACGCCTCAACCACCGGCCTCACAAGCAACAGCGGTAGGGCGGCCACCTTTCTTGTTTCCGGACAAAGAAAAAACGCACAAACGTACACACACGCACGAGACAGCAACCGCCATGCGCTCCGGCCCAGGGGAGCAACCGGCCAAGACGCCACGCCGGCCGGCGAGGGGGGCCACACCTCCTTAACACTCCGGCGTGAGCGAGCGGTCCCTCCGGTAGTCCTGGCAGTAGTAGTAGACCATGTGGCTCTGCTGCGCCCACCGCATCGCCATGTACTGCTGCGGCGTGAGCCCCGTCCCGGCAGGCGACGCCGGCACGGGGTGGCAGGTGGCCGGGGCGGAAGACGTGCACCCGGCGATCACGAACCGGCTCAAGTGCACGACGAACGGCTGGTAGCGATAGTCCGCCCTGTGCCGGCCGTCGTCCGTGGCCCAGTCGGACGCGTCCCAGATCGACCCGTACACCCACATCGGACGGTCAGGGAAGGTCAGCTCGGTCTTGCGCTCGTACCTCCTGATCGGCACGTCGTCCACAAAGAACCTGTTTCACAATGGCATCTGTGAGTCAGACACACGAACCAAACAGGATCCTCTTCTCTATACTGTATCAAGTGCTTCACAATGGCATGCGTATGTATCTCGTTTTGGCAAATTAAATCACTGACGTGATGGCGTCGGGGTTCCAGAGGATGGCGTAGTTGTGGAAGCCGGCGGTGGGGTCGAACCAGAGGTGGAAGCGCATCTCGCGGCCGATGATGCGGCCGTCGCCGCTGCCGCGGACGTAGACGTTGGTCTGGAGCGTGTAGGGCTCGCCGGGGACGGTGCCGAGGAACTCCATGTCGATCTCGTCGTGGAAACCCGGGTGCGCCTCGTTGTTGGAGAGCTGCATGCAGCCAATTTGGAACGTGAAATGTGTCGATCAAGCCATTGGGGAGGATCAAACTTAGCATAATTTTACACGCTTCCCCCATTGGGTTAGTTTGATGTGCTCACGTAGAAAGCGGTGTTGGTGCCGGCGGTGTAGCCTGCGGGGAGCTTGATGCGAGCGGCGAAGTAGCCGTTCCTGTACGGCTGCTTCGACTTGAACCCACTCCCTGCATTGTATCACCATATTTGTTTTCAATATTACTGCTGGACGTAATCAAGGCGCACATGAATAGATTAACATAAGAGGAGATTAAGTTACTGACATGTGGACACACAAGGTAGGTGCGGATTATAATTTTTAGCTGCAACTTATTAGTCTAATAAATAGTGATTATTGGGAGAAACAAAGCTAAAAACTGAAAAGAAGTAACATTTATCGAGTGCAGAAATAATCATGCTGCTAGTGATGCCTGTTTCACTAAAACACGTCTGAACACGCCAATGATCCACACATAGCCACTGTTTGTTACAGAAACAAAAGCCAAATATGTATATGCATCTAAACTAAAACACAATTAACAATCTATAATAGTGTAGATTAAAAAGGAATGTACCGCAGCTCTTGTCGAGCCAGATGGTGAGGGAGGACTGGTCGCCGGAGACCGTCTGGTGCTGCGGGCCCCACTTGTTGTTGTAGCCGCGGGAGAACGCCATTGGCCTGAACCTCGAGCTCGGGTAGTACCCGGGAGAAGGCTGGGCATTGGAGGACACAGCCATTGCCAAGAGCAGCAACACGGAGGCCGCCATTAGAGAGCACACGGAGATGCTGGACGAAGCAGCCATTGTTAGCTTAGGCTTCACTAAGCTAAGCTAGCTAGAGGCTGCAGAGAGGAGTCACTTGCTAGCTAAGCTGCTCTGGGAGAGTGAAGGGGGCATACATGTGAGTATATGTAGGAAAAAGAGGGGGAGAGTGTGGCCAGGTGGGGTCCACTCACAAGCGGGGGTTGGGTAGCGCAGCAGGAGTAAATGATAAATGCAACGGGGGTTGATGGAAGTAAAGGATGGGAACAAGCTCCTACGGACCCCCAACTCTAACCGTTCTAGCACTTCACCTCTTAGCTCACCTCACCTGCTGAGTAGAGCACTGTGAATGCTGACGCTGACTTGGCCCTTGGCAAATGGCTAAATGATAAATGCAACAGGGTTGATTGAAGTTACGGAAGTGAACAAGCCCCTACGGACCCAACTCTGCGGCTCTAGCACTTGGGGCATGTTTGGTTCGACTGCGACTTATGATTTTTGATTGAAATTTTTAAATTTTAGTTATTTATGATATAGATTACGGAGAGATAGATACCTGCTTGCGATTTTGGTTAATACTGATGTTAGGCTTATAACGTGTACTACAATTAACTTGTAGACCCCGTCTTGAAAAAATACTCCGTTTGAAAGTTAGATACTGTAACAAAAGCCAAAAACCGCTAGCTTCGGTCGAAAAGAACAGCCCGAACAACCCATGTGTTGGGTAGAGCACTGCTGAATACTGATGCTGCCTTGGTCCTCGGCAAGTGCCTAGAGCCAAAGTTGCTAAACGGGAATTCGTATTAATTTTTACTGATAATTTTTTTGTTATGATTTATGACTGAAAATAAATAGTAGTGACTGAAAGAAGTAAGTTTTAGAAGGAGTGGACAAGCGGTGCAAAAAGTGAGGGAGAGATACATACACGTAACGGAAGCGATGGGAGTGGGATGGATAATGTACTCGTGATCCCCTGACTTATTCCGAAGCGAGTTGATAGCGAGAGAAATGAAGAAACCGCTTCGAAAAGTCAGTTCATATTGATTTTTGATTTTTTTAAGCAAAAATCAATATAAAGAGGATTTAGACCAGCTTATTCTGCTTGCTGTAGTATGTAGCTATTGCTTGCTTCAACCAACAAACACAAGGCCTGGAGTAATTGCATAGTGAGATGTGATCAGATCTTCTTTCCTCAATGCAGCAGTACTGCCAGTAACTACCGCCTTGTACTTTCGTTTTTATGAGTGATAACTTGGGTCTATTTGTTGTACGTGGTTGCTGTTAGGCTCTTTTTTTTGCTCCTTCCAAATGTGGTGAGCTCAAGCTACCAATTCTGACGTAACAATATGGTTTTGCACGCTTGTGGAATAACACAGGCAGCACTACAATTGGACATGTTCGGCTGGGCACAAGTTGGACGGTTTTTGACTTTTGCTATAGTATCTAACTTTTAAACGTAGTATACGTTAAAAGCCTAATATCTGTACCAGACAAAATCGTAAGTGAGTATCGGTTTCTCCGTAATTTGTATCATAAATAGGCAAAATTCAAAATTTTCAACCAAAAATCATAAATCGTAGTAAAAAAACACTTTAAAAACAGACCTGTCCTAGTAGTAATTATCTGCTCATCATACTGCCCAGGGGACAGTGTCGGTATCATTTGGAAGTGCTAACTTTCGGAGTGTGGCCTCAAAGCACATGCGTACCATGTTAGTTCTATGCCTGTCACTGTTGGACTCGATTAATTAGTGGTCGGTCTAATTCCTCTTTCTTCTTTCCAAAAGCGAGTCTAAGTACACCGCAGCTTATTGGCAAAATTGATGGTTCAATTAAGATTTAATTTAGCTGAAGAGCATTAGAGGAAAATAAGAAGTTGCATGGCAAGGCCCAAGAAGTTTTTTCTCTATGATTTAGTTCAAATTAACCCCCCTCGTCCAAACACCACCCACCGTGCGGGTACTACACAAGCTACTATAGTACCTACGGGTTCGCATTTCGATTTGAGCTTCTGGCTTATTTTTTACTATTTATAAATTTCGGTTTTTTTTACTTTTGGTTTTTTTGAGCTTTTTTGCTGGTTCTTTTTTTCCTGTATTTATTTGCATTGTCCGTCATGAGCTAATATATTTTTTCTATTTTTAAATTTTTTTAATTTATGTACCTGCGATACCCATACTGCCATACATAGGTCCATCCTGCAATGAACACCCAATGTATGTGCACTGTCAGTAGGGCACTTGAGGATGCACACAAGACATCCCACATGCACTACCTGCGAGTGGCCTGAAGGAGCAGTCATACAAGGTTCCAAGCAGTACATCCAAATGGCCAAGGACTACTCACATTCACACGTATGTAAGCACAATAAAAAAGGGTTCCACTTAGTTAAGAAAAAATATAGTGAGTGTAACATGTAACAGCGTGCATGTATGGACTAGATGATGCCAAGTCCAACATTTCCACTAATTAATCGATCTTTTGTTCTCTCCCAGGGCCTCGCGGTCAGCACATGCAAAAAGTGTTATGCTTAAATGGCCGGACCTGAGAGCCGGAAAGCAAAATCCATATCTAATTGTTATTTACTTTTCCTCTCATGAGTAAAGTTGACGTGTAAATAACCCTCAGGCTGCATGTTAGCACTGTTTTTTTTATGGTTTTCATTATTTTTTGGCATTTGTTATAGTGGTGTCAATACTTATTTCAACGATGTTAGTACTTATTTTAGTTATTTAGGTGATTTCGGTATTTGTACTTCACCATTTTGTTACTAATATTTCAATGTTAAAGTCATGTATTATAAATACGAAATAATTGAAACAAGTATTGATGTCACTAAAATAAATACTAAGATCATTGAAACAAGTGCCAAAAGTAATTAAAACCAAGAGAAAAACATGCGAACATGTAACCTATGGGAGTATTTGTAAGCCAACTTAACTTATGGCCGCAAACTAGACGAAATGAGGTATAGAAGGCAAATTGGAAAAACACATGACTATGAAGGTGTTTGTGGATTTTTCTTTTTGCAATGAATTATATTGCTTTTTTTAAAGAAGAGTTTCAGAGTAGAAAAATATGTGCTTTTGTGTCGCTTTTCAAGGACGTTGGAGCAGTTATTTGTCGAGATTATCGCCCTAAATTAAGCCACTGTCTGCATGCATGTGAGGTGTTTTTTGCTTGTGAACATCGCTTTGATGTACTGTTGATGCGTAGTAGCAGTAGCAGTACCACTTTTATTCAGAATGTAATGATGGTTATATCAACTTCGACAGAGGACCGGCCATGTTATCTGCATTACGATGTAGGCGTACGTTGACGTCAAGCTCCGGCCCCGGTCGAGCATGTTCCGGCGTCTGCGTAGAGCAGAGTGTATCTTTCAGCATTAATTAATGCAGAATTGTAGATCCCATAGTTGCATATGCATGGCCGACGTCAGGAGTTTGTTGCAATGGTCAGGTCACATTTCTTGTTCGAAAATTGCATCTGTCCGTTCGTATAGACGGTTTACTCGTTTGACTCTTCCCACCAACAGAAAAATGAAAGGATTCCAGTCTCCGACCCATAATATTTCTTTTTGACTTACTCCTAGTAATTTTGTAAGTAAACAACTGAAACTTTCTCTATTCGCCTCCTCTGTCTTATCACTCTTTCTCCACCTCTCACTTGCTGCACATGGTTGTTACTAGCCGAAGCTCACACGCGCCTCCCTAACCCAACCTCGTTATGCAGTCGTAGTGTGATGCCATCCACCATTGGACCGTGACTTCTCTTTCTATGAAGCGGCCACAATTCCCTATATCTATGGCCACTGTGGCCGAAGCATGTCGGATTTGATGTGACCAATGCCGGATGATACCATGTACGAGGTCACTGTGACTACAAGAGTTTGACTGGATCTGGTTTTGTTCCATGCATTTGCAAACTTTGTTGTGGCCCCTTTTATCAATCGTTATAAGGAGTGTATGATTTTGTTGCAGCGTGTGTATGATTTTGTTGTAGCGTGTAATCTCGGTAAATTTATTTTGTTACAGTCGAGGTCTTGATTTGTAGCACCCGAATCATTTTTGTTGCAATAGTTTTGTAGCTTTCTTGTGCCTTTTTTATTGCCATAGGTGTTGCAACTTGGATTTTTATTGCAAGTTTTAGTAATCTTTGTTGCAATCGGATATTTTTTTTTGCAAGCTTTATTAATCCTTATTGCAACTTGATTTTGGAGGGATCTTGCGAGATGTGTTTGTTGCGTAGAGATTTTATTTTGGTGTGCATCTCTCTCTATATATCTCTCACCGGAACAGCAAGCTTCGACAAGCCACCTCCCCTGCCAGTGAACACCAACTTTTACTACCTCTTTCAGTTTTACTACAAACATGTTTTTAATTTGTTGCATCTAGTATTTTAGAGATGTTGGTTGTTTTGTTTTTTGATGGTTTTTTTAGTTAGTTTAGCGATTGGATTCGTAGTGAACCTTAGAGCAGGAGAGGAGGACGCTTTGCCGAAAGAAACATCCGCGGGAAGAAGGTCGAGGGAGAGGAAGAGAGGCAGGTGGCTACGGGAAAGGAGATACAGGGAGATGAAGAGAAGAGGACGATGGTGGTAGTGCATTCGACAGTTAGTTGCAAATCGAACGGTGGAAAGGAGTGTACAATATCAACTTTTGGATCAGACGTCCGGACACAGGAGCGACTAGCGTCTGGATGTTTGATCCGGGCGCTGGCATCATCACTGATGTGGCAGTGTTGTTTGGCCACACTAGTGACAGTGGCGTGTCCAAAGTGGCCATTTTTTTGGCTCAAGTTTAGACTTATCCCACACTGTGGTAGTGCTGTTTACCACATCAAAAGGATCAAATTTAGACATAAGTTAGGTGAGAGATTGTTAATAAAATAAATAAAAAAATAGTCCTTTGGATGCTTTTTCTGGGAAAGATAACAAGTTAGTTCACTATCAATTCAGAAAAATAAAACTTCCTAAAAAAGATGAATCAAATGAGAGAAACTCTGCTTTGCTTAAGCACTTTGTAAAACTCCTTTATATGCTTTCAATATAAGCAGGGAGAAGCCTTCATCTAAAAAGCATCAAGGGGATACTAGATACTTCAGTAGTTCAGTGTTCCACAAGTAAAGTGGCATTTTTTTCGACAGAGAAATGTGACACTTCAATGGTTGAAAACCACTCTGTTGCTACAAAAACAAATGGTCACGAGTTGGGACTCTCGGGGTCAGCCTCAAGTTTAATTATAGGCGTTAGTACGGGACCCTCTGATGATTCTTAAAAAAAAATTACGAAGGATCTCAGGGCACTCCCAATCATCTGATACTAAACCTTGATAGAAGAAAAGAGAGTGGGTGGGTGGGATTTTAGAAATAATCACCCCAATGGTTAGATACTAAAGTTTGTTAATGGAGGGCCCATGACGATTTAATTGTTGCATGCATGTATCATCACTAATTTGGTAACAAGTTCTCCAATGCATAATGAGTCGATACTAGATCTTTGTTTCTTAAAAAGCTTGATGCCGTATGGGTATCAATCATCTTCTCTTTTGTACGTTCTACCTCACCAAAAAGCTAACAAGATATAGACTTATGCCTTGCTCCAAATGGTGTAAAAGCCATCAGCTTCTGACTTTCAGCTTCTAGAAGTCAGAAACCATACGTCGGTTTCTTAATTTTGTTTGGCTTTTTTCTACCTTTTTTATTTTTATTTTTCTCTTATAGCTTTGCACTGTTCTAAAAGATATAGAGGTTTTTTTATTTTTACTATATATATTTAATTTTTGACTTAAAAAAAAAGCTAAAAATCGCTACAATGTATTTACAACCAAAAAACCAACAGCAGGAGCTAGAAATCACGCTTTTAAGCTATCTAGAGCGGCTTCTAATTATAAGCAAATTAGACCGTTGGAAGTACCGTTAGTGAACATTGCCTACAGTCGAATGTAATGACAAGCGCTTTGAAGGCCAGAAGGCTAGGGGCATGAGCCTCGAGGCAAATAGAATGGCTAGTTTTAGCGGACGGCGGGCACCGGCTAGTCCCTAGGTGGAGGTTGCCCGTAGGATTTGCACCTGTCGAAAGAGATCCCCTCGAATCCACGCGCGCATGTTCCGCTGTCGGTAGGTTTAGGCTCCGTAACATGCAGGTTCCTCCTCCACCTCGTCATCACGCAAGCCTTTTTCTTTTTCTTAAACCCCAGTTCCAAACGGCCATCCATGCAAGACTAACTGGAGAGGCACCAGCACCGTCGATGCAACAAGCGAATCGAAGCCGTACGACGATCGATGTTCAACAGAGTACTCCAGGAGCCGTACGACGTCTAGTCAGTGCGGATCGATCCCTGCGTGCCCTCAGCTGGTGCGGCTTTGACTCGAGAGAGAGAGAGAGAGACACTGATCAGCTCAGACGCGTCGCGTTTTGCATCCTACTTCACGCAGGATAAAGGAGCGGCCGTGCATACGTACCGCACCGATCGATCGATCGATCGGCCGGCCGGCATGGATGCATGCAGTGCACCGACCGGTTGGTTGCTTGTGTGACAGACATTCTCCCGGCCACTACTGGCGCCGCTGCCCTCTGTCCTTGCCGTCGGCTTTCATCTCGCAATGATTTCGCCCGCACATGCGTGCCTGACTGCCTTCCACCGACGGCCGTGTGATCATGTACGCGTATGCGGAGGCCGTCGTGCTGAGCAGCGGTGCAATTTACGCGGATACGGGCTGATGTTGTTTATCTTGTATTATATTTTATATATTTTTTTAAAGTTAGAATTGGACATAAATAATATTGGATATCTATTTGTGACGTCTTAGGGTCCAAATCGGCTTAGGCTTAATTCCATTATAGATAGGTCACACATGCGTAGCAACTCGCTTGCACTTCCGTCCTCACTTCGCACAAAACGGTTAACAAGGGGTGCTACCATGGGAACTCCTAGACTTATATGTAAGTGCTTCTCAATGTAAGCTAGTAAGGTGGAACTAACCTAGAAATTCATGTGCACACACACATAGGCCAACATGGTCCGAGGTGTCACACTATTTCTCTATTATGTATCCGTTCTATAATCTTTTAGACTGTCGATCGGATATATATTATCCACTTCTTTGCACAAGACATTGCGCTTGTTTAGATGTGACAATCTGTTTATATGTTATTTTGTTCATAGGTGAAGTCACAACAGACTTCCTATATCACTTGACACACGGATATATACGGATGAATATTACTTATCTCGTATTCTATTTTATACATTTTTTTGAGTTAGAGTTAAATACAAATAGTACCAGATATTCATCTATCTTTTTATGTTTGTTTCATAAATTTTCGATTAATCGAATGGATAAAATTACTCCGTTTAGGTTCCAGTGCTGAGCGCCGAAATGTGCAGCCCGATCCTAGCTAGCTAGCTACCTAGCTTAGCTAGTGTGCAACTTACGCGCGGGATTTTCTGGTGCGCTCGGTTGGTGGATCCATGTGACATGTGTAGCATCAATCAGTCACTCACGCGGCCGCGATTTCGGTTGTGCCTCGCTGCAGCCACTAGCCGAGTGCGCTGCGATGCTTATGCTTCAATTTCTTTCTTTTTTTACCATCATTGGTGAAAATCCAACGGTTCAGGCGCCTGAACAGTAGAAATGAATTTGCAAAAACTGTGCTGCATAACCAAAGACGGGGGATCCAAACTGGATCATGCATGGTCCTACGTACATATGAATGCTTGTGTGGCAGTGTGGGACATACAAGTTTGCTGACTATATACGAGCTAACTTATTTTTTACTGTAAATGCTGCTGGTTTGTTTGACGTAATTAAATTTAAAAAAATTTAAAAATAGAAAAAATATGTTAGCCCATCATGAACAATACGAATTCTAGAGCGTATATACATATATTGTTACTTGACACTGCGAGATAACTAGACCAAACCGATATGACATAAAACAATTTAAAACACGATAGATCTTAGCCGTGCTAGCACGATACAACTAACTCCCAGCTCCACCCTCGTTGACGGTGGTCGCGGAGCGTGCGACGCCAAGTGAAAGCACGGTACCTGCACTGCACGGCGATACACGCATGCATACGCGTCGTCCATACGTATGCATCCATGTCCCGCCTTGGGAAAGTAGGTTGGTCTCACCTCACATGCTCGCCATGTCCCGCCGCTTTTGTGAACGCCACTCTTGTGACCTGCCCACCTGGCTAATTGTTTTTTTCTTCGACCTGATATCATGCATCTATTGTCATTTGTCAATGCCCTGCGGTGTGCATAGCCTAGCTTATGTGTACTATATTTGCCAACTTTTGAGGGTTATTGCAACGCACATTTTGTACCGGGAATTTGCTAGCTAGCACTGAGCGTATCCTTTTTGTTTAGTTATGGCTGATGATTTTTAATCATAGTATAAGTGGTTGTACGAATGAATCGAATACCGATAAGTCGCTTCCAATTTGTTGTCTCGATAAACCGTTTTAAAATAACGATGGAGAAATCGTTCTGTTTATTTATTCAATAAAAGATATAACCTATAAGTTAAAAAGAACTGGACCAGCATGCTTATTTTTGCCAACACGCATTTTTTCTAAGAATGATGTAACAGAATCACAGGTTTAATAATCCTAATGTCGTGTAAAACCCCAAATATTTTGCTTTGTGAGGCATTTTGCTGTCCTAATGTTTTACGGAACCCAACCTTACGAAAATCGCATCGCCCTTACATGCATGCTAGGCCCACCCGTAGTGCCATATCGTCCTCCTCGTTGGACGTGGGCTTGAATTGTCAGGTAGGCTAGAATTTCGAAGCGGGCCTTTGTGAAAGATTGGACCTTAAAACCCGAAGTTACGTGACACAAGCCCAGATTTCCAGCGTGTACTGTAACTAAGACCATAAAATCTATGGGTTTTTTCTCTCTGTAATTTACCTTTTCTTCTCAAATGTGTTAACTCTCTCCGGTTCACACTAGGCGAGAACAGGCCATAGGGGTTTGTAGGAAGGCCCCCTTTGTTTCGGTTTAAAATTCTGCCTTCTAATTTATTTTTTATTATTTTTAAATTTTATCTTTGTCTAGTTTTTTTAGCTTTTTTGCTGATTCTTTTTTTATTCGTTTGTATTGTTTGTGATGGACTAACTTGTTTTCTATTTTTTTTTAAAAAAATTTAGTTACGGTAAATAAGCTATCATCAGCTACAGTGTAATTCCAGTCAACCACAGTAAAATTTCAGCCATAAACCAGCTTATTTCGAACCTGTTTTTTAACGGCTTTTCAAAGCGGCTTTTGGCTTTTGTTACAGTACGTAACTTTTAAACGGTGTATTTTCTCAAGACGGGATCTACAAGTTAATTATATTACACGTTAAAAATCCAACGTCTGTATCAACCAAAACCACAAGCGATTATCTCTTCGAAATCTCTGTCGTAAACAGCTAAAATTCAAAAATTTCAGCCAAAAATCTTAAACCACAGTCATATCAAACATGTCTAGCCCAACCGAGCGGCACCTAAATCATGGAGATTTTCCTCTCAGAAAAGTAATAAAGATTTGAATTTAAATCCCTATCCAAACAGGCCTTAAATTGATCGAGGTGAGAGGTGCGCGCATCCTGAGTCTCGCGCGGCGACCCCGCGCGCGTTGGTGGCGCCAGTGGAAGCCGGGCGCGCGGCGTGCTGCCACGCCGCGTAAAGTCGCGGCCGGCGGTCAGCAGCTAGCGGCCGCGCGCGTTTTCGACGGCGCCGCGGCCACAGGAGGACGCCTGCGGAGCCCAAGGCGCGCGTCGACCCACGAAGAGGCATGAATGGAGTGGCACTAATCAAGGATAAGGACGGCTTCCATGCAGACGCCATGCGAGAGCTCTTCGTGACGATGAGAGAGGTCAGCTGGGCGCTGCCGCCGGAAACTGTTTGATAGTGCACCACCAGCTGGAGGGCGATGCCTCTGTCTGTTCTCGGTTCTCCAATCGTGGCTCTTGCATGCTTGCATTGCCCGGGAAATTTTTTAAATAATTAATTTTATTTTAAATTATAGTATTATACTTGCTCTTTCTATTTTTTTTACAGTTTTGATCATATGCCACTCTACGGTTAGATGAATTAGGCTAGTCGTCTATCCGTTGGACGACCAAACTCTGTTGCCCAACCGTTGGGCGACGAGACCTCCAGTCGCTCAGCCTGGTTAAGCGACTAGGCCAAGCGGCCCAACGGATAGGCTATTTAAAAAAATAACATAATTATTGTATTAATCTGATGAAAATAATTATGAGGGAGCAAATGATAATTTTTGTAGGTACATGGCCATAATTCAGAGAGCTTGTTAGTCTGTCCATTTTGAGAATGTACATATCATGTTATTACTGTGACAAAAACGTGCAGCTGAAAACATAGCCCCACATAAGACTGAAAAAGAAACCCTATGTATACAAAGACTATATTTATGATATGGAACGCGAGCACGGGTATTCGACTCGAAAATACACCAGGTGCCCAGTAAGTTTATTTACATATGTATATGGTCTATATGAACACCAGCCCTGCATAGTGGGCAAGACGCGTGCCTGAGAAGCCAGCTGTCGATGCATCGCACATGGAACAGGTGCTGGCACTGAGGCAAGACTCTCACAAACTGCCGTGATCCAAAATCCTATTATTAGTAGTTTAGCATTTCGTCAGTACAAGAAGCTAATTTTTGGCTAGTATCTGACGTTAGAACACAACATGTGAAGATCACACTAACCTGAAGGCAGACTGAACAGCAGCTCCTATCAGTTTCCTGGTCAGAATTGGTTGCAGCGCTGAACCTGATATTTGGGATCCTGTTGATCAGATCTCTTGACATACCCCCTGTACTGCCGGTTTCGAAAAGGTCATTGTTGTCGATGAATGGTGTACTCAGTAGACTCATCTGCTTTACAGAAAACATTGAATCAGACCTGGCATATGTAGAAGTAACTCACATTGTAATGATATAATCACATAGAACCTTGCAAAGTTGCAATCAGCACCAAATGCAATTATGGTTGTCGTGCCTAGAAGTTATTGCTTCTGGCACTATCTGGTCCTATAAAAGCAGATTGAGTATGTGCATAGAAGGAAACACTATCTGGTCCTATAAAAGCTGACATCAGTATGTGTACTGAAGAAAGCAGCATCTGGTCTTATAAAAACAGATAATTTGTGCAATGACCACCTGCAAGTCTAATCTTGGATATTGGGTGATCTATTGAACAATACATATCTGTATCAGGATTTTTTTAGTTTTCAATTTAATTTTACATCATATACTTATTTAGAGTATTTTCAATTGTATTAATACCTTTTTCATGCACTATTTAAGTTACAGCTCAATATTTTGTATTTATATTGGTCACTTCAGTTTAAAAATTGTAAACTTTGAAAGTTAAGTATTTGCATGATTTCTTCCAAGATGTAGTTACACATTCTGACATTACAGCTCATATGTTAGGAAGCAAATACAGTGTACCTGAGTACCATTTGACCATCCATATCGCTATATCAGATGGTATGCCAATGGCATGATTGTTTTCAGATATTTGCACTCCACAGATCTATCTTGCGTTCTTTTAGATGCCACAACAAAGACATTTGAGGGTTGATCTCTCTAGCACCAAAATGTAGTTCTAGATATTTCTATGACTAGAAACTTCTTTCAGTGGGAGTATGGGGCGGCATTATTCTCCATATAACCATTTTAATGCTGAGAATCCCCTACATCATTAATTGTAAGGTTCGAAAATGCTTTTTGTTAAATGGATATTAGATTTATTTTTCCTAAAAACAGCCACGACTATTGGGGTATCCTACCACTTGAGCCATAAGAGAGCAATGGTACATCACCCTACCAAACATTAAGAATTTACAACTAGCTTACAGGAAGAGCAATATACCTGGCTCTGCACTGCACGCTGCAGTGCTGGACTGACCTTCTCCCACACAATTCGTCCACTGAAGAGGCTAGAGATGATATCAAGCTGAAAGAACCAACACAGAACATCAGAAGAAATAAAACTTAATTAACTCTACGTATCAATTGCTGCTTCTCACTTATGTACACAAAAATGGCGATTACTTTGAGCTCCAAAAAAAATCGCCCAACCATAGCAAAATCCTTATTTTCTCACACGCACATCTCATGTTTATGCCAGCCGACACCATAGTGAGGTGTGCACTAGAGTAGGTATGTGAAAATGATCTTTCACCTTTCTCAATACATAAAAAAAGAAGGTGTTGAATCTTTTGACGCTCACCACAAAGAGAATGCTATATTTCCCTGATTCACTGGATCTCCAGATTTCGATGCAGGATTCAACAGCCTCGATGGAGAAGACCGCGCCGGAGACTGCTCCCACGCCAGCGCCTCGGAACATGCCGCTTTCCGTGGACATCCCCATGAAGGCACCGATAAAGATTCCAACTAGTGAGCCCACTGCATTCAACATAATAGAAGCAAAATTGCAATTAGGAATTTTTTTGGATAGAATCGCCCCAGCTATTTACACAAGATCAGCTACTCCTAATCGAACAATCCCAATGCCTAATGAATTAAAACTTTCAACCAGGACACAAACAAAGAAAAAAGAAATATTTGATCATTTGCCCCATCCCTGTAAATTAACCATGCACATCCCATGACGAAAGTGGCAAAGGACCTCCAAAATTTTTGCTTACGACTTACGAGATTGATTTTTTCCCAATTTGAGTAAACAAGAACCTACCACAGCGTAAAGCCAAGAAACCCAAGAACAAGAACCGAGAGGTTGCACGGCAGGAGTGGGAAAAGAGCAATCAATCCCTTAATTTACGACAACTCTACCAAGCCCGATATACCTAGGAATCAACAGATCCCGGGACGATCAACTACCGAATTCAATCGAGAACTAGAGCATCAGACTCCCCAGAAGCAAGAATTGGCAAAGGACCCCCAAAATCTTACAACCAAGATTGCACTTTCCCCTAATCTCGAGAAACCAAGATACACAACTAATCGGTAATCAAACACCAAACCTACGGCTAGCAAACGATTGGAGCCGCGGCCATGCCAAGCATTGACCAAGAGAGGAGAACCCCGCACGTACCGACGGCGAAGACGCAGGTGAGCAGCGCGCAGAGGGCCCACCCGGCCGCTTCCCCGGCAACAGCGCCGTACCTCCCGCAGGCCCTCCACACCGCATCAAAGCAGCAGCAACGATTCGAACCAGCAGCGGTAGCGGCGGAAGAAGAAGGCATCGACTCCATCAAGACCAACGATACCAGTGGCACCCTCGCAGAATCCAAGAACCGAAGAGAGCATGCTATGCGGGACGGGATGGGAGGCCACACAAGCGCGGGGATCGCATATATATACCCTGAGCCGGAGGAAGAAGAGGGGGGGAGAAATCTTGGTAGTTGAGGCCTTGAGGGGGAGAGTCTGGGGGCGAGGAGGGGATAGGGAGAGGAGGGGGAGAGCCTTGCTAGTTATGTGTTAATGTAGTGGAAAAGAGCGAACGGAGCGGGGAATCTCATTTCTGACCCACTGGGCACGTGTACCTCCACATCCACCTTTAGACCTACTTTAAGATTCGTGCTAGTTCATGCACTCACATGTATTTTTTACTGGTTAATGCCGTACGTTGCTACGGATTAAAAAAGATTAAAATTACTATTATATTACAGTCTGTTTTTAATCCAATAGTTCAAAAAGTTAGAAAATGGACATTACCTAAATCTTTCTGTATGGTGACATTCACGTCAGTCAAGAAAATTCACATAACCAGATTGACAGTTATCTTAATTTTATAATAAGAACTACAAGTTTGATCTTCACCAATTTTTATTAACTACAACGCCGACTAACACTCAAAGTTGATTTTTACTATCTTCATCCATCAATAAAAGTTTTAAAAGAAATTTGTAAAGGACAAATAGTATTATTTATAAAATGTTTTTTGTCTGATCTCTAGAGGGTAGGAAGGTTCTTAAACTTAGTTCTGAAAGCATTGCTAGCACCAGCATTTTTATCTCTGTCAATCTTTACCATCCCTACATCACCATTAGTTCCCTTCATCAGAGATTGAGCTTCCTCATCATCATCGTCGGTAGCTTCACCTGAATAGGCATTGCACAGGAATAGCATGTTAGTTTTAGAGTTGTTCCTAATTAACCATTTACTTATGACATATAAAACAGACCTAGATTATGCATTTTTCAGGGCTCCAAATCATTGAAGAGGCAACATATTTACCTTTGTGAGCTTTGGGATGGTGCCCACAGATAACATATCACAAGAAGCAAAACAAATGCAAGAACATTCCAGAAGGCTGTTATGATCCAGACACTCTACCACTTCTCACTAATGGGGTCTGTCGCTTTAAAATAGACCTGCAAAATGAAGCCATGAGAACACATCAGGTTATTCAATTCATAAGGTTCTAAAAACTGAAGATTCCCTGAAAAAAATCTTCAAGTGAATTAAGCCAGCTTAAATGATTATTGATGTAAGATAAGGTAAATAGCACTGAATGATGTTAGTGTGATCACCGATATAAGTATATTGGATACATGAATAACAATATTCAGAACACTTCAATCTGAATTGTTAATAGCCAAGAATGAACTGTTGCAAGTCCAATCTAATCCATGGAGCAAAATTAACCAACAATTCGCACTTGGTCTCTATTTATTGATGACTGATTAAGGATACATATACGTTCTGCACATGTGTACGTTTGTGATTTTCAACATACACCCTCACTTACTTTATATGATGTGATTGCTAATATGTCTACCGCACAACTGATTTCATATATTGCTACATGCACTTCTTGTTACACGTATGTTATATTGCTATAATGCACACCCTTAATTCCCCTAAGGAGTATGTTATATAAATTCGAAAGCAAGTTGAGATACACATGGAAGCAACATGAGTATAATTTTCAAGCAAGGTAATAAATTTGGAATCAAATTCATGATTTACCTCAATCCAAATTTGTACAAAAAATCAAATTAGTTTATATTTTAGAACAATGTCAGCATGGATTTTAAACTTGGGAGCAAGTCGCTATGAATTTAATAGCAACTTGGATACACATGGAAATAAAATAACTATAATTCACAAGCAAATTCACAAATTTGAATGCAAAGTAATGATTTACCTAAAGCAAATTTTATCCAAAAATCAAATCAGTTTAAATTTAGGAATAAAGTTAGCATAATTTGGGAGCAAGTTAGTATAAATTCAAAAGCAAGTTAAAATAAACATAGAAGCAAAATGAGTATAATTTTCAATTAAGGTTATAAATTTGGAATCAAGTTATAACTTAACTAAAGCAAAATTTTGTACAAAAATTTAACTCAAAATTTTGTACAAAAATTTAACTTAGTTTAAATAATAGGTAACTAGAAAGTTGGTATAAAAATCAATAAAGCTACATAACAAAAAAAAACCTCACCTTGCTTTTCTATCTTGATGAGCAATCACATCTTGCAGTGACTCACTGGGATAGAGTGTACATCGCTAGGATAGGTGTGTCACGTGTGTGTTGAAGTGACTTCACTCGGACGGACGTACTTTGTTTGGACGGGTGTGCGTGCCGTCCAACTAATGCCCGCATGCAGAAACTAAAATGTCAGATTAACCAATAATTCGCACTTGGACTCCATTTATTGATGATTGATTAAGGACACATATACGTTCCGCACATGTGTAAGTTCGTGATTTCCAACATACACCCTCACTTACTTTATATGATGTGATTGCTAATTTGTCTACCGCAAAACTGATTTCATATATTGCTACATGCACTTCTTGTTACACGCATGTTATATTGCTATAATGCGCACCCTTAATTCCCCTAAGGAGCAAGTCATATAAATTCGAAAGCAAGTTGAGATACATATAGAAGCAACATGAGTATAATTTTAAGGTAATAAATTTGGAATCAAATTCATGATTTACCTCAATCCAAATTTGTACAAAAAATCAAATTAGTTTATATTTTAGAACAATGTCAGCATGAATTTTAAACTTGGGAGCAAGTCGCTATGAATTTAATAGCAACTTGGATACACATGGAAATAAAATAACTATAATTCACAAGCAAATTCACAAATTTGAATGCAAAGTAATAATTTACCTAAAGCAAATTTTATCCAAAAATCAAATCAATTTAAATTTAGGAATAAAGTTAGCATAAATTTGAGAGCAAGTCAGTATAAATTCAAAAACAAGTTAAAATACACATAGAAGCAAAATGAGTATAATTTTCAAGCAAGGTTATAAATTTGGAATCAAGTTATAACGTAACTAAAGCAAAATTTTGTACAAAAATTTAACTTAGTTTAAATAATAGGTAACTAGAAAATTTGTATAAAAATCAATAAAACTACTAACAAAAAAACATCATCTTGCTTCCCTATCTTGATGAGCAATCACATCCTGCAGTGACTACAGAGTGTACATCGCTATGATAGATGTGTGTTGCAGTGACTACCCTCGAACGAATGTACTTGTTTGGACAGGTGTACGTGCCGTCCAACTAATGCCCGCACGCGGAAATAAAAATGTCAGATTAATTAATTAGTCGCCATCACAGAACAAGAACCCGTTGCTTAACGGCACACACGTCCTGATCAACCAGGGATCAGCTCAGCTCAGCCGCCGCTCATCGCAGTCGTCAGGCCTCGATCTCACCGACGTTTCGTTTGAGATGGAGTCCAAGTTACGTGTTGATTTGATTAATAGCTAGCAAGGAATATTTTCATTCGAGAATACACACGATAGCTAGCTGCCTATCTACTTTGTTTACTGCATCTAGCAAGGAATATTCTCTCCACATTAAAGGAGAACGAATTACCTAGGATCCTGAACAATCTACTTTGTTTACTGTATTAGCACAGTTCATGGTTTAGTGCTTTCTTCAAATTATTAGTTTATACAACAACCTTAATTTAACGGTTAATGAATGAATGTTCATATTGGTTTGATTAATTAATAGCTGGCTGGTAAGACTTTCACTCGAGAATACGCACGATCGCTAGCTGCCCCTCCCTCTCCATTAAAGGAGAACTGACTAGTACCTTTCCAATCACTTGTCACCCACATTATTATCCGGACGCAGGCGGACTATTAATTAACATCGGGTGTCATCTCAGGTTGAATGCATCACAGCTTCGCGACAGAAGAGCAGTACTTACTGGAGAGTGACACCTACGACTTATTTTGGTGATCGGTTCGGCTGAAAGCTGAAAGCTTATGGCTGAAAATACTGTAGCTGGTTGAAAAAAATATTGTAGCTAAGAGAGACTTATTTAACATAATTAAATTTAAAAAAATTGAAAAATATAAAAAATTTGTTAGCCCATCACAGACAACGCAAACGAATACGGGAAAAAAAAGAACCGGTAAAAAAGCTCAAAAAAACCAAAAATTCAGAAAAAGACGAAATTATGAATAATGCAAAAATAAACTTAAGCTATAAGCTTTAAGCCATATTGATCACCAACTAGTGTTTACAATTCAATCGGTTGGCAGTTAACATGGGCAACAAGTTTCAACCGGTTGGCAACAAGTTTCAACAAGTTTCGCTCAGGATGTCTCGTTTGCTCACCTGAAAAACTGAGGATCAAATCTTTGTGGGATCCATCAGGATGCTTATTCTGAGGAAATGTTTAATATATTGAATTGATTCAGGTTTAAAGACATGCCACCTGAGCGATCACAAGAATTGATATTTTTTTACTCTATTGTGTTGAACAGGCTACTCTCTCTTTCGATGGACCCACAACATATTTAAAAAAACAAAAAAAAGAAAACACTCGTCTATCTCCCGAGTCCCAAAATAACTGACCACACGGTGATGGCCTATTTTTTACAGCTTCTAAAAATAGCTTTTAGTTTTTGTTACAGTACCTAACTTTTAAATAAAGTATTTTCTCAAAACTGGATTTATAAGTTAATTGTAATATACGTTAAAAGCCTAATATCTGTATCAACCAAAATCACAAACGGATATCTCTCTCTGCAATCTCTGTCGTAAACAGTCAAAATTCAAAAAATTCAACAAAAAGCTATAAATCACAGCAAAAAAGAACGGATCCATCAGTTAATGCAACCAGTAATCACAATACGTGATATTATTATTTATTTGATTGAGGCCGCATCCTAACTGACATGTCCATTACATCGTGTCGACGTCAACCCTTCAAAACCGACCTTCCTCCGGCATAGACCCTACTTCGATCTAAATGATTTTAGCTTCTACATTCTGACTTCTTATGCTATCTTCTTTTTAATTTTTAAAAATTACTTTCTAATTTTTTATAGTAATTAGTTTTTAAACAGAATATTTTTTTATAGCCAGTTGACGCACAGTGCGCAACACAGAAACTAAAAGGTTAGCGCTAGTCGCTCCGCTCCGCTCCACTCCACTCTCTTTGCTTGCTCGGCCTCACGTGTAGCTCCACTCAAGCAGAGAAATCGGTCCTAGAGTTCCAAAAAACAAATTTCGCAAATTAAGTTGGAATTGAGCTGAGCAGCACTTAGCTCCGCTTTAAACGACTTCTGCTTCTGGCTTTTAGAACACGTCGGCTTCATAATTTCATCTCTTTTTGGCTGTTTTGCTTTTTTCACTTATTCTTTTGCATTGTTTGTAATGATTTAATTTTTTAAATTTTAGTTACTCAAAAAACCTAACAACTGTTATAGTGTATTTTCAAATGCTACAGTATATTTTAAATCATAAACCAGAAGTTAAAAGTTACATTAAACACTACCTTAGTACTAACATTGAAGATGGCCTAACAAGTACTAGAGATTTATCTTTCTTTACCAAAAAAGATATTTTGATTCCTCCACTGTGCAATAAAAGAGTAACAAGCTGTCCTTTCCACGTGATTGAGGGTCTCTTCTTTTCATTTCTAAAAGCTACATTTTAATTTGTCTACGGTAACTAGTTTTTAAGACAAAGTCTACAAGTTGATTCTAGTATATACTATAGCGACTTCATTTATATCGGCCAAAACTGTACGTGGGTTTCTGTTACTCCGTACTCTCTCACGAACAGCCCAAAAACCAAAAATCGCAGCCAAAAGCCATAAACCGAAGCCAAAAAGAACAGACCTTGATATATGCACTAAGTTATATCTACATTCTTGAAAGAATTTTGACCTAGCTGCAGAAAGTACCTCTAAATTAGTTACCAGTCCATCCTTATAGGGTTACATGCACATATATATGGTTGTCAGTTTCGGGATCCTAGACAACATCGTTTTTGTGTTGAAAGGATCTGATCCTATCAATCGTATTGTAGTATCATGGTAGGATTGTACTCTGAAAACAGTGATATTCAAATTTACAACATTTTGCCCACTCTTTTAAATGGTTCTTCTTAATTAAGATCTTACATAGTACCAGTATGAAATTAAAATAGTCCCGCAGGATCATAGTACTTAGAGATGGAAACGAATCGAATACGATGGAATAGCATTAAATATGAATATGAATCTATATTTTTAAAACGAATATGAATACGAATTCAAATAGTCTCAAATACGAATACGAATTCGAATAGTCTCGAATATGAATACGAATCGAATATCGTAATGGATACAAATTCGAATCGAATATGTACTTCATTTGATCGAATATGAATATCCTCCTACAATTTTTGCAACAAATCTCGGTAGAACAAATTTCTAACGGTTTTGCCGATTTTTCGCCGGTTTTTGACCGGTTACCGACGGTAGGCATAGGAAACAGATCAAATACGAATCGAATAGTCTCGAATACGAATATTTTCGAATACGAATGCGAATGCAAACATTCTCAAATATGGATACAAATATTCTTGAATACGAATACGAACATTATCGAATACAAATTTTGCTTACCACAATCGTATTTTCTCCGATACGAATATCGGATAAAACGGATTATCCGTTACTGTTTCCACCTCTAATAGTAGTATAAGTTCCTATGATACGGATCTACTGTATAGCAATAAACTATGTAACACTTGAGTAGTGATTCAATCCAGTCTTCCAGAGTAGTACTGCAGTGTCATGTCTTCCTCCCTCATCCAAACAGGTTTAAACCATCTAATATAATTTGGGTTACGAACTTGGAATGCGGCTCCTCAATTCCCATCAAGTTTTGTACATGAAAGCTCGCATAGTTTTGCATTTTCTTCTGTTTGAATTTACACCTATATATATCCAGCATGAATTATTAGCAACTGTTGTTCTTTAAATTGATATACTAAAATTATGTTCCAATTCACAACCAAACAGAACATTAATTAGTCGATTGAGACATTAATAGTCGGGTTTACCTTAACGTGGACTAAGGGAGACCGGCAAGTCTCTGAACAACACGGTAAAAAAAGAACGTGTCAATTGTGGTTTGTTTCTTATGCTCAATTTATATTCAAAATTTTTTTATTCATATAATTAAATTGATTGCTTGTATATCTAGGATTGCAAACCTTAACCTAGGCTAGAATTGTTGGTGCACTTAGGTGAATTTATTTGTTTTAGGCGCTATTTGTACTAAACCAACTTGAATTTAACTTCCACATTGTTTACTTGGATTAGACAAATAAAAAAGGTCTCGAATTAATATTAATAATTTGTAGAGAATTTTTAGACCGCCTATTCACCCCCCTTTAGTCGGCCTCCTCGACTTGCACTTACATCAATGTGGATTAAGGGAGATCAGTAAGTCTTCGAACACCACGGTAAAAAGGAACCGTATCAATGTAGTTTGTTTTCTTGTGCTCAATTTACATTCATATAATTAAATTGATTGCTTGTCATCCTAGGATTGTAAATCTTGACATAGATTTAGTGTGTTGGTGCACTTAGATAAATCTAGTTATTTTAGACGTTATTTATGCTAAACCAAATTAAGCTAACCTTTGGTATTATAAACTTAATTTTAACCTAGAATTTTTTTTAAAACCGTCAATTCGACCCTCTAGCCGGTCAAACCAGTCGCAGGGATCGCGCCAAAAGCCTATAGTGCTCCCGGGAGGGCCGTAGTCACGTCCTTTTGTTTAGGCATCAAAATCACTAGAATGATAGGCGCGGCGCCACGCCAGCCACCGTACGAACCAAAATAAAAGAGACGGTAATTCGTAAGGAGTTTTTAAAAAAACCGGGGGTGAAAACGTATTTTCGGGAAAGGCAAAGGGGTTATGCGGAAAAAACGAGGACCTGTTAAAAAAAATTGGGGGCAAAAACGCATTTTTGAAAAAAGCAAAGGGTCTTTTTGAAAAAAATCGAGGACCTGTACGTAAAAAAGGGACCCGTGTGCAATTTCCAAAAACGCGGGGGGCCATCCTGCAAAACGGAGGGGTCAAAAAAAATTCCAGGGACTTTTTCGCAAGAACCAAGGACATGTACGTAATTTCAGAAAAACACAGGAAAATACCTCAGCCGACCGTACCGTTTTTCCTTCGCCACGCCACGGGCGCTATGTGTCATCATGCGGGGTGACATGGGAGCGCCCAGCGCGTTTCTTCCTGGCGTAATGGGGTTAGTATGTATACTACGTAGTCTGCGGAGTGTTCTCTAAATTTTCAACTTCAAACCCAAAATCGGCTGGAAGAAGCGAAATAGTGCAGTTTACTTTGCACATTAACTTTTGATTTTTCTTCTTTTCTTTCAATTTATCATTTGCCATAATTTCTCGCTTTTGTTACTCTCAGCATAGACTGAATTAGAACATGATGTTTTATACATATGTAAAATAAACTGAGAAATACATCCATATTTTTTTGAATTATTCATATTAATTTGGTGCCTAACTCATAAGGTAAAAAGCGATGGCATACAAATAAACAATGAGTTATTCGGCGACAGATCAGGATTGAGAGTTATTCCGTGGCATGTAATTAAGGAATTGAAGTTTCTCCAGAAATATACGTTGGGAATCATTCCAATGCTCCTCTAGAAAACAAGAGGTGTAATTTCTAAAGCAAAATAAATATTCGTATCCTGGAAGGGAAGATATGCAAATTAGAGAATCGTCAAAATCGGGTGGGTGGTGCCACTCACCGCCTTGGCGAACACTGGGCATATAAGAATTTTTCTCCAGAAATATACGCTACGAATCGTTTCTGCTACGTACTCTAGGAAACAACAGGTATAATTTCTAAACCAAAAGACTTGATGTGTAACAACCTACAACACTATTAGCCGTGCTCATTAAGATTTGTGCAATTTAATATTCAGTGTAAGATAGACAGGAAGGGGGTGGTACGCACGTGTAGTTCTATTTTTTATTAGTAACTAAGGGCATTATTTTTTATTAGTAACTAAGTGCATGTACAACGGTATAGTTAACTACTGTCTATAATACCCTTTATATCATCTATAGATGGCACTAAAGACAGTTGTTATAATGAGTTATCTTTTTACATATTTTTATAGATAATTTCTTCAGGACACAATATGTTTTGTTTTTTATATTACAATCAACTGTTGTATGAGAGACGGCTCAATTCTCTATGCTCTCTCTCTCCTTCACATCATCTCGTGTCCTACATAGCAAAGCTACAGATAACTGACGTCACAGCATTGCACGTGGCCTAATACGTAGACAATATGCAGCTTAACCCAGGGGCGGACCTAGGGCCCAGGCTAGGGGGCTCTAGCCCAGGTCCTGGCCCAGTAATCCCCATTAGCCCAGCCTAGCTAACCAGGCCTCTAGATGACTTACGCGCTCAGGCACGTAGCGCCGGCCACCCACTGACTGAGCCTCCCATCCCCAATTCCCCATTCGCCTCCCCGACTCTCACGCTTTCTAGGGTTTGCACGCCTGTTGTGAGCCTACGGCGACGACGGCTAGCGGCCTCAGTGGCGAAGCTCGGGTGATCCACACTCTCCTAGTCTGTCGAGGAGCGAGGAGCCGAGGACCCTCGCCCGCGTCTCGTTGTGCCTAGCGGCCTTCTTTCCTCCAGGCTCCAGCTCCGCCTGAGCTCTGAGGCCCCTGACCGCCTCCATCCGCTGCGACCTGCGAGGCGCCACCGAGGCCATCGACGACAAGATTAAGATCAGAATCAACATTGAGTTCTTTAGTTCTTACTCAAATGAATCTATCAGGTCATACTTTTTCGGTGTGGTTTGGTTTGGATTTGTGGTGATTTCAGTGGGTCTTCGTGTCCCTGTGCGCAATTTTGGGGGCAGGTTTCGGAAGGATCGGGAGGCTTGTGGCCAGGGTCGCTCTCCAGGGCGAGGATGTTAAGCTCATCGCTGTCAACGACCCCTTCATCACCACAGACTACATGATATGCGCCTCGATCTGTGGTTTTCATTGGCTCTGTGATGTGTAGATCTGGTGACTTGTAGGGTTTTAGGGTGGTTTTAGCTCTGATTTGTATTAGCTTGCATGCTCACGGTGGTCTGTCAGGGTGTAGAGTGGATTACTGAAAATGTTAGAGAATATTTCACACGCACAGTTTATAACATCGACACTGACAAGTTCATTTTTGCTTGTCTGTTATGATTGATGCATGCTTCGCTGGGGCTTAGGATTGAGGAGAAGCTTAAGAAGGAAACATCACTTCATCCTGGCAAGGTAAGGATGGATCAACAGTGCTATCTTCACTTTTACTGATTCTATTCTACTAGTGGATTGCTTATTACTTCGATTAAGTAAGAAGAAAGCATGAATTTTGGTTCGAATTAATTGCTAATGTCTTCTTGTTAGGTATTGGGATAGGTAGCCAACTGACTAATTCATTGATTGTAGCTCAATTCAGCTAGTTCTCAAAATTTTGATTGTGTGTATAGTATGTATGAGCGTTCAGTCAAAAGAACTATATGTCACTCCTCAAGTTACAGGCAGAAATTCTAATTGAAAATGCAGATAAGGGCTAAAGCTTATCTAATCTATATATGTACAAAACATCGTATCACGGTATCATCGTATCCATATCACTTTACCCGTATCGTGTATCAAGATATCCTAAATTACCCTCCCGCTTCATTTCTGGATCTGCCATGGCTTTAACCAATAGATTAAGTGGTCCCATCTATGTATATTAGCCGCCTACTTGCATGAGAAGTTCTCCTATAGATCCTTAGATGTATCGTTAAGTAATCACGCATAGTCTCCTAGCTTGGACCATTGGTTTCAAGTGCGAACAGGTGAAAGGAACGTAGAACGCCACTGTTGCCCACGCAGGAAAGCAGCCCTGGTCGGTGGTCCATGCACAGACGGCTATAGGAGTTTGCCTAGATCTACTCCTACTTGCAGGATTAGACTTACCATTTATAGATTATGATTTATCTTAAATAAATAAATGAGATGGATTTATCGTCGTTATTTTAAAATAGCTTATCAGGGCCTTCTGTTAATTCGTACGAACACTAGCTCACACTAGGACTAAAACCTATAAACCATAGTCATAAGCTGCAGCCGAAAAAAACACACCCTTAGCGTGTATGCACTACAAGATTCTATGTAATCAACTCTCTGAACTCTGAAAAAACACACTATTTATAGATCGAGCTTGAATCTACTGTATACCGTAGCTAAAATCATAGTTTTAATTATTTAATAGATCATGCAATTGATAGCTGAGAACCCACCAATCAAAACAGAATGGCATCACTCTCCGTTTTATTTATTTTGTTCGTGCTTGATCGTGACTGTCGCTGCTGAGCCAAACGGGTTGCATGCGCATGCAGGTGCTGTATCACGCGATGTGCATCGTGCTATCTCAATCGGTGTAAATGCCGTATATGTCGATTATATTGCCGATCAGCTAGCGGGCCTGTGAAAACTATATAATCCTCTGATTCTTTTTTGGTGTTTTTCCTGATGTTGAGCTAGCACAAATCAGCTAGACTGTGCATGCCACTTTGTTTTTAAAAGGGAACTGTGCCACATTGAGTTGTGCACATAAACAGATATGGGTTCGTTCATATTAATTTTTGTTAATAACTTTTGGCTTTAGTTTATAAATAATAATAATTTGTAGAGAGCCGTACGAAGAGTGAAACTCATGTGTGAATTTGCAGCATGTTGTTGCTTGTCTATTTCAGCACTACATCCATCGTCAGAGATAAGCATTTGCAGCATGCATACATGCACCAAAGATTTAGACCTGCACAGGATTGACACAAACCGCACACAAATATGCAATGCATGATTTTTGTAAGAGACTTGAGTATATGCAATGCATGATTTTTGTCAGAGACATGAGTACATCTTAGCTAGGATTCCGTTTAACCTAACTTGTATCGATTAAGCACGAAAAAGTATTTTACCGCTTAGTTATCCTATGATCCTCCATGAACGTGCCTACACAATTAGGAGAAGCATGGCAATATATTATGTTCTTTCTTAGGACAGAGATGAGATCATGGACTGCATGGCTCCAGTCTCCAATCAAAATATATAGTTACCCAAAGGATAAGGTGTGGGTCTTGAAATCAATTCAAGCAATAAAATCATACAGAAACGTTTGAAATCGGACTCACTAGGCACGTGATCGAAGACATCAAGATCAAACTCATGCAGTGGACGTCGACACATGGCATGCAGTGGATTCCTGTGGTCAAGTCCAAATTTCTTCTTTTCTTCAGCTTTAAGTGCTCGATTAGCAAACTCTTATTGCTGTACTATTGCAGTACGTACTTCATTAGAAGGGTTGCAGTATTCCTGGATATCAATATGCTTGCGCTTGAAAATGGCCGCATCTTTCTTATGAAATTCATTCACTTTTGAGTGTTGGCCTCTACTTTTTTTACATTATAAGGAAAACGTACATGCATGCACACCACACGTAGACATACGCAAGTTCACCTAGTACGTGCCTAGAATGATAGAGATCAGGGATAACACTCGTGTGTACATCAAAGTGGACACTAGGATTTGAATCTTGATACGTAAAATCGTACAACTATAGCTCTACCTAGTGGTAGACGTAGAAATTTCAAAATGTGTATTCCACGTTACAAAAATATTATTCAATAGAAAATATAAAGGTCTATAATAGCGAAAATTAAAGTACAATTGTTCATACTAGAGACAATATCTCAAATAATATAAAGAAATTACAAAATAATTAAAAATTAACATGACGATGTCTCATGCCTTAGAAGCGAGATATAATATCATGCAGATAAGTACACAAAAGAAAACAACTTCAGTAATGAGTGAAGAACAGAACTCAAAGGCTAATAGTTTTAACCATGATGACTGGAATTAGAGATAAATTGTTTCCCTGGAACTACTAACCTGAGTCAAAGTTCAAATCTGAATAATTCTACAATAGAGTTGTACAATCACAACGAAATACTTTAATCAAGTGAAAATATAATTCTCTATCAGATTTTTGTGTTCCGCAAGCAAAAGTTCAAAAGTGCTTTATCATGAACATATTTTGTTGAGCAGTTTCTAGCTAAGCAACTTAAGTTGTATTACCTAAATTGCTAAATAAAACAAGGATCGGACAGCCAGACACCAAAGAGGATCAAATTATCCAAGTGTCCAACATATCAAACTACAAGAAAAACTTGGCAACACTTGCATAATTTCTAAATAATTGATACATCAATCATCATAATATAATTGACTACTATGCAAAAACTTTAGAATCATTATAGATGCCTCACTTCTTTAAGAAAACTAAAACTGATGTCTTTATTTAGACATAATTTTGCTTCAAATCGGAGATCGCCAGGGGAGGAGAAGGATATGGAGGGATTATTGGATTAGGGATACGGGGCCATGCGCCATGGGGGTCACCGGATCGGAGAGGACGAACTTGCGTGGCTGCGTTGCACCGGAGAGTAATGACGACGAGACAACTTGAGATTTATGAGCAGCCACTCCAGTGCTCCTACATAGCCTCCTGATTCTTGCCTCTATAAGTCCAAAGTCCAGAAGACCAGAAGTCTCCTGCGCCACCAGTCAGAGAGAGCTAGAGAGGAGAGACTTGAGTGAGAAGAGAGACTACGTAAGACCTAGAGTTTCTACTATGTGTGGGCCAATGGGCCTAGGCCAATGTCCGGTGCCAATTTAGGCCTAGGAGAGAGAAATAGGCTAAAAGGATCCGGCGTCAATTTAGGCTGACTAGATATAGATAGGATGAATTTAGTCCAACTACTAGTATATGTATGTATTATATCGTGTATATAATGGGATTTTTATCAAAAAATTTAGGTATTCAGCTAAATACCCTTGAGTTACGGTGGACTGCCCCTCGCTCTGCCACCCTATTAACAGGTGATTCCCGTGTTCACCTATACTTGATTTGTGTGAATTAGGGACCAAAACTCAACTTGATCGAGATTGAAGGAGCATGTAAAGATCTTTTGTGGCGAATGGATCGTGTACATATGTATGAGCCTTCGTCTGCTAGCGGTAGCCCCACTAATAACAACGTTTGCCGCCAAGCCCGCTCCTAAACCTACACGGTTAACCGATAAAATAGACTCTTGTTGGCAAGATACATAGAACACAAACTTATGGATAAAAGTCTTCATACATCCACCCCAGGCATGTACGTACGCTGCACAGGCATTATAGCCCAAAGGGTACCGTCCGAGAAGCACTGCTCACTCACAGTACATATACACATGCAAAGGATAGGACCATGGCATCCATTGAAGTGCATGCAAACAGTTGAGAGGAACGTAGGAGTAATGGAGACACGCACGGCCGGAGAACGCCCTGTTGCCGAAACAGTACGGAGCCGGCCGGAGGCGATCGATTGGAGGCGAGCCGCCGCCGTACGTGCGCGTCGTCGTCGGTGGCATGCACCTGCGCTCCACGGCGTGCTTTGAGACCCGTGCAGCACGGTCCCGGGGAAAGGATCCACGGCCTCGATCTCTCTGGGGGGTTGGATGGTGACGCTTCGGATGTTGGGTGCAAATCAGCTCGCCTGTGCAGAATTCAGTTGTGCATAGTACTCCTGCGGCTGGATGATTATTTGGTGTGGAATCTTGTTAGATTTGGCTCTGTTTACCACTGCGGTGTTTATCATATAAAATGGTATAGGAATACTCTCCTTTTCCCCAAATTGATGTGCCTAATTCTTCACTGTTTATACACAATTACATCGATACTCGTTGCGATTTTTCGCGAGTGAATATTTCCTATGTTATGCAAAAGTACCAAAGTAGGAGAAAGGAAATGGAAGTTTTTTTCAGAGGAAGGTAGTGCCCTTTCTTACTCTGAAACTTCAACCGACACATTCAGCATTAAGATGGCGAACTAAGCCAAAAATGTGAAGTCGTGTAAATCCGAGCACTTCCATCGTGCGAAGTGGTCACGGGCAACCTAGTAGCCATGGCCTATGCACCTAGGCCCATCGCTCCACATATTACCAAAAGTGGGCTGCTCTATGTACTTGTAGAGGTGTATTTGCCACAAATGTACTTATGGGCCTATTCTTTTCGACCGAAACTAACGACTTTTGGCTTTTGCTATAGTACCTAACTTTCAAACGGGATATTTTCCCAAAACAGAGTCTACAAGTTAATTGTAGTATATCTTAAAAGCCCAACATCTGTATCAACCAAAATCGCAAGCGAGTATCTCTCTCCATAATCTCATCATAAACAAATTAATATTTAAAATTTCACCAAAAGCCATAAACCGCATGAAGACCAAATTGTTCTTTTCTACTGCAGACTTTTGGTGAAATTTTAAATTTTAGTCATTCTGACACTGACTGAGAGACAGATACTCACTTACGATTTTGGCTGATACAAATGTTAGGCTTTTAACGTGTAGATCGTTTAATATGTAGACCCCATCTTAAGAAAATACTCTGTTTGAAAGTTAGATACAGTAGTAAAAACTAAAACCCGCTTGCTTATGAGGTAAAAAACAGACCCGTTCAAAACGGGTTTTGACTTCTAGCTTCTAGCTCCAGAATCCAAAATCCATCCTAAACGTGTTGGTTTTTTAACATTTTTTTTCCTTTCTTCACTCCATTGTCCCTGAAGATATAATATTTTTTCACTCTCTTTTTTTCATTTTCATTTAATTGAATGTTTCAGCCAAAAGCTAACAACAGCTATATGTCCATTTCAACCAAAAGCCATCAGCAAAAAGCCGTTTTGAACGGCACCAAGCCTACCGTTCGAATACGCTTCGGCTTCTAGAAGCTCAAAGCTAAATGTATATATGAATGGGCCCTAAAAGCACAAAAGAACAGGCCCTATTGTCACTCACGTTTCTCAACAAATTAGAACTGCTCGATGACATGATTCATAATTGAAAATGAGGCCCAAATTTACATTGCCACAACCAAACACACACTAATGCCTGCAAAAATTGACAGCCAAACAATGCAAGGGCATCAATTTATAAACAACTATTGCATGAACAGGAACATGCTGCCAGGCAAGATCCCTAAAGCGGCTCTTAGCAACCGATGGGCGTCCAGAGCAAGGCATCACATCCACACGGTCATGAATATAACAGCAACTTGAAGAGACGTATGGACCCTTCGAGAGAGCACATGTGATTTTGATGTAGAGGATAGAAAGTATCAGCTCAAAGCTCCTGTTTTAGCATGATATTAATGATGCCTATTGGGGTTTTCGGCTGGTAATGCTCATCAGTATCAACTTCTTCAATCTCCTGTTTGTGTAAACAGCGAAACATAACAAAAGGGGGTAATATGTTATCAAATAAGCAATAATTGAGTGGATATCACTGAAATTAAGTCTTTATCGAATAGCTACTCTAGAAAATAGTCACCAGCCCAAGCATGTGTATATGTTAATAATCCAGAAGGAATAACCATTTTTGTTTGCTCGTGTCGCTTTCATTACAGCACCTAGTTAAAGTCCTGTATAACTGGGTTATTTCCTATTGACATATATAACATGTGCTACTCTGGAATAAAGTTATTCACTAGAAGTACAAGGACTTCTGGCAACCATGATCCACCAGAGTATTTGCATCTATTGTAATCACATGAATCCCTCAATACAAAAGATGAGAAGATGAAGTCATTCATGAATGCTAATGCAAATGTAACTGAAGTAGCATTCAGAGAGAAAATTTCAGATAGAATACCTGAACAATATCTTCTCCTTTGATAACTCGCCCAAACACAACAAGCTTGTCATTCAAGTCAGGAATTGGAGCAGTCGTGATAAATAGATCTAATCCTTTATTATTAGGATTCTTTGCAGTCCCAATCATGAATGCCTCATGCTTTGGACTGTAAAATCATACAATTCCGGTACAGTGTTAAGAAAACTACAATTGCCAAAAAGCAGGTCCGACATAACCAAGAGTCCAAGGGAATTCAATATTTGCACTATTCTTTATAGCAATATTTGCACTATTTAGGAGTCAAACCTGAGAGCATTTTCTCCACTGGCTTTGGCTTTCAGTATCCATTCTTGGACAGCTCCATTGAAATCAAAATCACCTCCTTGAATTACAAAGTTTTTTATGATGTGACGAAATGGCATTCCTTTAAAATGATTACTCTTGCTGTACCACAGAATCAATGTCAGATGATAAAGCCAAAGTCAATAAATGGATGGTTCATCTTGAAAAATTCTAAACTTATTGGTACTATCTTTCTCTTGAGACATATGAAAAGCGCTTAATCCATGAACTGATGCAAGTCTAACAAAATTCTACCAGACACTACGAGATATCCTAAACCTAAGAAAAGTATTCATATGCTAGTAAGCTACCATGGTAGCAACATTTTTGCACTAAAAATGCACTGATACATGTTTAGTAGTTTATCGTGCATCACAACCAAAATTTGTTGATACAGTACTTAACAGAACAAAGTTGTGCTTTTTTGCCCCAAAGGATAACCAGAGTGAACATTAACATTTACAGTTAGTAATGGGTGAAATGAACCCATCGATTGCCAATAAATTGCATTAAATTTCATGCAACCTTCCTTTGGGAGAGCATACAAGCACATCTCAAAAGTGCAGTAGGCCAGGAGGTACACAAATTAATTTTAATCTTTGATAAAAAAATTTGGGTGCAAAGTGCTTGATCTCATGTTTCATCAACCTTAAAAATTTTCCCTTGTTATGGTTACTACACAATCTATTTGAAGATTTCACTAAATAAAAAGTGTTCTAAAAACGGGTCTACTAGGCAGTATACTCGGCCATATACAAGTAACGGGTGCCTCTACCTGTTAACCGGTTATCTACATAATTGGGCTGGTTATACCGCATAATAGGCTGATTATGCCGTATAATCACTACTAGGTTGGGTGACCGGCCGAGTACCGGTTACCGATTTTTAGAACGCGTTCAAGATATACGATGGCACTTTAGCAAGATAGAGGTGGTTAAATATGGGATGCGTGAAGTCCACTGATTCCACAAGTAATGCGGGTATGCCCAACAAGTTAAATGATATATGTACAAGGACTGGTCTGTGATGCCTGCTATCTCAAAAGATAGTCAGTCTCATATACCCAGGTTCAAAAAACAGTAGTCTGAAATCCATCCAATTTAGGATCAGAGTTTATGGTTTTTTTTCTAGAAACATTGCATAAGTTAGCAAACACCCTAAGGCATGGTTGGCACGGTGTTGCTTAGGCGACGCCAAGTCGTCCTGACTGTCGGAGGGGGACGCCAAGGCTCATCACCTAGGGTTGAGGAGCTAGGCGGCCACCTCCGAGCAGATCCGCCATCCGGCCACCTCCGCTCTCCCCGGCATATATGGTTGCCGTCGGCTCAGATCTAGAGCCGGCTGGCTCTTCCTACACTGTCGTTGCCTCATCCGGCGCTCTTCCCGAGCCGCACCATGTCAGCCCCCGTGCTGGGCTCCATCTCCGCATCGGCCCTCTCCACCGTCGGCCTCTTCACCACCGGATTGGACGTCCTCGAGCCTTGCCACCACCGGATCTAGCCTACGCCGCCCGGATCCGGCGGCGGCGTTGGGCGGCGGCGAGAGAGGAGGCAGGCGGCGTTGGAGGGCAGGGCAAAGGAGAGGAGGCAGGCGGCGTTGGCTGGGCAAAGTAAGGAGCCCAAGCACACTGGGAGTTGAGTGAGGTTAGGGTGAGCACTGGGCAGATGAAGGAGGCAGGCAGCGTTGGCTTTGGCGGTGGGAGGCGGCATGTTGGGAGGGACAGGGGCGGCAACGGCTGGTAGTTGGGTAGGGTGGGAGTTGAGTTAGGGTTAGGATGGGTTTATATGGAATGAGAATGATTTGGATGGTTGGATCTAGATCTAAGGGTTAAGATAGGTTTGTATGGAATAAGAGGAATGATTTGGATGGTTGGATCTAGATCTAAGGACTAAGAAAATCATGGTTATCAAGGCGTCGCCTAGGCGACGCCAAGGCGTCCTGGCGGTCGGAGGGGGACGCCGTGGACGATCGCCTAGCCCATGAGGAGTTAGGCGGTGCTTGGCGACGCCTAGGCGTCGAGCGGCCGAGGTCGTTGTGGCGCCGCCGGGTGTTGGTTGGGGGCGGGATGGGGCTCTAACCGCACGATCCGTAGTCTTCTTCCGGCGTCGATCCGCCGCTTCTCCTCCGTCGGTCAGCCGATCTATCGCCTCCTCCTCCGCCGGTGCGGATCCGCAATGGAGGAGGCGGAGGCGGCGAGGAGGTGGCCAACGGAATGGCGTGTCGATGCAATGGCGGAAGCGGCGGAGGACGGCGGGCCACCGACTAAAGAACGGCAGGCGGCGGCGGCGTCGTGCCCAAGGTGACGAAGATGAGTCGGTGGGAGAAGGCGTCGGTCGGGAGGCGGCGGGGAGGCGGCGGGGAGGCGGCGGGGGGGCGGAGGTGGGGGCGGCGGGAGGAGGCATCGGGAGGGAGGCGGCGGGGAGGAGGAGAGACGAGATGGGGAGAGAGGCGTCACAATGTAGACGGAGAGTTTGGTGGCATACGGCTGGTGGCTAGGTATACCCATTTTTGTCTTTTGCGATTAAGTCCTCAAAGTTCTTAAAAATTACGAAAAGACCTTTCTTGAATGTATTTCTTCTAATTTAGACCTTCTGAGTCATAGTTATTTGAATAATTTGTAATATTATGTTACGTGGATATTTAATTTTCGGTCATATAAGGTATTACTACTATCGTCTAACTGTCGCCATGGCGGGCGCCTAGTCGACTAGGCGTCCAGGCACCCCGGCCTCGCCGCGACTTGCCGGAGCGCCGTGACAACTTTGAAGAAAATTAACTGAAAGTTAAGAAATTTTAAGTCAACTATGTTATTTGCTATTATAGACCTTGTTATTTGGATAATTTGTACTATTATGTTTCATAGTAATTTAATTTTTGGTCATATAATGTATTATTTGTATTTATTACTATCGTCTAACTGCCACCATAGTGGGCGCCTAGTCCACTAGGCGTCCAGGCACCCTGGTCTCGCCACAACTGGCCGGAGCGCCGTGACAACCATGCCTAAGGCTCTATTCATGACACATGATATAAACAAAATAGTCATTCAGATCTCATGCAGATACTTAGTTTGTAAAGCACATGATAGTAAATATACTCTTGTAACTTGACACCAAGTTCACTGGTTCCAGATCAGTTCTCTACATTCTTTGCAGCTAATCCTCACCGCCTCAGCAAGCAGCTAAGTAACTAACCAGAGAGTTTACAGGGCTATATCCTACCAAAGAGGATCTTATCAGACACTGGTATTGGGAACCTTGCATGCAACCATAAGGTTATATGTTCATCTAATGATACATGCAACGAGTTAACTATTTGGGTCCAAATCAGATGGTCTAGACTATCAGACACTCTGATAGTATCTATACTGCTGATATCACTGGCTGTGAAGGTCATAACTACTGTAAAGAATGGATGCATGATCCCTTATGTATGAAATATGATGATCCACTATGATGAATCAAAGAAATAAAGCTAATGCTCGAAAGAACACAACAAAAGAAAGCAACTTTGCTCAGAACAAGAACAATCAATACAGAAGAATCTGATTAAAAAAGAGTTATATTGAAGGTAGAGAAATGCATTCGCTGTAGTTGAATACGTGAATCATTCATTAAGTGTCCTCACCATAGTGTAACAATTCATATATGTTTACTGTTTACTATAATTGCATCTTTCGTGAATCGTCGTATGGACTGAATATGGCACAACTATATCGCAAAGAAAATAATAGAACAAAAGACCATGGACAAGTCACATCCTGAAACATTTTTATGTAAAACACAGATTCGGTAAAATTTCAGGTGCTCACCACAAGTTGACAAATCTATCCACAACATCAGCAGAAGCATCTTTGTATATTTCTATAGTAATTGAGCCTTTGGCAGTGTCCATTACCTGCAGAAAATTAAACAGAAGCATTATGTTCTTTGTACTCCAGAGATGATTTACTGCAATATCTAGGGTGATCCCATATTGCTAAAACTACTTCATTGTATGCAACAACATTGTTGCATTTAAAATAATATGAGAAATAATATCTACTTTTCCTGCTAATTCTACTGGCAACAGTCAGTGTCCAAATGTAGTGTCCAAACAACATAGGTTAAAAGCTTGATTGCTTAACAAAGCAAGAGAAACACTTCAGAGCTAGTTATGTGGCAGCGTGCAAGATATCTCAGTATCCACTATCAACTACATTTGGTTGATGCATTTCAAATCTTGACGAAATGTTACTGCGAAACCTAGTCAATTCTGGCTTAACTCTTCTTCGCTGATTTGCTGTGCACAGTTTAACTTTTTAAGGAGTGATGGATATTAAAAAACTACCAGTCATCCCAGAGTTGACAAGGATGGTTACCAGTTTCTTTTATCAGTTTAGGTGGTGCTCAGTTTGGCGATGGCTTTTTTCACTGTAGTTTCTTATTTTTCACTGTAGCTGCTAGTAGCTTATTTGACGTAATTAAATTTAAAAAAATAGAAAAATAGAAAAAACATATTCACCCATCACGACCAATGCGAAAGAATACGGGAAAAAAAAAAAGAAAATGCAAAAAAAGCCAGAAACGAACGAAATAAAGGAATAGTGAATTAAAAGCTAGAAGCTGAAGCTGAAATGACACAAAACGCTATAACTACTATATTACTAAGCAAAATTGGTTTTTCATGCACGGTGTGTTTATTTCGAACACCATTCTAAGCAGGCCAATAGTTGACTACGGCACTTTCAAAGCATACTATATTTTACGCTTTTCAAATCGTAACCTGGTTTAGCTGTCAGTAGCAGTGCAGCAAGATATAACCAATATATGATGTACATTGATTGGACATATGTACTCAAGATACGTCGAAAGATTGATCAAGCATATAATCAACATGTGCTGGCAAGTTGATCGGAAATTATGTCTAGGCAAAAGGGAAAAGTAAAACTTACTGCATAACTTGGTCTACTTATCTTCGTTGAATCCTTGGATCTTTCAACATGCTTGAAGTCAGGGAGAAAACACACAAGTGAGTTTGATGTCTATGTCCCTTAAATTGATAGTACTTGAGTAAGGAGATGCATATCAGGAAATATAATAATTCTAGAAAAGTATATACGATTATTGACAAAAGTTGTTGCATCTTGTCAGCAAATGAATAATTTGAAGATAGCAAATTTATGACAAAAAAGGCAGCCCCATGTATTCATTAGAAACAAGATTTCTTACTAACAATAAAAAGGAAACTAATTTCCACAATAACAAGTTAAACAGCCACATGTATGATTCAGACATCAACAATAAAACAGCAAGTTCTTTAAAAGCATTGGTTAGGATTATCATAAGGCAAAAGACAAGATGTTAGGAAGTGATTCAGAAAAAAATAGAGACAACGTGCTCTCAAGGCCTAAAAATACCATGTCATTAACATAAAGGAAGTAACTACTTGCAGATTCAGCAAGACAAGATGAGCATATGTGGCATGCACTACATTGTCTAACGTACCTCGGCCTGATGAAGATCCATTTTAATCTCGGTCGACCTGTGATAGAGATCATCAATAGAGGAATATTAAGGGAAAGCTATATTTAAGATACATTTAAATCACAAGATATGCATGAGCTTTTTTCAATCTCAGGATATTGCATTACTAACTAGATTGTGTGCTCAGGGAACCAAAATCATTGCAATAAAGGGCACCAACCTGTGATGCCAATGCCTGTAAGTAGCATAGAGAGATAGCACAACCAAGACGACAATCAGGTTCCAAGTGATGATAGTAGAGTAACTGATTCGAGTCAGACCCTTCTTCGTCTTGCTTTGAATTAGCAATTGCTTCGGCTTTATCCTCGCCATCTGCAACTCAGGTAGGAGAACAGCTCTCTCTGGAAAGTTATCCTGTATCTAGGAGCGGAAAAAGACAAGTGTTCAGTAACAGCAAGAGCTGGGAACAAAAAACAACTAAAAATTGCAGACGAGCGTATGATCGTCCCGTCAAACTAGGCAAAAAAGGGCCCATTTTGAAAAGTAAAAAGGAAAGGATTATGCATCATTCAGCAAGCTATCAACTAAGCGAGATAATGCAGTCTCAACATAATCTGAGAACCTCGTGCAGCTACACAAAGAAATGCCAACCTCCCTAACCTTGTCCCAGTGTCGATTGGCAAGCGGACACTTGTGGCAACCTCAGGCGATGCTACCCAGACTGAACAGCTAGGACGCCAGAAACCCTAACAGAATTTCCGCATACGCATTACATTAAAGAAAGGCGAGCCCCAGCTCCCAATTTCCCCAGAGCGCACGCGTGGCACGCCTTGCCTACTCTTGTGTGAAGAAACCCTCTCACAAAGCTACCCAGAACCAATTCACGAAAGCGCAAGTACAAGAGTGGGGGAAGCTTAATTCTAATTATCTTGTTGATGCCAATCGGGGTCTAGGAGGAGGGCTGGAGGGGATGTGCGCGCATTCGTTCGGAGGGTTAGGTAGGGATTCCAAAGTCACCTGGCCGGTTTACTGCTGCCTGGTGCGGGGACGAAGAGGCCTCTCTCTCTCTCTCTCTCTCTCTCTCTCTCTCTCTCTCTCTCTCTCTCTCTCAGCCCGGCGGATACGGCGGCGGAGTTGGTAGCTCGCCGGACTCAGGCGAGGCGAGGCTGGTGCGGTGGAAAATCGGAGTTGGGAATTCAAGAGGAGGCGAAAAGGCGCTTCCGGTTTGGTTGGGGATTTGACCGCTCTTCTCTTCTCTTCTCGGGTTTTTTTTCCCGATTTTCCCTCTTCATGGCACCACCGCCAGCCATCATTCCCCAGGCCAGTCCCCGTCATTTCCACCGGGGCAAAGATCATTCCCCTGTGGGAAATTTTCCCGGGCCGGTCGAACTGGCCATTTGGATGAGGGAGCACGATCATTTCCTAGGTCAATCCCCCTCATTTCCACGGGAAAAAAAATCATCACCTCCATACACAGGGAATTTCTTCCCTAGTGAACTCCTCTCGCGTCGTGTTCTCCTTTCTCCTCTCACGATCAACGCCACTGCACGCCTCCCTCCTCCGCCACCGCCGCCTGGCTCCACCGCTTCTACGCCCGCCGATGACATCCACCAACCACACCTACCTGATGTCCTTCCCTAGCTCCATCGAGATCAACTGTCTAAACCGCCCGAGCGCCACCGTCCCAATGGTGGAGCCGCGCGACACGTCGCTGCCTCATACACCGCCGTCGGAAATCCTAGGCTATGGGTGACCTACTCCTTTGTTTCCCTCACTTCCCCAACCTTGATCTACTCCTATTCGAAGCCCCTCCATGGCTCCTCACCATTGCAACTTGCCCACAAGCAGGGGCGGAGATGGGCCTTGAGCTGGTTGGGCAATGGCCCGAGGCCCAGAGAAAATAGCAGTGTCGCGACGCCGACCCCACTGCTCACCGTCGTCCGCCGGTGCTGGCTCTCCCGGTGAGCTTCTATCTAGCTGCTCATGTACCTGTACGAGTGAGTCACTATGATTGTTGTCAGTAATTCAGTATGACTGTTTGTTTGAGACTTTGAGTGATGATGTGATAGTATGATATGAAGTCTGTGATAGTGTTATTAGTGTAGTATGTTTATAAGACTATCACTGTGATTGTTGTCAGTAATTCTTGTACTATTGTTGATGAAGATATGATATGCTTAAATGAACCAAATCTTTGTTAATTAAGCAAAAATTACCTCGTGATAGTGGTATGTTACATTCTTTTTTTTGCTATGTTTTATCTATTTTGTCGTATCGTTCAACATGAAATTCAAATTTTATTTCGATTATGTATTTGTATTGTACTTTTGTTATACCTCAGTACTAATAGTATTTGATATTAGTTATAGACTTATATCCTCCTTGGTTTTGGGCATTTCCTCTCCGCCACTGCCCACAAGCGCCCGGCACTGTCGCCGCTCGACTTCACCGCCATGGCGCCGCTGTTGGCCATGTCTGTCTGGGGGGACCTCCACTGGTCTCCCAGGACCTCACTCCTAGGGATGCAATCAGAGCGGATATGGACAAATATCCCTTATCATGCATCCTATTCCATTTTTTTCTCGGAGTCGCAATCGGAGCGGATGGCAGGAGCTCAACCTAATTGATTAAAGTAAGAAATAGAAACAACATTAAATTACAAGGTAAATACGATAACTAATTGTAAATGATTATGAACATTCAAGAAAAACAAAATATACCACTAGCACGCAAGATTAAATTACAAGGTAAATTCATTCTATAATATATTATACCTTGGAACACATAAATCATAATTTTAATTTTAATATCTAGCAATTCAACCAGCTCGTGGCAATGATATGACATACATTTTTGCCTAGTTATAACTATAAAGATTAGAGTAGAAGACTAGAAGTTTTACCCTGTGGCCACTCGGTGGGGCCGTGGTGTGTCGGTCGTCAAGACGTCCAAGGCCAATCGGCAAAAGGGCCAATTACCCACTAAGCACACTCACAAATCGGCCACAGGCCACTCCGGTCGTGGCATCGAGCTCGGCGGGCGGTCCGATCACCCTTCTACCTCCCAACTCAACAAATCCAATCGGTAGCAAGCAAGAAGCCAACCACTCCAGTGACTCCACTCCAAGTTAGCACTCCCCACTGGCCACTTCTCCAAATCACAGCCTCACGCCTCGGCCTCAATGGTCATCTCAGAGACTCGGCGCGACAGGCGACGGCAATGCCTTCGGCTCCGGCCTCCCCACTCCGTAACAGCATGCCGGCCCCACTCGGATATGCTTTGGGCCTTTAGTCGTCAAGCCACAAAGCGTCGGTGCCCGCCTGCCTGGATCTGCTCACCTTTGGCCGGCGCACGCAACACGCCTGCATGCCACCACCAGCGCCAGCCGGCCGCCCGCACGCCACCGGGCACCCACCACCGCCACTAGCCACCAGGTGCGTGCGTAGCCCCCTCGTCTCTCCCGTGCATCTGTCGTGGCCCATGTGCATCTGTGGATTGTGGGCTATGGTATGTGATTGTGTGTGCTCCCGTGGTGGTTGGTTGTGTGCCTGTCTCTCATCTTGTTCGCCTGGGTCGTGTGGTGGATCCGTGCATGTCTGGATGAAGAGGGGTTTAGGGCGGGCCGGAGGGTGGGCTGAAGCCTGATGAAACCCACCCGGTGGCTCCACCCCTGTTAGTAGATAATTTCTGTTTTTTGTCTCTTGTAGCACTATATTGGAGGACAATCAGTACAACTCCCATGACCTACGTACAAATTTGAGCGCACATATGATCCCTTAATTATAGCACGAAGAAGATGGCAAACAAACACGTATGAAGTGCCTTTTAAGTGTTGACAAGTCATATTATACGACCTACTATGTGTGATGAAGAGTTGAATTTCGATATTTTCATTCAGTTGAAAGTTGTACACGAATGCTGATTTTTTATTTGTTTGACTCTTCTAAACTTCTAATATATTTTTTAGAACATGTATTTCTATCATGTAAAAGCTCTGTAATATTTGTATATCAAAGTATCATTACAAGCTCTCCAAAAAAAATTTGCAAGCATATAACAAATTATTATAGCATATGTTACCAAATACTAGCCAAAATATTTTCATAAGGCAAGTGACATGCATTCTACTACACTACCAAGAAGGAAGAGTACAATACCTCACAAGAACATTTGAAGAAATATTGCCAAATACAACGCATAGACCAACTATTTCAATTATCACCGGTACATAAAACCACAACAAAAATAATATCGCTCGACATAGTATGCACAATTTCAATTTAATTTACAAATATTTTTGACTATTGGAAGAGTTTATCTGGAATGTTGCGCAAACGTCATAGGACTGTTGTAATTTTTACATATCCGAAATCTGTTCTTAAAACAAAGCGGTAACAATGGGACGAAAAGGCTCGGTTCTAAAAAAAAGAGCGAAAATGTTTTGGGACAGGCTAGCCTATTCCTGAATCTCAATAAATCAAAATATCCAAGTCTGCAAGAATTCAACCACCAACCTACAAAACTGCCAACGCATCCAAAAGTTGAAAACGAATGGAAGAAAAATCTTAGCTGAATGAAATAGCAGCCACAAGCCCACAAGCCATCTTGAGTGGATGGAGTCTGATTGGAGGCCTGGTTCCTCGTGGATTATCTACCTCTCTTATCCTCTTCTCTCTCTTCTCTCTCTCTCCTACTATTTTTATTCTCTCCACCTTCCTCTCCCCTTCTCTCTCCTCAGCAGCCAGCAGCAGCAGTACTCACTACCATCATCTGTCTCCTCAGCAACCAGCAGCAGTAGTGCTCACTACCATAGTCGGTCGCTAGGCACTAGCTAGCTTAGCTTGCTGCTCGATTAGGCACCGCTAGCAGCAATGGCCTCCACCGCCGCCTTCTTGTCCACCCTTGCCAGCTCCACCGCCACGGCCAGCCTGAGAGCCACGCCGGCCAGCGGCAGCGGCAAGGTCAGGTTCCTGCCGCCTGCGGCGGCGCAGAGGCGGCGCGCCGTGTTGAGGGCGGCGGTGTCCGGTACGGAGAAGGCGAATCCGGCGTCGTCGCCGTCCGGCAAGAAGGGCGGCAGCAGCAGCAGCGACGAGCGCGTGCTGAAGGTGCACAGCATCGAGGAGTTCGACGGCGCGCTACGGGCGGCCAAGAACCGGCTTGTGGTGGTGGAGTTCGCGGCGAGCCACAGCGAGGACAGCAGCCGCATCTACCCGTGCATGGTGGAGCTGAGCCGCACGTGCGGCGACGTGGACTTCCTCCTGGTGATGGGCGACGAGTCGGAGGCGACGCGGGAGCTCTGCCTCCGCGAGGGCATCACGCAGGTGCCTCACTTCTCCTTCTACAAGGGCGCCGAGAAGGTGCACGAGGAGGAGGGGATCGGGCCCGACCAGCTCGCCGGCGACGTGCTCTACTACGGCGACAGCCACTCCGGCGTGGTGCAGCTGCACTCCAGGAGCGACGTGGAGGCGCTCATCGACGAGCACCGCGGCGAGGGCGGCAAGCTGGTGGTGCTCGACGTCGGGCTCAAGCACTGCGGGCCGTGCGTGAAGGTGTACCCCACCGTGGTGAAGCTGTCCCGGACCATGGTCGACACCACCGTGTTCGCGCGCATGAACGGCGACGAGAACGACAGCTGCATGGAGTTCCTCAGGGATATGGAGGTCATCGAGGTGCCCACCTTCCTCTTCATCAGGGACGGCAAGATCGAAGGCCGCTACGTCGGCTCCGGCAAGGGGGAGCTCGTCGGAGAGATCCTCAGGCACCTGGGCGTCAGGGTCACCTACTGAACAAGAGCCAACATACTCCAGTGAATTGAAGTGATACTCCCTTCAATTACACATGCCTGCTAAGATGATGATACTTGTGAAATTTGGCGACTGGAGTGCACATAGAAAAATTCATATTACTGCCACGAGATGATAGCTCGATGTTAGACTGTTTATTGGGTATTGATCACACTTGTCTGGTACTAGCTAATGCCGGTGTGTTGCTACGAATTAACAAGATAATTATGTTACATGTTTATAAAGATTATTTACATGATTGAATTGAATTAAACAGAGATAACGATGCCATTAGACTTACTCCAAAAAATGACATTTGAATTAATAATTTTTTGGTAGTTGAACGCCTTGAAAGTACAAAAGCCATATAAACAAGTAAAAATATTGTTGGCCAAGTATGTTCACCATCTCCTCGCGAAACAGCTTAATCATCTTCATATTGATCCTGTCGACATATTCATTCCGGGTCGACAGAAAAACCTAATATGTGATATAGTTTGGGTTTAAAAGCTTTTCACCCAGCATAGGGAACATGCTCTGTGTGACTTTATCGAGGTCGGTGTCCTTCCCAGTATGCGGCACACAAATCTCGTTTGGAAGCCATACACAGCCATCCTCATTAGCCTCCTTAGTGCCATTCCCAACCCAAAACAGGAACTCTACGAACTCAGGATCACTCTGGGCCCTCATGTTACTGACAAGCCTAAGCTAACACATGCATTCCCATAGGTATGACTTACGCAGCGTCGCATCGGTTATCTGTGGCCTCATGCCCTTGTGAACAACCGAAAGCACCTACCATGGCGCCTTCTTCTTCCCATATATCACTCCAGTCCTAAGTTGGTGGTGGTGTATGGTGGCGGTGGTTGCCGGCAAACATCAGTGAGGTCTAGCTTGGGCATTGCCAATGCCGGAGTATATGAAGTGAGCCATGGAGGTGAACAGGTAAAGGGCTTGAGAGAAATAGCAGCGGGGTTTTGGCTCGAGGACAACAACGCTGTGGTGCATTGATCCCTACCTACGTTGCTGGCTGCTGGCCTGAGCGAGAAGGGAGAGGAGTTCCCCCCACGCTCCTCTCCTCACCGGAGGCCGCACGGTCTATTCCCCTCGCTGGCAACCAGATCTAGGCCCCGCATAGCTCAATCTGGAATCTGAGTCACCACCTGTGCCACCGGAGGGCAGGGAGACAGCCGATCCGATAGATCTGGCCACCAAAGGGGAGGAAGATGGTGAATCCAGCCGCCTCCCCGGTCACAGTGCCACCACACGCCATCGGTCCCTACAACGCCGCACCACCGCCTAGCCGGGGAGACCGAAGATCAGCGACGGCGGCATTAGGTGGCGGCGGCGCTAGGGCACAGAGAGAGAGGGAGGAGGTGGGGTCAGCTGCACGCAGGAGAGAGAAGAACCAGTCGGGGAGTCGGGTTGGAAAAAGAAAGCTGGATGGCTTCTCTTTTTAGATGAACCACCACCACAAACTCCCTTTTTAACTAGGAGAGATAATCGCATGTCATAGTAGAATTTTGGAGTGTTCAATTATAAGTTTGCAACACAATTTTACTGTGATAATCTATCTAGCTTGGTTGTCCAGTTTATCTTCTTGTTTTGTAGTAAGGTCTTGGTAGTTTGTACTGTAGAAGTGATTTTCTTCGACGATTGAATTCGTGCTACTTGTCCACAAAGCGTCGAGGAGGATCTTAGAATTTACTTCACCATGATTCCATGAAGAGGCTTCGTATCACACGAGTGGTTCATGCAAATGGGGAGCAAGCAATAGAAACCACAAACAACACAAAAATCGGCTCATCAAGAAGCCATTTTCAGTCGAAAAAGTGTAGTGTAGGGAAGCCGTCTACGCCTAAAAATATCAAACAGAATTGGCAGCATGTCCACAAGTTCACACCTCACAGCAAACGAAACATCAAATGTTGCTTTCACTTTCAGATCTTTTACCCAGCCAGCTACTTGCAGGGGTAATGTCTGACGCTAGATAAAATTGTGCTTCCATGGTGCTCTCTCAAAATCACCACATTACATATTTGGCGCACAGGTGTTCAGAGATTGCTGAATAGTACACGCATATTTTCTCTTAAGAATCTAAACCTTTTTTCTTCGGTAGTGCCATCGCAAATTAACGGCTGTAGGCATCAGCAGGTGTAGCAGCAAGGAAACGGTTCCTAACAGAAGATCATGTTGCTATTACTGGATACAAGTTTCTACCATGCTAGCGAACAGGCTAAATTGTAAGCAAAACTTTTGTTGAAGCTATAAGATCATTTAGCACAATTTGATTCAACTAGAAAGTAACATTTATATGTGCTTTACACAAAAACCAAACTTGCGACATTTATATCCAATGGTTTTTGTTCTTGTACGAGTGTTTATATAAATAAACTGAATGCTAATAAGTTATTTTAAAAAGAATATTCTGATAAACTACTTTGAAACGATAATAGAGAAGCTATTCTATTTGTTTATTCAGACAAAGACATAAGCTATAAGTTAAAAGAACTATACATGGTACACGAGCCAGCTGTGTAAGTTGGAGCAAGTATTTTTAGCTGCAGCTAATTAAATGAACAGTAAAAAATATTTTCTAGCAAAAGTACACCGGGTCCAAGATTTAAATTCCAGGCGGGTGATTTTTGCTGGCCTGCTCTGTTTACTTAAGTAATACTTGTTGAATATTTTAATAGGGTACACAATTAATTTTGTTTCCTTTCGACGCAACTCCTTAGAATCTCTGCGGGGCCTGTTTGGAACGGAGGATTCCGAAAACGAGTTTTAAGAGCATTTGTACAGCTTCATGCAGTGTGCCATTTGAAGTTTCTGCATCCCAAGTAGGCTGGAGATGCTTGTAGATTTGGAGGGGCGGATCCACGTTAGGTCATCCTGATTTTTTATAAATGATCTTGTATTCAGTAGATATATTGGCTGAGTTTTTTAGGCTTAAAATTAACTTATGCTTATGGCTCTATTCTTTTCAGCTTCTAAATGCTGTTTTTCGGTTTTTCTACAGTAACTAGCTTTTAAACGAAGTATTTTTTAAGATAGAGTCTACTAGTTAATTATAGTACATACTTTACTGATTTTATTTATATTGGCAAAAATCGCACGTGAGTTTCTGTTACTCTGTAATCTCTTATACAAACAGTCCAAAAGTCGCAAGCCGCAGCCAAAAGCCACAAGCCGCGGCAAAAAAGAACAGGCCCTATACTGTCTATAGTAACTAGCTTCTAAACATTACGTTTTTTACGACAGGATCAATAGAAAAATTGTATTAAAAAATGTACTTGTTGCAGTTTACGACCACTCAGCAGTCGTTACGACCGCACTCAAAGTCGTTACGACCACTTCTTGTTTGCTCCGACCACGTATTCGTACTCCGTCACATACTCATAACTTCAGCTGATGAGAGTTATGACCACATTTACATTGCGTTGCACGTTCTCATAACCGAGCTACGACCACTCCGGTTTACGATAACATGAGACTTTGACTGCAGACCCTGCTCCTTCGACCACGTAGTAGACTTGATCACAGTAGTTGTAACTCGATTACGACCACGTTGAAGACTCGATCGCCGTGGCTGTAAAACGTTTACGACTACGTCTTCAACTTCACAAACACCTCCGATTTCCCAGAGCTAAAACCGCTCCTTCTTCTCTTCTTTGTTTCTCTCCCTCTCGTTCAATCACACCAATAGCTGTACCGGCCAAAATTACATACGACTATTTTCTGCTACGTACTGCCTCTCACGAACATCCAGAATTCAAATATTTAAACCATAAACCATCAGTCCATAAAACTCACTCATTAGCTATATTATATACTAATAGTTAGCTGAATACTCTATTTAAAACCCAAACAATTTGAGCGGCTCAGCCCACACCCTCCTTGTCAACGAGCACCGAGGGCGAGTAGGGCGCGGCCGCACGGCAAGCCGCGGCCGGCACCTCCTCGTCGCATTATTTTGGCACTGCCGCACGATGCATAGAATTTTGGACATATGTAGCACTGTTGCTAGCTAAAATTCCGATTTTGGCTCCCTCAAAAAAAATTCCAATCGGCCCACCGCCGACCGCGGATCTGCCGTCGCGACACACGTCCGGTCGTGCGGTCCGGTACCGCACGACCGCACTATTCATCGGTCGTGCGGTGCCGCATCGCACGACTCCACTATTCACCGCCCGGCCGCACGATTGAACTGTTCCCGCTCGAACGAATAATTGGCGCTGCAGTGGAGTCATGCGCTTGGGACGTGAGACGTGCGGTCGACAGAGGAATCGTGCGGTCGGGAGCTAGGCCGTGCGGTGAACAGTGTGGTCGTGCGGTCCCAGACCGCACGACCCGGTGAACAGTGCGGTCGTGCGGTCCCGGACCGCACGACCGGCCACGTGTCGCGACGGTGCAGTCCCGCGGTCGAGCGGGGGGCCAGATTTGGAATTTTTCCGCTGAGGGAGCCAAAATCGGAATTCTAACTAGCAACAGTGCTACATATGTCCAAAATTCCGATGCATATGGCATATTCTTCCTCGTATACCGCCCGCCGTACTAGAAATGATTGATTATTTAAGTAATCATATCACTAATTTAACCCCACTCCTCCTCCACGCAAACGCCGCGATCGACAACGCGCAAGTACGACCCCTAAACAAGCTTATCCTCTCCATCGATCACCCACCGCTTAATTAATTAATTGGTCACCCTTCTTTAGCATTGTTTAGTTAATTCGGTTTGGATTTCTCTATTCTGCGATGGACCAGCAAGTAGTGTGTATTCTTTTCGGATGTGGTTTTAACTTATGACTATAGCTAATGATTTTTTATTTTAGTATGAATGTTTGTGTGAACGAAACAAATATCGATAAATCACTTTAAAAAAGATCATTCCAGTAAACCGCTTTAAAATAGCAGTGAAAAAATCATCTTATTTATTTGTTTGAGAAAATTATAGGCTATAAGTCATAAGCTAAAAAGAAATTGACAAGTTTTGAGCTGTTAGGGTGCCATCGACCCTACCTATGTTAATATATGCTTAGATTAGGTACATAAGCCACTCCCATTGTACATGTATTAGTTGACTTCAAATTCGTCAAATATTATTTATTTTACACATACTACTATATATAACCCGAATTAAGTTTTGCATATCTTTGACTTTTAACATTGTTTTGCATTACAAACCAAAATTATTTGGTTTTTCATGTAGATCGATCTAACAGCTTAAATTTTCATGATTCCTATCTATGATGTTGAATTTGTTAAGCTTTGCATGTCAAGCTTTAGAAAATGACTTTTGAGTGTGATAGGTGTGGACCATGACCGTGTATCCACCAAAATATCTGGTACTCTCTTAGTCCACAAATATAGATGTTTTTAATTTTTTTACGATCTTCAATACAAGATTTTAACTATAATTTATTATCATAATATATTAGCAAAAATAATAAATATATATTATGAAATAATTTTGCAAGATAAATCTAATGGTATTACTTTTATATAGTAAATCTATATACTTTAACATATATTAATAGCTAAAAGTTGAAAAGCTTGAGCGTACGAAACCCACGATAATCCATATTTGTGAACAGAGAAAGTAAAATTATTGTCTAGTAAGCCTTTTTAGACTTTTACTCCCTCCATACTTTACTAATGTTTCCTCTTTTCTGCACTCATTTACCTTCCTTCTCCCGTCAACATTTATGATTAGACAATCACACTAAATGTGATTTTGCTCCAGCATTCCCTTGGTTTTATATTCTCCTAAATACCCGTGCCCAGAAAATACACGTATTTAAAAAGAAATGGAGCAACTAACAAAGTGTAGACCTATTTGTGATAATTAAATCAATGCTTGGACTTTGGAGGGCCGAGGGGGTAAATGTAAAGCATCATTTCTGTGGATAAGATCACAAATCACAAAGCATAGTTTAGTTTAGCATGGTCCAATGATGTCCAGGTCTACGCTGAACCTGGCTGGAATGGTACCCCGTATTAGAATTAGGACAGGATATTGGTGTGTTTTTTTAGACTGCGGCGAATGATTTAATGTTGTGGCTAATATCTTTAATTTTAATATGAGTACTTATATAAATAAATTAAATGTCGATAAATCGATAAGCCACTTCGAAAAGATTGTACCTGGCATGTTTGGCAACGGCTGCGGCTTATGGTTTTTGGCTGAAATTTTTGAATTTTGGCTGTTTACGGTACATATTACGGAGAGAGATACTCACCTGCGATTTTGGATGGTACAGATGTTGGGCTTTTAACGTGTACATCGTTTAACTTGTAGACCCCGTATTGAGAAAATACTCCGTTTAAAAGTTAGGTACTATAGCAAAAGTCAAAAACCGCCAACTTCGGAGGAAAAAAACAGACCTAAAAGCCGTTTCGAAACAGTAATAAAGAAATTATTCTGTTTATTTACTCAGAAAAAAATTATAAGTTATAAGTTGAAAAAAAACTAGCTGTAGCATTGGACACTCACCGCTTTTGCCCAACAAAAAGGGACAAACTAATGGATCTTGCCCACGTAATATACCGCAACTTTCCTTGAAAGACATAAACAACGAGTTGGAACAATGCCACAGCATTGCTCTTTGGCCATTCCTGCGGTGATTTGTTAAAGAAAAAATGCTTGATCATTCCTGTGATGGTTTTGTAATTTTAGGTGATATTTGTGCCTAAATAACCATAAAAAAAATAATGCACAAATAATTGCAACTCATTCTAAAAGATTAATGCGGCCGGTGGAGGCTTCACGCACGGCGGTCGTACGGGGCCGGCCGTGCATGATTTTTTTTAATCTACAATGCAATTAACATCTACTCTTTCATGTAATCTACCGATCGATATTATGTCGGTGACTTCAAGTCTGCTCGCGATAGATTAGAGCGGATTTACACCATAGAAAATAATATAGAAAGGGAAATCTACATAATTTAAAGCAATCTAGATATATACAATTCAATCTACTAATGCTTCGATGATCACCTTTCAATTCACCGGAGCGATTCGTGCTTATAGCGTGTTGAGGAACCGTCGCTGGCGACCAGTCCACTCGATTCCTTTGCTATGCAAAAACCTGATCAATCACATAAAACAAAAATAGTAGATTAAAACTCAGAGATAGAGAGAACTCCTAGTCTTTCTTTATTGCTTCTTTTTCTTATACTTGTGTCTATACAACATAGCCAATAGCACTCTCTATTTATAACCTAGTGATGAGGTGTTCATCATGGACCAATGTTTCAAACCCAGCCCCATGTGTCTTAACAAAAATAAAACAATTAACGTGCTCTCTCCAGCCACGACAAAAGTGCCGCCTTGATCGCTAAAAAAGCAAGAAAAATGCTCTAAGGCACACTTCGCCTTAATGCTACGCGCCACAAAATGGACTACAAACTTTCTTCCGAAAGCTGCCACCTGTAAAAATCAAACGAGCCCTTGTTCTCTGCATGAAACGCTCCAAGCCACCAAAAGGACCCGAGTTAGGAATGCATGCACAAACATGGATACAACCACAATCATACTTCCCTCGAGGAATATGCCCAAGATATGCAATCTGCTCTACGAATATCCCAGTGTTAGAAAGCGATCTGCTCTAGGAATCAAAATGTCCTGTTGAAAAGTGTTCTTCGGTGTTTGCTAGGATCCTTCGAGAAATGAGAATTCTAAATGATGTTCTTCGGTGTTTTGCGTATATCCATTCTTTATTAAATATATTAAACAATGCTATACACTCTGATAAACTCTCCCCGTAAGGAGCTTAAGCAGCCTGGGTAGTACCGATAGGACCTTGGTGCCACTTGGTGGCTAGAGAAAAAGAATAAAATGTGTGCTATATACATGGATGAAGTAGTGGATGTTGTTCCACTACAACGGAGGTTTTGTACTGATCGGGCGGAAATGTTGGCAAATAGCTAGTAATTTTCACGTTTAAAAATATCTACTGTATAGTTCAGATAAATTCAGTTTAGCCTAGATGAAAATATCGGCTAGTAATTTTTCAAATCCCGCCATCCGCGTTTTCACGTTTGCTTTTAGGTTAATTTTGGGTCTACCCAGATTTGACCTCACAGCTTTACAAAAATGCTAACTAGCCCAGGTAAGAGCATCCACAATGGTGTAAAAAGCTGCCTCTAAGAAGAGAGAGAAAAAGCTTGGAGGCAATGCTACACACTGTGGGACAGGGTCACCAAACAAAAATACATAGCATCGCCTCCAGGCCTGGAGACAGCCTCCTTAAACTAAAATATTCGAAGGGCCCACATATCAGAATGGGGATAAGGAGGCCTTTGTGGCTGGCGCGCACCTACATCGCCATAGCCTCCTTGTCATCGCCTTGGCTTGCTGTCTACTTCCGAGCTCACTGTCCTTGATGCCTTCATGCTCGCCTCCGCTGCTGGGAGACACATATTGGCATGATCTTGGAGGAGCGCAATGAGGGACCGCATCATCCTCATGGGCCCGTGTAGTTTTGGGTGGAGCCCTTGCCGTATCACCGCAGTCGTCACGGGACTCCTCGCTGGACACTAGGGCTATTGGCGGAGCGAGCAAGAGAGAGAGAGAGTGGCGCAGAGGAGTTAGGGCTAGAGGTGGAGCAGGAGCGGGTGGCACGGATGAGTGGAGCGACACTCGGTATTAATGGCTGTGTCGGTGGATTCGTTGATGCGAGGCCAGGTTGTGAGAAGCAACTCGAGCGAGAAAGTTTGTTGGGGAATTTCGATGCTTGCAGGAAGGAAGGGGTAGGAATTGGGATTGTTTGAGGGTTGAGATAAATTATTTTTGTTGCAGGCCCACTTTAGAGGCTATACATTGCAGAGAAAAATGGTAATGCTAGAGATTGACTATGGGTCCCAACTTAGAGGCAGAGTTGCCTTTAAACACTATAGAAGTCCTAAGGGCATGTGCAATGCATGGGTGTCTCAAATGGTGGTTTCATCCTCTGTCTAGGCACAAGACATTTAAGACACTATCCAAGCTCCCACCTACCCAATGCATGGTGGTTTCACTCGACCCACAATAAAATTTGCATTCCATCCTAAACAATTTCTATCTCAACCCTCTAATTATACTTTTATTCAAAAATTTATGCTGGGAACACTAGAAGCAAGAAAATATATTACATAAACACCCTAGGTCCACATGTCAACCTATGACTTTTCCCCTCTCCTCCCTACCTCACTTTTCCCCACTCTTTCCTTCTCTCTCTTTTCCATTATCTTCTTTCTCCCCGTTCTACCTCTGCTGCTACCATCGCCTATCGCCTGCCACCGCCCGCCACCACTCTTCAATAAGATCAGCCGCCGCGAGCTAGATTGTCGCCCACCCACGCCTCTATTGCAACCGCGATTGTCTGCCTTTGGATCTAGCCACCATTGAGTTTGCTTCGCCAGATGTGACCTTCGCTAATCTTGCCTTCTCAGATCTGTCCGTCGCCCGAGCTCACATCACCAGATCCGTCTGCCACTGACCTTCAGAGTAGTGGAATGAGGTTTCCCACTCTCTCTCTCCCTCCCTTCCTTTCTATACTAGGACCACATCTTTTCTTCTCAAGCACCTACACCCTATAGAAGCCGCTCTGACACCCTACAAGGCACCCCCTCGCCTCCACGGTGGCATCTGAGCCTAGGTGGCCCTGTGGGGCACTCGGCCGGAGCACTACGTTGTATACACCCTAGGTACTCTATGGGGGCGTTTGAAATAGCTTCGGCTTCCGAATTTTGGCTTTTAAAATCTAGAAGCTGAATCAAACACTCCGCTTTTAGAAGTAGCTTCGATTGGATTGAGCTCCATCTCAACCCTTCGCTTCGCCTCCATCCCGACAGCCTGTCGCCGCACGATGACGCTACTAGGAGCTCGCCCTGTCTCCGCCTCTGCACCGTCGGCGCCACCACGTGCTCCACCTCTACCCCAATGATGTCACTACGAGCTCTATATTTGCCTTGATGGTGCTGCCATGAGCTCCGCCTTTGCCCCAACGGCACCTCCACACGCTCTACCGCCACCATGTGGTCCACCTGTGCCCCAATAGCCTGTCGTCACCATGTGGTCCGCCTATGCCTCAACAGCTCACCATCACGCGATGACGCAGCCACACATTCCATCACCGATCGATGACGTTGTCATGTGCTTTAGCTCCATCATGGCTAGGGGCGTGCTCCTCTCCCTGCTGTTGTCCTCCTTTGTGTCAACCTTTTACACTAGATCTGATGGCCTCCACACCAGATCCGGCAAGGGTGAGGCTGGATCCATCTTCACGTCAGCCTAGGAGGCCGTGGAGAGCACGTACCAAGTGTCAATGGCAGTGACATTTTGCTGTGATTTTTTATTTCTTCTTACAACTTGTTGAAATGAGGGACACAATCCAGTCAAGCCAAAAAGCTCCATCGAATCAAATACTTCCTACTTTTAGCGGCTTCTACTTTTCAGCTGCTACTATTCAAAAACCAGAATTTTCAGTCAAATGACAAGCTCCGATCATTTCAAACGTCGCCTAAATTGAAAAGTGGAATGATAACTCTTGTACTTGATGCAGAAATAGAAGTGACTTTGAAAATGTCACTCTAGCCACTTTCTTTTCAAATTTGGCCTCCGGACACCTAGTAGGTCCACAAAGGAGGTTATTTTTGTAAAAAGGGCGTTAGAGACCAATTTTTTTTTAAAAAAGTGACTAGAGTCACATAAGGCTGTAAAAAAGCTCGAAGCTCGTGAGCTACTTGAGTTCGGCTCGTTCTAGACTCGATTCAAACTCGGCTCGAACATTAAATGATCTGAACTCGAGTTTTATCTCGAACTCACGAGCTTCACCGAGCCGAGATTGAATAGTTCGCAAGCCTCGATTTGAGCTTAAATAGTAATACATATTAACTCTTACCGAGCTTACTCGAACCGAACTCGAGCTTTTCTTATTGATGAAAATTAGTATATGTTTGAATTATTTTGACTGTTATCGAGTTTACTAGAGCCAAACTCTAACTCAAAATTTTCTTATTATTGAAAAGTAGTGCATAATAAATTATTTTAATTGTTATCGAGCTTCAACGAGCCGAGCTTGAGGCTACTCGAGCTTAGGCCGAGCCGAGCTCGATCCTAGGTCTAGGTTCGAACCCCAACTCGCTCGACTCGAGGTTCTACCGAGCTCGAGTCTGAAAGACCAAGCTCGCTCGAATTTAGCTGGTTTACAGCCCTAGAGTCACATTTGTGCGCTCAGTTGTGTAGAAATGAGCTCAGCAGGTGACTTCCGTGGGCGGTAGATCTACGGATCAGGCTATTTTTAAAAAGAGTGCTCGGGGCCAAATTGTTCTACGAAAAGAGCTATTTTTGAAAGAAGAATGAGGCCAAAATTTTAAAAAATGTGACTAGAGTCACATTTGTTTGCTCAATTCTGCAGAAATATGGCAAGACGGAGGGGCCGGATCGAGAAAGTGTCGCCTCGAACGCAGCAACAGTCGAGCAGCTTCCCTTCTCCCCGTCTCATGACTCGGCACCGCATCATCTCCCTATCTCTCGTATAAAGCGCCCCACCCCGCGACCACAGCGAGTTCGCCTCCATGAGTAGACCACCACCCATACACCACGCCGCCGCCCCCGCGCTCCGCTGCGAACCCTAGCCGCTGCCTCCCATGGCCGCCGAGTCCTGCGGCAGCCACGGCGCCTCCCCCCCGCCTCCTCCGCCCTCCTCCGCCAGCGGCGGGGCGGCTGGCAGGCGGCGGAAAGCGGAGGCCTACGCAGAGGTTATCCACCGGATCCGCGGCGGCGGCGGCTCCGTCGGCGCGCGCCCCGGGTTCGACGACGAGCTCTGGGCCCACTTCCACAGCCTCCCCGCCAGGTCCCTGCTTACCCTGTCTCTCTCTGTCTCTCTGGTCTCTCCAGTTTGTGTGCGCGCGCCTGCGCGCGATCTGTGGTGGTTGCTGTGTTGCTGCGAAATTCTGAAGCCTCTGCGTTGGAAGCACAATAAAGCTGCGTGATGCTACTGTTTCGCGATGCTATCTAGCTACTGTTTTGTTGGATCATACACACGTGCGCGCATGCGCCCGAGATTTTTTCTTTTTAATTTTGCTGGATGCGTTTGATTTTTCTCCGCTTTGTTGCTGTTGCGGCTGGGGACGCACAGTAGCCGATCCGGAGCTATTCCTTGCCTTTTTGCCGCGGATAAGATTTCGCTTGCGCGCCTGTGCTGTCGCTAGGCCGCTTTGTCGATGCTCCTACAGCTACACACGGATCAGGATGCAACGATGAAGCTAAGCTTGGTTTCTCTTTCTTTAGCTTTAGTTGCTGTCGATTATCTTAATTACTATCGTTAACTTAGCAACTGTAGATGCTTGTTTCTTTGTCATGTAGAGCAAAGGATCTTTCTTGCTAGACCTCTTCATACGGATGTTTCTTGTTCTCGTACGAATAAAACATGTGATGGATATTTGGTGAGCATATTTGGTAAACATATATAGATCATAAGATTGGCACAACATTTTGGTGAAATACCACACCCTTTTCTACCGTTGTTGGTGATCTCTTTGTTCCTTTCGTTTTCCTGGGCTTGTCTCGTCAATCGTCATAACATCAGTAGAGCCTTAATCCAGCGAGCTTGTTACATAAAGTGCTGCAGCGTTGCATATGCACCTACATGCATGTTTTTGCAGCCCTTGAGTGCTGCAGCGAGAAGCTGAGAAATACCATTAGCTTGAATGAACCACATCATCATGATCTAGCTTGAATGAACCACATCATCATGATCTAATTACAGACATGCTTGGCTTCATGCATCGGACAGGTATGCGTTGGATGTGAATGTAGAGAGGGTTGATGATGTTTTATTGCACAAGAGATTGCTTGAGCAGGCCCGTGAACATGGGCTCGTCTTTGATGTTCGTCGTTCACAGGTGATTAACTCATAAGATGATCTGTCTACTTCATTTAATTGAATATTGACCAGACATCAGTTGGTGACCATAATTCGGTCCACCTACAAAATCATCTTGAACTGGCTGCCATCTAGGATTAGACCTCAGCATTTACATAATCAGGTTACGGTGCTAGCTATTGCATGGTGTTGTTTAGTATGTTACATCGTGCTGTTATCATAACAAACATGGGCCTGTTTTTTTTTTTTTGTTGAGGCTTATGATTTTTTGCTGCGGCTTGTGACTTTTAGGCTATTCGTGCGAGAAATTACGGAGTAACAGAAACTCATGTGCGGTTTTTACCGATATAAATGAAGTCAATACAGTATGTACTACAATTAACTAGGAGATCTTATCTTGAAAGGACACTCTGTTTAAAAGATTGTTACTGTAGAAAAGTCAAAAATAAAAGCCAAAAACTGAAAAAGAACATGGCCAATATATAGGTCACCTTCCACTTTCATTGCGTTGCATGGGCATCAGTATTTACTAGATCAAATAGCCATGGTTTCATACTATGCCTGTTAACAGCTAGCTCTTTTTTTTATGTATAATAGCTGCTTTTGCTGTAATAAATTCTTCTAGCTAATAGCTGTGTCTAAGCTTGTCTTGCTGTTCAAAATTAGTCTGCATTGAGAGTTGGTTTTCTTATCACTTGAAGGCTCAAAATGCACCATCAGCTTTTGGACTGCTGATCAAATATGCAGTAGGACAATATGACTCATGTTTAGGCTTTGTATATTTCTCTCTCTTAACTATGATATTCTCAGACTAGCCGCCATAAGTTCATAACATTTTGAATTAAGAAATACATAGGGAGATGAGATGTGCATACTTTCCTACTTGTAATGATATCTATTAGACTATATGTAGTGTTGATCGTACTGTAATATCTTTCATGAGAATGTAATCAACTACGTGAACTGCGTTTTTTATGTTAACAAATATTAGTTTTAGGTTGTTACTCTGGACGGAAGCACTGAAATTGAGTCATCAACTCCTTTTAAGCAAGAAGAACAAGATCCTCAATGCTCAGCATTTGCATCAAGAGATCAAAGGTGATTTTGGCCTAAGCATCTCTAATATTGTGCAGTTCACTTAAATTTTTTTTTGGGTTGCATCATATAGAATAAGGATGGTTGTCAACATATCTCATGTTCTCTTTATAATATAATTTAATTATTTATGTATTTTTTGTCATGCTTCTGATATTTAATATCATTACAGGCCTTTGCATGAAATTATATTTGCATGTGACGATAAGCCAAAGCTTCTTAGTCAGGTAAAGTATCATCTTCTTATTTGAGCTGGAAATTATCATTTGCATAGCAGTAGCATATTAAGGTGCCGCGGTGTTCGTCCGCAAATCATTTCTTTTTGTGGACAATAGCTATAAGTTATACCTTCAACTTTGGGGAAACTCAACAAGCATGGAGCTGCACTGATACGGGGTCACCCGATCTTCTCGACGTAGGATCAGGATACTAACGTGTAACCTCTCGAATCATAGTGATCCTTTGTTGCCAATGCAATAACAAGCACTCTTTAATTCGTAAGAACACACACTCAGATCTTCATGACCACCAAGCTAAACTCTATCGTGCTCTCAATTCCCAGCGGAAAGGTTAAACGATCTTGGTTAGCAAAACTCTCTCAAATTTCCTCATGATGGATCAGCCATCAAGAGAACAAAGAACAAACTTTTCAATCTATTTTTTCTGTTTTACGGTGGTCTCATATCTAGTTTGTCCTACAAAAGAGAGAGAGCCGGCTACTTAAGGGCATCTCCCTGGCGCAACTCCTATGCGCTTCCCTTGGCCTAAGGCCGATTCTTCTACTGTTCGGCCAGAAGGAGCTAGGACTAAACCTATTCGGCCCAAGAGATCAAACAAGCCTTTAATCCTAGAAAGACTGGTTCAACTCAAATTGCTAAATATGTTTACATGGCCAACCCCTTGGGCTTTGACCGAACGCTTGGCACACAGGCCTATTCCCTCGGTTTAAATCTCAAACCTTCTAACCAGTCCAGTCATCAACGTAATGAACAAGGCTTCATGGCCGCACCACTTGAATTCAGCCGGAAGCATAACATGCAGGCCGTGAGCACATCATGTGCTTGGCTTCCTTGTGATGCTCTCGATCTTGTTTCTTGTCTTGCATGGTAATTCTGATTCGGACGTGGCCTTCTCAAGCATGTGCACATGCATCCCATCCTTGTTTGCTGACCATCAAAGCTTGTTCTCTCATGGCTTGAGCAGCAAAGATTGGTGCTTTCTTCCTTGTATTTGTTCATTGCTTTGGTCCTGAAATCATCACAATATTCAAACCTGAGAAGGCACAAGAATTTGGCATGAGATAGTATATCGTTCTCATCAATAGAAGGCAATGTATTAAGAAACAAATTCATCTAATAATATTTAATGAGGCTTAATAATTCTTTCCAGTTAAATAATATATTTAACTGAAAAGTACAAGATACGTGTGTATCCGCATCACACACTAATGTGTAGCAATTGGCATCACTGTTGTGGAACTGAGGGTGCTTAATAATGAAATAGCCGTGTGCATTTGTAGGCTACAGCCAGTCAGTCGGTCTGTTGTTTATTGATATTACCTGTGTATTCCAGGCTCCAGCTTTGTTCTACACACTTATGCTTCGTGAGCTTTGTTTTCTCTTTCTCCAATGTATGCTGTGATGCTACAGCTTGTTCACAAATAATTGGAGTATCCTAAAGGGATGGTCCAAGCATGGGAGTTCAGTCTAATCTGGAGAGTGAAAACACTAACATGCATTGGCTCCTGCTATGTCTTGACATGTTGTGATGAGTTTGGATTTGGAAGTTAAAGATGCCACTAGATCCTGGTTAGTATGATACTGTAAAGAATTGCTCAGTAAGTAAGAGTTCAGTCAGATACAATCATACAGAAGTTGACAGTTCGATTGACTAGTATATGTACTATATAGAATACCTCTGAGGTCAACTATAGCAACAAAGTTGTTCTTTTTGGGCTATTTGTCAATTATGGTGTGTTGGTGTTATAGGCTGGTATTTGTTAGTGTTGTTGACAGTCACAATATCTTGTCCCGGTATTGATCTCTTTGACCATGTGCTGGGCAAAGTATGCTGAGCACTGGATACACTTGTACAGGTTGACGCATGATCCAAAGTCAGGGTACCTTGGAATGCCGCTTTCCCCTTCTCGGCTGACAAAGAAGGATTTCCATCCGTTTATCGACAAAATTCAGAGATCACTGCCTACATGGAAGGCTAACCTGCTATCATTGGCCGGGAGACTAATCGTTGTCAAGGCGGTCTTCACTTCCATGGTCATTCATCCGCTGCTTACTCTGGTTTTCCCCGCCTGATCAGTCAAGGCTATTGATAAAAATCGGCGGGCTTTTCCATGGACCAGTCAGAGCCATACCAAGGCAGGTAAGAGCCTCGTCAGCTGGAGTCAAGTGTGTCGCCCTTTCAGGTACGGAGGCGTCGGCGTCGGCGTCGGCGTCGGCGTCGGCGTCCTAGACCTCAGACTTGCCAGGATCGCATTTCGAACGCGATGGGAGTAGCTCGCTCGCGTCGAACCGGGTCGGCTGTGGCAGAATGTTTGACTGCCAGAAGACGACGTGACCGAATGCCTATTCCAGGCATCGATATCCATTCAATTAGGGGACGGCTCCTCCGTCCTCTTCTGGACTGATCGTTGGCTCCGGGGAAAAAGCATGCGAGAGTTAGCTCTGGCAGTTTGGTCATGTGCCAAGAGCTCGTGCAAGAGAACAGCTTCGGTAAAGGAGGCTCTACTTAATCGTAGGTGGATATCTGAACTGCACGGGCTGTGGTATCACATCTTCAGCTGGCTGGCAATCTGCACCTCCTTTCCATTCTCCAAAGCATCACTTCATGAACATTGGGAAGCCGTGAGAGAGCTGATGCCCACTTCCAAGTGTAAAGGAACCGATTCCCTGATCATCCTGCTTGTTTGGATGATCTGGAAGGAGCGGAATAGGCTTTGGCATGATGGGGCCAAGTTAAACCTCCATGAATCAGTTTGTCGCATCAAGCAGGAATTTTTCGCTTGGTCATCTGCAAGCCCCAGCCTATCTGTTCTCTGTGGTAGTGCAGTCTCTCGGCAATACAATTAGCCGCTTAAGTGTCGTGCTCTTCTTTTGTTTTTGCTCTTCGCAGTCTTAGTCTGGCTGCACTGCTGTGTTTTCTCCTTCCCGTTCCGTGTTTCGTCTTCGGATTCTGTATTCTCACTCCTTAAATGAATGAAACACAACCCTCTTGCATTTTCGAGAAAAAAAAGAGTCAGGATACCCAATTACCAAACAGCAGTACACTCCGCATGGGAGTTCAGTAGGTTCATGAGTAAATATGATGGTGAGATTAACTTGTGCATCAGTGCAGACATATAAATAATGCATAGCACCTGGACTGCTTTCTGGCTTAAGTTTAAGATTTCCATGTTTCTTTTCTGTTTTCGCCTGACTATTTCGTCATATCATATGTAACTCAAATCCCTGGTTCAGCTATGCATGAATTTATAATTGGCAAATAAGGTATATATCTAATGATCAGGTTTCAGAATTCCCGAAGCATATCCAGTTAGACGTGAACCTACAACCATATTATGTTCCAGACTATATTGTCTTATAATTATTACGTGCATCTGTTGCAAAGCATGCATCTATCCATCTGGATGTGGAAGCATGATAGCACTTTATTGCACTGCAGACAATTATTATGAAAACTTTATCTGTTTAAGGAACATAAAGGAAAGAAAAGAAAGACATGTTTGTATTCTACAGTTGGTTCTGTTCTCTATGATTTGGGATACTTGAGGTCCATTATGCTATACTTCTGGTTAGTTGCTTTGTTTTGCTGTGGACAATGTATATGATACTTATGTTTCATGCAGCTAACCTCTCTACTTGGGGAGCTTGGTCTTAATATCCAAGAAGCGCATGCATTTTCAACGAGTGATGGCTATTCCTTGGACATCTTTGTTATCGATGGCTGGAATTACGAGGTAATTCAACATTTATCAACATTACTGTTTCCTTTTATATATATACATATATATTTATACATATATATACATATATATATATATGTATATATATATATATATATATATATATATATATATATATATACATATATATGTATATAGATATATATGTATATACATATATGTGTATGTAGATATATGTATACATATATGTGTATGTATATATATGTATACATATATGTGTATGTATATATATATATGTATGTATATATGTATACATATATGTATGTATATATATATGTGTATGTATATATGTGTATATATATATATGTATGTATATATGTATATACATATATGTATGTATATATATATATATATGTATGTATATATGTGTATACATATATGTGTATGTATATATATATATATATATATATATATATATATATATATATATATATATATATATATATATATATATATATATATATATATATATATATTCAGGATGCACTTTCTATTATTGAGGTATTTTCATTGTATTTCTCTCGTTTTGCTTTGTTTCTCTTCTATTTATATATCAATTTGAATTGAACAATAGTAAAAATATTTTGTTTGTAACAGTCTAGCTTAGCGCCTTAGCTCACCCTCGATTTTGTTCTTAAGTTCATTACTATTGACTGATTTATTTTGGTTATGATTTTTTAACACAATCGGCATCAACCATCATTAGTTTAATTAGTAATATGCCTCGTATATATTTATAGCTTTTCCTTTTGAAATAATTCGTAGTTTATTAACTATACCTAAATGTTTTGAAAAACACTGTAATTGTTACATTATAAATTGCAGGTAGTATACAAATCCCTTTTAGCATTTTTCGAATTCCACCAAAATTTGACTAGCATTCGGCTTTAACAACACTGTAGGAATGTGATAGTAATGCAATTCGAACACATAAAAAACATATAAATTTTACCTTAGTACTATTTGAGCCGCGATAGTTCGAGCTAACGTAAAAATATCTTTCCTTACATTGGTCTAATGCTCTTGTTATTCTTTTGAAATATGCCACCACCAGGTATCTATGTCATAGTTTATGTGTGACAGCATGCGTAAAGGTATGAAGGAAGAGAAAATAAAGTTGGCCTATTCAGTTACATGTAATACTTTGGGCCCTCTAGTATACTATAATCAAGTTTCTTCAATTTTTCATGGTTGTGCCATGTAAAAAAAGATTCATCTCTGCAGCAGGGATTGTAACTATAGTGGCCACTTAAAATATTAACAACTATATATTTGTACTTACCTTTTTAATTTTTTTTCATGCTCTTTTCTTGAAATGTACAGGTTGATGTTTTGCGAAACGCATTGAGGAGAGGAGTTGAAAAAATAAAGGTAATAAGATGAAATAACGCTCTTGCTGGAATATGATTTGAGTTATTTTGACTTCAGACTATTGGTATTGATTAAGTCTGGTATCTTTGTTATTCTTCTGTACTACAAATTGTAACCAATAATTAGTTGAGGGGCTAAGAGTGTGTACCTACTTAATGTTCTACTCCATTGTCTATATTCTCTCCAGTTACAAAAAGAAGTCGTTTTTGGACATCGACACAGTCCCCAAAATGCAACTTTGATCACTCATTTTTATTGTAATATATTTATAAAAACTAAAAAATTATAATACTATGAAAGTACTTTTCGAGACAAATCTATACATATCATTTTTACGTGTCCAATCTAAATATTCAAAAGGATCTTGGTAGCCAAAGTTTACAATGTTTGACTGTACGTAACCCAAAACACCTTCCTTTTGTGACTGGAGGGAGTATAAGTTAGTAGGTCATTGAATTTTGTTATTGCTTGTTAATTGTTTGACTCTAATAATTTTAGCAAGAATAGAACATGAAAAAAACTTGTAACTAAGTTTAACTAAGAATGAGGAACAACTTGAAAAGACAACACAACCACTCCTGGTGCTGTTTTATGCAGTTTAGGATTTGAATTCTTTTTTTGTACATGTGTTCACGTTGTAAGTTCTTTTAAATACTAATGCAGTACAGAGCATGGCCGGTTGTTCAGTCCATGCCTGTTAGGATGGGTCACCAGCTATTGGATGATGCTTCTCCAGCTGATTTTGTCCAGATACCAGCTGATGCAACTGATGTTTGGGAAGTTGATCCAAGGCTTCTCAAATTTGAACGAAAATTAGCATCTGGATCATTCGGTGACCTGTATGTTCTACGGACCAAAGTAGCAATTCTACTTTGTATATAACTAACTTATTTTGGTGTGTTAATCATCAGATTCCATGGGACATACTGTAGTCATGATGTAGCAATCAAAGTACTCAAGCCTGAGCGGGTTAGTGTTGATATGCTGCGTGACTTTTCACAGGAAGTATATATAATGAAGTGAGTGATGAGCTTTATTACCTGTTCCAATTCCTTTTCTTTTGGTAGCTCATTTCAATCACTAATAATAACCTTTTGTGATGAAATACAATATTTTAGGATTGTATTCCTTTTTATTCACAGGTTCGCTCGGATAAAAATTGGAAGATTGTATTCCTTTTTATTGACAGGTTCGCTCAGATAAAAATTGGACTCACGACAATAACCCATGTGTTGAAGAAGTAGCATGATGTTATTCTTATGAAAAAAGTTACTATTTTCATAGCTCATTGTATTTGTACATAATCTGGGTTCACTAACTAGGGACAATATTATCTGGACTTCTTAGTCAAACATAGCGAATTTAGAGGATACTTACTGGAAGAAAGTATTGTTTTTATTTGACACGGTATTCTAAGACTAACAGCTAAAGAATAATGCATCAAGAATGTATAAGAGCATCAATGTCAAGTATGCTTGATCTTTTTTTATTTTTCAAATTGATCAGGCATGCCGTCTTTCTCCTTGATCTATTTCTTCACTTAAATTTATTTTTGCAGAAAGGTTCGTCACAAGAATGTTGTGCAATTTATTGGTGCATGCACCAGACCACCTATTTTGTGTATAGTTACAGGTATACAGGTCTAATGCGTAATAATATTTGTGCATAATTGGCCTTAATGTGTAATCTGTTTCTTTTAAAATTCTCTTATGTTTTTTAGTTTGGAGCATCATTCATGTTAGCTATTTAGTACTCTTCTTTTTCATTCTCAGAGTTCATGCGTGGAGGGAGTATCTTCGACTTTCTTTACAATTATAGAGGCACTTTTCAGCTCCCAGATGTGCTAAGAATTGCATCTGACGTGTCCAAGGGAATGAACTACTTGCATCAAATTAACATTATCCACAGAGACTTGAAGACTGCAAATCTTCTTATGGATGACCAGGTACTTGGCCCTGTTCAATTCGGCTTTTTCAGATGGCTTTTGGCTAAAATGGCAATATAGCGGCCATTAGTTTTTTCTATCCAATTAAAGGAAAATGAGAAAAAATGACAAACAATGTTATATCTTCACGGATAATGCAAAGGAAAAAAGAAAAAAAATCTTAGGTATAGTTGTCAATAAAAGAGAACTCTACAATAGCTCTCACTTCTCGGTGTAGTTGAATCTTAGGTATGTCAACAATAATTATTTTGTACTGATATCCTGAACCTGTAAAGATATTATTAAATAAAACCAAAGATGCTCATGCTCAGTGGCTGCCATTAGCCCATTATCATATTGGTGATACAGTGATACACAGATCTGCATTCTGTGCTTAACCTATAAGAATGATTGTGAGAAGCCATCTGCCCCAACCCCCAAGTATCTTATTTTCTGCCCCCCCTGGTTGTTGACTAATCCCACAGCTGAGTCATTACATTGCTAACGCACAGATGTACATGCTGGACTTAAACTGATACCTATAAGCAAAGATTGAGCCAAGCTGCATACCCCGATGACCCTAGTCAATGGATCCTTCAATCTGTAATTTGTAACATGAGTACATGACACTGACACACCTTGTTGTGCACGAGTCATGACCAGGTTGAAGTGGCTTTGTTCATTGCCCTAAGCACTCATATATGTTCTAAATAAATAAAATATAAGTTACTTTGAAGTATTAGACGCTCTTCAATGATTTGTTATATTTTGCTGGACTTACATTTTGTTACACACACCGTTCATAACCCTGCAGGTTGTCAAGGTTGCAGACTTCGGGGTAGCTAGGGTTAAGGACCAGTCAGGAGTTATGACTGCAGAAACAGGAACGTACAGATGGATGGCTCCTGAGGTCAACTTTGCCATTTTATTTAAAGAATCTTCCTTGAATCGTCGTTTCATTGCTTAAATATAGTTTGTTGCAAATCAATGGGTTACATGCTAGATGTGTGGACTGCAGACTTCCTTAAGCAATCTGCTTGCTTACACCACTGAGAAGTGTGTGGTAGTTTCGCTCCAAGTGGCAAAATTATTGGGGTCTATTCAATCCTGTGTCCTTTTTCAGGAATTTTAGATTACATTTTTCTCTGATCTGAGCAGCTAACCATAACGTATGCTTATGCGAGGCAATTCCTTCTCTTTTCGTTACTTGATCTAGATTAGAAGGCTGCTGCTCCTATTCTAGCATGTCTGCATATAATTTGTTTACTTGGTCTGTGATAGGTATTTGTGTTCCTATCTCAGATCAATTAAAAGATTGCACAATCCAATCCTCATAATATCAGAAAGAGTCTGAAAAATCCTAAGAGCCTTTTTGTGGCATTTGAACCCCTGCATGCTGGATCTGAGCCAGAGTAGCCTAATGCTTTACCCGTCAAACTGAAGTTAGTTACATATTGTCATTACTTTAGTATCTTCAGGTTGACATGAGTAAAACATACTAAATAGTTTCTTGGCATATTGGGGTTAATGCAAAGACTCAAAGCACATTCCTTGTCTTGGTGGGGTGCACGAGCTCCTTGTAGGTATTACATAGATGCGCATGCGCCATCTTCTCTATGCAGTTGAGCATTGTGTCATTTAAGAGGAAGATCGCCTTTTATTGTTGAATTCTATTTTTACTAGAAATTCTTGCAGGTCATTGAGCATTTGCCCTATGATCACAGGGCGGATGTTTTCAGTTTCGGAATAGTTCTTTGGGAGCTGCTGACTGGAAAGGTTCTTTTCTCATGTCAACATTTTGTTTACACTGACTACACGTAACAGTTGTGCAGAACTGTTGTTTGGTTGATTGTTGACATGCTTTTTTTTTTCCCTCAGCTTCCTTATGAAGACATGACACCTCTTCAATCAGCCGTTGCTGTTGTTCAAAAGGTAGCATTTCTAACATACTTAGTGTTACCATCTTAATTTGACCAAAAAAGAAAAGAACAAAGAGCAGATGCCAAGTTGTAGATCTAGTATGCTGTCGAACACGGAACTAATGATCCTCTAATCCCATCTTTCTGCTCGCAGGATCTGAGACCTACCATTCCTGCTGATACTCACCCTATGCTTGCGGGTCTACTACAGAAATGCTGGCAGAAAGACCCAGCTCTAAGACCAACCTTCGCAGAGATTCTGGATATATTAAATTCCATAAAGGAGGTTTGAATTCACCGAAAGATCTGTACTTCTGTACGCGCTTCCCCATTTCATTTTCGTCTTTCTTGACATAGTCCATTGACAGGTAGTTCGAAGCTCTGGACAGCACAAGAGACGTCCTGGTCGATCTCATTCCGTGCAGAGACGAGGCGGTTGATGCGGCAGTTTCTTGTTTAGTGTTCCACGCCCTCCGTTTCGTTGTCCTCTATTCCCGTCTTCGATAGCAAAAGGTTTTCATTAGTATTTTCCAAAAGAAAAAAGGGGCTCTTTGTTGTAATTCAGTGATAATTTCGGAACATTATCTGATTTGAGTTTGTTGTCGCATTGTTCATGCTGAGATAGTGAGATGTCGTGTAACGATTTTGAGTACAGCCTTCAGAAGAGCTGTTTGTTTCGTCTCTGAGGTTTGAGGAACTTTTATCAATCATCTACTAATGTACCAATCTGACCTTTACCTTAAAGCCCGGCTAGTTCTTCTCTGTTCACAACTGGGTAACGAAGGATTCGGCTGCTGTGCTATTAGGGAGAGGGATTAGTTTTATGTTTCATCAATTGGTTTTCTAAGCCGACAGTCGATTTATTTCCGGTTATCAATAGCATCCGTGACGTGGCCGATTTTTACTAGGACCACTAAGACAACGCTGGTAAAATTCTATCAAATTTTGACAAAAGTGCTAAAATTCTGATCTGACACATAGGAAGAACTAATGCAGTATAATGTAATGGGAAGCTCCTGCATTCAGGCTTAATTGGCAGTAACAGATGGCTCCGTGATCTCACTTGTAGATATCTAGTAATGCAAATTACCCACACAAGTTGTAGCAGTAGTGTCTAGTTAATGTAGCTTGATCTCTAATATTTAGGTGGACTATAGATACAAGACACCAATTAATCTCTGTGTTGAGTGCTTTGCCAATATATTTAACATTTTGATTTGTTAACTAATTATATATTTTTCATTTTAAAATTAATATTCTTGAGTGCTATTAGATATATTAACAAAATGGATATAGAAGACCTTTCTTTTGCTGAATTTGAGGAGGAAGAAGATGATGAGATGATGCTGACTGTCTTAACAACGTTGTCTTACTGAAATTCACTTGATGTCTTAACAGGACAATTTGCCGAAGGAAATCTCGTGGTTGATGTATTCCTTGAGTACAACCTTTCTCACTATCGTGGTCAAAATGGATGGTGCACAGAAGATTGGAACAAATTTGTGAAGGATTTCAACAAACTCTCCAAAAGCAAGGTTTTCCAAAGCTCAAATTCAAGACTGCGTGGTTTGTGGTTGAAGAAGAAAGCAAACAAGCAGAAATTGGCCTTCTATTCTGGATTTTTTTTCTTCCATTTGCTCGTGCTTGAATATTTCAGTTTCAGATTTGCTTGTTTCGAGTACATGCGTGATGAGCTTGAATAAGTAATGTGCCTATATTGCAGGTTAGCATGCTACCTGCAACCTGGAAAACTTTTGCAAAATTCATGCATTTATCAACTCGGTTGCTGAAGTCGATATTGGTTGAACATATAGCTCAGTACAAGATTTGTTCACTTGGAAACAACCATCCACCTCTTCGCCGAATACCGCTACAACAGAAGAATTTGGACCCTCATCGGCCAATGGATCACCTCAGATTCCTTAGACCCGACATCTTGGCACACAACCATCTCTACTCATCACTGGTGGGAGTCCGCCATCGTGAAGTCAGATGTGCCACGCAAACCCTTGGCTTCGCTAATGATGCTAATCACTTGGGAGATCCAGAAAGAACGGAATTCTCGCATTTTCCGTTCTGTTGCATCCTCCCTCACTTCCCTTTTCGCCAAATTAAAGGAAGAAACTCATTCTTGGACTCTAGCTGGAGCAAACAAGCTAGCGGAGCTTTTACCTTCCACTGTAACACCTTAATCTCTTTCCTTCCTTTCTGGTTGCGTCCCTCCCGGGCTTGCTACCCCTTCACTGTGTATAAACTTGTGCTCTGGCGTTTAATATAAGTTAGTGCTCCTGCTCGTTAAAAAAAGATTTGTTCTATACCTCTGACCTTGTGAGGAAGCCCAAAATGTTGCATTTATAGATATCTACATCCGATGGTTACCTCACTCTAAAAATGGTGTAGTTATGTTGAGAGTTGAGACGATGCCTGACAGAGCAATGTTTCATATTGTTTCTTATGTTGTTTCTCATAACAAATGTTTGTGTGAAACTTTGAATACATGTTTCTCACATGTGCGAGCTTGATGTTGGCCAATTTTGAGTTTGACTAGTTCTGATGCACCATGCATGTTTGTTGCAGATTTCTTGTTACTCCTTTCTTTTACATGTCGTGTTACTTGTTTGATAACTGTCCATTTCTTTCATTCTTTCTAGCTTCGGAGCTGATACATTCCTCTTTTTTTTCACACGTTTGCTGATTGATGCCCCCAGCACGCCAATTGAGCTATCCATTGAGTATTTGGTACATACATAGGGAGGTATATTAATTAGGCCAGGATGAAGTGTAATACCACTAAAATACAAAGTAAAGAAAAGTGAGAAATAAAACAATCCAAGGGAGAATAAAGGAAATAAAGTAGAATTTTGCCGTCAGACCCATCGGCTTTAGAATACCGAATAAAAGTAGAGCTCACAGAGGTTTTCAGACCGTCAAGGGCTGGTCAGCACCTCGCTATTGTGGGTTTCGTCATTCGGTAGAAAAATTTAGCCAACACCCACTTTTACCGACTTAACTCCCACGATAGAAAAGCCAACAGTACAGAACCCACATGTTGTACCAAAAGGTCTTTAAAGTCCACAACCTCTTGAGAAGAGGGGTAAGGGATAAAAGGGGGCACCCAGGTCATTTCACAAAGCCAGAAGGGAAGCAGCCGAATGCTCTCTCCTTTGTAAGCCAGCCAAATCCCTAGAGGAACGAGTTTATCAGGAATTTCTCTTTAAAAGTTCCAATGCGACCCCTCCTGTCTCGCACATATGTTGATTTTTGAGAAATTTTTGTGTGTGCCACTGAGGCTTTGCTCTTTCGTGCGTATGGCATCCTAGAATCCATATTTTTTCGTGTCTGCCGTTGAAAGGAACGAGTCTTGTTATGCTTGGTGGCATTTTCCACTGGCTGAGGCGGTCACTCGGGAGGATTTGGCACCGTGGACGCCAGGTGAGTGACCACGGGTGGGTTTTTTGAGTTACGGTTTATAATTTATATCTTTTAAATTTTGATTTATGTCTTTTAAATTTCGGTTATTTGTGAGAGAATATGAAGAGAGACTGTCGCATGCAATCTTAGCCCGTATAGCTGAAGTCGATACAATGTCTACTACAATCGACTTTGTAGACCCTACCTTGAAAAAACGCACCGTTGAAAACTAGTTACTGCAGCAAAAACCAGCTATAAATAGCAAGCCCAAAAGAATCCAGCCGATGATGGAGAAGTAAATGGGTCGTGTGCCTACATGGCAGCAATCCCCTTTCTTCTCTATACCCCCAACCCACCCATCGGAAGCTGTGTCCCAAACCAAAATCCACACCTCGCCGATGTCTTATGGCTAATCCATCCTTTGGGATACGGCCGATGGGTTATAGCTATGACAGACAGTTTTTGGTTTTAATACAAGCATTTGTGATCGAATGATGATAAATATAGGTTGTTTTAAAAGCCTGTTCCGATAAATTATTTTAAAAAAGATAACAAAGAAATTATTTTATTTATTTATCTAGAGAAAACCCTAAACCCTAAACTGAAAGAAGTGAGCGCGAATGGAAGTGCGCCTGGGCCACTCCTGCACCTTGGCCACTGCTACGTGTGTCGCGTGGACGGTGCTTCACCCGAGCCGGCCGGCTGCTTGCACGGTGTATCGGTTGCTCTGACGATTGGATGGATGGGTGGGAGGTGAAATGTTGTTGCTAGATCTGCTTGCTTCTGCTCAAAGCCTCCACTAATTTACCAACAAATCCCGGCTGGCTGCTGTGTTTTAGCACGTTCTAACTAATGTTGCTCTGAAATTCCTATCTATTTCCTATTGTCCCCTTTGCTTATTTCGCCGGTGAGAAAAGGAAAACACAAGGGACCCGAGGAGAGCGCGGCCCGGCCCGGCCCAGCCTAATATTCCCCGCGGCGTGGAGCAAACAAGCAAAACCCTAACTAAACCTCCACCGCCGGACCGCACGCACACACACAAGTCGCACACCAAACCCCGCGGAGACCGCAACGCAAGCCGCTGTCTCCCCGATCGAGCCCTACCCTCGCCGCCGTCTACCGCTTCCCCTTCGATCCTTGGTACGCCTCCGCCGCCTTGCCCCTCCTCTCTCTCTCTCTCTCTCTCTCTCTCTCGGATGGGTTCCTCTGTTCGAGCTCTCGTTGATTTGACGCGCATGTGGTGACGAGGACTAGGGCGGCGCTGTGTGCGCCAGATGTTTCTTTTCCCCTGTCGCCGATCTGGTGATGCGCGTGCTCTAGTCATGATTCATGGGCGGCTCGTTAGGTCCGGGGCGCTTGCTGCTACTGGCGCTTCTTGATTTCGCCGTATGGCTGCTACATGCGAAGTTCTTTCGCGCGCGCCTTCGTCATTGGTGCCGATGCCCACGTTTTGTGGATTGAAGCTGCTCTGTCTCAGCTCGGCTTAGCATCGTTGCCCGTCGCTCGTTTCAGATCATCTTAGCAACGCGATACTCGGTGTGGATAGACGCTAGCAGGTTGGTTGTCCTCAAGTTTAGATTCCTAAATTCGATGTCCATTCTGTTGAACGTTGTAGCTGCGAACCCCTGTACGCGGATCGTGCTATGAAACTCTGATGATTATTTGGTTATCGCATCGTGCCTTTCGTGATGTGCCGGTTGTTGTATATATCCGCTTGTCTCTCTTCGCATTTGCTGGATATGTGTCATTTGGTTCTGTCCATTAACACACTGTGTTTGTTTTCTTTGGTGCAGTGAAAATGGTGGAACTTGAAAGTGAAGATCCCTTGGTTCATGATGAAGACATGCTGGATGATGTTGATACTGATGTGGAAGAGCCTGAGTCCGAAGATGATTCAGGGGAAGAATTTCAGGCTGAGCCTTCGAAGAAAGCTATATACAACAGGGAGGGTATCCTCGAGAAGCTCGAGGACATAGCCTGGCCGGAGAATGTGGACTGGATGCACAAGCTGACCATTGAACATGATCTGGGGGAAAAAGTTGACGTGAATGATGATCTTGCCCGCGAGTTTGCGTTCTACACCCAGGCTTTGGATGGCACGAGGCAGGCCTTTGAGAAATTGCAGTCTATGAAGGTTCGGTTCCTCAGGCCTACAGATTACTATGCTGAGATGGTCAAGACTGATGCTCACATGCACAAGATCAAAGGGAAGCTCTTGTCTGAGAAGAAGAAGATCGAGGAGGCGGAGGAGAGGAAGAAGGCGAGAGAGGCGAAGAAGAGAGCAAAGGAGGTGCAGGCAGAGAAGACCAAGGAGAGGGCCAAGCAGAAGAAAGAGCAGATTGAGTCGGTCAAGAAGTGGAGGAAGCAGAGGCAACAGGGGGGATTTTCCAAGGGAGAGGATGACGGGCCAGATTTGAATTTTGAAGGTGAAGAGGGATTCAAGCAATCAAAGAAGAAGAGGCCTGGCGTTGCTCCTGGTGATAGGTCTGGTGGTCTTGCTAAGCGAGGTAAACAAGGAAAGAACAGGAGGTCAAGAGATTCCAAGTTTGGGCATGGTGGTCGGAAAGGGCTGAAGAAGCAGAACACTGCTGAGACAACGAATGAATTTAGAAGATTTAACCAGAAGGGCGAGCCACAAAACAAGAAGAGGAAGACGTTTTGATGTCTTGTAAGAATTCGTGCCCACTTCTGCCGTTATTACTATTCTTGTTCCGTTATTTTGCGCATTACTTTGTTACTAGATGCAAAAGTTAGCCAAGATAGAGAATTTGGGGAGGCAATCCAGTATGTTTAAACTATGCTGTTCTCCATAAGATGTGGTGCATTTTGCATTTATCTTGTGATGGTACATTTGGTTATGGAATGCAGATGAATCTTACTAACTCTGTAATTCTCTTAACAGTGTATTATATGGTTGCTTGCGTTCTTCCTGTTGTTTATTTGTCCATTTCTGCACTTTGTTATTGTATCAATGTGCAGCTGAAGTGAAAGGAGGAACACTTTTGGTAGTTGTGTTGCTTGTCGGCAAGTCACATCTCTTTCTCGTGGTTTCTTAAATTAGTTTTTCTAATTAGCATGTGCTCATTTGTCTAACTTGTCTCCTTTCTGTTGTTTCTAGTGAATGATTTGGTTTTTCGTGTGTTGCTCAAATTTGACTTCACACTTTGCTCACTGCATTGATTTTGATAGAATTTAAGAGCTTGCTTTCTCACTGCATTTGATTGTGATGCCTTCCTTGTTCTTCCTGATTACTATGCATGCCCACATGGTGCTTGGATCTCCTTTTTTTAATTGTAGTTGTGAATTTGGAAGTACTTTTGTATATCTATAGTACCAATTTGTTGTATGCCTCGTGCAGTTTTGAATGAGCTATACAGTTTGTGATAAAAGCACATGCCTATATTTTGCAACCTGCTGATTGTCTGGTGATGTTTGTCGATGATTGCCTAATACTATAAATTTGTGACGTCTGTCTTTGTTTCTCTATTGTCATCATGTATGGTCCAATTTCTTTCTATTGCACTCATCATGTATGGTACTTTTGCATTAGCTACAGTCTTGGATTATTTCCACGCACGTTATTGAGCTTCAATTTTGTTAAAAGCCATTGGTTGGTATGGAACCTATTGCGGCAAGAAGCAGAGCTTTACTAAGGATCTACTTTTGGGTTTTGGGGCAAGCTTGATAATACTTCCATGTTCTGAATTCTTAGCCACAATACTAGCTTTTCCATGTTGAATGCACATACCCAGGGTTACAAAAAATCCGTCCGGTTTATCGTTACCGGACGTCTTGACGAGATTTCAATCAAATTGGGAGTCCAAATTAGGCCCGCTCGGTTAGGCTTTTTGCTTAAGGATTTTGGCATATTTTATATTTTAATGTAAAACTAGTGTGAGGTTTTCTCCATATTCCTAATAAATATCTATTTTTACTTTATGTTCTCTACATGCATACATTGAATATATTGCTTAGAGATAATAATTAGGGGTAGTCTAGTCATTTCTAATATCTTCTTAATCTATGTGACAAGAGAATACGTCTTATAAACTAGGATGAAGGGAGTAGTTGTCCAGTTTATTGGGGTTCGCCATTTCAAAACAGTTGTCTATTAAGGAAATCGACAATGCAGTTACTGCAATTTGCATTTAACGATGCAAAGGATGTTGATCTATTGAAATTCATCATTTAATAGGATAAGGATGATCAAATTTCATTAAAAGATTATTTAGATATTTTGCCTTCTTGTTCTTAACGTATAAGGTACTAGTTCACAACTATTTTGAAGCGGTAAACCAATTTCAAAAACTATTTTGAAGTAGAGTGAGTGCTTGCCAAGCCTACGCACTGCAGAACCAACAGCGGACTCCAGGAAAATATGCTAACATTGTTATCCTTTGCTTCTGAACACAAAACACAAAATCGTGCTAGAACTCCAACCCCCACATGATCTCCGAGATAAACTAAAAAGTTAGGTCCATTGGGACAATAGAACTTAGGACCATACCTCCATCACTCCATGCATGCCTCCTTTCTCTTCTCCCAACTCCCAATACGAGACAGAGAGAGCCACAAGCTGCCCTTGGTAAAGCTAGACAAAGTCCTCAATCTAGCATATTATGGATCTGTTCTTTTCCTCCGAAACTGACGGCTTTTGGCTTTTGCTACAATACGTAATTTTTAAACGGAGTATTTTTTCAAGACGGGGTCTACAAGTTAAACGATGTACACGTTAAAAGCCTAACATCTGTACCATCCAAAATCGCAAGTATGTATTTTTCTCTTTGTAATCTGTACCGTAAACAACCAAAATTCAAAAATTTCAGCTAAAAGCTATAAGCCACAGCCGTTGCCAAACAGGCCTATTAATATCTAAATTCTCTTCTGACCATCTGATGTTCAAATCAGACAAAGAACATGCATATATGGCTTAAAAATTCTCAGCTCATAGACGAAGGTATGTAGAGCAAGACAACAATTTAGGGTTCAGACTCTCTGCCACACCAAACCAAAAGCTAGCACTAATTCCAACATTCTGAATGGTGATTGATCAAGTGAAATCCTTGTCGATAGTATGTGTGAACGTGCGTTCATGCAGCACAGGTCTTCAGGGAGCACAGCAGCATTTCTCCATGTCCAGTGTACCACGGTTGGTGGGACACTGTTCATGATTATGCTATTTCTCTGTAACATGTGCCCGGAAGAGAGCGGCGGTTGCGTGGAGCCTTGCTACGTGTATGAATGTTCTTATAAATTATACTAGCAGCATAAAGCATAAGCGCGACGCCATGTCGCGTTAGCTACCATGTAGACCAAAGCAAAAGAGACGAAAATTTGTAAAAGAGTCTTCTCTAAAAAGGCGAGGGTCTGTACGTATTTCGAAGAAAGTGGAGGGTGTTTCCGTATAGAGGCAAGGATCCGTGCATAATTTCAGAAAATTATGATGTGCTATCTAGCAAAAGGAGGGGTTTCATGAAAATGTGGAGGACCCATACATAATTTCAAAAAAGTGGAGGGACTCTTTGTAAAAGAGCTGACATGGCAGGGGTCTACATGTGAAAAATGGGGACCGTACATGATTTCGGAAATTTGGGGGACTTTTTTTGTAAAACTGCCAACGTGGCAGTCGGCCGGAAACTCCCTGAGCTATAATATAGGGATGATGATGCTGGAACTGGTATGCTCATATAAAATGTGTAAGCAATTCATCGGTCGCTGAATCACTAACAAGTACGTCTACAGCCCTGTTCTGGCTTCCAGGAATTGAAAGTAATTTTGAACGTGTTGGTTTTTTAATCTGATTTTCTCTTCTTTTTTTTCATTGTTTGTGACGTATAATAATTTTTTTCTCTTTTTCTTTAATTAAATGACTCAACCAAAAGATAACAGTCACTACAGTACTCATGTCAGTCAAAAACCAACAGCCGTAGCCAAAAACCATCATCAAAAGTCATTTTGAACGGGGTGAAATGCCCCTATGGGCAAACCGGGGCTTGGTTAATTATACATAATCCAATAGTGTAATTTTAGTTTACTCTTGTGTGCAAAAAAAAACTTCAGTTAACCATAGCTCCTTTTGTTTTTTTTTTTTTGGCTAGGATTTCTGTAAACAATGGTTGACAGGTGGGGCCCAAAGTTCTCAGAGAACAAAAACTCTTGGCATGTACCGCGTATTTCCGGCTTGTGCCTGGTTGTTGGATGTCAGTATGTCACCGGCCCCTGAAAGCCCAGAGCCATCGATTTTGCTTTTTCTTTTTCTTTCTTTTTTTTTGTGTCCCTTACAAGCTGAAGTCAAGCAAAAGTGATGTGCGTGATTTTTTTTTTAAAAAAAGGGATTGATCAGCTTATGTATTGTGCCAACGGCATCCATTTGGCCTATGTGCCCCACATGTAGCAGCCCAACCTTCCACGTGTCAGCTCCGCTCCGTTTACAATTCCAATGACATATTACGCGTCCTTTTTAAGCTTTCCTTCTCTCGGAAATGTCAAAAGGAACTTATGCGTCAGTGAAGCTCAAATATGAATATGATGAGCATCGAATACAGGTACAAATATCATATAGACTTTGAAAAAAAACATATAGAACGACTGCCATCGAAATGGATTTGCACATGAAGATTTTCCATTAGCAGTAAGAAACTTTCGTGATGAAATTTAACATGTATAATGCAATCCTGCGGGTAACTACTGTAATTTGCTTGGATTTTGATTCAAGGACGTTGGCGTTTCTAACAAATCATCGCTGTAACAAGTCTTTACAAAAGCTTAGCTTGACAAATCCAGGCATACAAAATCCTTATCGAAGACCTTCGTTTTGTTGCAAGAAAATCGGTACCTAAATTACGCTGGAGAAAAACCTTAGCCCAGCTTGCAGTGAGCTAAGATTCCCCAACATAGCACATTACATTAATACAGTTTCCAAGCAGGCAACCAACTCACACTAAATGTCGTTGAAACAAAGCCAAATAAGCCTACCTTTTGATATGTCGTTGGATCATATGAATTTAATATGATCCAGGATCGTAGCTTACCTTTTGACTTGCAGTTGTTGTTCACTCCTTCATAGACTTCGAGACCGTCACCTCCAACTCCAGTCATTTCGGTGGCTCATTATCTGTAATCTGGCATACATATAAACAAAGCCAAATAAGCCTACCACATCAACTACAAGCCTTGCAAATAAAAGACGGTAAAAGAAGGGAAGAGACGCAAGTGCCGAAATGCTCTCAGGGGGAGAAAACCGATGAAGAATCAGTTTCAGAAAGCTTTGAATTGGAAACAAATGGTGAACAATGGTTTTTGGAGAATCCACAGGTGTCTAGGGATAATGTACTATGCAGAACGGGTGCTAAATCGGTGGGAATTGGTCTGGAGTCATGTGAATCAGCCATAAACAGTGGTAGCGAGAATAGGTAGGGCAAGGGTCGCGGCCGTGGAAGGGAAAAGCTCGCCAGCAGAGAGCTCCGCCATGGATGACGGGTGCAAGAGCACAACATGGGCATGGGGACTCCTTCGGTGGTGATGGCTTGGCCTAGGATGTGACAAGAAAGGTTGATGGTGGTGGTGGCCATGTCAATTCAGTGGAGCTTGGCAGTGGCTCTACACGGCGGATGTGGTGATCGAAGGAGGTGGGGTTCGAAAATGGCGTGTCGAGGCATACCTCGTGACGCAGTTGGCTCGGTGAGGGGCCGATGGAGGTGACAGATCGATGGTGATAGTGACATGGCCGACGGCACGACAAGCTCTAATGGCGGCTTGGCGATGATGCAGCTACCTAGAGGAACAAATAAGGTCGCAATGAGGTGGAAAAAAAGATGAAAAGATCAATGTTGAAGAAGGCATAGAGACAGAGGTAAATTTGGGTGGATTATCGATGGGATTTCAGCGGCAATGGCAGTCAACCGAGCTTGGGGACGAGGACGGCTTCAGCAACGGCGCGAGTGGCCTTGGGGAGTCAAGGGAAGGGGAAAAGGAAGGCAAGGAGCTAGGTCTCGGGTTTTATAGCTGCTTCAACGACGGGGACGAGGGAGGAGGCGAGCGGAGACGTGGCTTTGGCTCCTCTCCACCGTGTGACATGCACAGAGCAAGCTGGCAAGGCGACACGGTTTGGGAATGAGGTGGCGATCGTGCACGGCGACAATGTTGGTGGCTCGAGCAGTGAGAGAAGGAGGTGGTGGCGTGTGGCTCAGTGATGGCTTCAGGGCAAAGTAATGGGGCGATGTCAGGGCTGGCTGGGCAAGTAGTGACAGCTTGGAGTTGGGTTGGCTTGGCTAGGCTGAAAGAAAAGGAAGGAAAAAAAGAGTAAAAGGAGATGGGTTGTACGGAGGAGAAGGAGAGGGTTTTATGGGAATTTGGGGATTTTGGAGAAAGAGATATATGATTTCCGGCACAAGAAACTCGGTAAAACATGACAAACAATTCGAAAGATTTTACGAAAAAATTTATACAATTTTTCAAAACTTTTGGGACGTCACATAGGCTTATTTGCTTATTTTCCTTTGACTGATTCCTCAGGCATGCAGTCCCCACATTTTCCATTGCCCTCGTTCCGTGCATGCCTCCCTTTTCCTCCGCTCCCAAAAAGTGATTAAAAAAAAGAGCAAAAAGCGATAAAAAAAAGCGCATAAAGAAAACAAACTTGCATACCCCACAACCAAGAAACGCTCCAAGCACAAACCATCTCTCACGAGATGGTCACTGACATGTAGGTTTAGACCAAAAAAAAAACACATGCCGACGGTGCCTACACGTCAGCGACTATCAGTGACCAGGTAGGTTTAGGAGAAAAACACATGCCTGAAAGTCCAGAGGCAGCTATTTCCTCTGTTATTTTTGTCTCGCTTACAAGGTGAAGTCACACTAGAATGATGCGCGTGATCGTTCAGAAAAAAACGAAAAGAGAGAACTGATCGCTTTATTTATGAAACCTACGGCATCCATTTGGCCTATGTGCCCCAAGTGTAGCAGCCCCCCTAAATGTATGCCTTCCATGTGTCAGCTACGTTTTCAATTCCAATGTCAAACCATCAAAATTCCAATCGTGTCCTTTTTGAGCTTTCTTTCCATGGAAATGTCAAAATTGTGCGTCACTCAAGCTCAAATATGAATATGATGAATATCAGGTACATGCACAGACCGTCATGTAGAACGATTGCCATTCAGATGGATTTGCACAAGATTTTCCGTTAGCTATAGGAAATTTCATGATGAGATTTAAGAGAATGCAATCATGTGGGTAACTACGATTTTGATTCAACGAGATTGAGGCTTCTAACAAATCCCATTCGTAGCGAGCCTTCACAAAAGCTTACTCCAATTTGAACTGTACAAAAGAGAATGCAATACAGGCCTCGCTTTTTCAAATTGCAATTTGGAAAACCAAGCAAGACAAGCCATAGAAATCTACTGCAGGCGTAGAGAGCAAATGCAATGTATCTTGACAAGTGTTTCGAATCTAACTACTAGGTTACAAATATCTCCGCATGAAACATTGTTCTGTCCTGACAAAACCGCACCGGCCTATTTCTAATGATCAAGCACCATAAATGTCAAACAAATTATAAGAGGAAGCTAATCATCCTGACAAAGACGGTGAATTTGGAACACATGACTGTACGTGTATGTTTAATAAGCTTGTATCATGTTAGTTTTAACCTTAGAGCATCTACTCTATTTTTATTCTAACTTCATCACTACTGTACAACCATTTCATTGGTTGTGGAATTAATTCCTTAATTTCCTTGGATCCACATTTTCCATTGCCCTCGTGCCATGCCTCCCTTTTTTTCCACACAAAAGCACACTCCCAAAAAGTGATAAAAAGCGCAAAAAAAAACCCAAATATGCATGCCCCCACAACAAAAAATGCTCCGAGCACAAAACATCTTACCCAGACACTGACATCAGGGGTGAAACTAGGCATAGGGCTATCTAGACTTCAGCCCTGAGCTAGAACCAAAAACTACAAAACATTATAGAAAAAATGTAAAATTTGTATAGTATAAAAGACTTAGTTCACAATATATATTGGTCTAGTCCAGACCGTAGGCTAATTCTAGATCCACCTCTAACCGATAAATTCTAGATCCACCCTTAATTGACAAATCTCTACTATTATATAAAGAGAAGTTGGTGGTCGTCGGTGCGTTCTCATCTCCTCTCTTTACAACCATCCGATTTGATCTGGACGATTCGTCTCTCTCCTCCTCTCTCTCTGAGGATACAACTATCCACCCTCTCCACTTTCTTTATCTTCTCGCGTATTCTGGCCACTCTTCTCTTTGTGTAGCTTGCTCTCTAATATTTGATGTGTAAAATTAGTCAGACAGTAAATTTCATCTTATTATTTTTATAACTCCATTGTAACGCACAAGTATCTAACTAGTAGGTTTAAAGAAAAAGACGGTGCCTGCAAGTCAGCGACTTTCGGTGGCCATCTTATAGATGGAACGTTGTGTACGTGTAGCAGCGCTCATTCTTTTTTTTGGGAAATCGTATGAGCCCAAACACAATAAACACGCACACGCACTCAGTCTTCCTCCTCTCCTTCGCTATGAGCAGCGGCATTTGCTAGCGAAAGCATGTCTTCCCCATCCATAGGCCATAGCCATCTCCTTCTCCTTCTTCTTTCTCTCTCTCACTCAACAGTCACACTACTGCTCAACGGCACCATGGCAGTCTTGCTCTCCTCCTGCCTCCTCCTGCTCCTGATCTCCTCCTGCTGCGCATCTGCCTGTGAGAGGTGTGTGCGTCAGGGCAAGGCTGCGTACTCACCCTCACTCTCCCCCATCGCTACTGGTAAGAACTGAGTCCTGGGACAGATCAAGAATCGAGAAATGATCCTTTTGTTGAAGCTGCAAGAGAAGATGTGAATTTAATTTGTTCTCTTTTTGGAAAGATTTAGAGTGAGTGGTGTGATACTTGGCTGATTGATTAGGTGCTGGAGTTTGTGGGTATGGGGCCATGGCCATGGAGATCAATGGGGGATTCCTTGCTGCTGGGGGTCCAAGGCAACATAGAGGAGGGCTTGGCTGTGGAAGATGCTTTCAGGTACAGGCCAAAACACCAAATTAGTCTCCATTAGCTTTTGTTTTGGCAAAATTTTACTCCCATTTTGGCCCTCTCGTTCTTCTTCTCTTGGCAAAGTGCCCTTTCTTGTTTGTTCTTCACATGGGTAGTTCTTCAAGAACTTGAGGTAATGATGAATTGTTGCATATTTTGTCTTCAATTTTGGAATTGGTTGGCAGGCTTAATAAATTTTTCTTACCTTTGCGAAGTAAATTTCTTGTTATTAAATTATTTGCCTCTAAAGCAAGTAACCAATCAGGTAATTATGAGAGCACCTATTTCCCCCCCTTTTTTTCGGTGTTTTCTTTTCCATATTATTTTGGATATCAGTTAACTCGCTGAAGCTTTAATCAAGAGACCAAGTTAGCAACATCCTGTTAACCTATGTGCCAAATGTAGTTCTAAAATATTTTACAAAAAAATATAGTTCCAAAAACTTATGTAGTATATGCTCTCCTTGTTTCCTAACTTTGGGCCTGTTCTTTGATACTCGGTTTACGATTTTTGGTAAAACCGTTTAAAAATAAAAAAGAAAGACAATTTGATTGTTTACTAAAATTTTCTTGGTTTCTAACTAGTCTCGAAAGCCAAAAAGACTGTACTGATTAATATGCCATTAATCTTCATGTGTTCTTTATTTTTTTTCTTTGGGTTTTATTTATACTTATTTCTGTGGTTTTGGGAAACAGATGAGATGCGGAGATGCAAAGCTGTGCAGCAATATGGGCGTCCGGGTCGTGCTCACCGACTTCCACAAGAGTAACCGTACGGACTTCCTGCTGAGTGGGCCCGCCTATGTGGGCCTCGCCAAGCCCGGCATGGCCCACCAGTTGAATAGGCTGGATGCTTTGTCCATAGAGTACAAAAGGTAACGGGTGTTCTTTTCGGCTTTTAAAATCAACTTTTGGTTTTTAATATAGTATTTAATTTTCAAACAGAGTATTTTTTAAGATAGATTTATAAGTTAATTGTAATACACGTTAAAAACCTAACATCTGTACCATCCAAAATCACAAATAAGTATCTATCTTCATAATCTCTGTCGCCAACAGCTAAAATTCAAAACTTTCAATCAATTGTCATAAGCCACAGCCATAAATAAAAGGACGAGTAAGAAGTCCTCCTAAAACAATTGAGAAATTTGCACACAAAACTCAAGAATAAAACCATTTAGAAATTTGCACACAAAACTCAAGAAATAGTTACAAGAGAGTTGGAAATGAAAAGGCAACTAATATAAGAGGAGAAATTTGTATTATATGTTTATATTTGTTCTTTAGAATATGGTAGTTTATGAAATGTTCTTTCATATCTTAGGTAGTACATTGTTTGCATGCAGTACAATTTTAAAATACATGTGGTAAGTGGCTACATGTGGATGCATGAGGGGAGAAGTGCAATTCAATAGAACAAACTTGTCTATGGTGTAATGTCTAGGAAATTATTTTTTATACTTTTTAGATACTACTTATTTTCATAAACTGTGGAGGATGACTTCCATAGTTAGCAATTACTCGAAAAAAATCAAAGAAAGTTAAAAGGAGATGGTATAAACAACCAACTATATACTTTTCAAATTTGTAAAATTCAAAAAGGAATTTTAATTTGCATGTGCTATGTTTTGAATTTTTTTAAGGTTTTAATGTTTCTAATTTAGTTTTTTTAACGATTTGGATTTGATTTTTACATTTTTGTGTTAAATTTTATAGTTATTTACTTAATTATTGGTGATAGAAAGTCTCAGTTATAAATTTCACTGTCCATAAATTAAAATATGAGTTTAACTTCCATAGTAAAAGTTGAACTTTAATTTCATACTTACAAATTATCCTTCAAAATAGGAAAATTCCAAAACCAACAAATGTTCCTGTTTACTAATGTTTATAGCCATTGCCTATAAGATAGAGGTGTCCAAATGAGTGTCACGGATCCATGTAGGTATGGTTTATTAAGCCTATGAACTTAAACATACTATGTCATGCCGGCTTATAGGCTCAGCCGCAGACCTAGGCACAACCCATAGGGCGCACGGGCTGTGCCCGTTTAGCCCGATGGGCTGATGGGGCCGTCTAGCCCATTCCACCCCGACAGGCGGAAACAATGCTAAATAGGCTATGCCTAACGGGCTAATCGTGCCTAACAAGCCACTATCTCTAACTGGCCATGTTTAATAGGCTAATCGTGCCTAACAGGTTGCTATCATGCATAATGGGTAATGTCTAGTTGGCTAAACAAGTTGCTTTCATGCCTACATGAGCCTTGTCTAATAGGCTGTGCCCATGCTGGGCCACGCTTGGTCAAGCACTATTCGTGCCATGCCGAGCCGGCACGACGGGCTAGGGTGCCAATACAAGCACATGCCGAGCTGGCCCGACACGATTCAATAGTGAGCTATGCCGTGCCTGAGCCAGGCCAACAGTGGTGTGCTTTGGGCCGGCCCGATAGGCACGGCTCATTTGGCCACTTCTACCGTAGGATATTACTTGGTCTAGATTCCAACACACTTTATTTTAGGATAGAATAGAGAAGTGAGATAAAGAGATTTTTCGAATGCTTTACAAGGCAAAGACCCAATCTTGTTTTCAAAGAGTCTAGAGATGCATACAAAATAATGGCTCCCATTGCAGTAGTCTGAATACCTTTTTCCCTTGTTTGTTTGCAGTATTCCCTGTGACTACAAGGACAAGAACCTGTCCATATTAGTGGAAGAGCAGAGCAAGAAGCCAAACAATCTAGTCGTCAAGTTCCTTTACCAAGGTGGCCAAACTGACATCTTAGCGGTGGATGTTGCCCAGGTAATTAAAAGGAAGACTCGATCAAAACAGATTCAGAAGAGTGAAAAAAATAGCAATTAGCAAACATTTACAACCAAATCGTCTAATCAGTAACATTGTGGACCTGGTCCATGCAGGTGGGGTCGTCAGACTGGCGGTTCATGAACCGGGTCTACGGGCCGGTGTGGCGCACTGACCGGGCCCCTGCCGGCCCACTGCAGTTCCGGGCCGTGGTGACAGGCGGGTACGACGGTAAGTGGGTCTGGGCCGATAAAGAGGTCCTCCCGGCCGACTGGCAGCCGCGCCGGGTCTACGACACCGGCGCACAGATCGCCGACGTGGCGAGGGAAAGCTGCTAGACTGTGCCACGCTGGACTGGAAGTGAAAATGGGTCTACAATAAGCTAATTTTCCTGTGATGCCTGACGTATATGCTACTGCGATGACCTGAAGATGCAGACGCACACACCAGTCATCGCAGGGTTGCAGGACAGTACTGTATCAGGAGAAAGAGGGCTCCCTCTTGCTGTCAAGAAAAAGATGGGTGTGGGACAGTACTGTGACCTTCAATTTGCTGCTCCTTCCATTTGTTCTTCTTCCTGTATGTATGCGTGTTTGTTCAGTGAATGATGCATGCATATAAGAGATGTATCGTCGATCAAGATCAGATGAGATGGCTCAGAGGAGATGCAAACAAATGTAGCTAGCTACCTCCCTACTGATCGATAGAATAATCGATGAACATAGAGCTGTGCTTTTTCCTTGGCATGTGTGTCTCTCCTGATTTTTCAAAGTTCACATGCTCACCTAACCTGGCTGTTTTGGTACCAAGCGAGTGAGATTGGGACCGGGTAGATCTTGGACATGCTCAAGCATCTGAGCGAGTTATGCCGCTGGTTGTAGTCCAACTGGTAAAGTTTCAGGACCTTTTTTTTTCTCCTGATGCTCGTTTTGGCTTCAGATTCTGACTTCTGGCTTATTTTTCGCTATTCATAAATTTTATCTTTTTCTGAACTTTTGACTTTTTTAGCTTTTTAGCCGGTTCTTTTTTCCCGTATTCGTTTGCGTTGTCCGTGATGAGCTAGCATATTTTTTCTATTTTTAATTTTTTAAATTTAATTACGTTAGATAAGCCACCTTCAGCTACAGTGAAATTTCAGTCGCTACTGTGCAATTTCAGTCATAAGTCACAGCTTTTCAGTCAAACCGAGCAGGGACCGCGATTGCTCTTGCGTGCTTCCTTTTTTTCCCCTTAAAATTATTGCTGCGTTTGATAGTTTGACGCTTCTAGTGAAATATACGTAAGTGTAACAAACTCTGCTCTTATTCCGTCCTCGAGGAATAAGACTCAGTGGGATAAATTGTAGTCCTAATGGAGGCGCTTTAAGGAAGCTAACGTCTTATGCGATTCCATAAGAGTTCAGAAGAGTTTCATTTTCTTGGAAGTAATACTGATAGGTTAGCAGCTAGCCATCAGTAAGTAGTGCTCTTGGATGTGTTGGCTCGTGGTCCAAAAGAAGCAATTTTGAAGACGTAAAAGAATGTACGTACATGCATGAACAATGACGGGCGCTATCGCCTCCAGGATCCATGTCTCAATCAACCATAAGCAGCAAAATCATTCGACTAAATAACTTTCCAGTCTCTACACGCCGAAGGCTAAGGCTGCCTGACAAAAGAAACTGCATGCGGACCAAAGCCAAATTAGCACGTAGAAATCAAACGCCGTTTTGGAATTTTCCATCGAATGACGAAAGGGATTTCGATTGTTTTTACCCCCAATTTAGCGAAAATATGCGCCTTTCTGCACCTGTCGATGGCTACAACTTGCCTAAAAAAAGCTTTGGCGATTGACTATGGTGTCGATGGCTACAACTTGCCAAAGAAAAGCGTGGCGACTGACCAATTACCTCTGCTAGCTTCGGGATCCGAGGTTGACAGTTTTTTTTTTGGAACCCTTAGGATGAGGGCATGCCTTGAGAAACAGGGCCTGATTGGCGCGGCTGCGGCTTATGTCTTTTGGTTGAAATTTTTGAATTTTGGTTGTTTACGGTACAGATTACGGAGAGACAGATACTCACTTGTGATTTTGACTGGTACAGATATTAAGCTTTTAACGTGTAGATCGTTTAACTTGTAGACCCCCGTCTTGAGAAAATACTCCGTTTGAAAGTTATGTACTATACCAAAAGCCAAAAACCGCCAGTTTCGAAGGAAAAGAACATGCCCTATAACTTGTAATTAGTCTAGCGTGGTGTTTTTTGTTGGTCAATTACTGAGCCCTTAACGGCATTGAAAATGAGTGTCCATTGCACTCTAGGTTATGCAACTTGATTAGAAGTTTGTTTATCCGCTATGTAAAAACCCTATTTTAAGAATAGGACCGTCGTGATTCCCACAACAGATCAGTAGTTCAGTTACGAAAAAAATATCATGCCTACTCAAGAGTATTTAAAAATAATTAGTTTGATTAAAATATAACCTAACGGTCAAACTACAATAGCTTTACGGGCATTCAAACCCAAAACTTAACTTATATGCAAAAGAATGGTATTATTCTGATGAAAATAAGTTAGCTTGAGTACACTAGTACTCAACAAACCATATGGAAAAGTTGTTTAATAATATGTAAGGAGTTCAATTGAATAGAGTCACACAATTGAATAGAGTCACATGTTATAATATGATAAGAATATATACTAGTTTGTTAGTAAAGAACTTTGTACTTAAAACCGTAAAATGATATTTAATTAGCAAGTGGTTTTGTTAATCATAATTTCCACATTAAAATTATCCAAATTCTACTTATGCCTTATTATTAAAATTACCCATGAAACACAACTCCATTGATTAGGAGCACGACATACTCAAACACTATTTATTATACTCTCCAGAGTTGCTCAACTTTACCATAAGATATCTCAAACTCATAATATCAAGTTGTAGACACACAACGTGATGGCGTGTGACTGAGTTGAGACAACAATGTCGTTTTCTTGCTCTTTTTGTTCTAGTTTCTACCCGGTAGAATCAGAACCATCAACCATATCGGGAATCCACTGGCCAGTACAGAAAACATGGCCCGACGTTGAGTGGACCTACCGTTGTGAAGAATAGCAAGCGGACGTATGAACCCAACTTCCATTTCATCCCTTTTCACACGGGTTATCCATACCATCCTAGGATAACTATCATCCTATAGATGTTCGATCAAATCGAGCAGTGTACTAAACCAAGTTGATCAGTCCAACTTGTGGTTGAGCGAGTTCTATATCCTTTGCTTGGCATAAGGGTCTTGTCCTTATGAGGCTATCATTCACATACCATGTGCACACTGGTACCACACCATCAAATCATACCAAAACCTCAATCCCAGTGTGAGATCATGGATTATAACCATTTAGTGCCCTCCCACTAAGTAGCCTCAACCCTAGTACCATTTGAAAGTCCACAAGCATAGTTCAAGTAAATCATTTCAAGTGTATCATCCACTAATAGCAATCTATACAGGGATTAATTACCAAAGTTGTCAAGGTAAATAGAGCCTTTATTATAACATCCCAAATCTAGGAAATACAAAAATGAGTGCAATTAATAGCTATCTATTCCAGTCGCACAACGGTGGGGCGACTGCAATTAATCGTCCAACGGTTGGCAGATTCATCAGGTGTCGCCGCTGGGTTGGGCGACAAGCTCCAGTCACCCAACCATTAGGCGATTGGAGCCTATTTTTGTAAAAAAAAATCCGTAGGTATATTTATGTAATTTCGAATAAAAAATAGATTATCCGTACAAAAAAATTCAGTAATTCCCGGCCTTAGTCTCTCTCTCTCTCCCCAAAGCACGTTGACGACACCTGGCTATCCACATTACTAACCATCGAATTCAAAACAATGCTACATTTCAGTCCGAATATGGTGATCATCATAACTCAGAACAATACCCAAGAAATGCGCACCCAAACAAACAGAAAGGCTCTGGATTTCAGTCGAGAAGGTGATTCAACTTATTAAGCACAATTTTTAACAAAATACTGCCCCCAAACAAATTCCAAACTACACAGTAGTATTGTTACCAACCCAATAATTACCTAGCAATCTTTCTTACTGACATCCTACTAGAGTTTCGTAGTATCCACATTGCCATCCTCCAAACCATAAGCAAGAAGCCAAGGGCGCCACCAACTCAAGCTCAGATCCTGCGAGCTGACGACCGCGTGCTGACCCTCCTCTCCTTGACCGCCGACGACTTGGTGGCGGCAGCGGAGGCCTTCTTCATCTCCTTGCTGCTCCTCAGGGACGACCTCAGGCTCAGGCCGCCGGCCCGGCTCCCCGGGAAGTCTGCTGCCGGCATGGACCTCCTCACAGACTCGGCGGACTTCTTGGCGCCCCGCCGCTTGGACAGCTCGACGGCCACGCAGGGGTCCTCGGCCATGGCCTCCGCCCCCTCCTCGCCGGAGGGGAACCCGTGCTTGCGCTTGAGGCGCTCGTTGCGCCGCGCGGAGTAGAGGTCGTAGAGCCTGCCCCTCTCGAAGAGCGGGCTGGTCGGCGCGGCCCTCCAGTTGTTCATGGCCTCCGCGGCGGCGAGGTTGAGGGTCACCTCGTCGTGGGCGTGGAGGTTCTCCTTCCCCGCCGCCCTTGTCGGCGTAGGCGCGGCGGCGAAGTCCAGCTTCTCGCGCGGGCTGGGCTCGAGGCGGGACGACCGCGGCAGCGCGCAGATGGACGAGCGCATCGGGGTCTGGGCTTTCTTGATCGATCCTGCACAACGAAGAAGTGCGGGGAAAACTCATCTTTTAGTGGCCATGGACATTGTAAAAGAACAAATTTGTTGCAGTTCCAGAGTTAAAGCGTACTGGTTTTATGATGACAAGAACAATTTTTTGGCGATGAAGAACTGAATTGAAGAAACAAGTGGTTTAATCATCCGAAACACAACTGAAAAGGATGCAATTTATCCCTTTATTTAACCGCAGAAAGGAGGCAAGTAGCAATCGTTCGTTATCCAAAGCTAAATATCAGGGACACTGCACCTAAACATTTTAAGGCTCAAGCCTGAAACTGAAGGAGAAGAACAGAACAGATCAATTGGGAAACAAATCGTTCGTTGAAGAAAAAAAAATAAAGGAAAATGACCATCTTTTGGCCATCAAAAACTCGCTGGGGTTTTCACAAGCAAACAGAACCGATTTGCGAGATACAGAAGGAAAAAGGCGAATCCCGTTCTTGATGGGGAGTGGAGAACCGGATAAAACAAGCAAGTTTTACCCATCTTTTTGTGATCCGCCAAGTGCTAGCTCGATAAAAAAAACCAATCGGAAAACAAAGAACAATCAGACCACATCAAGAGCAACCAGACCCGCACATCGCAAGCAAATCCGTCCGTCACAACTATGTCCAAGAAGCAGCGGAAAGAGTCAAGAAGAAACTTCAGGGAGATGGGCAGCGCGTAGTACCTAGCGGGGTCTGGACGGAGGACGCCAGAAGAGGGCGCCCAGCGGCGGCAGAGGCGCGGTGAGGGCGCGGGGATACGGCGAACGACGGGCGGCGGTCCATGGATCGATCGGTCAAGACGGCGAAGGAACTGACAGGGGGAAACAAAAAGAACCAAAACCCATCAGATCGAGAAGACGTTGCGGACGAATCGATGAGCCGTTGAAGAGGAAGGAAAGGGGCTCCAACGGTCGGATTGGATTCTGCATTTTTCGAATTACCGTTCTGGGACCCGCACACGTGGCAGCGTCTCATTGGACGGCGACTTTGTAAAAATCTCCTACAACGAGTCAAGGAAGCGTTTCAAAGTTGGAGCTTGCAAATATTTGACGTGTTATTTTTGGCTTTACTTTTTTTAAAAGTCAACTTTTTGGCTTTTACTTTTTTAAAAAAATCAAAATAAATAGGACAATTTTTTGAAATGGATTTTTCAAACGGTTTTTCAAATCTAAAACTATATTCGTCGTCCATGTCAGTATCTCCGTCATTTGCTATCTTTAAAAAAACACAGATAAAAACCATTAACCGTAGTCAAATGCCAGACCGCAACATAAAAGAACAAGCCAAAAGCACTTGTTTACATAATTGTGCCCAGTAATAATTTCCATTTCACGGTACGATATCAAGTTGGCTACTCATGTTTTGTACTATACAAAACTATTTTTTGCCTTGCCACATAATCAAACGTTTCACAGTTAAACACATTGCGTCGTCTCTACCATGCAAAATCTGTATCGAATTATAACCCAAGACGTACATTTGCGCAACCATGCACAGTGATCCGAGCTGCACTGGTGGGAATTCAGCAGATTAAAATGGCCAATGTTAAATTCCAGCGGGCACAGAATGCTCGTTGAGAGCAGCAAAGAAGCACACACTGACATGCTGCACTGAGACCGAATACAGGCCACCGAAACAGCTCAACTCAATTTATTCCCCCTTGAACATGAATTGCTTGTAGCGCAAGTACTTTTCATTTTATGTACACTAGTTTTACAACGGGTGAAGAGACGAGGAAGCCTGAAAAAATAATAAATGAATACCATCTTCTACAATCAGCAAAAGGCTGGGTTTTTTTTTTTTTGGGGCGGGGTTTACCTGGTGAATCTATAGGCAAACAAACATCCTCTCCCTCAGCAAGAACGTGAATCTTCAAAGGCTGTGTCCTATAACCTCTACTAGAATGTGAATCTTGAAAAGAACGAGTTTGGCGTGGATCCACCATCCGGCAATGCAGTAGCTGGTAACGAAACCACATTTGAGAGGACGCCATGCTGGCACTTCTTGAGCTGTCAAGTTTCAAACAAGGAAATGTCAAATCTTCACTCAAAACGGCCTTTGGCAGCAAGTATCCTTTTTCAATATCAGGAGTATAATGGTCATTGGTGGTTCCTGCTGCAGAGACAATTCACACTCCGAATTTATGTCGTCATTGGAAACTTTCATACATCATTGGCCTTGTGGTCTGATTTTAAGCAAGATAAATGCTTAATAATTCTTACAATAAATTTTTTATCTGAAACATGGATACTTGTTTTGTCTTAAGGATTGAAACAGTAATCTAAAATCCAAGCATGTCTTCAAGGTGGTGCACAACTCTATGGTAATCCAAAATTTTGAAATGTAAGGCCAAGTTTGTTATTAGAAGGATGGGCTTTTATAATTGGGTATGGCCTTTAATATTCACTCTGCTATATTTCTAGATAACTTTTTGCAGAATACGTATCCCAAATAATCAAGAATGCCCCACCTCCATTCCCAATCGCCAAAAGCCAGTTTAATTCCAAGGTCGTTAAATGACTTTGATTCCAGAAAGAAACACCAACAGCCAACAATGCAAGATTTGACATTCTTGAATCTTAAAGATGTGAGATTAGGCACGATAGAGTGCACCATTCATTATTTCTGGCACCATTCTTATATTTCTAGCTCCAGTTAGGGGGCTTCATAGACTCCATTAGAGAGCAGGTTCAGCTTGGCCAATCAAGACTACAGTCACTCAAAATCTGAAACAGCGAAACCTATCAACTAGAATGATTTCTAGTTGTCTACCCATAAATGAGCCCATCAACCAGCAAGCAGCCAGCACAAGTTACACAGATCATTCATGGAGTAAGCGAAATCTAAGGTGCTCTACATTAGACAGAAAAATATTGCAACTGTTGCAGAAATGCACCCTCCGTCTAAGTTTATACGGCATATTTTTTTAATAGTTTTGTCCATAAATATAAGGCATATTTCATATTCTAATGTAAAATTAATGGCATATTCTTTCTATACTTTATAGTGCTTTACCCCTAATACATGCATGCATTGAATATAGTGCTTAAAGATAATAATTATGGGCAGTCTAATCATTTTCAATATCTCCTTAGTCTATGCGACAAGAGAAAATACGCCTTATAAATTTAGACGAATGGAGTATATTACACATAGTATTAAATATTGTATATATAATGGGGACATGTCACATGCTTCTGTTTTATTTTTAATTTTATTGGTACTCTTAACTAATATTAATATATAGCATTTTTCAGTAACCTCTACAATACTTGAGCCAACTTAACTCAATATGCACTAGAATAAAACCGAGGTTTTAAGATACTCCCTTCGTTCCTGAATGGATGCCATTCTAGGATTTCACACAACTAACGCATGTACACAAAAGACCATCTTGCCCTCCTTTATTTGGTCACTTATTGCTCTTGGATGTTGTGTGTACTCTAGTCCATAGTAGTAAATGACCTTGGGAATAGGAATGAGAGGGGTATGCAAAGGAAAAATGGTGTAGAATGACATGTATTGAGAACAAAATTTGAAAGCTAGAATAACATGTATTTGGGAACGGAGGGGGTATGCTAGAGCTAGTGTTTCTACTGTTTTTTTTTTAAATATCGGAGGCTACAAGCTAGGCTAGGAAAGCAAGCAATCAGCAACAAGGAAAAAGTTATATACTATAAATTCCCCAGTTTACCTCATCAGGGCTGAATTGTAGTAATGTTGCAACCACAGGCAGCAAAGCCCCCACCTCCCCTATGATGAAAGAAATCAAATTGGCGTTTCATATAGCCTGTCAATTTACTGCAACTGGAGACAATAAGAAGTTTCAATTACCTGTTTCAAGAAGCTTTAGAATCACATTTTTTAAATATGTCATATCTATTCCTTCGCGCTTTTGTGATCTCTCCATATTGCGAAGCTCGGTCTTCAACACTGCTTCCTGGAATAAGAATTACACAAAATCAGGCACATCAACTTGAGGCGTCTTAATGATAACAAGACACGTCAAATCAAAGACAAGTTTCATCAAAACACAAAACAAGTGAAAGGTAATACAAGGTCCCAAACACCAGAAAGACTAACTAATAACAAGAGTAAACATCACAGTAGTTCATAAGCAGACAAGACCAAAAAAGAACATCATTTTTTATTACAAAGATCTTAAGTCAAATAAGGGGTCAAATCATCATCTAACTGCATTTTTTTATGTTTTTTTATAACTAGGTATCTGTTCCCTAGATTTCTAGAGCATGGTGAGGTGTATTCTCCAAGCTCAGTTGCTTGGTACAACCCATCCTCCTTAATCTGGCAAGTACTTGAAAGCACTTCAGGCTTATATTGGTTCAAACAAAATTCAAAAACTCACCCTTGGAGAAGACATGATAAAAACAGTAAACATTAAACAAATAAACTGCTATTACTTGTTCATTGCCTCAGCGTAAAATCTCTCAGTACTAAATTCTGAATTCCACAAAACGGGGGATGTTGCATAGCTCATGGCTTCAAGAGGTAAGCCTCTATCAGACCATTCTACCCCAATGCTCATCAGGAATGATCCAATCCAAAGCCTAAACCCTCATCCTACAACAGTGTGTTCATGTATGGTGTGACAACAGTTTACACAATCTTTTCTGTTTTTCACTGTCATTGATTTAGGGCATGTTCATATTAACTGCAGCTGATGGCTTTTAGATGCAGCTAATAGCTTTTGACTGAAAATAAATAATAGTGCCTTTTAGAAGGAGCAAGTGAGCGGTGGGGAAAGTGAGAGGGAGATGCATGCGTGAGACAGGAGCGAGAAAAGTGGGGTGCATTATGCACCCGTGACCCCCCTATCTTTCGCAACCGGTTGTCGCCAGCGAGTACTTCTGCAGCGATACGACAACGCGTCCGTGCTGCATATGCAGCTTCAGCAAGGTGCGGCCATGGCCTGGGCGTCAGGTGCGTTAGACAGAATCCTCAAATCCAGCGGTACCTTCGGCATCCTAATATCATCGAGGAAGCAATCCAGAGCCGAACTAGGATGGGCAGAAGTGGTCACTAGCGGCAGCTGGTGGTGTGGCCGGTTGCAAAAAAGAGGAGAGGACATGAAGCTGACTGGTGGGCCCCACTATATATTTCTCATTTTATTTGATGATTTTTATTTTATTTTATTTTTATGATTTTGCTGACTACCTGAAATGTCATCCCAAATCAGCTCACGTGTCAAAAAAACCATTGCCACGTTGATGCCACGTCAGCTAAAACCACCTTCAATCAGTCTCAAAGGGGTAAAATAAACGGTATTGATAGTGATGGTTGTAAAATATCCGGTTTTGCACTTCCAGGTTAAATGTTAGACAATCGCAGGAGTTCAGGAGGGTAAAGTATGATGAATAAGTCTTTGTACTGCGGTCTTTGTACAACATCTGCTTTAGCATCCTTGTACAACATCTGCTTTAGCATCTAGGACAGCTTTTGCTTTAGCATCTAGGACAGCATCTCGCTTTAGACAAGATCGCTTTAGCATCCTTGACTAGCATCTAGGGCAAGATCAAGGACAAGATCGCTTTAGCATCCTTGACTAGCATCTAGGGCAAGATCTAGGACAAGATCTCGCTTTAGCATCTAGGACAAGATCTAGGGCAACATCTTAGCATATGCTTGGTCGGTTGGCGACCTATAATATGTATCCCCAACCCCTCGGGTTGGTAAGGCATTGTGTGAGAAATAGAAAAAATTGCCCTATCTCCAAGTGTCTTCCTCTCCATGAGAGTAAGGATCTTGCTATCACCAACAAAGAAGAGTCCAATGAGTAACAAGTGGTATCGAGCTATACTATCCTCAGTAGCTGAGCATCTCCTTCTTGACCTCATGGCGGCCCAGTAGAAGCGGCAGCTCCTACCGTCCCGCTCCTCTCCTCCGGCAGGCGGCGGCTCGTCGAAGCGACCCTCTCCACGCAATGCCCCAAGTGGCGCGCCATGTCCGCAGGGCGGTCTCGGCCTTCGGTCGCCTCGAGCATCGCAGCGTCGTGACGGCCGAGCTCGCCAGCGGCAGCAGCAGCGAGCGAGCGGCGAGAGCGAGCCGGCGGCGGAAAAGCGTCAAAGGCGGCGGCGGGCAGGCGGCGGCGAGCGGAGGAAGCGGCGGCGGCGGCGATGCACGCGCGTCGCAGCAGCAGCGGAGGTCAAGGTTCTCATACGGCACCAACAAAGCAGCTCCATCTCTGCGATGATGACAATACCGACGCAGACCTTGAGCTGCTTGGAGGAAGCGGCGGCGAGCGGCAGCGCGATGGCGGCCGCGTCACTCGCGGCGGCGGCGGCCAGACAGCGGACACGCCGGCGGCGCTCGAGGAAGCACGCGCGGCGGCGGCAGACGGGTCGACGGAGAGCGCGCGCCTTCACGGCGACGCGCTCTCTCTCCCTGCTTGATCGTGGTCACCACGAGTACCAGTGTCGTCGAGGACGTCGGCCCGGCGGCGGGTGGCCTACCTCACCAAGACCAACTACGTCGAGTGGGTGCGGTGATGAGGTGAGGCTCCAGTGCGGCATATGTGGGATGCGGTCCGTGACGGCGACGTCGACTACGACCGGGATCGACGGCGCCGATGCTCTCATCGCTGCATCCCGCCCGAGATGCGCTTCGCTACCAACAAGCGGATCGCCAAAGAGGCTTGGGACGCCATCGCTGCAAAGACGCGCCGGCGGCCGCCGCGCCGCAAGTCTACATTGCGGGCACTACGCAGGAGTGGGAGAACCCGCCTTCAAGCCGGTGAGGGCGTTGATGACTTTGCTCTCGTCTCAACACTCATGCGAAGTTGGTGCGGTTCGGCGACGACACCTACGGCGAGGAGAGAGCGTGGAAAAGCTCTTCCGCGCGCCCGAGAAGTACAAGCGGATGGCTCGCTCGATCGAGTCTCTGCTGGACCTCTCACGATGACGATCGAGGCGTTGGGTCGCCTCAAGGTCGTTGATGACGATGAGCCACGGCGCCTCTCGGGACCCGTCACCATTGGCGGAAGCTCCTCCTCGCTCGGGAGCGGTGGGGCACGGCCAAGGTGACGGGAAGAAGGGAGCCTTCTTCCACGACAGTGACGCAAGCGTGGCATCTGCGCAAGCCGCGCAAAACGCCTGCGCGGTAGCGAGGACGTCCGAGGGTGATGACCGTGGGCGCCAGGCGGCGCCACCGGCAAGCAAAAGCCGACGAGGCGACTCTTGCCACAAGCTGCGGCAAGCTTGGTCATTGGGCCAAGGGTGTCGGCACCACGACGCGGCCAGCCCACGTCAGCGAGTGAGGAGGAGGCCGGCTCGCTTCATTGCTCATGCGAGCAACGAACTACCTCCGCGCACCTACCGCAGCGGGCTCTCCTCCACCTTGACGAGCCAAAAGCACACGCCTCCCTCGCCACGGCGGCAAGGCAACAACAAGATCGACGGGTGGTGCCTCGACACCGCGCCACCCATCACATGACCGGCCGACGGAGTTCTTCGCCGAGTTTGACTCTAGCGTCCGAGGCTCCGCTCAAGTTTGGGGCGCCTCGTGGAAATCAAGGCGTCGGCTCCGTCATCCTCACCGCTGTGTCACGGTGAGCACAGTCGCTCACCGCGTCTACTACATCCCCGATCTGCGGAACTCCATCATCGACTTGGGACGGTGGATGAGAACGGCTCATGGTCGAGATCGAGCACGGGTGTTGCGGTTGGGATCTTCGCCGCCTTCTTGCCAAGGTAACGAGGCGAAAATCGACTCTACATTCTTCACGTGCGGTGGCACAACCCTCTGTCTCGCCGCTCGTCGGGACGACGAGGCGTGGCGATGGCACGCAGCGCTTTGGGCACCTTCACTGAGGCCACAGGCGGCTCGGTGCCACGGAAATGGTGCGAGGCTGCCGTGCCTTGACCATGTGGAGCGATTCTGCGGCGTCTGCGTGTTGACGGCGGGCGACTCCCTTTCCCAATGGGCGGTTTCGAGCCAAGGAGAGCTCGAGCTCGTGCACGGGACTTGTGTGGCGGTGACACCGCCACACCGGAGACGACACTACTTCCTGCCGCTCGTCGACGACCTCTCCCGCTACATGTGGGTGATGGTCCTCGGCGGCAAGGAGAGGTCATGACGCCATCAGCGCACGCAGTCGCTGCTGAGGCGAGCGTCGGCGCAAGCCGCTGCGCGTCTTCGCGCCTGACAACAATGCGGCGAATTCACGGCGGTGAATTCGCGTTATCTTTATGACGATGAGGGCATTCAGCCACTACTCCGCTACCGTCATGACCGCAGCAGAACGGCATCGTCGGCGGCGCAACCGAGACGGTTGTGGGGATGGCTCGGGCCTCCTCCAGCGAGGGGATGCCTGCTGCTTTTACGGGAGAGGCGGTGGTGGCCGTCTACATCCTCAACCGCCGCCTACCAGGCGCTTGACGGCAGGGCGCCGTCGAGGCTTGGCATGGGCGCAGCCGGCGGTCTCCCACTTGCGGGTCTTGGCTCCCTCGCGTTCGCCAAGGAGCTTGGCCACATCAGAAGCTCGGCGGCGGAGCACTCGGGAGTGTTCATCGGCTACGCGAGGCTCGAAGGCCTCACCGCATCCTCGACCACTGTCACACAACAGTCCGCATCTCGCGTGACGTTGTGTTCGACGGCGGCGAGGTTGGACGTGGGACAAGGCGGTGGGCGGCGGTTCGACTTCGACTCGTGGACTTTGTTGTCGACTCGTCCACTTCGAGAGCGGGAGCTAGCGGCTGCGTCTTCACCGAGCTCGTCCACCTCGACACCTTGCTCGCCACCGCTCGGCGAGTGCTCCACCACTTCGCACCGCCCACTCCACGCCTCCCGCACCGACTCACCACTCTCCCACCCGCGGCCACACCACCGGATCGGCCCAACAACTTGGTCCATGACGAGCGGCGCGTGGTGGAGTTCGCTACTCATTGTCTCACGACGAGGACCGCGATCGACGCCACCATGGCGGCGAGCCTCTGCCTACCGCATCTGCGGACGACCTCCCCGGCGGCGGCCCCCCTCGACCGCGCGCACGCGACTTCGGCGGCTGCACCTCGCACAGACGACGGCGAGCCTCGTTCCTTCGCCGAGGCGGAGAGACGCGGCATGGTGTGCCGCGATGCGAGAGGAGATGGACGCCGTCGGCGAAACAAGACGTGGGTCGGCGGATCTTCCTGCCGGGCACCGCGCGATCACCCTTAAGTGGGTGTTCAAGTTGAAGCGGGATGAAGCCGGCGCCATCGTCAAGCACAAGGCTCGCTTGGTGGCACGAGGTTTCATGCGGCGAGGAGGATCGACTTGATGACGCCGCACCCGTCGCGCGCATGGAGTCCGTTCGTCTTCTCCTCGCACTTGCGCCCAGAGGATTGGCGCGTCCATCACATGGACGTCAAGTCCGCCTTCCTCAACGGCGACTTAAAGGAGGAGGCCTACGTCCGTCGTGCCGGATTCGTCATCCCCGCAAGGAGGCAAGGTTCTCACTTTGTGCAAGGCCCTTTACGGCTGCGGCAGCACCACGAGCTCGAACGCTAAGTCGGACTCCACCTCAAGCAAATGGGGTTCCAGCAGAGCGCACACGAGGCTGCGGTCTACCGGCGGGGCAAAGGCGGCAACGCCTGGCGGGGCGTCTCGCCGACGACTGATAATCACCGGCCCAAGGAGGCCGAGGTCGGCGTTCAAGGCGGAGATGAAGACCGCCTTCGGATGAGCGACTGGGCTCCTCTCCTACACCGGGATCGAGGTCCACCAGGGCGCTCCAGATCTCCTTCGCCGGGCCGCCACGCCAAGCGCACCGTCGAGTGGCGGGCTCACCGATCGCAACCCACCCCACACTCATGGAGGAGAGGTCAAGTCGAGTCGTGAGAGCACGGCGGAGGTGGACGCGACGCAAGATCGGCGCATCGTGGGTAGCCTTCGCTACCTCGTCCACACGCGTCCAGATTTGGCGTTCGCGGTTAGCTACGCCGATCGGTTCATGCGGCGACCGACGACGAGCATCAAGCAGCCGTGAAGAGGATCCTCCGCTACGTTGCGGGCACCTCCAACTACGGCTTGCACTACCCGAGGTGTCCGTGCGCGCAAGACTTCATCGGCATGCAATGACAATGACCACGCAGCGACATCGACACCGGCAAAGAGCACAAGCGGATTCTCTTCTTCCTCGGCAAGTGCCTCGTTAGTGGCGGTCGATCAAGCAAAGGTGGTGGCCCCGTCCACCGTGAGGTCCGAGTACATAGCGGCTTCCACCGCTCGACTCAGCGCCTGCTCGCTCGACCGCTGGTGATCTCCTCGGTAGAGACACCGAGGCGGTGGCACTCGGGGTGGACAACAAGTCCGCTCTGCTCGCGAAGAACCCGCTTTCCACGAACGAGCAAGCACATCCGGGTGAAGTACCACTTCATCCGAGGTCGCTTGGATGAAGGCGGTGTCAAGGCGAGCTACATCAACACCACGGATCGCCTTGCGGACCGCTCACCAAGCCTCTTGGGAGGTCAAATTCCTCGAGCTCGCTCTAGGATCGGGATGGTTCAACGTCCCACAAGACGACGTACAAGACTTAGGGGAGAATGATGAATAAGTCTTTGTCTCATGCGGTCTTTGTACAAAGATCTGCTTTAGCATCCTTGTACAACATCTCGCTTTAGCATCTAGGATGACTTTGCTTTAGCATCTAGGACAACATCTGCTTTAGCATCCTTGACTAGCATCTAGGACAAGATCAAGGACAAGATCGCTTTAGCATCCTTGACTAGCATCTAGGACAAGATCTAGGACAACATCGCTTTAGCATCTAGGACAACATCTTAGCATATGCTTGGTCGGTTGGCGACCTATAATATGTATCCCCAACCCCTCGGGTTGGTAAGGCATTGTGTGAGAAATAGAAAAAATTACCCCACCTCCAAGTGTCTTCCTCTCCATGAGAGTAAGGATCTTGCTATCACCAACAGCAAGAGTCCAGCGAGTAACAAAGTAGACTTATGCCGTGTCAAAAAAACCACTACTATGTTGATGCCACGTCAGTTTAAACCACATTCAATCAGTCTCAAGGGGTAAAATAAACGGTATTGATAGTTGAGGGTTGTAAAACATTCGGTTTTGCACTTTCAGATTGAAAGTTAAACAATCGTAAGAGTTCAGGGGGTAAAGTAGACTTATTCCAATAATTTGTGACTGGACTAACATTTGAGGAATAGAAAATCGGTGTTCACCAAGGCACTAGGCGCTAGTCGGGCGGCAGACCGGCGCCTCGCGCCTAATCGCTGCCTAAGTGGGCTAGGCAGGAAAAATCGGCTAGGCAGACAAGGCGGGAGGGTGTCGCCTAGGCGCCGCGTAGGCGGGCTAGGCAGCCGCCTTGGGGAACAGAGTAGAGAATAAAGGAAGATGACTTCAGGATCAGCTAAAATGCAGCAGACAAGTAATAGTTACTGCAATACTGCTATCTAAGTCAAACAGGCTTCAGCTTTTAGCGGAGCTACTTCAGGTTCTAGGTATAACGAATTACCGATATAAAATTGTAAGTCAAGATAGATACACTGCAGTACACTACAGTTCTTCCATTGAAGAAATCTATGTACACATTGCATATTGCATATTTGACCCTATTTTAGCGTTCCGTAATTAGAAAGATCAAATGTCATTTGTATGGTACAAATTAATCACTCAAACTACCCACCTGTTGATCATGAAGACGGTTTTCACGCTCGAGCTCCTCAATTTCTTGCTGAAGGGGAAAAAAGGACACAATTATTCACTTTACACCAAGTGGGAAAAAAATGCCAGCTAAGCTGGAAACTTACTTGAAGTGCTAAGATATGCCTCTGCGACTGAGCTAATTCCTCTTCTCTTTTTGCTTGTTGCCGTGCAAGAAGCTGAAAAAGTAGGCATGGCATTATAAGTTGACAATCTTGAGATGTCTCATCCAATCTGTCATTCATTCTGTCAACATATTGCTAAGTAGCCAAAACATCCTAGTTTGAATGAATAATTGAAATTTTTGGTGCAACATCAGAACCCTATCTCATTCTCAACTAAATCAACTATCAATAGTGCAAAGTACAGATTAAAAGTCCAATTCAATTCATCAACTCATGTAACTGTTTTAGCAAAGATTAACGTCATGGTTCAATTCATCAACTCATGTAACTGTTTTAGCAAAGATTGTCGTCATGGTTATAATATCCAATAATTTGCGGGCAGGGGGAGGGGGTCATTTCAAACTTGGAGTTACCAGAATTTGCTGCTCAGCCAATTCAACACTCATTGCATCCTGTTTAACAGGTCCTGCAAATACAACTCAAAAGTTTAGTGCCAAAAAATTAGCCATTCAACTGAACATATGAGAGATCAGAAAAGACACAACCAATTACCTGGACTTTGATTATCATTGTTGGTAACCTGTGACATCAATGCAATAATCCCATCAACAAAATTTTAAAACCATAAATCCTATTTTACAATTTATGCAACGAGAAGTATCAGGAGGGAAGAACATTTCTGCAAGACCATTGTGAATGTATCGATGTAGTGTTGATTGAAATTTCCAGTTGGTAGTTGCATGGTATGAAATTTCCACAGTTCCTCTCTGAGCGTTTTTAAATAGGGAAAATGCGTTGATGTCCCAATTATGTTTGGAAATTGTAGGTATATCCCCAGAAAAAAAAGCAAATTATCCTTTATTTCTTCACAGAAGCCATAGTTGTTATTAGAATGCCCCTTCCACATACTTATCGTTTTCATTTCATTAACCTAGTGGACACTATGGGCAACATGCCGGTGAGGATTGGCATTAGATGGCAGCATACAGGTGTGTTGGAGACTTGGGAATAGGATGAGAGGAGACAGCTGCTAGAAGCTTCAAGAGGCAGGAGCAGGACATCACCAATTGCACTGAGCAAGTGAGCAGCGGCTGCAAGGTATCACCAGCAGTGCATGACAGCAGGTAGGTGTAAAAGGGGCTCTCTCTCTCTCTCTCTCTCTCTCTTCAAGCATCATGCGACATGCGCATTGGCAAGAAATGTTGAGCCTTCTTCGCTGCTGCCCTTTACTATCACTAAATCCCACCTCAACTACAACCATCACCTCCCTCCTTCCCCTACAACCATCACCTCACCTCCCTCCCTCTCTCTCCATTAAAAAAGAATAAATTTCAATTTAGTTACTTGTTTGCCAAACTTCAGGTGTTTCAAAAGGTGGGGTGGACAGCGCAGAGAAAGAAAGAGAGGGAGAGAGAGACTTTGATGGCTGTTGAGTTCAAAAGCAGCACAAGGCAGCAGATAGGGAGGTGTGGTGTATATATGATACAAGATTGTATCTGGAAGATATGAGGTTTGTCATTATCAGGGTCCTAGGCAGGATTGCTTTTGCGCTGAATCTCGAATTCGCAATCCTAGGATCGTATCATGGTAGGATCATACCTTGGAAACCATGATTTCAAACATTACAATGTTTTAACCAATATTTTATATGGTTCTTCTTAATTAAGATCCCACATAGGATCGATATCGAAATGGTCCCGTAGGATGATAGTATCATAAGATCCTACGATATGGATCGCAACACTGACAACCTTATGAACTCCCCCATTCATATAAATATGAACTTTCCAAAACATGTGTTATTAGTTGGTGTTTGTCAGTAGTTGGTGTTTGTCAGTTGTTACACATGAATATTCAACCAATAGAAACAAGAAAACATACAAGCAATCAAGCACAAAAAAATATAATGCCACAACAAGAAAACAACTTCATTGTGCACGCAAGTGATACTTAATCAGTGAACACCTAGCATCCATGTGTTTTGCTACTTCAATATAGGTAACAAAGATAGAAATGATTGGGTTTAAGAAAATGACTCACTGCTGCATTAGCCTCTAAAGAAAGACGAAGGTCCATGTTTTCTTTGAGGAGTTTAGCTATCTCTCGTTCCTTCTCTTCAATCATTCTATCAGCAATATCATGGAACGATCCATGCTCTTCCTAAAATAGTCAGGTATATATTAAAATGCTGGATCAAAGACACAAAAAAGGGCATGCAGATAAAATGAGCCATGTCGCAGGAAGAAACCTTCAATTTCTCATATTTAAGTGTCAACTCCCCTAAGTTCTTCTGTAGTTGATTACCAACATGGCCATTGCTCTGAGCCTTCACAGACTCACATTTCACTGCGTCATCCACAATAAATTCACAATTTTTATCATCAGCTCCCATTAATAAGAAAAGGAGAAAGAGTTCTCAAGCAGATCAAGTTTATCTTACATCTCCAGTTTTCCTCTACACTTGCCAAGTTTTTCTCCCATGATTCTTTTTCTGAGAGGAATTGAGATGTAACATAATCTAATTTTGTCATGAGACTTTTTAGCTTTTTGTCAGCATCAGCAAGAGCCAAATCCCTGAAAAGAAAATTCACTAAAAGATGAAATATTTCTCAAATAAATAACGTAGAATAAATAAGTTGAGAATATAGCTTACAGGAATAGTGCTGTGAATAATAATAAGCAGAGCGCAAAGATTATAACATGACTAGTATTGCTACAATGCATACTGCTGCCTATATGCAGGCACATTTCTAAATGAGAAAATGTAGTGACTATTGGCCCCCCAAGTTGTATCTAAAAGAACTGCAGCTGGTGTTCATAGCATGCTTCACAACCTGAACTGGAGAATATCATTTTAGTTATGGAGGTTCGTGTCAAGCACCGATCAAAGAACATCATGTATGATTTTGCTGAGTAGAAAGCTCAAAGTTAAGCCACACTACCTTGCCTCAATTTCTTCACCATGTCTGGATTGAGCAGCTTGAAGGTCATGGATAGCTTTATCTCTTTCTTCGAAGGCAGCTACCACCTCCTTTTCGGCTTCCTGGATTAAAACAACGGCAATCAATGAAGCCAGTCTTAAATCTTTGGTTACATTAGATATCCACACAAGGATGTCATAAGTCATACTCTTATTGCTTCTTCATGTGCTTTAAGCAAATCTGAATTTTTAGTTGCGTTCAGCTCAGCATCCTTCTTTTGCAGAAGTGCATGCGCACGGACCTTGTATGCAGAAAACTCACTTTCCAGTCGACTAATCTGCAAAGTTTAAAAGGCTAAATTTGGAATATTTTTGTCATAACTACTGGTATGCAGAAAATTCACTTTCCTCTAGAGCGGAATGTTGGACGACTAAACATATACATAAAATGAGTGTAGCGGAGATAAGGATGTTGCGGTAGATCTATGGTCACACAAGACACGATCGAATCCGCAATGATGATATACGTAAGAGGGTAGGAGTAGCACCAATTGAAGAGAATCTTGTCCAACATCGCTTGAGATGGTTTGGACATCTCCAATGGAGGTTTTCTGAAGCACCAGTACGTAGTGGAATTTTAAGACGTACCGAAAACATAAGAAAAGATAGAAGTCGATCAAGACTGACGTAGGAGGAAACAGTTAAAAAAGACTTAAGGAATTGGAATGTATCCAAAAAATTAGCTTTGGATAGGAGCACACAGAAGTTAGCGATCCACATACCGGAACCATGACATAAAGAAGGTTTAGGGACAATGTTTTAGACTTTCGGTTCAGGTGGTAGGATGTACGGCTTGGGGTTTTAGCATTGTAAGTTTTAGTACAAGGGTCTCGTTTCTTTGACCTTGAGAAGATTTCACTCCTAGCCTACCTAACTTGTTTGGGACAAAAAGCTTTGTTGTTGTTGTTGTATAACTACTGGTACATCATATGGCATATTTCCACTTGAATAAAAATGGTAAGTTTTCACATTAGGCAGTGCCCTAGTAACTGATTCAATTCATCTCAAATGCATTTTGTAGGCTTAAAAATAATAATAGTGTGCCATGTAGACAGAACAAGGAGAATAGACTCAAATGGTCTCTCACTAGCCAGTTTTCTAATTAGAAAGGGACTATCAAACTCTGTTGCCTGTTAAGGGAGAAGCCATATTTGGTGCAAATAGATATAATTCAACTGTACACAATTCCGTATTGCAGTGTTTATTCAATGAGTTTAGAGGAATTTCCAGTTATTCATTATTCCTGCCTCTGCACTCTCCCCTACATCCAACCCTCGGAATAGAAGCCCCTAAGACAGATTGTAAAACACAATGCACATGTAATGATGCAAAGATATGCATGTTGTTACCAACCCAAAAACATGCTATGAGCAATTTATTTCTAGTTCAATAGTGGCAAATAATAGGAAGCCTGGCCACCTTATACAACTGTGCTACCCAGATCAAGAATGCAAGAATGAAATGTATTCTTCCATTCTGTTAGCTCATATTTTATACCACGTGCAGGAGAACAAACGTAAAACTGTTAATACTTCTAACTTCTAAGAAGCTAAAATTGGCATTGAGGAATTGAATTATATGCACTCAAGCATGCGTGGGTCTAGACATACATGAGTTATGCAAAGCTTCCAGTGCAGATATTTGGACAAGTTCACATTGCTTCAAGTTTACAAAGCTTTAAGCTCACCAAAAAAATATACCTCGCCTTTTGCAGCCATTAGATCAGAATCTTTGGTTTGTAACAATTGATTATGTGTTGACAACTCTAACTCCAATTGACCTGCAGGACATCCAATGCTTTATATATGTATTTATCAAAATAGGAAGTCCAAGTAACTTACTTTTAACTTTGGTAGATTCTATCTCAGATCTAAGGCATGCACTTTCTAATGCTTCCAATTTTGTCCTAAGGGATTCACAAGTAGCTTCCCAGCTTTGCCTTTCTTTTTCCTGAGTAATTATCAAGTTGCAAGAATTTTTTTAGTGTCTCCAAAACTTCATAAAGATCTGCTGACCAAACAAAAGTAAAAGCAGTTCAACAGAAAGTCTAAAATAAAATTCTAAATATTCTAGTAATGGAGTAGTAATATTAATAGAGGTGCTACTGAGCTAATATTAATACCTTACTTCTATTAAAATCAGTCACTTTTAAAATCAATTGATGGAAATGCAAATTATTTGATTATTTATAAGGCAAGTCAACTTACAGGACAGAAACCAAATCAAGCAAGGCATGCTCAGAAACAAGGTTGCACGGACTGAACATGTAACACAGTAAATTCACGTGAGCTATACAAGCGGTTTCAATTTTTTACAATCCAACTACTCAAGAAATGATCACAGGTTCAGCCTAGTCAGAATAACGGGCAGAGTTCCCAGGTCACAGGAGTTGTTGTTTTTTTCACATTTCTTATGCCCTTTCTAAATATGAACAGTACATTCACCAGTGTAATTACGGGATGCTCAAACTCTATCACAGTTTCGTTAAATACTAATCAACAGAACTACTACAGATGTTGAAGATGTATATCATTTTGGCATCTATGATATGGTTCAACATTGTAAATCAATGGCATGTAATGGTACAAAATAGAGTGACATACATGTTGGTCCTTTAAGTGAGACAACTCTCCTTTAACCTCCTCCAGGGCAGCTCTAAGTCGGGCAGCTTCACCAGTTGATCCTGCTTCGATTTCAGCTATTTCTGAATCTTTCTCAGTGAGTACCATCTGGAAAAGTTTAATTAAACATAAATATTCCAACCCACCATAGATGTTTCATCTAATTCACTATTTATTCCCAGCGTAATGACTAATGAGATTAATCTTTTTTAGCTAGTGAATATTTTATCAACAGTAAAGCACAACAGAAAATGATAATGCTCAAAAGCAATGACGTGACATATCTTAGACATAGAATAGAAATTATAGTTTTGTAATATAAAATGGTGTGCAAAATGTTAAGGATATTAGTGGTATTTCCTATTGTACTACGGTTTAGTCATGTGTCTCTTTTGTACCCTATATATTGCCCACTGGGCCTCTTGAATACACACACAATATTTATAACATGATATCAGAGCAAAGGTTAGGGTTAGGGTTTACTGTAGCCACCGCCGCCGCTGCATCCTAACCTTCATTCTTCTTCTTCCGCTGCCATCGAGAGGATCAATCTCCACTCCCGAGGGCAGCCAAGTCACCGCCGCTCAGTGGGCCACGCCTGCTCATGCCAGATCAGGCCGCCTCAAGTCCGAGACCGCTGCCGCCCTCACTTGTGGCCGCCGCCGTTTTCGGTCGTCAACGGCTTCATGCTCGTCGAATCTGAGCTCTTCCCGAGCGGCCGCCACCCTTCTCGAGCCACCACCACCTTTGGGTCGCCATCTCTTCGCACAACGCATCCGGTGTCCGGATCTGGACTCCCCGCCGCGCGCTCCGCCCCCTCTCCGGCTCATCACCGCCGGCTCGTGCTCATTGACTTCATCGTCGCGCGTCATCTTCAGGCAGCGCAAGAGCTCCTCGCCCGGATCTGGCTCTCCCCAACGCTGCCAGCGCCGACCCAAGCCCAATCCCCGCCCGAATCCGGCGTCTCCGACTCGCCCTGCCCGAATCGAGCTCTTCCCGATGGTCTCAGCCCGAATCCAGATGCTGAGGTCACCGCCGCTCTCCTCGGGCCGCTGCCTTCTCTGGCCGCCACCCTTGGGTCGCAGCTGCCTCAGCCAGATCCGCTCGCGGGGGATCTCTTTTCGCGCGAGGGTACCATGCCACTGCCAGGTTTCCTCCCGGCCTCCGCCACGCTCGTAGTCGCCAAGCTGACCGCCGCCACCGTTCCCCTCTTCTGGCCGCCGGCCGTCGATCGCCTCCTCAGCAGTGGTTTCTTGCTGGGGTGTGTCCATCCAATATATGCTTGGTTATTCGGAGAGTCTTTAGGTGGACTTAATGCCGTTGGATCGCGATCCAAGGGATGTTGGTTCACGCCAGCAAGAGACCGCCTCTGGATGTTGCTGCTAATATCAGCTACCTTTTGAGTCATTTTTCTTTAAGTCTTCCGTTGCGTCAATCCAAGTCCTTAACTTTATCTTTTAGTTCACTTTATCTTTTAGTTCGTCCAAGCTATGCGAGTATACAAATTTATTGTCATTCGTAGAAACATAGTATTTTCTTTTTGCATGGCAGCAGCCGCCGTTCTTCTCTCTGAGCCACGTGCAGATCGTAGAAGTTATGATGCCGCCGCTTCTCTCTAAGCCGACGCCCCGAGCTTCTAAGGCCGCCGTACTTCTTTTGCATTGCGCTTCTGTTGTGCTTCTTGTGCACTGCGCCGTCGTCGTCTTGGGCCTTGATCTACACCGACATGCTTCTATCTATTCCTCTTCGACTGGACATATTTTCCAAGAGCTGCATACTACGACGTCATTATCAAGACTCGGACTTCGGATTTTTCCTATTGTAGTGTCAACCCTTTTCAAATGCAATACAATTGCATACCCCTTGTATTTGAGGGGGATGTTAAGGGTATTAGTAGTATTTCCTATTATACTGGGTTTAGTTTTATGTCCCCTTTGTACCCTATATATATTGCCCATTGGGTTTCTTGAATACACACACGATATTCATAACACAAAAAAAAACTGTTTACTGGAAGTCATTACCTGTAGAGACTGAATCGTTTCAGATGCTTTTGTCCTCTCCACAGAAACCTCAGATAACTGTGCCTCCAAGCTTTGTAATTGCTGAAGACAAAACAGAAGCCAGGTTAGATTACCTTGATCATTTTATGGATTCGCACTTAGAAAATTACCTAAGCGCATTTTTTTCTTACCTTCTGATGCTTAGCAGTGAGTTCTGTAATTGATGCATGCCTCTTTTCTTCAGCAGATTGCAGTGATACTTGGATTTGCTCAAGCATCTTTACAAACATCACATCAGTAAAATGGGAAACATTGTTAGATTGTTAATTGGTAGTTTTGTAGACTTGAGATTATATTAGCTTAGAAGAATAGCTAATTGTCAGCTCTGAGCATATGTATCAACACCCAAGCAACACACAAATTGGTCTGCTGAGGTGAACAGGAATCTCATACTTGCTTGAATATTTCAGCTTGCTCAGAGACACCTAAACCGACTTCTGAGCTACATAACAAAATGTGCAATTACTTTCAGTCAATCGATGCCCCACTAATGCTAGACCTATCTATCTCCCCCTTCCACCCTTCGTATAAGCACATAATGGAAGGAGATCTTGGCACTTACTCCTAAAATGCTAATAAAATTTTCAGCGTTTGAAGTATGTGCCTTGCAACTCTTTTATCATTCTTTTTAAGAACAAGTACCATGCAACTCATTTTTATTTCCTTTAAAGATCTGTCTTGCAATTCAAACAACAAAAAATTGATAAGAACCTTTATTACATGTGCATACCTGCTCTTTTTCAAACATTGACTGTTGCAACTTCTCAAGGGCATTATTCCTGGCCTCCAAGGCAAGATGTGTCTCATCGAGGTTAGCTCTTAACCTACACATGGTTTGCATTCACTACTAAGACAAAAATTATGTAGATTTAGCATGTCTATTGCGGAAGATATGCATCAGCTTTAATCAAACTTGTACAAGAGTTCCAGATATAAGCATAGGATCATAACTATAAGGAATCCTCACTATGGAGAAGCTGCAGTCAAACCCACATCAGGATTTATGTTGTTGGACCATTAGTTCCCAGCATCCTAATCCTACCACCCCGAAGAAAGGGAAAAAAATAGAACATTTGCCGCTACTTTTGCAATTAAATGATGGTATGTGCATTGTACAATGAGATGAATACAGTTACTCACTTGCTGTTCACTGTCCGCAATTGCTGCCTTTCAGCATCCATTGACCTTAAAGCCTCACTAGCCTGCTGACGAGCACGTTCCAGTTCCTGCTGTGCCACTGGTTGCAGAGAAGCAGCTTGTTCAGCCTTCTGATTAATTTCATTAAACCGAACTTCCAGGTCATCTTTTTCCTGTAAAGAATACAAAACTGCGTCAGGACTCAGGATAAACACAGATCAATTGTTGTCGTTTCACAGGATTTAATATTAGACTTATCTTAATATTTCAGTATAAAACGATATATATTGATTTGGAACATTCTAGAGGCAACATGCAGCAACATGTTGTTTCAATCATATCAGTTATTGAATCAAATTGTAAGACCTTGTCAAATTTCTTCAGCAACCAGTGAAAGAATTCTGCACTGATGGCACTATGGCAGAAAATCAAGACTGCAAAGTAATAGGTCTATTATTCTCAAGTTAATGTACAAATAGGACACCTCAAATTGGTTACCTTCTGTATATCTTGTATACGTTGTTTTGCACGCTTGTGAAGCCTCTGGAACTTGGTATCCAGCTCAACATATTTGTCATCTCGTTCTTTTATTTCTTTTTCCATTTTCTGTTGAGCTACAAACATGGAACTAATGATGATTTAGATTTAGATTCTAAACAAAAAAAAAGGAAATTTACATAGTAGAGCAACAAAAAAGAGTAGTTTGTATTACATATAACAAGTTTTATTCTGATCAAGCAAAATTACAGCAATTTCAAAACTAAATTTTGGCATTATTCAGGAAAATAACAGTAATCCGAAGCTAAATGGTATACACAAGTTTGTCCTGATAGAAGAATCATCTGTGACTTTATTAGCAGTTATTGCGCCATACTACTATGGCAGACCTTGGTGGAGTGACGGTTAGTATTATAGTCTTTTCTCGGTTTTGGACTTCGTTGCAAATGGTTAAAGTGCTGAGGACTTATAGACTTATAGTGAAACTGTATCCCCCTTTGCCATGCCCAGAGTGCTCCCTCTTATCTCATACATATGTCAGAATGTGATTGCCTAGGAAATATTTAAACTTTCCATTTTTGCAATTTTTCCATGCATAATTCATGAATTAAGTGCCTGATCCTCAATCTGACCACACCATTGCAATCTTTAATTCCTTACAAGTTACATCGAGCACAATCATTAAGGACCATTATGGAATACCTTCTAATCTAAAAATTATCGTAAAAATCATTTCTACGTATACAAGGTTGTGCAGGGAGGACACAAACCTAAAGCAGCCCCTTTGGGTCATTGCCAATGACTAAAAAGACCCTATGTAGCTATTGCCAAAAAAATCCAGACTGCTTTGTTTTGACATTTGGATAATTTGCTGAGTTCCATATACACACGAAAAAATAATGAAAAACCTAGTTTTGTAAGAACTATCAAACACTGGTTATAGTTTAGTTTCGGTACAAATAATTTTCGTATGATGTGTGTTACATGTCCACTCTCCCTATGATCAATTTCTAGGTCTGCCACTGGACATAGGTCAAGCAAATATTTGTGCACACTCAAGCTTAAGTTCTTGGATCCGCCACTGCCACTATTTGGTGAAAGAGACTAGAACCACAGAATGAGAACAAAAGGAGCAAGAGGAAAATATATAGTGTAGAGAGTATTGCCCTCATGCCATGTAGAAATGGAGGCTTTAAGACAGTAAAAAATTGGTTGTGATTGCCTGTCTTGTCTGTGTTTCTAAGCCATATAGGAGACAGCTATCAACTTCCATAACAATTATCCAGCACTTCCAAGTGAAATGGGAATTTTAAATTTAATATTAGCTATGTCCATAGGATACATGTGATCGATATTCCAACTTAAAAGTTGGATTCACTTTTTTGCCTTCTTTGTGGTGAATTACAGTTATTGCTTATTAATGTCCGTTGATTTAAGATATCTGGAGGCCACCAATTATTGATGGATTTGCTCCCTCATTCAATGCCATTTTCTAAAATCAACAGCGCCCTAGTCAAGATTGGTATGGATGCTTTGCATTCTTGTATTTTGCTATGTCATCCTATTCATATATTTGGAGAAGTTATTTCGATCATATGGACCAACAAACAAATTTTATAGCAAAAAATGAACCACCTACGATTAGTTCGGATTGATCTAAACTGTTTGTGACACGAATCTCTAACTGATGTGTGATGAAGGTGTGTCCTTACTAGTGCATACAGAGCAATTTTCGGTTCTGTTGAGTTTTCAGCAGGCGAACAAGAAAGAATGACAGTTTGTTACTTACAGCATGGCAAGCTACAACAAGAAAAAGATTACCAACAGTACAAGAGTCATCACACACTTGTTCCAGTTCTAGAGCAGTGAGATTTAACAGTGGAACACGCACGGCATTCCAAGTTTGTCAATTTCCGACAACGATAACCGCACAGCATCAGAACCCCAGGGACAAGTGGCAACTAACCTTCGGTGAGCTTCGCCGTGAGGTCCTGGACCTTGCCGTCCGCCTCGGCGTAGGCCACATTGACATGCTCCAGGGCGGCCTCCGTGGCCTTCTGCGTCTGCTTCCGCTCCTGGACCTCCTTGCTCAGCTTCGCAATCTGCTCTCGCAAGCTCCTCACGAGCTCCGAGTCTTCGCCGCCACCCGCCGGCCGAGCGCCCGCGATCTGGGACTTGAGGTACTCGTTCTGCAGGCTGAGCTCCACGACCGTTCGCGTGACCTCTTCTTGGGACCGCTCTGTCTCGCCTCCAGTCGCCTGATCGTGTTCCCCCGCTGCCGCATCGGCATCCGCGCCAGCCCTCTCTCCTTCCACCGGCGCCGCGGGCTCCTCTTTGTTTGGCGCCGGCGAGGTGCTCTCCTCGGGATCCATCACGCCGAGCCGGATCCGAATCTGCTCCGATCGAGGGATCGGACAGGCGGACCTGAAGGTTGTTGGATTGGGGAGAAGCGGGATTAGATTAGGGCTTATGAGGGAAGCGAAGTCCGGATCTCCAGTGGCGGAGGGGGGAGGAGAGACAGGTGGGTGGGGTCGCCGTCGGTGGCAAGGAAGGGACGGCCGGCTCAGCCGTGCCACGGTGTCTGACGAGTGGGGCCGGAGACCACAAGGCCGCGGCGTAAACTATGGACAAGGTGAGCTAGGCGCTGGGAGGCGAGCCGAGCTAGATCATCGGGTGAAACCCGAGGTAAATTCCACATTTCCATCTGCACTCTACTGTAGCTTTTCCTGCCCTTAGCACGGCATTTGGCCGAAATGAAAAAACTTATATCAGCGCACATTTTGCAAAGGAATAAAAAATAAAAATACCAAAAGACGAAAAGCTAGCAAATTTTTTTTCAACTTATGATTTATAGCTTAGAGCTTTTTTCTGATAAAAAAATGGATCGACTTTTTTGTTGTTTTTTGAAGCAGCTTATCAGTATTCGGTTCTTTCGTACAAACGCTCATACTAGTATCAAAAACCATCAGTCGTAGCCGAAAAGAACCCACATCTCAACATTTCAAACAGACCCTTAAGTGGTTTTTCTTACTATTTGAGCATCAAAGTGCGAAATAATATGAATTGGCTATATGAAACCGCATAGGCATGTGAAACAATTTGGTGAATGTTTTTGCTGAACTTAATGTATCGTTGGTAAGCCATAGCTAGTGAGAACATAGATAAGGTTGATGGGTCATTTTAGAAACTGGCATGGTCGCTTTGACGACTAAACTCTACTGTTGTTTTGTTGTCTGCACTTGTTTCCAAATCGCGATTAGTTGGCCCATATTTAAGCAGCAAGCTCAAGTCAACGACCTGAACACCATTTTTTGTCTTTTGACCCATGAATCTTCCCGTTTCTCCCTTCAGTTTGTACTCGTCATCAACAACAATATGGCTCTTCCTTTTGCCTTTTAACTTCAACTTCTTCAAAATCTAAAACAAATGAGGCTGCTTCTTCAAGCAACTTCTAAAGCCGTTTCATGAAACGGCTTCCCAAGCCCAAAATAGTGCGCGTTATTCGTATCGGCGTCTTCGTCACCTCAAAAATACAGGCAAAAGCTATTAAGCATAGCAAAAAATTAACAGCCACAGCTCAAAAGAACAGGGTCTATGATCGACACCATTGAGCTTTTATCGACAGAGCATGGTATCAACGCTTCTACATCTCTGAGGAGAAGATAGAATACCAAGTGTAGACAATGGCAGAGCCACCATCCAAGCAGCACAAGCTACTGCCTGGGTTCGTTGGCAACTGTTATTGATAATGATACCTGAGTTGAGCCCTGTTTGTTACCAGAGGTAAAGAATATGGTGTTTTTCAGGTACATATATAGGATGAGGTAGACGAGTCCTATATGGAGAGTAAAGTGAATCAAAGTCGGTTGCTCCAAGTTGACACCACGTCTGATACAAACTGCACATAGCCCTGGCACCGATCATGCTATGTATGGCATAAGACGAGTCGAGGCGAGTCAAAATGTTAAAATCTCCTGGTACACTTCTTGGGTGCACGCAGCAAAATTCATCGAAAAAGACACCAAAACAGCCGAATATACTTTTCCCAAAACAGAAAAACAAGGGACAATGATTTAACATAAAAAAACTCTTACAAAAAAAACACGGACGTACGAAAGCAAATCACTATAATAAAGAGAGATACTTAGACTCTTGTTTTTTCTATAGACTATATAGGGTGAAAGAGACGGGTCCTACGTAGAGATAAAACCAAATCAGAATCGGTTACTACAGGTTGTCTGATACAGTCTGCGTATAGCCCTAGCACCAATCATGCCGTGTCTAGCATAAAGCAATGCAGTATTCTATATGGACACAACGTGAATTCAGAGCAACTTCAACAATTAACCTTGGCCAGTTGGAGTACAAAATCATTCCTCAACTCTCTGTACTTCGTTTATTTCTGCAGAATAAATGAAGACATAGGACACGAACCAACGTCAGAGGTAATGTGGCATCACTCAACATAGAAACTATGGAGAATATATTCTGGATCAAGACAATACCCGTTCCTTGCATCACCATTAACGAAGTCGCAACATTTCATCACCATTTACGTAGTCCCAACAATGACCTTAAGATAACTTCAAGGCAATTTACATCAAGACTGAAGTGTACCATACATGTGCTAACCTGAAGCCGTACATGCTGAAATAGAGGACAAAATTATCTCTGAAGGAATCAATAGACAATTTTTGTCTATAAGAAAAATATTCTCTACAAAAAGAACATTAAAGAATAGTTTTATACAACACGCTGTCCCAGTTTCTATGACGCATATTAACATTTCACACCAAGAAGCCAAACAAAAAAAAAACAACCTTCTGCTCAGATAAATGATGATCCTTGTTAGAAATAGGTCAAAACACTTATCCCATTGCCAGATTATCAACAGAAACAAAAGAGTAGTGTTGTGTGACTGGTCAGAATATTCGGATCGTATTAACTTCCTGTGCATCCATCACAATAAGAACGTCAATCCTTGGTTGCTACAGCACATATAGATATATTCCTGAAAGAAAGTTGCAATCATATTTACCCACCAAATGTCCAAAAGAATGCTATGTACCTTGAATGTCAATAATCTGTGATCATTAATACAATTTGCCCAGGGGTATATATAAGAAATATGTACCTCCATGTATATTCTGTGGGCAAATACAAAACTTTTTACAGTTAGCAGGAATATAGATATATGAAAGTGCCAGCTGGTGCTTGCCAGGTCCTCAAATCTTGATGAAGGTTGGCTCCACTAAGTAGTTATTAACCTCAGTAATCAAATCAATGATACAAATCTAATGAAAAAGAATGTGCCTCTCCACAATAAACAGATCCAAGCCGATGAAAGTAGGTATTTGGTCAGCACTAGCATGGACTTTCTCACCGATATCTCCCGATTTGCACCTTACCCATGCTGCTCTCCAACCTCTGTATGCTTGCAGCAACAAGTCCAATGTTTGGCTTTGAATCAATGTCTTTGTCATCACTGCTGGCAACACTTCCAGTGTTAGTCTGTACATCAGTGTTCTTGGTACCACTGTTGGCAACAACTCTAGGATCATCACTGTTCTCAACGCTTCCAGTGTTGGGCTTCCCGCTAATAATCTTGGCATCAACATCGGCAATACTTCCACTGTTGGGCTTCACATCTAAGTTCTTGACATCACTATTGGCAATGCTTCCAGTGTTGCACTTTACATCAAAGTTCTTCATATAACTGTTCACAACGCTTCGAATGCTGTGCTTCACATCAGTGCTGTTGGCATCTCTGTTGGCAACGCTTCCAATGTTGCTCTTTGCCTCACTACTCTTGTCATCCCTGCTGGTGATTCTGCCAGTGCTGGGCTTTATGTCAATGGTTTTGGCATCTCTGTTGGTGATGCTTCCAGCGACAGGCTTTATATCGGAGCTTTTGGCATTTCTGCTGGTGATGCTTCCAATTTTGGTCTTTATATCAGAGTTATTGCCATCTCTGTTGATGATGCTTCCAGTGCTGGGATTTACATCAGTGCTTTTGGAATTTCTGTTGGCAATGCTTCCAGTGTTGGGTTGTACATCAGCATTCTCGGCATTACTGTTGAAAATGCTTCTAGTGTTGAACTTTGCATCAACACTCTTGGCACAACTGTCAGGCATGCTTTCAATGTTGCGTGTTACATCAATGCTCTTAGAATCACTATTGGCAACGGTTCCAGTGTTGTGTGCCACACCGACATTTTTGGCATCACTAATGTTGAGAGCCCCACAGGTCTTACCATCATTACACTGAAGCCATTTATGCTGCAGGCACTGTGCAGCTGTTGGCCGCTTCTCTGGGGCAAAATCAAGTAAGGGGCAAAGAAAATCAGCAAATTCCCGGGCATCGGATTCAGAAATTTTGTATTTGTCAACTAGGACACGTTCAACAGATGAGAACTTCAGCCTTCTTATCCGCTTCAGATCTCCATGGCGGTCAAAATACTCCTTTGATTTTGTTCCCATGGTAGCAATCTGAGCTCATTGCAAAAATTATATTGGTGAGTTTTACGATTCTAATACAAAGGATTGGCCATAATAAAAAGTACATTACCTTTTTTGCCATCTTTCCCAGGATCTCCATCATTAAAGCCAAGTGATCCTGCAATAACAGACCCTTAGTCCCTAATTAAATCAAAAGCTATAACGCAGATGATTCAACTGCCAAGGGTCAGCTCAAAAATGCATCTGAAGTCTGCAAGTTTTAATTCAGACAGAAACTACATTTCAACATCATAAGTGGTTTCAACTTTCAAGTATATCTCACGCAGATTGTCCTGCATATAGGCAAAACTTTGACTGAAGAGGCACTGAGCTACTGGATTTGCATAGCATACAGCGTTACCACCTAACACAAACTATGGGAAATTTACACATAAGAGAATATATCATGTGGGGGTAATTTTTCTTTCTTTCTCACGTATGGTTGTTTCGCAAAACCAAATAGCACTCATTCTCCTGTTGTTCTTGACAATGCTAGCATGCCAAATGCAAATAAAATTTCAACTGTCTATGGTCTCTATGCCGTGACATTTCAGGACATTGTACATTTATCTCATCTATTTGAATTTACAACAAGATATGCTACAAGCATATGCATCATGATAGGAGCGATGACAACGTACAGAAATACAAAGCAGCAAAAAACAGTGTGAAGAAAGCGGTGAGGCATGAGGCAATGCATATGAGGAAATTTATCAAAAACTAAGTACAAAGGAAGGAGAGAAATATATCTACAAGATGGCTAAACTTCGAGAAAGAGATAGAGATTTCAACCAAGAACCATAAGAAAGTTAGAAACAGTGTTTTAGGCTCTCAGCTCAGATAGCAGGATGTATGACTTAGGGTTTTAGCATTGTAGGTTTTTATTTCAAAACTCTCAACTCTTTGATCTTGAGAATCCTAGCCTACCCCAACTTGTTTGGAACAAAAGGCTCTGTTGTTGTTGTTGTTGTATTTGAATTTAGAAGTGGAGCCCTCTAGCTATTTGTTTGGCTAGATTGGCAGGTACAAATTAAGATTGCAAAGATGTTATCTGAATGGTCCTTCACAATTTTTTGCATTATCGATATGATTTCTCATACAGTGTGTTGGAGCTACTTGGGATAAACAGGACAGTTGACATTCTTCAAACATAACATTCTTTTGTACGTCAGTTCCATAACTTCACATGTTAAGCATGCTCATGTAGATGACTACCTTCTAATGTAATTATACTAATGATACAGATGATATAGACATATAGTATGTGTCAACCCAATGGCTTATTTATATTTCTCTAGCTCTTATCTACCTTTTTGTAATTTCCCATCATTTCATTCGATCAATTTATGGGCTACATGATTTAAGGAAATTCAAAGGTCAAGATCAAACATCATGAGCTAGGTTACATGAGGAATGTAATATATACCTCATCTTCACTGTACCCATGGCCTTCTTTGGGTGTAAATAGCATTTCACCTGTTGCAAGCTCAAAAGCAATACACGCAAATGACCACATGTCAACAGGAAATGAGTATCCTGCACCGAGAATGACCTCTGGTGCCCGGTACTGCCTAGTCTGAATAAAATCTGTAAATTGCTTGTCAGCCCAACAAGCATTTCCAAAGTCCACAATCTTACATGTCAAATCAATTCCATCCAAGCTTCTTTCTGCATGTGAAGATTCCGCAGCTGATTTTCTTTTCTCAGCAAGCTTTGCAAGAACCCTCCTTGCCCTCATCTTTAGTTTCTTCTCAATCGGGTTAAGAACAACTTCTCCGTTAGGATTCCCCTCAGGCCTCTCAAGGTTAGGTTTAAGTCCAGAGCGTATGGGGTCCTTCAAGGGATCAATTGTTGAAACAAGAAGAATATTCTCAAGCTTCAAATCTGAATGGATGATACCAAGTTCTCCATGCAAGTAATCAAGGCCTACCAAAATCGACCTGCATATTTCCCTCACCCTTCCCAATCCAATGCCCTTGTAGCGGTTGTATTGTACTAGCTTAAGTAAGCTATCTCCAAGGAATTCAAAGACGAGGCAGATATGCTGCCCATTCGGCCCTGTGTGATTGAAGTGATCTATCAACTGGATGATGCATTTACAGTTTGACAGATCTCTTTTGGTGATCTCCGACAGGAACTCAATTTCATGAAGAGCGGCTTGAGCAAACTCAGGCGCACTCTTCTGGATCTTAAGAGCCACAAATCTCTGCAAAGAAGAGAGCGGCGGTAACATGAACATCACATCCCTCTGCACCAGTGAAGCAATAGCATTAACCACTTCTAATTTTACTTGCTATAATCCCATCACAGCATGTCCAAAAGATGCAGTTAACCACAAAAACTTCAGACCGGATTTATTTTGTATTAACCAACATGATCTCTGATTAAATAAACCTCCCTACCCGTGATTCACCCAGAGCAATAATTACTAGTATGATTATGAATAGTAGGTCACAGCATTAAAATAACTGTCAAAGACAAGCCCCAAATATCCTTAATCCCCCAAAAAAATACTCCACCATAATTGGCTATTTTAACTTCTGGATATGTAAACTACTCCACCATAACAGCCTAATCGTTCCGTCATCAAAAGCTGAAAAAAATTCCACTAAGCAGCGGCAATGGATAAACGAATTCCAAAAAAGGACAAACTAAACTCCTACTCTAGTGAAACGAAACCTATATACATGCAGGCAGCTCTTGCCAGTCCCTTTCCCTCGCGGGGACCACGCGCAGGGGCGAACACGGGCTGACCCGTGAGACGGGAGCAACCTTATGATCCAATCGAGTTTCAGTTCAATCTCCCCTAATCGACAAAGCACGAGATCTACTATGCGCAGACATTACGTCGAGGATGCGATAGGATCGCGTCAAGATAGCGATCTCTCCTCGATCTCCGGTCCGGGAAGAGGGAGAGAGAGAGAGAGAGAGAGAGAGAGAGAGAGAGAGAGAGAGAGAGGGGGGGGATACGATCCATCTTGGTCGGACCAGGGGGGATCAAGACTGACCTGGGACTGGACGTCGAAGGCGAGCCAGACGGTGGAGAAGTTGCCCCAGCCGAGCTTGCGCTGGGCGACGTAGCGGCCGGCGGCGAACTGGTCCCCCGGGCGCACGGCATGGTAGCCGCCCTTGCGGTACCCGTCGACGCCCTCGTCCTCCTCCTCCTCGTCCCCCGACGAAGACGGCGACAGCGATGCCCGCGACATCCTCCTCCTCCCAAGATCCGGCCTGCGGGGCGGGGCCCACCTCGATCACCGGCGGCGGCGGCTCCCGTCGTTGGTTCGTTCGTTGGCAAGTTGGTTGGTTGGTTGGTTGGGGTGGTTCCCTCTTCGGTTGGGAATTGCGGAGGGAAAGGAGGAGAGGCGACGCCGGTGGCGGCGGGTTTGGTTTACTTTTTCAGGTGGGGAGCCCGCGTGAAGGTGGACGACGCTTTCCCGCGTCGCTCCTCCTATTTCCGATATATTGCATGTTTCCTTCACCCCGAAGTTTTTCTTTTCTCGAGCTGATGATTTTTTTTCTCTGCATTGTAAAAGATGGGTCTTAGGCTGTGATCGTTTCGGCTTCAGCTTCTGGCTTCTGGCTTATTTTTCACTATTTATAAATTCGTCTTTTTCTGAACTTTTGGCCTTTTTTTGAGCTTTTGTCCGTTCTTTTTTTCCGTATTCGTTTGCGTTGTCTGTGATGGGCTAACATATTTTTTAATTTTTTTAAATTTAATTATGTTAAATAAGCCTCTGTCAGCTATAGTGTTTTTTAGCCAGCTACAGTACTTTTCAGCCATAAGCCACCAAAAATAAGCCAAAATGATCACCACCTTAGTTTTCGCTAACCTTGAATCTATGGTTGAAAACTATGAGAAGTTTTCGCTCGTTTGATCTGATCCGATGTTCTCCGTACAAATCGGTCTTCTTTTTTCCAAAATTAAAATCTTCAAGTGACACAGCCTCGACTTTACAAAATAGCGTGATGGTGTGGTAGTTGCGCAACATCTTCTTGTGTGGCACGAGATAGAAATAGATGTGCACGGCTCTTTTATGTTGTGGTTTATAATTTTTAGTTTAAAATTTTGAATTACGGTTATTTACGAGAGAATACAGATAAAATATACTCATGTGCAATTTTAGTTGATGTAGATGAAGTCAGAATAGTGTCTATTTTGATCGATTTGTCGACCCTACCTTAAAAAGACATTTGTTTGAGAACTACTTACTATAGAAAGATACTCATGTGTGATTTTAGCCGATATAGATAAAGTCAGAATAGTGTCTATTTTGATCGATTTGTAGATTATACCTTAAAAAGACACTTATTTTAGAACTACTTACTATATAAAGATACTCATTGCGATTTTAGTCGATACAGATGAAGTCAAAATAGTGTCTATTTTGATCGATTTGTAAATTTTATCTTAAAAAAATATTTGTTTGAGAACTACTTATTATAGAAAGATAAGTTATAAGTCTAAAAAACCCTACCATATGACTATGCCACAGCCCACAGATGTTTGATTGTCGTAGAGAAGGAAGACGCAGCATTGACGAATCTATAAACTATGGGCATTTGCTAGCAGAGGGTAGCGACTGCAGGTTGAGAACACAATTGCAAAGGTGTTGATGGTAGTAGAGATGGTGAGTATCGAGGCAATGTGGCTACTGGGTATGCTCCCAATCACCAGATTTGGGTCAGGAGGGAAAGTAGAAGGGCAAAGGAGAAAGGAAAGAAAGAGATGAGAGAGACACGTATCTATAAGCAAATATAGTTATAAAGAATAGATGTTGTTTGAAAAGAAATTTTTGATGTAAAATTTATAGCTAGTGAATCAATAATCATTTTACTGTCTTCCTAGACGGTCCAAACTTTATCCAAATTAAAAAACAATCTAATACGACCATGTTGACTACCTTATTATAACAGTATGTATGATAGTTATGCTAACATTTTATATAAGCAACCTATTTATAGGGTGTTGTAAATGGCGCTAAAATGGCTTTGGTCCTCTCTTTTTTAGCTTCTAAAAATTATTTTTCTATAGTAAAGTACTTTTATACAGTAACTAGCTTTTAAACGAAATATCTTTTTAAAGCGGGTTTACAAATCAAATCAGTACACACTGCAATGTCTTTATCTATATCGATCAAAATCGTATACATGTCTCTATCTCTTCATACTCTTTTTCGCGAATAGCTAAAATTTATAAACTGTAACTAAAATCTATGAGATATGGTCAAAAAAAGAATAGACCTTTTATCTGTTGTGAAGGGAAGGCTATGGCACACCTCATGCTGCGGTGGGCTATATGTGTGATAAATAGGAAGGACGAGGTTCCCTATGTAAAACAACGGGTTCAATTTTGTGACAAGTGCCCCACCCCATGGCTTGTTGCTTGGGACTTCAGGTCAGGTTGGTGCTGTGCACCTTCGCCACATCATCCTCAAGAAAGCGTCGTGGATTTGATTGATCTTTTGCAGCTGTAAACTCTGCAGCCCATCATTTGTTGCGGTGCATTTCTCATCAATCAACTACATATAGGCTCTGCTCATTTGGACTATGGCTTATAGCTTATGGCTGAAAAGTATTGTAGCTGGCTAAAAAAATATTATAACTGACAGAGACTTATTTGACATAATTAAATTTAAAAAAATTAAAAATAGAAAAAACATGTTAGCCCACCACATATAATACAAACAAATACTAGAAAAAAGAACTGGCAAAAAGATCAAAAAAACCAAAAGTATAGAAAAAGACGAGATTTATGAATAGTGCAAAATAAGTTAGAAGCTCAAACCGAAACAAGCGGGACCTGACTTTCAGCTTATTTTTTACTATTCCTAAATTTTACCTTTTTGCCTGGCTTCACAAGCAGCCCCGCCCACTTTTCTTGTTTCTTCAGCACCACTTCCCATGTTGATCACATTCCCCGTCAACACCACTAACCTATTCCCCTCCCATGTAGTTTAGCACCTTGCACGAAGAAGCCGCAACATTGATCCTTTAGCGGCCTCCACTTGCCCCCCCACTGGTAACAATGCTAAGTTGCTCTCCTTTTTGCTGGTGATACGCCTCTACTTTCTTTTCTTTGAGTTCAGTTGTGATACCACCTCATTATCTAGGAATAGCTCCTGTGCTATGGTATAATTCTTCATTCATCAAAGCAAAGGGGAGATTCTGGATGTGGATCCAAATTGCCATTTTAGCAAACCTTACATCTGATAGACGGAGAGTTGCATTGTATTCCTGAAGTACCACAGCATGCTTTCCAACCATCCACGATGAACCATCCATCATTCTCTCCTTCTCAATCTTCGATTTAAATTCAATAATAAAAAGATTATCACCTGCAAATCTTGTAGAAAGACCACGCGGATTGCCCCAAGCAGGTCCCATGGCTGCGATTACTGTATTAACATGCAGGACCGACAGAGCCAGAGCTTTGCCTATTATCGCCCATTATGAAGCAGCCCTATTAGTATCTTCTCCATCCCCCAGAACAAACTATGTTTATTCTGAAGCTAAATTTAAACACCCCAAAAGATCAATTTCTCCTTCACCTATTTGATCGATATCCTCTCTAGTTTCCATCATTCTCCCTTTTTTTGATCGCAAAATATTAGCATCCACCATCAGGGAGGATACCATTCGCCTCTAACAAGGTCTGCATGCACAGCGCAACCAAAGACGAGTAGATATGTAAGAGTTTTCCTTGAGTCGCGGGCGAATCACACCCATGCAAAGCGCTCCCAAGAGGGAAACCAAACCAAACCCACCAAACAAACCTCCCCAAGACGTCCACCAAGTTATCTGAAGTGAATCGCCTCACGAAGGTGCTCACGAATCAGGCTTCAAAGTAAAAAAAAAAATGCCATGAAGAAAGACCCTTCTAGAGTAGCAGTCATGCTTGCGGCAAGGTGGTGCACCCAACAGTTGTGGGCTTATGGCTTCTTGTTTTTTTGGTGCACTATAGCGGATAAAATTGTACTATAGCAGTTGTTAGTTTTTTTAAGTAAATGAATTTAAAAAATAAAAAGCTATATTATCACGAATAATACAAAGGAATAAGAAAAAAAAGATAAAATTAAGAAGCCGATGTGTTCTAAAAGCCAGGAGCTGAAGTTGGAGGTGTTCTTTTTGGCTTCCAAAAGCGGCTTTTGGCTTTTACTACAGTACCTAACTTTAAATAGAGTATTTTCTTAAGACGAGATCTACAGGTTAATTGTAGTACACGTTAAAAATTTAACATCTGTATCAACCAAAATTGCAAACGAGTATCTCTCTCTCCGCAATCTCTATCGCAAACAGCCAAAATTCAAAAATTTCAATCAAAAGCTATAAGCCGCAGCCAAAAAAAACAGGCCCGTTGTTCGGAGCAATGCTAGGCTTCTGAGAAGTGAAATCCAGAGGAGCACGAGTAGATTAATCGTCTACAGGTTTGGTTCCCAATCCCGGTTTTCCATTTTTGAAGGAGACTTGGGTTAAAAAATCGCCTCCCCCTACCCTACTGTTCACCAGACACTCGAGAAGGCAACCCAGCGGTGGCGCGCGAGTGCTAATGTTTTTGCAAGGACTTTGTTCTACTAGCAAAGGAAAGAGATAGCTGCCTCGATTTTTGTTGAAGACGATAGCTAGATTAGTGAGATGAAACCCACCACCGAGACCACAACCATAGCATGGACGCAGGGAGCACGAATGGGGGCATTGCAAGAGCAAGCCACGTCTACTGCTCCGGGGCTCAGGCTTGAGTAAGAAAAAAAATGGTAGGCCCCTGAAACAGTTTGCATAGTGCAGCTAACCCATTGAGCTCATCATGGGCCAAATCTCGGCAGCCTCTAATTACACATACATGTTGTTTTAGAATTCGTTCAGTGCTGTCGCTATCTTTTTAAATATTCAGATTAGATACATAAAATTCATATATATATATATATATAGATTTGCGTTGAAAAGTATTTTCATAATATTATAATTTTATTAGGTGTTATAAATATATTACAATAGAAAATAGCGATCAAAGTTGTGTTTCAGAGACTAATATATAGAATCATCATCTCAATTGAATCGATCACATAGGTTTTGGAGTAAGAAGAATTAATACAGTAATTAATAACGCAACGCTGATCACATTACCTTCCCTCGCATCGACACGAATTCGAACCATCTACTAATTAACAAACCAGATACAGTGGGATCTTGATTAATTTGTGGCCGTACAGCTCTAAACCTCGAGGTTACGATCTCCTTTTTCTAATCATATATATATATATATATATATATATATATATATATATATATATATATATATATATATATGTTCACCACAGATTATTCACCACGCAGTAAATAATTAATCGAATAATAATAAATCCATCGATCATTCATCGGTATAAGCAGCTTCTATATGGCGGTGTCCAGTAATCCGGGCCGTTGTTATCCCTGTACACCTGAGGCGTGCAGGAGACTGGCACCAAGCACAGCCCTCTGCTTGTCAGGTCAGCCTCCGCGTCTGCCTCCTCCTTCCTATCCAGCCCTCCCCATGCGTTGTAATCCTGACAAAAAAACGCAAACCTGTTGTCAGATGACAGTCTAATCATGTGTCAGATCAACAACGCTGGCGTACGTATCACTTGAATCGAAGGCTTCTTTTGCTAGATCCCGATATCCGAGCCTGTTTGACAGATTAATTCTAGTTGTCGTATTCCTTTCTACTTCTTTAATGACATAATTAACACGCAAAGTTTCTGTATGTTCTTGAAAAAAAGATCATGATCTGAGTCGTTCGATCAGTGTGAGAATTAATGAAGCACGCATGGCTAGTGTTATGCATGGCTAGAGGTATATATATATGTATGTAGGTTTCGTAGTTTAATTACCTTGCTACTACTTGACTTCATGTATGGATCACTCAGCAGCTGCAACAAACAAGAAATAATTAAGGAAACAAATTAAACTAACTAAAGTAGGTTCCTCAAGTAGATCTGGAGAAAGTACTCTTCCATGCTGCAAACTATGAACTGATTGAGCCACTGCAAAGGGGGGCCGGGTGTTGTAACGGGGCCATGACCATGCTCCATGCGTTTCCATTACACAGAAGCAGCGGCACTTGTAACACTACTCATGTTGTGCAAAAGGGGTATGAGTCGAGCTATGCCTTGCCGGCACGACACGTGTCTCTCAATAGTTGGCTGCATTCCATCGTTCCTCTAATCTTAAGGAGTGGCTTCCACAATCAATAATTGCATTGGTTATATTGCACAACTCAGAAAAAGACTGTCAAAAAGTTCTGCATTATCGAAATGTGCCAATGACAGAGAGCTTCCACATTCTTTTTCTCATGCCGATTGAAATCTTTTAGCAGCGAGTGTTTTTTTTAGGGAAGCCAAGAGCTAGCTTTCATTAACTAGAAGAAGCTGGGGTACAATCCAAATTAAGTGTGTGCTTTTATAAAGGGAAACACATAGATATCGATACTAATCAAGGTTAATCCAAATCACTTCCGTACCAGCTATAGTTTCTAGTTACAAGATTGAAAAACCAAATTAATATATATGGAACCTTGTTTGCCAAGCTATTATAAATCGATGATTTAAAAGAATTTATTGTAAATCGATCGATATATCGCATTTGAGAATAAATAATAGAGGAAAATGTTTAGTAAGCTACCTGCACTTGTTCATGCAACCACTTGATGTAACTTATCGCCTCATATAGAACTGATGCTGTATCGGTCTGAAACATGCATAAATGAAACAATATCAATCAACATGTAATATATATGTACCTATGTATAATAAATATCCAATAAGAACTGCACTTCAAACCGAAACAAATGGATTTTCACAATGATATGAAATATTGTATCGATCTAGGGTTAATTGTGCAAATTTCTAGATAATTCGCATCATTAATTACGCAGTAATTTACACACGAAAACAAACATGAAACAGTGTTTGAACGTACCTTTCCAAATGGTGAAACTATCTGTTGCAGTGCAGTGATCTTATCTCCTAACTTTACTTTCGGCACCTGGGACTGTTATACCAAGCAAACATCAGCAAAAACACAATTTTAAAAACTAAGCAACACCAGCATCTATTTGACTCTAAAATAGTGGCTTGTAATTTAGTTAGTGTATTAAAAAATAGTTAAAACCAAAGTGGTTCAATAATCCGTTACAGTGCCAAATGAAGCCTAAGCACGTACTGCTTGTGCTTGAAGGATAATGCATGAGAGAGACACTATGAGGAGACTTGACTACACATTATTTTCAATGGCGTTGTAGCATTGTATCATGGCTCATGAGCCGATAATTCAAAAGCTTACTAATTCTACACCTGCACTTGCATTTCCCTAGCATATTGTAGCACAGTATAAACTGAAGCTTAATTGGTCGATCATAGAAATTTAATGGCTCAATGCTCCAAAAAAAAGTGCACAATTTCTGAAGCAAATTAACAGAGAAATGATTGGGATCCTGTTCTATGTTAATTTGTGGAATTCCCTTTTATCGGACACTGAACGAATCACTCTTGCATCACTGATATATTCTGGAAGAAATTGGTCAGAATCTACATGAGAACTTGCATGCATGCAGGGGGGCATGTGCATACTTTGAGAGACGACGTGGGCGAGGAGGCCTCGTTCTTGGACTTCTTCGCGTTCCCCTCCGACCCCTGCTGCTGCTCCGATCTCTTCTTCTTCCCCTCGCTCGCCGCCTTGCCGCCGCTCGTCTTCACCTACGTACAAAACAACACGCTCATCGGTGTTCGCTTCACCGCCGCCAACCATATCACTCTAGCTAGCTAGCTCAACTTTTATATATTTCGTCACATCAAAAACTCCGAAACCTTGTAATTTTTTCATATAGTTCTCATTAAAGTATCTTATAATTAATATATAAGTATACTTCAAATAATAAAAGAGTATTTAAAATTTATTTAGATGATATATTAGGATGGATGTAATTACATCCGAAAGTAATACATATATATAGACACACACAGACACACGTACCGGCGATGATATGGCCTGCCCTTGCTTCTTGTACTCCGCCGACGTCATCGCCTGCGCCGCGGCCGGCGACGGCTTGCCCAGTGCCCCGCCGAACGATATCAAGTCCGACAGGCTCCTCGCCGAGCCGGCATTGCTCCCCCATGGCACGTCCATGGCGGCACCGCCGGCGCCGGCGCCGTACATCCTGCTGCTCAGACCTAGCATTGAGCTGTACCCTAGCCCTATGGGCCTGAGGAAATCTTGGCTGCTGCTCCCGGCTGCTTCTAGCATCGTCGCGCCATGGCCGCCGCCCATCTCGTGCTTGACGTTGCCGCCGGAGTCCAGGAACCCGGCCTTGGCGCCGTGGCCCATACCGGTCACCGCGGCGTTATCGCATGGCGCGGCGCCGACACGGTGGTGGTGGGCGTCGCCGAGGCACGGGTTGGGCGGCGCGATGGACCAGTTGCTCACCAGGTTCGACAGGTTGGCAGTGAGCCGCTCCGGCGCGGCCGCGGGGGCGTGGTGGTGCGCGAGCGCGCTGCCGTAGCCCGCGGAGCTCAGGTGCTTCTCCATCGTAGCGACGGTGAACTGGTGGTCTGGCCATGAGCCGCCGCCGTGGCTGCTACTGTACTCCATCTTCTTGAGGTAGTCGCAGGCCGGCGGCTCGGCGAAGAGCTCCGGCGCGAGCGTCCTCGAGTTGAGCAGCTCGAGGAAGTTCTCGCTGTCGTCGTGTACTGCCTGCATGCTCCTCCCGACCTCTCCGCCGGCGCCCCTGAACCTGAAGTAACGTCCCAGAGAGGTAAAAGATGGACAGGACTAGCTTGTACAACATTCTTGCATGATAATTAAGTTAGTTTAGCTTTGTGAAGCTCTTGATAATTTATCATCTATCATTAGGCAATCAATTAAAGTGTGGAAAGTCTAGCTCTTTGAGACGTAGTAGTACTACATGTGGAGAATGTAAAGAGAGATCATCTTTGGGAGTTGGATCGGAGTACTTATTGCAAGCAAAGGGACATGGATGCTTGAGACGCATGGTTCCACTTTTTTGGCGATCCGTACCAAACAGATCTTATTAGTCGCTTCTCCACTTAATTAAGTACTACTAGTAGCCTAGCTAGTTAATTTGGCATTGCTATCTAGCTAGGTTCTACCAAAGCCTAGGAACTATACAAGCACATATATTACAAACCATGGGACATTAATTCTATAAAGAAGAAACCAAATCTTATTCCAAGCAAGCAATCTATATCTATCTTATGCTTATTCCAATTCCAGTAGACTTACTTGCAAGTCTACTTAAAATTAATTAAGCTTGCAAGAACCTATCTAGCTACAAGCAAAGCAAGAACCTTGTAGCCAAAGAATCACAATAGATGCCTATATACACATGTAACCCTTTTGTTGGGAATAGTTTCACTTTGGTTGTGGAAAGAAGAAAAACATAATTTATAAGTGTGGGGGGAAAACCTCATCCATTGAATTAGTCTTTTGGGTCCAATACCACTTATAAGATTATTACTTTAGGACTTGTATATGGCAACCCTATGGACAGCCTGTTTGGGCCTGTGGTCCGAGGAGTAAACTCGGTTGGATCTAGCCATACTGCCAGAGTCCAACCCGACACCTTCCCTATATCACACTGCTTGAAAAGCTCCTTTCATCCTTTGCTTTGCTTTAGTTCCTCTCCTTGTGCTTTATTTCCCCCGCCACTAACTCTCTTAACACTAAAGCTATCATCTATTCATTCATATATACTTGCACATATTCTTGTTCCATTTTTAATTCTTCTCTAGTCCAGCTAGCTCTGAGAATTAAGCAGGATTAGAAATCGATGTCACTAGACATGCACAATATATATTCTTTGAATTAGAATCTAGGCAAGCGAGGCTGCTTTGGACGCATTCGGACAAAGGGTAGTGGACGCATGCCGTCTTTTCACGCCAATCCGAATATGCAAATATACATACATGTAGCTAGCTAGTATTGATCATGACATATATGCATGTGTTCATGAAATATATGTATACATGCATATATACATGTAGGCATGTATGTACTCACATGAGGAATTGGTTCCAGAGGTGGCTCTCGGCCGCGGCCGCCTCGCCGGAGGAGTCCATGCTGAGTCCCGAGTGGTTGGTGGAGGTGTTGGTGAAGGAGGTCATGGTGGCGTTGGAGGCCGAGAGGTCGTCGTCGGCGCTGGGGGAGGTCCTCCGGTGGTGGTGAGCCGCCGGCGGGGCGGGGCCACCGTGGCGCTGCGGGCGGGGGCGGCCAGGTGGCTGCTGATCCATACGGGTGCATGTCGCGCCACCAGGAGGGCGCCGCTGCAGAGGACGAGGACGACGGCGGCGGGTGCGGCGGCGAGCTCGCGACGGAGGCCTCGGAGCACTCCTGGGCCATGCACTGCATGCACGTGCTAGCTCGGTGCAAGCTGGCTGGCTAGAAAGCTTCTTGGGGTGTGCGTGTGGTGTAGTGGTGGGGGAGGAGGAGAGGAGGGAGGAATTGGCTTTGTCCGGAGGTGAATCTGTGGGTTGAGAGCATTTTAAAGGCGGGGATGGATGGCTACGTTGGGGTGACGTCGCACTGTGTGCAATAGTCCCTGTCTTTGGACATCTCCATCCTTTTTCGATCGGGACCTGGTTACCCAACGAGCCATCGACCAGCCTTGTCTAGTGAGCGGTGCCCAGGAATGGTTGGATGCATGGCTGCTGTGTGCCTAGCTTGAGGTTGTAAAAAAACAGCTTGGTTCCATGCGTTATTCGAGCTCGACTTATTTAGGTTATGTTGAGTGAATTTTTTACGAATAACTTACCTTTTATTTAAAATAACAGAATATTCCCACGGCAATATGTTTTTACAGAAATAGACTCCAGTTGCCTAATCGTCGGACGATTAGAGCCTATCGCTCAACGGAAACACGATAACAAAGTTGTCTGCAAGTCGTTGGACGACAGGTTACAGACGTCCAACCACAGGATGACAACATCTATAGTCGCCCAGCCACAGGACGGCAGCAAACAAGATGTTACTCCGCTTTTGGTCAGGCGTCGACTCCGGCTTCTGACCTCCAGAAGAAGGTAGAGCCCACGAAATATGAGTATTTGGATTTCCTACTTGCTCCAAAAACTTTTATTTCTCAAGTTGGGCAACTCTAACCCCAAGCATTATACAGAAAAAAGTCCATTTCCGTTCGTCATTCCCTAATTAATTTCCCCCAATTCAATCCATCTCTCTACGTCGTCGAATCGATTGACTGCCATCTACTACCTTCAAGTGGTGACTAGAGATGGCGGCCGGAGACATCTAGCAGTGACAGTTATTGGAGGCTACTTTGGGCGGAGATTCAAGTGGAGGCGGAGCTGATCGAGCGATGGTGGCCTGGATGAGCCATGCACGATGGTTGGCGGCGGCGGCGCGACAACCCAACATCAGTGGCTCCAACAGAGTGACGGGGATGAGTCCAAGCCACCCCTCGTCGCCGTTGCCCTTGCTGCCTTCTTCCTCACACGGATAATTTTTGGAATTTATTAGCCTTTTCGCAGCTTCAACAACGTAACCGGTGAAGCTATCCAATGGCAGTGGGAGCTCCAACGTCCCAACAAATGCCGCTAGACCTGTTCTTTATGGCTTCTAAAAACGATTTTAGACTTTTGTTACAATATCTAACTTTTAAATAGAGTATTTTCTCAAGACGGAATCTACAAGTTAATTGTAGTACACGTTAAAAGCCTAACATTCGTATCAACTAAAATCGCAAAAAAGTATCTCTCCCTGTAATCTCTGTCACAAACAGCCAAAATTCAAAAATTTCAATCAAAAGACATAAGCTGCAGCCAAAGAGAACACGCCCAGCTCCGGCTTAAGCACAGTCTCTAGAGCCAAATTAACAGGCCCTGTATGTGGTTAGCATAATAGAAGACCCCAGTTTGTGCCGAGGACGAGCTTAATTATTAGCCAATATCATGCTCACTCTAGCTCGAAACTTAGGAGAGGCACATCTATACAATAATCTCCTTAACGGGCCGGGGGGATGGTGGTTTGTGATTTTTGAATTGTGGTTTTGGCACCATTCCAGCCGAACTTGAGTCTCTAGTTTGAGCTTTCGAATTGGAGCCAAGCTCAGTCTCACTCATGCTTCGATTACAATTTTGTAATTGTGATTTTTTCATATGTTTGTTGGTTTGTCAAACTTGCAGCCAAGATTGAGTTCGGTTCCGAGCTTCATCTTAGCTTCAGCTTAATTTTAGCTCAAGTGAAGCTCATCTTGTTCCAAGCTCCATCCTTCCGTGCATGGCGGGTGTCTATTTATCATTAGGTGCAGCCATTCATCGACATGGATAACTTACATGTCGCGTCAATCGATACGCAATACATGGATACGTACTATACCCTCAAAACTACTATCTGCGCGCCAGGCATGCATGCGTCTCAATTTGACATGAGAAATGTTGATTTTGTGATCCAAATTCTATTTATTTGGCCACAATCAGGTCGAAGTTATCCCTGTTACGAATATTATGTATGCATTTAAAAGGTATAAAGGGGACACAAGATTAAATGCTAGTATAATAAAAAATACCAATAATATTCTTAACACCCCTTAAATCCAAAGCGTATGCAATATCATTGCATTTAAAAAGGGCTGACATTAAAATAGAAAAAAAAATTGAAATCCGACTCTTGATAATATCGTCGTAGCATGCAGCTTTTGAAAAATATGTTGAGTTAAAGAGAAATGGATAGAAGTATAGCGGCGCAAATCGAAGCCCAAGATGGCGGTGACACAGTGCACAAGAAGCACAACAGTAGTACAGTGCAGAAGAAGCGTGGCAGCCTTAGAAGCATAAGGCGGCGGCTCAGAGACAAGTGGCAGCATTATAAAACTTCTACGATCTGCATGCGGCTCAGAGAGAAAAGCGGTATCTGCTGCTATGCAAAAAGAAAAAACAAAACTTTATTTTGAAGAAAAAACAAAAGTAACTGTGAAAGTTGTACACCGGAGGCCTGGATTCCCGAGTAAAAAAAAACAGTTTTTGGACTAGCAGTGGAATATATAAGTGTCGTCCTCGTCTCGTGCATAGCTTTTTCTACAACCGAAGAGAGAAGAATTCCAGAGAGCCTCACACTGTCGGTGTACGGCTCTGGCTCTCAGAAAGAGAGAGGGATCACACAGTAGCCCTGCTCGCACAGAAATCACTGATGATTCTGCCCTTTTTGGTGCTGCGCTGTGCTGCCTGTAGCACACATGCTCTCTCTCTCTCATGATCATGGGCATTGCTACTGGAGGAAGCCATGCCTGCCAAAAACCTAAGACAATCTTTTACCAAGCATGCCAGACATTATGTTACATGCATGCATGCACCTAGCTAGATTATTCGCAGCAAAGAGGGGCTAACACCTAAGCAACAGAACACGAACAGCATGCCGTGTTTTAGGCAAAAACAAAGGCCTGTTCTTTTCGACTGCGACTTATTTCTTTTGATTGAAATTTTTGAATTTTAGTTATTTACGGTACAGATTACGAAGAGACAGATATTCACTTGCGATTTTGTTAGATACAGATGTTGGACTTTTAACGTGTAGATTGTTTAACCTGTAAACCCTGTTTTGAGAAAATACTCCATTTAAAAGTTAGATACTGTAGCAAAAGTCAAAAACCGGAGGAAACAAACAGGCCTAAAGTTCCTAGTGTTGTGTAGCACTAGAGGCACAAGCTGGTCTGGAAGCCAATCATGGCCGGTGTGAGTAGTAAACTTTGGTCCACCCATGTAAAATATCTCCTTCAGCAAGCTAGCTAGTCAGCATATCTATCTTTTTAGTCTCCCTTTACCGTGCCAAAACATTTGGTGGTGGTCCACATCACAAGGCACGATAGCGATTTGGGTTTGGGTTTACTCTGATTTTGGAAATCCACCGGCTATTCAAATTTTGAATCCTTACCTAAGTTTTGACCTCCCCTCTCTGCGTGTGGCTCAGCCCATCGTAGTAGTAGTGGAACCGGAAAGGCGAAGCGGAAAAGGAAAGGGCGAGTGAGCTGAGGGCATGCTCGCTAGCTCGATCGTTGTGTGGTTGAGTGGCTCGAGTGGAGACTTCAACCTTAACGATGTTTTTTCAACCTTGCTATCTATTGCTTGCCATCATGTTCTCCAATACTTCAAGACGACGCCTTTTCGAGCAAGGCTTGTAAGGCCCCGCTCGTTTGGGCTTCAGCTTCTGGCTTTTGGTTTATTTTTCACTATTTATAATTTCGTCTTTTTCTGAATTTTTAGTTTTTTTTAGCTTTTTTGTCGGTTCTTTTTTTTTGCCGTATTCGTTTGCGTTGTCTGTGATGGGCTAACATATTTTTTATATTTTTTAATTTTTTTAAATTAATTATGTTAAATAAACCTCATCAACTGATATTTTTTCGATCATTACAATGCTTTTCAGCCATAAACCATCAAAAATAAGCCCAAATAATCACCACCTAAAGCCACCCCCATCCTCCTCAGCTCACACATTTGTTTGTGTCGCCCGCTAATATTGGTGTCGTGTGTCAACTCACATCCGTACTCTTAGGAAACTATACCATCACATAAATAGTGTTTCTATGTTCCTAAGAAAAAAAATCATCGTTTGGACTTAAGCTTTTAGCTTCTTAATTTCGTCATTTTTACCGTGATGATATACTTTTTTCTATAATTTTAAAAATTTAAATACGTTGAAAAAGTATCGGTAGCTACAGTGTAAAAAAAACTGCTACAATGCAAAATAAGCTAAAAGCTTGAGCTTAAAAGCCAGAATGAGCACATAACCTTAAAAGCATCTAATGTTACTAGCTAGTTAAGGGGTCTCCACAGCTAAGCAGCTTAATTACCATCTCCTTTTTCGAAAGAAAAGGAGGAAGTGCATGCGTACGATTTTATTTTTTAGCGCAGCGCAGTGATCGTTTTCTTGACTAATTTTCGATACTGGAGATATTTTTATGCCGATTAATTCCATATCTGAGCTGCATGGATTGCACACCAAGTTGGTGGCTAACTTAATAATCAGCATGTTTTACTAGCATGTCATGCATCATTCTCTGAGGGGATCGAGATGGCACTGCTGGTGTGCGTGCAAGATATGGTGTTGGTGTATCTTTGAAGAGTAAAAGTCTGAGCTAGTGATATGGATGTGATTTGGACTAAAGGGGATCTGCAAGACCACAGAAGAATGTCAAAGGAGCAAACGACATCGTGCCCTGAAAGCGACCACAGCTCAGCTCCCTGCTGCATGCACGCTGCAGCTAGTGCATGTGTGTGTGTGTGGGCTTCTTGAATCTTGCGGCAAAGCAGACAAAAAAACCTTCAAATTAATCTGACCTTATACGCTAACATCCAAGATTAGTCTTTACACACACTCAAGACGCACCGCAAGCGCCCCGAAAGATCTAAAGATCGGAAATTGCGACAAAACACACGACACGATATAGGGCATGTTCTTTTCAGCTGCGGCTTATGACTTTTGGTTGAAATTTTTGAATTTTGACTGTTTACGGTACAGATTACGGAGAGACAGATACTCACTTGCGATTTTGGCAGTACAAATGTTGGGCTTTTAACGTGTAGATCGTTTAATCTGTAGACCCCATCTTGAGAAAATACTCCGTTTAAAAGTTAGGTACTATAGCAAAAGCCAAAAGCCGCCGGCTTCGGAGGAAAAGAACATACCCATAATTTTGACTTACTGTGGTGGGAAATGAGTTTTCTATGAACCAACTTACTTGTCAAAGTCAACTTGGACTAATTTAATTACAGTACTCCCAGTGTGAGGTTTTTGGTAAGAACTTGTATCTACAAATGCTTTAAAACGTGTACGTTTTTCTTATACAGGAACACATGAAAGATCTCACTCACTACGTACCAGGCTGGTTAATTAAATTTCGCGACGGGGAAAAACAGTCAGAAACATGTCACGATAATATGTCGTATATCCTCACGGGTCCAGAAGAGCCGTCAGAAAATTTCGCATTTTCCTCGCGTTTACATCAAAACCATCACGAAAAAACTATTTTCCTCACGGTTCATCCGGAACCCTCAGTACAATAATTCTATTTCCGGCGGATTTAAAATGCCCGTCACAACAATTATTATCCTCACGGTTGCTTGCGGGCGCGCGAGGAAAAATCTAAACCGCCGCGAAATCTAGGTGGTGATCATTTGGGCTTATTTTTGGTGGCTTATGGCTGAAAAGCATGGTGGTGAAAAAATCATGGTGACGAGGCTTATTTAACATAATTAAATTTAAAAATTAAAAATATGTTAGCCCATCACGAGACAACATAAACGAATACGGAAAAAAGAACAGCAAAAAGCTCAAAAAAAGCCAAAAGTTCAGAAAAAGACGAATTTATGAATAGTGAAAAATAAGCCAGAAGCCAGAAGCTGAAGCCGAAACGATCACAGCCCTAACCAATCACTGCCTGTGTTAAATTTATTATCCTCACGGTTGCTTGCGGGCGCGCGAGGAAAAATCTAAACCGCCGCGAAATCTAACCGATCACTGCCTGTGTTAAATTTCACATGCACCAGTTTCTAATGTGAATTTGTTTTCCCACACACTTTTGACTTAGCATGGATTTTGCCGTGTACATATGTACCATATATATCATCTAAAACTCAAAGCATATATGTTAGTATCATATGCAATCAGGCAAGTGTGGTGTATCAATCATCACACTGTTTGACAACATCCCGACACTGTACCCCCCTACGACAAACGGCCACCTTCGTTGATGCTGCAGGCCTGGAAAAGAATCTTAGAAAGCAACCATTGGCCAATTAGTACTCTTTTTTGCAATTAATATCGATGCACACTCAGATGCTCGTCTATGGTTTTATGCTAGTAAAAGTTTATAAATTATAATATTGCAAAATCATTTTAAATTTGGCAACAAAATAATAGATGCCATCTTCTCGTGGCTAATCTATACATTCATGAGTATATATTAATTATCAAAATGAAAAAAAAGACCGTTGGCACGAATACAAGTGATAATTTTTTACCAGAGGGAGTACACATATTGTTGTGGATACGGACCAAACAGTAGAAGAGGGGACTAGTAGAGTGAGTATGAGAAATATTGAACTATGTCCCTCCCTTGTTAACCCAAGGAAGTATATATACATGGTCATAAGGCCTTATTACAACGCCCCTACCACGGAGTACTATTTCAAGGGTACACATATCTTTTGCATGCCTTATTGGGCCTCTTGGCCCAACAGGCTGTATGGATACCGGCGGGGTCCATCTCACAACAGGAGTCTCTCATGGTAAAGGGCTTCATCTTGAGCAGGCCAAAACCACATCGCCTAGGCCTTTGGGCCCCCTCCGTCCTTTCAACCTGGTAAGGAACTGGCCCATGCATTTGGTCTTGTTGACCGTGGATGTGCGCAGTTGCTGTATCGGGGGACACGCGTCCACTTGTGGTTGGCGCGTCGTGCGCTGTTTTGTCTTGTGGTGCGATTTCCGAAGAGACACTCGAAAAAGGCGTTTTGCCTTTAAAACACAGTGCCCCTGGCGAAATGCTGTCCCAACTGTTGTTTTTCTTCCTCCTGTGTGTGCTGGTTGATGCCCTCGCCCGACAGAGTCAGAAATGGTCGTGTTCGCTGCCTACTTCGACCTCTGTATAGCACGGCTTGACCATTCCCTCTTGGGATGGGATGTTACGGTCATGTTCCTATATCTCTCTCATGAGTACTTAAGAAAGTATACCCAACTTTCTTTAATCGTGACCTCATGATTATACTCAGTAGATGAATTCTCCAGAGAACTCTGTAGAATAATTCCCAACCGCCATGTTACGCATTTAATTCATTAAGAATTAATGCTCAACCTGCTATACAATTAGAGTACTGTAGCCAATGGGACCCTTTAGGCATACTCCCTGTCTTTTCACGGTTTGTTATCCTAGAGCCTAGTTCATAGGTACTCTGTTCTTCTAGAATAGATTACCACCGTTAAATACAATCAAATGAGTATGAGCTCCATTCCCTTTGATGCTACAAGAATGACCTTTCTCGACATTCCTTCAGTGAAAGGGTCTGATAGATTCCTTTTAGACTAGATGTATTCCACAATGATTACACCTATCTCTCTTGCATGCCGAACCAACTTAAGTCATCTCTTTATGTGTTTTGAGGACTTCATATTGTCCTTTCTACTTTTCACCTTAACCAGAACAGTTTGGTTATCGCAGTAGGTCAAAATAGCTGGAATTAGTTTTTCCAATACTAGTAGGTCGAAGAGTAGTTCTTTGAGCCATTCCACCTCTACTACCGCTGAGTCAAGTGCTATTAGCTCTGTCTCCATGGTGGACCGTGTAAGGATAGTCTGTTGAGAAGACTTCCATGCAATAACTCCACCTGCTAGAGTGCATACATAGCTAATTGTGGCCTTCATATCATCCGATTCACTGATCTAGTTAGAGTCACTGAATCCATCTATGACTGTTAAATAGCCAGAATAATGCATCCCCAAATTCTTGGTCTCTTTTAGGTACCTAAGCACCCTTTATAGTGCTATCTAATAAGCATCTCCTGGATTGACCATATATTGGCTCAATCAGCTTACAACATATAAGATGTTAGGCCTCGTTACACTAGTCAAATACATTAAGAATCTAATTATTTATGAATATTTAATGTTTGAAATAACACCGGCTTCACCTAGGTCATTCGTATCAAAATTTTGCGAGAGGAAAATGCTTAATGTTTAAAATAACATCTGCTTCACCGAGCTCTTTCATATCAAAGTTATGGGGCAGGAAAGAGTTAGTATTATTTATTACATCTATATTGGTCTCAAACAATAATATGTCATCCACATAAAGACATAGGATGACACCTTCACCCTAATTAAATCAATAGTAAGCGCACTTGTCAGTTTCATTTACGCAAAACCCGACTGAAGTCTATGTATTATCAAATTTCTCATGCCATTGCTTGAGAGCTTGTTTTAAACCATACATGGATTTAACCAAGCAACATACTTTCTTTTCTTGCCCTTTAGCTACAAAATCATTGGGTTGCTGCATATAAATCTCATCATCCAACTCTCTGTTTAGGAAAGTAGTCTTTACATCTATTTGATGTACTTAGAATTTATATGTGGTAGCTAGTGCTAAACGCACTTGAATTATGGGTAAACAAGACATAGGAAAGTATGTATCAAGTAGTCTTCATCCTCTCTTTGCATGAAACCCTTAGCCACTAAATGGGCCTTGTACTTTTTAATAGTACCACCGAGTCTTTGTTTCTTTTGAAGATCCATTTGTAGCCCACTAAATTACATCCACTTGAAAGATCATTAATCTCCCAAATTTTGTTAGCTAGGATGGAATCTATCTCGCTACAAACTACTTCCTTTCAGTACTTCGCATCTGGGGATATGTATGCCTCTGAAAGGTTACGTGATTCATCATTCATGAGGTAGGTGATATAGTTATTGCCCAAAGACTTTTCAGTCCTCTGTCTCTTACTCCTCCTCAACTCCAATTCAATAGCGGTGTCATCAATAGTAGGAACAATAGAGTGTTCATATTAATCATCTGGGGCAATAACTTCATTTGATCTCATAAGGAACACATTTTCAAAGAAAGATGCATTGCAAGATTCCATAAGGATATTTATAGAGATATCGCTAACCTTGAATTTGACCACTAGAAATCTATATGTGGTGCTGTAATGCGCATACCCTAGAAAGACACAACAATCTTAGGTCCGATAGTGACCATAGGAAAGGCCGGGGAGGGTACTATATATACCCCTCATGCCTCTCCTTCTCTAAGGTGTACAACCATACCATTTCCTAACATGATGATTGCCATGGGAGAATCAATGCATAGTAACCATCTAAGAATAAGATGGGAAGGGCACAAACCCTAATGCAATATGCATGGATGGATGCTGCTCTTTCGATCTCATAAGGCATGGGCGGACCCACAGAGGGTCATGGGTGTTCAGCTGAACACCTATTTTTTTGTAAAATACCAGGAACATAATAGGTATATTATGTATATATATTGTTAGATGGTCCAAAAATGTATATTTGTACCTACAAATGAATTTAGCTCACACTCCCCCATATATCGCATGGCCCATGTAACACATTAGCCCCGTTTTTCTTCCCACCTCAGCCCTCCTCATACAAGCCTAAAGAGGCAAATATACAAATCAAACTCTAACATATGTTTTTTTTTTCTCTCTCTCTCTCTCTCATCTTGTGGCTATCTGTGGGGGGGGGGACTTCGGCCTCCGAGTGGCTAGCAGGTGGAGTTATGGGCTACGGAGGTGAGCAATGACTGGTGGGCACGGGCTGTGATGCGATGGCAAGCATGCGTGAGCGCAAGCAGCGCAGGGTGCAAGGCAAGCATGTGACAGGGTGGGCGAGCAGTGAGGCGACACGGGCAAACGTGTGTGGCGCGACGAATAGAGAGGTAGGGAGTGGATATCAGGAAGGGAGCAGTGCGGCGGCTGGGAGGGAGTAGTGCCTTCAACTCATCGTCACCGTTCTCTCTCCAGATCTAGGTGTGCTTCGTCCACTCTATTTATTTTCTTTCTTACACCACTCTTCTCTAATTTGCTCTGCTCCAGCTCCAGTTCTTTCTAAAGCCTAGCCTCTGGTTTGTTCCTTCTCTCTAATGGATGCTGTACAAAAATACAATCTTTGCCTTGGGCAATGGGCAGTTAGCTGGACCATTGTTATATATGTTTATATGCTAATTTTTGCTATCTTTTGCAATATGGAAGGAGCATACAACTTCCTCTTAGATGGAGGGTTCTTGCTGATGAGGAAAAGAGTAAAAAAAGGTAGGATCAGCAAGGTATGTAATTGTCATTAATCTCTATAATTTACTGTTTAATTTATACCATTATGCTCGCCTTATGTCGCATATTTCCTCATAAGAAATCATTAATTTCTATAAGTTTTGTATTTTTATTTTATATATATATATATATATATATATATATATATATATATATATATATATATATATATATATATATATATATATATATATATATATACACACACACACACACATACATACATGTTTCGTTGTACTGGTGTTTAGGAGGAAATAGTGTGTCGCAATATTGGCGTATCGGTATCATATCTGAACAACCTAACTTCGAAATCTAAACATCTACCCTAAAAATTCTGGGTCCACTATAGCTACTATCAAAGTGTGTGGTCCATGTGTACGTGTATGTGTGCAACTCTGCGGAAAAGATGGTGAGGGCGTTTCATTTGGCGTTTGAAAGCTCGCGCGGCCCCGACCGCGACAACAGCTTGAATTGACTGGACATGTCTGGCGGGTGGCGGCCGGGGGCATGCGCGACACGGCCGTCCTTTCCCCGTGATTTTACCGGCGGCCAGGTTGACGACGACGCACGCCAAAGAATGTCTCTCGCTGATACATCTGCAGGCCAGTCTCCGTGAGGTTGACATCGTAGGAAAATCAGCCGCGCAGGAGCCGATCGAGCTAGCGATGATGAAACGATAGATCAAGCTAATTGAAGTTGAAGTAGTTGCCTGGGCAATTTAAAGCTTGAGTAATTTCCTTGACAGGTCGATGACCATGTCAGAAACGTATATAACAAGCTGAATAGAACTACGTACCTAACTAACCACCTCGGAAATTATTTCCTACATGTATGCATGCAGCCTGCAAAATAGCTTGCTTGCACAGACATATATATGAGCCTTTTCTCTTAAACTTTTGCACCAGCTAGTATGTGTTTCGACTATTGGAAATAGATCAGTTTTTTTTTGAAGAATTATAGTTAAAAAAATAGCTGATTTTTATGCGCAAATGAATGGCTTGATACTGCAATACATATACTTTTAATTTAAAATAGAGTTGTATTTGTCATACATACAACTCTAATGCTTGTGATTAAAAATAGAGTTGTATTTTCGTTGCAAAAAAAGTGTTGTATTCCTTACACAACCCTAATAACTATAATATATATTTGATGAATATACACTATTATAATCTATACCCATCGAAATAAATGGCGTAAATTTTGTAATTAACATGGGAATTTCTAGCCCTTTGAGAGCGTAGTTTAAAAAAGGAGATTTTGTCCAATAGTTATACAATTTACCTCAACTTGTGAATTTAGCTTCTCAAAAAATATGAGCCATATTTATGCATGGATGGTCTTCTTTGGAAAATTACAAGGACATGTTTCGTATCAAAGTTGGCTCCAAGGCACCAAAAAAAAAAGTTGATCGATGCTTAGACTAGTTTCCTAACTAGCTAGCCTATGTATGGTTCTATGCACTTGAGCATGAATTGACCAGTTAATCTACTTTGTTGTTATTACCTTTAGTGATGAGTTCTATGAGATCTGGACTCAGATCATGGGGGGTCGATGCATGACATGACCTTTTTTGTTTCCAACCCACAGCGCCAATTCCTTCTTCTCCCCCGCACGGCAAGAACATTCCCTTTGCTCCAAGCATGGCGGTTAGGTTAGCAAGCGATAGGCAAACTTAAAACACTACCATATATCTATCTGTCTAGCAACAAACAATAATCATGACAAATTTGTCAACACTAGAATTGAATATGAATTGAAACGAGAGGCCCCTCTCCTAAAGTGACAGATAGATATGTAGACTTGCATGCTTGCACTGCTAGGAGTGTGTTCACTTCAATTATAGTTTAATCGGTTTTGCTATTGCAAAGGCGACTGGAATTTTTTTATCTCTTAGTCACTTGAAATTGCACTCTCAACCAACTAAAGTTGCAGCCCCTCCAAAAAAACAATCAACTGAAATTGCAGTCCTACTCCAAAAAATCACCTACAATTTCAGGTGATTGAGAGTACAACTTTAGGTGACTGAAAGATAAAAAAATTTCAGTCGCATGTGCAATAGTTACTCTCTAGTTTAATTAGTTAGTGCATGCATATTCCTCCCTTTAATTGGATTATCGTAAGCTCTTCCTCTCACTGCTCTTGCCAAAAGCTTGGCGTTTTGCTTGAGACCAGCTGAGATGTGTTTGGTGGCGCCTGTGATGGCCGGGGAGTGGTGGCTCCCCACACCACCCCGGCCTCAACCTTAGCCCCTTTGGCGGCAATCGTCTGACATCTCTTTCCACTAGCTTGAGCCTGCTTTTGAGCATCACTTCGCAGGTCCAGCTTTTAAATCTCCTCTCCTCTCCGCTCTCTCTCTCTTCTTCTTCTGACGTTGATCACTTTCCGCCCATCGTTAACCACCGTCTCACGCCAATTAATTCTTTCCCTCAATTATTTTCTCAAGTCCTAATCTGCAACAGTACCCGCGCCTAGCTAGGGCGCCTGTCGCTATGAGCCTGCCTGCGCCTTTGTTTCATACGCTCGCTAGCTTTAGGGTTCATGTTTCATTTTTTTGCTTCCTCATCTTACAATTCAATATGATCATCGTCTGAAAGGTGTGCTAGAATTTCCTTCGAATGCCCAACTGAACCTTTCCATGACGGATGGGCTGGCTGGCTGGTTGGACTCTTACCTATCATCACTGCAGCCTCGACGTATTATATATCAGTCAGTCTGTCAGTGTAATGATATGTCTTAACAGATTATGTTGCAGCAGATTTACATCATGTTGTTGTAATTACTAATTAACAACAATACAGCATGCATGCATCTGTAGTAGCAATAATTGACTTAGAAATTAAACTTCTAGGCACATGCACAAGAGAATGAGAAATGTACAGACACCTTTAATTAGGTATACGAAAGGCATTCCATAACCAAAAGGAATGTTACAAGAAGGATAGCAATCTCACTCTACCATTTGCTTTGGGTTAAACAAATGTAGGGGCCCTTTCTGGCACAGCCTTTTCCGTCCGTCTCCTTATTTTATTTTTTCCTCCTTAATTATATCACAGGCCCTCATGCTCAACATAATCCTACTTAATTTGGTGGTATAAAAAGAAAGAGCGGCAGTATAATATTGTGCCATGTCACTCCATTAACATGGCGGTTTTCCTGAACGATAATTGAGCGTGCATGGCGTCGCATTCCAAGCTAGCTTGCTTGCAACTATGTTAAACGATAATGCAGCGTGCATGGCGTCGCATTCCTAGCTTGACTGCAACTGTGTACGGCACTCCATTAATTGTGTGATCGATTAATGAAAAGCTAAACCTTTTCTTAATTAGTCTCTCTCAGGTCTTACTAATTGAGGGGTCAATTCGATCTGTCAAAACTTAATCGCCTCTCTAACGTACGCTATGCGATCGACAGGTAGAGAGGCCGTCATTAGCACGATCTTCTAGCTATATTATTAGTTGACTTGTCAATTAATGTTACTTATCAGCATGCATGTCAAGTGAGCTAGCTAGCTAAGTAACTAACCAAGTCAACCCCCACTAAGACGCCAAATATATCTAGCTAGCTAGGATTGCATGAGTTAATTATGTGTTGGTAAGATTAACAACACAGATGTTGGAGTGCACAGTAAATTAACTATGATAAAGAAAACAATTGGACTGCAAACCACAGGGAATCTATGCAACTATGTGCATGTTCATATTGGCCTTCTATTTTTAGTTTTTACTTGGAGAAGCCAAAAGCTAATATGAACATCTGGTTTTCTAAAGTGGCTTTCCTACTCTTCTTGCTCCAGTCTCGCTCTAGGGACCAGGGATAAGGAAGGAAGTCACGAGCGTATCTCGCTCCCGTCTCACGCACGCATCTCTGCCTCACTTTCCTCACTACTTGTCCTTTTTCTAAAAGCCACTTCTTTTAGCCATAACTGCTCATTTTCAATCAAAAGACATCAATCGCTGCTAAAAGCCATCAACCGTAGCCAATATGAATAAGGCTCTAGGTATGTTTAGATGAAATCAAGTATGAAAAAGAAGGCCTCTAGCCTGTTAGGCCTGGTTATGTTGATGTGTTTAACTATTAAGTGACTCGCTGGCCGGGTTGGCCTAGTCATGCATGTGTGCATCTCAAATGAGATCAAAGGGCCTTCTATAACTTATCGTTTGTTGACTTACACACACACACACACACTTTGGTGCTTTTTACTTCATGGGAGTTTATCTTCTATATAATTTTGTACGAATACATATGAGTTGGCTATCATGTGGAATTAGTACCCTCTATAATTGCCTCTCCTTGTTCTTAAGGAAACACTGGTTATGGCATCAATCACTTCTTGGGAAGAATTACATTCTATTCCTTTATTAAATCATTCGTTCACATCAACTAGCTTTATAAAAAGAGAAAATTACAAGAATTTCCATTTTTTTCTCCTTGTCTATTACATAATACATATATACCTCTTGCTTCCAGCTGTTCAGCCGAAAATTCTCAATGTAACCACTTTTTGTTAGTTTCAATTTGGTAGGAGCTCAATAAGGGTTTTTAGGAGTTTATTTTTTTGTTTCATACACGAGCAGCTCATGTTTGTGCCAAACAGGCTTAAGAGAGTAGACATAGGTGTACTTGGTTGAACCAGTAGTTGTCTATTCCAAGATTGTATCCATGATTCTGAGTAATAAAATCTGAGCTCCCGATTGGCAAAAAAGTCGTCAGTATATTTTAATTATTTAATTACTTTTATGTATTTAGCTTACAGTTTCTAAAACATAATCAAAATTAACATGTTTAGATTAGAAATTTGCACTGAAAATATGGGTGTGGTGTAAGTAACAAAAAAGGATTTCCTCATTAATTGTCTGCCCCATATTGTTAGGAAAACAGACTTAATGAGATAAGACAATGAAGAATAATCAAGATCATGAGACAAATATTTAACATGAAAAAATCCTTACGGGAAAAAAACACTGACGCACAATCGACGAAATCACTATATGGGGGAGAAGTTACAGAACGTTCTTGGTGTATTACATGAGTATATAAATTGTGTTGTGCGTACTATCAATCATGAGGCTTACATGGTAATAAATAACCGTGGTAACAAAAGTACCAAACAAGGAAGGAACATAGTCCTAGTTGGCAATTGAAATAGAAACATACTTGGAAACTAGAACAATAACCCGCTCGAAGATGGGAATAACACCTCACCTGAAAATGAAATAGAGTCTCACAAAATAACGATGAGGAGTTGTAGTTGGAAGCGCCTCGAGTAGGCACGTCAAACTCTAGTCGTCGCAAACACTTTTGGACACCATAATGGTGCAAGTTACTGCAGAGTCTATCATGAATATGAAGATGATCGTCATCATAATCTCTGAGCAGTTCGCATTACCGATCAATCATACTAGTCATAATATATTTTGAGCGAAACCTGATCAGATTCTTCAGTGGTCAGACCCGACCATATTCGGATAATAAAATACAACAATTTACACCTTGAACCGAATTCCTCAAGTAACAAAAAAAATCTAAAGAACTTCTCGAATAGCTTGCAAAACACTTCTTGTGCATCAAACATCTAAAAGGACTAATAGGTAATACCGACCAAATATGAGCAGAGCTCACATTTAGCAATAGGAACTGGTTTTGCCATCATATCAACTGGATTGTCATGAGTACTGATATTGCAAACTCTAACGTCATCTTGAGAAATAACTCCTCGGATAAAGTAATATCTGATATCAATGTGTTTTGTTCTCTCATGAAATATTTAATTTTTGTAAGACCAATAGCACTCTGACTATCATAGTGGATATTGGTGCAAGATATACTTTCACAAAACTCAGTGTACATACCTCTTAGCCAAATAGCTTCTTTACAAGTTTATGAAATAGCATGTACTTGGATTTAATAGTTGAAAGAGCAATAGTACTATATAGACAAGGTTTCCAGCTTAGGACATAGCCTCCAACAATGAATATATAAGCGGTAGGAGATCTTAAGCTAGAAAGCTTGTCTGTAAATCTCTTATTTAAATCTCTAGAAAATCAAAATCCATATATCCGACCAGTTCAGCATTAGTCTTTCCAAACTGCAAAGAAGCATTAGAAGTGCCCTCAAATATTTAAAGATCAACTGAACTGCTCTCTAATGGTATTTCCCTTGGAGGCGCTAATTATATGCTGACTAGCATCGATGACTATTCTTGAAGAGTTGGGCATACTTTATCAAGCATAAGTCTGATGTGTTCAAGACATTGAAAGAGTGGAAGATTATGATCAAGAAATAGACCGGCAAGAATGTCAAGAAAATCTGAATAGATAATGGCCTAAAATTCTGTTCAAGAGAATTTGAAGCCTTATGACGATCGGAAGGCATTGTAAGACATTACATAGTTCCATACATACCTTAGTAGAACGGTGTGGCCGAGTGCATGAACAGAACCATCATAGAAAATGTGTGTTGCATGTTGTCTACGTTTGGTCTGTTAAAAAGTTTTTGGGTAGAAGCCTCTTCCACTGATTGTTATCTAATCAATTAATCATCGAACACTGCTACCGACAAGAAAACTCTGATCGATATGTGATCTGGTTCTCCTACAGACTATTTGAACATAAGGATCTGAATTGCATTTTATGATCTGAATTTGGTTGGGTCCAACCATTTAAGAATCTGATCATGTTTCGCTCAAAATATATTTTGACCACTATGACTGGTCGCTAATGCGAACTACTCGAAGATTATGATTGAGATCATCTTCATATGCAAAGGTGTTTGCATTGACTGGAGTTAGACGTGGCTACTTGAGGCGCTTCCGACTACAACACTTCACTACTATCTTTTGAGACTCTATTTCATCTCCAAGCAGGGTGTTGTTCCTATCTCCGAGTAAGTCTCTGTTTCTATTGCCAATTAGAATTGTTCCTTTCTCATCTAGGACTCTTGTTCCCAAGGCTATTTATTCATCTATAAACCTCATGATATATAGCACACATAGTACAGGTTATCTACTTATGTAATAAGCTAAGAGTGTTCTGTAACTTCTCCCCCATACAGTGATTTCGTCCATTGTACATCCGTAGTTTTTTCTGTAGGGGTTTTTTATGTTAAAATTTTGTCTCATGATCCTGATTATTCTTTATGATGTTTTTTTTTCATATCTCGTTGTGCTTTTTCTAACAAGTGTTTTGGAGCACTTATTTCTCTAACACATATTAACTTGATAAATTTATGCACTAATTAACTCATGCATTATATAATTGAGGATCAGGTATATTCCAACACATTGACCCAATGGCCTTTATTTAATCATTTTCCGATCAAATGGACCAAAATGAAGACAAGAGACCGTTATATATGGAAGAGTGAACTTTAATTACTTTCCCTTTTTAATTCCCGAAAAATATTTTGTTTATTAGGACTTGCACAAAAAGAGACGTGTGTTTTTAACTTTGGTATCGACGCATTGCGCAATGACATTCCCAGAGTATTTTTTTTTTACTTTTGGTACAGCCAATTGATACAAATCATCCATATTCTCTATTCGAAACATCTTTTCAAAGAAGAAATATTTAAAGAAGAAATTGCATTAGTGTTCCTCTTTTTGGCATGATTAACAATTTGCAGGAAAAGTTGGCAGAGCGAAAGAGTATATGCCTTTTGTAAGATTCATGGATGACAAATAAGCCTCCCTCTTGGTGCGAGTGAGGTGCGTATAACCTTCCCTTGGTGTTGCTAAAAAGAAAACGGTTTTGCTATTGCTAAGGCGGCTAAAATTTTTGTATCTCTCAGTCACTTGAAATTACACTCTCAATCAACTAAAATTGCAGCCCCCTAAAAAAACAACTGCAATTTTAGTTAATTGAGGGTGCAACTTCAGTTACACTTAGTTGCACTCTCAATCAACTAAAATTGCAGCCCCCTCCAAAAAAATAACTGCAATTTTAGTTGATTGAGAGTACAACTTCAAGTGACTGAGAGATAAAAAAATTTCAGTCGCCTTGGCAATAGTCACTCCCAAAAGAAAAACTCCCTTTACTTAAGCCTCTCCAAAAAGGCCCCAAAAAACATATGAGGACATAATTGCTACTTTTTGCTTTGGTAGTTTGTTTTTTTTTTTTTGGAGAAAGTACTCACTTTCTTCCTCAAAAAACCCAGTAGGATGGCATCCGGCAAGAATCCAATATTTTGAAGGGAGAAAGTCTACTGACCTACCTCATCTGACAATGCACTGTCCCTCCTCCAACCAGCTCCCTAGCTTGCGTCCCTCCAAAGAGGCTTGAAGTTTTTCTCTTATATATGCAGATTTCTTCAGAGATTGTAGTTTACATGTCGATGGTGCTCTCTCTTGTCATCTAGTTGGAATAAAGGAATATTGAATATTACATGTACGCTACAGCGAAAAAAGAAAAAAAATGGAAAACCAAATCGGCACATATTCTCATCCAACGTTCTCTCTTTTGCTTTTGCTTGGCTTTCTTTCGAGAACTCGGCTTCCATCGGAGAGAGGGATTTGCACACTGCAATGGCCTAGAACTCCATGTCATTGACAGACCAAGGCCCTTGTTAATTATTGTGTAGAATTACTAATCACGCAGTAAGCACTAGCATTTGTGCAATTTCCAATGTTTACGATGGCATCCAACCAAATCACCCAAAAATAAAAGTCCATAAGACCGCAGCTGGTAGCTAGCAAACCCAAATGAACACGCGGCCACAGTGAAAGACAGGCCCAGCGTTCCTTTCTCAAAGAGAGACAAATCCAAAATCGAAGAAGAGAAAAAGGAGGACGATCGAAGGAATAATTGACTCCAGAGCAGCAAACGTTTGAATTAAGCATGCGACATTCTTTTCTACTCGCCCCTTTCTTGTATCTGAAGAAGGGAAAGGAAAAAAAACAAAACATCAATAAGAGACGACGTTGATGGAGCCCGTTGTCTCCATAACCGACAGCAAGGACCATCTAAACTTAGTCCGTCTTGATTCTTGACCATGTCGCTGCTTGTTATTAGGTCGATCTACCTATATGGTAATAGAACTGAGATTTTAGATCTTTCAAAAAAATATATAATCAGGGTTTTCGATGTTTCGAAAAAATAGAATTGAGCTTCAGATGCTTCAACCCAAAAAAAAAAAGGGTAAGAGATTCTAAATACAGCACCCTAACCTTGCACATGCTAAGCAGAAACCACAAGCATTATGAATCACTGGAAATAGTTACACAGCACAGACTTCCACGTTTATATCCTTGCATAAACCACAAGCATTCTTTCCCATGTTCATTAAAACAACACAAATTAAATATTATCCATTTCAGGTTGTCATCCTCAAGGAGCAACAGAACAACCTTTGCAGACGTTCTTCTCGATCCAGGTCTTATTCTTCAGAGCTTGCTCTTCAGGCTTTAGTACAGTAAAGCCTTATTCAGGTGTAGAGGGACTAGCTAGCAATGGAACATGAACCTTTTCAGCTCATCTTTTATCTCAGGAAGTGGCTTGACACCACCAGATGGAGCTGTACTGCCGGAGCTTTCCATTCCTGTCTTACCTCTACTAATATATAGAGGGAAAATTGGTCGTTGTTTATTTGGTTACTTTCCCCACATATTACCTATGTAACCAGAAAAAAAAAACATTTCCTCGAACAAACTTTCCACTGGACTAACCTGCTTTACCTCTTCAAATAACCCTAAACAAACTAAAATTGTTTATGCCTTTAAACAAACTCCCGCAACAAACTGACATTCGTTATCTCTTCAAACAAACTCACCTCTATTTCGAAAAAAAAAAACTCACCTCATCTCTTTAAATAAACTCCCACAACAAATGCACATCATTATCTGTTAAAACAAACAGAGCTCCCCCTCCCTTAAGGGGAAAACAAAAATCAAATTCACTCAAGATGATGACACAGATGAGATGAAACATGTGTGACAGGCACAACCAGGGAAAAACCGGCAATTACCAGCCGGTAACTGCCGGTTACCGGAAAAACTAGAGGGAATAGGGAGAAAAAAATATTCTATTTTTTTTAAATTTAAATTTATGACTGCATAATGTACTCATGGTAGCTCAAAGTCTATACGGACTTATGGACGTCAAGATGCCAATCTATTACCTTCTGGTGATGATTCTTATTCGTCCTCAGATATTTCTTCTCATCATACTTATCGTTATGAAAATCAAATCAATGTAAGAATTGTTTACCAGTGGGTGAAACCTGTATATTACCAACTAATTTATAATCATTGTGTAGAATATACCTATCAAATATACACTCGAGATCAATACAAAACACACCTAGCTCAATCTGAAGGACTTGTCCTAATTGATAACAATGAGTACATTGTACAATCTTCACGTTTCTCGACGATATATTGGTATGAATTGCTACTCTATTATTGTTTTTAGTATACCACTCAAGTTGTCATTCATTACCATTAATTATATATTTTTTATTTTAAATGCTTAAGAACACTTGGAGGAGAGAACTTCACTAAATAGTCAAGCTAGTAAGGAAGACTTTTTATATACAACACCAGACTTCTTACAAATTTCTATAGACATCAAGCTCCTTATGTATCAGGCTTGTTACTTCATTAAGCACTTTCTAATTAATATTTGTATTATTCAAATTGCTAATTACCTATAACCAGTTTTCTCTAGCATTTCCTAATTCTGGTAGCTATTTTTCTTCTTTTTGTAGCGATTTTTCCGGTTTTTACCAGTTTTGAAACAACCCCAATTCAAATTGTAATATTCATATTTCAATCGGTTTTTTTTGCTGGTTTTTTCGGTTTCCGGCCACCAGGCAGTTTTACCTCCGGTTTTGAGATTTGTATCCATGACTACAACTATTTAGCAGCATATTACTGATTAAGATCTTACCTACTACTGATAAGGTATTAAACAAGCTGTAAGTTTAAGATTACAACATTCCAAGGAAATCTAGTTGACTAGAGGACTGAACTATTGTTGGTTTTGTTGCAAGGAAAGCTCACGAACTAAACCTTTACAGTACGAAATACACTTGGTTAGAGTTCTCTTGTAGTTGCATCTCCACTGGACGGCTATTTCCCATCTTTCCAGAGATCGCAGAAGTCGAACTGGGAGTGGACTGTGAGTAGTATAATCCAGGTCCACGCTGTGGAATCGGAGGAATACAGCAAATTCTTGTTCAAAGCTTGACTGGTTCACATCTACTCTGCAGTTAGTGCTGTTCCGTAGCTTGCGTAAAAAGTTGAGCAAACTCTCATCGAGCTCAACAGTCGTAGGTAATTGCTGCAAAGTTTCCTCACATTTCTTGACCAACCATTTCATAATCTCCAGCTCATTTTCAATAGAAAGCAATGATCCAGAGTAAATCTGATGACTGAAGGCCTTTCGACAATTTGCGGGAGTTGTCCATAGCCTTAATGCACACAACAATGCAAATGAAGGGTATCCATTTGGCTGAATATATAGGGAATCTTTTGGCCAAGTACCAATTGTGCACAAATCCAAATCTAACTGAATGAATGTTTTCTCATTAGGGTTCTCAACCAAAAGAAAACCATAGTGCTCAAGAAGCTCCAAGTTTGTGTATGTCCCATAACCCAGAAGTACCTGTGCAAAATGAGAAAAAAATAAAGAGAGAAGGCAAGATAATGTGATAGGAGTAAAGGCTATAGAATCCTTTGGATGATAAGAATGTCAAGTTCTTCGAAAAAATAAGAACAAACCTGCTCTCCTTTTTTATATTTTTTTCGGGCATAAAAACAGTATCCGTTAGCATCTTCATATCTCCCATCTGTCAACCTCTCAGATGAACAATCAAACTTCACCTCGTCCGACATCTCATTTTTCTGCTGGCATTTCATAACATTTGCCGTATCTTCTTCCTCTGATGAAATATCATCATCAGGAGCAGCATAATTAAACAAATCACCAACAGGACATAGGCAGCCAGCATCATCCCATGCTATATGTAATGTTCGTGAGGATACCTTCAAGTGGCCAAATCAAATGTCAGAGACCCTACCAACAAGTAAAATCTAGAATGGGAATTAGGGCTAAACAACCTATAAAATCTTGAGTCAGCACAGATTCTATACAGTAACTAAACAAGATGACAACCTAGAACATCAAATAAGAAAGAGAACTGACATAAATTGAGCTAAAAATACATAAGCAACCATACCGTCGCAAAAGCCCAGAGCCACGTTTTAAACAGCAAAAGCTTAGGTTTAAATTCCAATCCTTTCATTAGCGGTGTTGCTTGTTCCCAGTCTGATCTTATGGCACGAAGAGCCTTTTGTGCAACCCAGATAGCATCATCAACCTGATTGTTAAAGTGAAAATCATTAAATGATTTTGTAGCATGTGGAAAAAGAAAATGGAAAACGGAGAATTTGTTGACAGATCTACCGAGCTATACTTGGAGAGCTTCAATTTCAAAATTGTTGAAGGTGGCCAAGATAGTGTAGTAGCTAGGCAGCTGAGACAAATAGGGGTACCAACTAGAACTTTTCCCTTTTCCCACTTCAGCCAATAAGCATACAATCAGTGTCTGAACAAATAAAAAGAGAAGATCAGGGAAAGTATTGAAAGAATGTTCAGAAGATGTAGTAAAGCCAGATGATTTTAATTTTCATTTTATCAAGCAAGCTGCTACAAGTTTGAGAGTTTTTTTTAATCTTGCGAGAACTGCCAAATTCGTGTAATAATTTTTTTTGCGAATTTGAACATAGAACTAGGTATCAACTATACCAGAAGCAACAAAGTGCGTAGCAAAAACACAACATATATAGATTTCCCTTTATGAATTAGTTTGCCATAATATCCAGCATTGGTTCCTGTGACTTGCTGTGCCAGACATCTTTTAGTTTATATAAAACGTAGGCCCTGCCCTATTGGCACAATTTGTTCCACCGGATTGATTGAGAGATGGATGCAGATGGTTCAATCAGTATTCGATGTTCGTGATGCTCCCTCAAATCCTATCGAAACTTTTGCCAATTTTCTGGCGACTCCAATTCCAAAACTAATATACTATGATCCTACTTGCGCACCACCATGAGCAATGTACTCCTAATCCTCACTTGTCCCCAAGATCTTGTAATTTCGAGGGCAGCTTCGCATGAGGATGCTTTAGTAACTTGTTGTAAGAAATGATGTCACCTGGATGGAGGAGAGGCGGGGGCGATGGGTGTCGACGGTCGAAGCGATCATTGGGTCGCCGGTCATGACACGATCGCTGGTGAACAGCGCGGCGCGGGGCACGCGCAGCACCAGCTCGCCGCGCCGGAGGTCCTGCGCCGCCGCCAAGCCCCTCCTGAGGTAAAAACAAAAGGCCCGAGAAAGAAAAATCCGTGAGGTGACTGGTAAGGATAGGTGAGCCCCGAGAGATCAAGAAACGCGAGAGGTTGAGCTGGGGTTTTGGGTTTCTTACCCACCGGCGTCGGGGAAGTCGGCAACGACGAGGGAGTGGCCGAGGCAGGACGAAGAGGGGGAGGACGTGGTGGTCAAGGAGGGCGGGGAGTTGGAGACGCCCATCTCTGCCGCCCACCGGAGGAGTGCCTCCATTTGCGGCGGCGGCGGCGGCGGCGAAGAGAACCCCGCTTTGGGTCTCAGAAATCCGAGGGCGTTTTTTTTTCAGAGAGAACAGAAATCTGAGGTTGATGAGTACTGCCTTTGTCCTTTTTTTTACTTTTTATGGAATCCTTGCCATTAAGTTTGACTATTGATAAATTTAAAAATATTTATATTAACTATACGAAATATTATCATTAGATTTATTATTAAAAATATTTTTATAATATTATAATTTTATTAGTATATTTTAATGTAAAATTATAAAAGTAACAGTTAAAGTCATAAGATTATGAAAATAAAAAATATTAAATAAAAAAGAACGAGGGAGTAAAATTTATGCAGGAGCTTCCTTGCAATCTGGAAGTCGATGTGTATGGATTTCCTGATTCTCTGAGAGTTGCAATAGTAGCAAGGGTTCTGAATTTTCGTGGTACACTCAGTCACAAAGTTTATATCAGCAACTGATTCTATTCTATCTTCAATAATTTTATGGTAATGCGACATGTACTCTAACGTAATCAACTTTATGTATTATATATACGACAGAAAAGTCATAAGAGATTGTTCCATTCCAATTCGTACAGGAATCGAAAAAGGTGCCATACTTCAAAAACGTAAGATGCGCATGTATTTCATGCAGATTTAGTAGTTAACTAGGTGTAGTTTGTATAAATGATTTAAATAACATATGAAGGTAACTTAGTCGGTAATTTTCTGGTGTTCCTTGGGATACTCGCTATGTTTATCTGATTTGGCAAATTCATTTATTAACGTAAATTCATTTAGGTAGTAAGGTTTTTCTCCTGCTACATAAATAAGGTTTGTTCTGTATGTTGCTTTGTGAATGCTACTGTGTGGGAGTCTGTATGAATTTGCAGTTTATACATATGTCCTAGGGATATAGGTTTATCAGTGGTTTTAGTTCCTAGTCTCGCTCAAGTACACCTGTGGGGTATTTTTTGTGATGTAAGATAACTTCGGGCTTGTATGTCCGCTGTGTCTAAACTTGGCTGTTAAGTCGTACTTTTGTAGTGAAGTTTGGTTCTTTGGTTGTAAGCATATATTGATTTAGTGCACACTCATATACAGTACTTCGCAACTGGACAGTTCTAGTCAGTTGCGGGGATTACTAGCACTCCTATAAATGGAGGCGTTAGAGTAACATCATTCACAAGAGAAATTATCCTGCACAATCACATGATCAGACTTCTCATATATGTAGTTGCCATGTCTGCCCTGTTGGAAGACTGAACTGAAGTCTCTCCCAAAGAAGAACGCCGGTTGTCGCGATGGCTGGAGTTTTATTCTGCGTCTGGTTAGCATGAGAACAACCGAAGACATGCTTGGTCTGTCATCCGGTCCTCTTGGACACAAAGAAGAGCGATGTGGATGCATCGCAGTGCTTTGCTCTTGGAATACACATAAAGTGTTTGGTCAATCAGTTGCAATGTCCTATCCTTGGTCCAACAGTTCCATACCTGTCAGATGTTTCCCATCAGATTTATGGTTAAAAGTATCTTCAGATAATCGGATTATCAACTAAGATGAAACTGCCACTTACTTCACTTAGGAGATTCACCATGCTCTCCGGATCATCGAAACTGCTATTCCTTCTACCGGTTAAAATCTCCAGAACTAAAACACCAAATCTGAAAATGTCGATCTTGGGGGTACACACTGCCAATTTGCCAAATAATGCATACTCCTGTACTTGTATTACACATGATACTCCATCCTTATAGTACTCATTTAATTCTCGCAGTTTTCTTGGCATAGTTGGTTTCAGTATAGTTTTAAATCACCATCATCTAGTACACCTAGGTGGAAAATTAACAGTTGTGCTGAAATGCAAACACAAGTTACCAAACAAAAAAATTATTTGTAGTGACCAGAAAATTCTAGTAGTTGTAGAGGAAATTACCAAATAGCAAATTGTCAAGGCTCCCTTCTTCATGTGTTCGTAAACGAGCATCATCTCATTCTGACACGAACAAAACCCAGTAATCTGAAAAGTTTCTTGTGCTGAAGCTCAGTCAAAACTTGCATTTCATTGTGCAGCTGGTTCAGTCCCTGTCTAGTACTCTGTCTGTGATGGCTTCTTCACTGCTATTTGTTGCCCATCAGAGAGCGTTCCCTGTAAAACGAGGTCCATTTTAGAGAGAGAAAAAGACAGGCAATGCTGTTGTTCTCTCCTGCATATGGTGGTTTACCCTGTACACGGTGCCGAACCCGCCCTCCCCAAGCTTATTCTTGTCAGAGAAGTTATCAGTTGCAGCTTGCAATGTAGGTAAATCCAAGATTACGCATTTTCCACCTTCAATTTTCTTTGGTGGTGTTGTTCTTAGAGATGATTAGCGCTGGTGCTGTTAAGGCATATATGACATCAACGAACCGAAATTTTAACTAGATTTTTAATAACGTAGAGACAGAGAAATGAAGATGACGGCCATCACCATCATCACCGCCACCTCCGCCTTCTATAGTATAAATGGGGCTACCTGTCTCAAAAGCTAATCGATGCTTGCTGCGTTTATTTATGCTAAACGATTTGAAGCACAAATTCGGTGGCTGAGACATCAAACGGAAGAGGGAGAGGAGGAGAAGCGAAGGCATATGCGCACGTATTTCATGCGGATTTAGTACGTTAATGTTGCTCCACCAATAACAAAAGTAAGAGTAAGTTATGATTTACGCCACATGATTTAGCATCTGTTACGCAAAACCCTGGATTTGAGATGCACAAAACATGGAGTAATCTGATACTCCATTACGCTTTTCACCGGGTGTTATCTGCTCCTTCTCACGCGTTTGATCGAACTAGATGATTTGCGGAGCCTAATTAAATCGTATCTTGCTTCACTACAGCTCTAGCACGGAATCGAATCTGCGATTGCTACTTAATCAAATCGGATTGCTTCGTAGTGCAAAAACTGGTAATTAGGGCGAAAAAGATGGGGACGTGGATTGCTGGCCGGCTTCTTGACGCCCGCGCCTACTTGCTTGTTCGTGCGTTCCTAACGACGAACGGTGGATTTTTGTTTCTTATGGTCAGGTTTTCTATCGTAATTAGTCTTTAAACTAATTGTCTTTTTAAGATAAAGTCTATAAATTGATTGTAGTAGATATTATCTTAACTTCATCTATATCGACTAAAATCATACATGAGTATCGCTTTTCGTACTCTCTTGCACGAATAACTAGAATTTAAAATTTTAAACAAAAAGCTATCATAGACTAGGGCCAACAGAAGAACACACGCGGGGAGGATAGAACGTTGAGTTTTTTTTCTGATGATCCCAACAGCGTAGACCAGTGCCGGGTTCTTTTAGATTTAAAGTTGGCTTATGTTTGTACTGTCTACGGTAACTAACTTTTAAACGGTGTGTTTTTCAAAACGAGGTAAATATAAAAATTATAGTAAAAAGTATACTGAGTTCAGCTGTACTGGCCAAAATCGCATGCCACTATTTCCTTCTGTGTAATGTATCTTGTATCTTATAAACAGTTAGAATTTAAATATTTAAACTGTAAACTATTAGACCAAAAGAATTCATCTTAGGTGGACCGAACCTCCTCTTTTCCAACGTGGACAACCTGTCAGGTTTGCCGGTTGGATCTGGTCCGTGTCGAGACCTAGTGCGAAGTGCATGGCATTGTTGAATTATATGTTGTTATATGTAAAGAATGTTAAACCTGGTGTTTTATGTAACAAGAGTCAAATTAGGTGGTGTAAAATGTATTTTACTCTAAAAGTAAATTGAAGCTTGACGCCGTGCAAAAAACGAGCGATTACTGTTAAAACAACCTTAACAGCAGGCTTGTCTGCATATCATCGATAATCATATGCAATTCAAACATAGAACAAAGAATCACACGTGAGTACTTTACAAGAAATATTGACATGATACTATGAAAGTATTAGCTTACTTGAATTAATAAAAGAAGATAAAAATAACCAAATTCACGTGCAATTAGCACGCATACAGTATACATCGATTGGATCGTCTAAGCAAGCTTACACAATCGCACAACTGCTTAAGCAGCCGAAGCGATTTATCTTCGGAACATATCGTGTCTAACTCTTTATGATAAACAAAGCTATATCTGCATGCGTTTTTTTTTCCTTTCAGGGGAAATTTTTGTCAAAAACTCAAGGAGACCTAGTTGAGCCTCCAGCATAATTCAAACATCCAAACTAAGACACTAAACAAGAAGGGGCAAAGCCTCCGCTTCAATACTTCAGAATACATGGCATAGGGAAAAGAAAAGGAAAATCCATTGATTTATTAGTAACATTGTAACAATTACACGATTACAGGGAATACAATGTACATGTTGAGCTTGTAACAATTTCACGATTATGTGGAACACAATGTACAGGTTGGGCTTTCTTTACTAGATGACACAAGTCACATGTACATACATTTTTGCTAGGTGAGGGTTAGTGCATGCACTAGAGGCAGGGCCTCCCCTCCTATAGCTATACCGAACTTCCAAAGAAATATTTGCTGAAAGCTTCCTCATCCTTGCAATGCACAGCTATGACCTTGTAGACTTCGATCAGCAGCTTTGGGAATCGGCTTGAGAAATAGCGATCAAATCCCTCTGGCAGTGACCCAAGTAACTCCTGAAATTTATTTTTATTTTTATGAAAACGTTAGTTTCTGAGATGGCGGTGTGTGCAAGGTAAGGTAACACAGAGCTGGCCTCACTGGGGAACAATTTGTATTCAAACATAATTTATCTGAAGACTGCTATAGACCATTTACAGTTATATTCGCCATAAATGTGAAAAAAGGATATATCTTAACTCCTAGGAAGTTCCACCAGTATTGTCCTTGTGCGAAAACAAGGAGTGTACAGTAAAAATGATGGTAGTCAAATCTCTCCTTCCTAAGTTGAATGTTACGAAAAAATAAAAAAAATCCAAAAAAATTGTCTAAATTATCTGGCTCGGCAGCTTCTAATAAAACATCCAAGACTGCAACTCACTTCTATGTTCTATGTTGCTAGGAATGTGCGTCTCATGTTATCATAACCGTCCTAGCGTTTTCCTCCAAATTCCAGTATGACTGCCAACTACTTTTAGGTTCTCTAAATAATTGACATGCAAGCCTACCTCAAATTCCCCTTAAAACATTCAGTTCTGCAATTACAAAGCATGTCTTGGTATATTACAGTACAACATCACAGGCTTGTAGAACTCCACTATACCAGTTTGACGAAAAAACAACCAACAGTTTACCTGCATGCAGACAACATAAAACAAAAACAAATGCAACAAGAGGTGCAGCACAACGAACCTTGAGATCAGCTGTAAGCTCTCTGTAATGTCCTGACTTATTTCTGATCAACCTCAGAAGGTCACGAGTGGACTCAAAATTATATTTTCTATAACGACCCATGTCTGCAACCAGGGCAGTGTCCAAATTTTCTCCCCATTTTCCACCAAACGCTTCATGCCCTATGCTTTCCAAAGCATTTATGAGGTCAGTTTCACTGGTTTTCTCAATTCTGTCACTGGTATCTCGTAGAAATGAAAGGCGCAGCTCAGGGCTCCAGAAAAGAGGATGATGCATCACATACACTGCCTTTGGTCTGTTAACATCAAAAGGTGCTTTTCAGTAAAAACAAGAGGCCATACATAACCTATGCGTTCAGGGCGGCAAGGACGTGCATGGCCTTAGCTCTTACCTCATCTCTGGAATTGGGTGTAACAATTGTGAAATAAGATGTACAGCTTCTGGTATGTAATCCACCACGAAGAGATCAAAGTGATTGTTTATAATGTTCATGTCCCGTTCATAGTACTCACCAAACGGATGCTTGCCTTTCGTTATACAATAGAAAATAAGGCATCCCAAACTAAATAAATCCACTGCACAGGTCTGGCGACCATGACAAAGCTGTTCAGGTGCTTGCCAACCAGAGCTCCCAAATCCTGCGGTACATTGTCAAGGATTAAACTGCTAGTTATAAAGCAAGAAAGTGTTACTATGGTAAAATCAGATGCACCTAATAAGTTGTGCCATAAACAACATACAAAAAGCATTTCCTAATATTGCATCTCTGCAAGGGACTTCAAACTTTCTTACCGGTGCCATGATGGCTCACAGAAGTCATATCCTCTTGCAGGCGCTTACTGATGCCCATATCTGAAAGCTTTGCTCTCATCGGTCTTTCCTTGCTTATTAAAACATTCTGAGGCTTCAAATCACGATGAATAATTCCCAAACTATGCAAATGCACAATACCAGCAACAACATCTCTGCATAAGAAAATTCACAAGATCTGAGTGATTCTACAAGCACATCAGAAGATGCACCAGCCAAAATAGCAGCAAGAATAAGCAGGGCACATAATTACAGGCATTACCAATGTTTTAAATAGCAAGTATCAGAAGCATAGTGGCAAAGTGTTTTCATAGCGAATAGCAGACAGTGGCAATATAGTGGGCATGACAAGCTCATCTACGTGTGTAAATATGATGTTACTCAATTAACCAATCTCAAAGTGAGCATCAAACACATATCAGTGTTATGGCGCCACAACTGTGCGCAGCCTCTACTGCAGCCACTAGGTAGTGGCTGCTACGCACCATAGCAGTGCTATAGTATGCTTTAAAACAGTAGGTCGGTATTAGAAGTAAAACTCCACATTTATCCTAAAGGCAGGCGTAGCACATCATTTCATTGATACTCTCAAGGCAGTATGCCGATATGTCCAGATGATGGCTTTAGGAAAAGGTGCTGAAATTACTATCCTAGCATGCATCAACATAGGGCAAACCATAGCACCCAATCAACATTTCTAGTGGAGAATACAAAGGACACCAGTTCACATACCTCATCAGCTTTATGAGTTGTACTGAAGGAAGCCCATCCTGCCTCCACAGGTCCACATCTATTCCCTCAACATTTGAAAATGATGGATTTGAGTGTTGTTGGATTAGATCAGCCAGGCTGCAGCGGCACCTCTCAAGGGAGAGGTAAACAAAATCATTGTCTCGTTCACAACCATACAGTCTAACAATATTAGGATCCCGATCAGATGCAATAAGATTTTGAATCTCTTTAAGGGCTATATCATTGTGCGAGCGCAGCAGGCGTTTCACCGCAACTTCACGACCATCGTAGGAGCCCTCAAAGACAACTGTGCCATTGCTCCCCTTACCAATTTCTTTATTGCGAACATGAAGTTTACCAATCTGACGTCCATCAAGTCCATCAGGGAGTTCCATATTTGTTAGTGGGTAAGTTTCATTATATGGTGTTTCAGTTGACCCGCCAGTTTCATTGCTCTCTTTGTCAGAAGCTGAAAAGATCTCAGTGCTATTGACAAGTCCATCTTTCTTCCGTGTTTTCCTTCTCTTAGAAGTTCCCTCTGACTTTCCTCTACGGTCCATCGATTTTTTGTCATGCATAAATGGCTTCATAAGCTGAGTCACGAATTTCCTGCAAGACATGCCTGCATAGACCAAGCTCGCCACACAAGCCACGACCACCAATAAGGGGAGAGCAGGGAATAACCATCCATAAGCATTTTTAGTGAACATGTTGGTTACTTCAGGATCAGCAGAGATGAAACGACCTAGAACACCTTCGACAGTTTGATTTTGAGCACCATCCAAGACCACATTTGGCTTGCCAGCATTTTGTGGTGACTTCCTCAAGGTTTCAAGTGGTCTCAGAGCATCAGCATCATCCCTGGAGGTAACTTTGTTCACATCTCTCAAGACAATTGCATCAGCTGAACTCGAATCGGGTAAAGGAAGTTTAAGTGGTACACCCTCAGTTTTAATGCATGGAATATTTCCTCGCAGACAGGATGATTGATCAAGCATATCTGGGTGGCTGTATTTCACATAGTAGTTTGCAGAGAAAGAAGTTCTTGTCCAGTTAAACAAATGTTCACCAAGTTTTGATGCACTGAGAGAATAATCAGTTCTCACAACCACTATCATATTACCACTGCTGCCACTTCTACCAGCATCTAACTTGGATGGTGTTTCTTCAACCAAGGGTCCTCCTAACTCATGCAATGCGGCTGGCAGGCTATGCTTGTAAATGATCTCACCACTATCAGCACCAACCGCGAAGATAGTTGAAGTTTTTGATCCAATAGTAACAACAGAATCCCGTATGTATGGAGTTCTGGCGATAAATTCTTCTATTTTCCAGGGAAGTTTCTACAGGAATAAGTCATGGATGAGAAACAAAAGAATTTTAGAAAGAATTTGGAGAATTAGCATGCTTGTGCAAAGCATACCACACCGGTGCCATTATAAACTTCTAAAAGGCCAGACTCATCCGCAGGATATATGACATAGCTCAAATCAGGGCTTGCAGTGGTAATGTGCTTCAAAAGAGGCGGTCCCGTGGAGAACTGCCACAGAGGAGATTGTGATAGACTGTCCACAAGCTGAATCGTACCATTGTCATAAAATTGAAGTACGGAGCTGTTCACAAAATCAACCAAAGAAATCCAGTCAATCACAGGGCCAATCTGAAAGTTGGTCGTAAAACTGAAAATTCAAATGCCGATACAAAGTGAAAAGGTACCGTGATGACCATTTAACCCATAGTTCAATTTACACCGTAAATCCCAAACTAAAACAATACAGTATAGCTTATCATCAGCTAATCCGAAAACAGACTCAACAGCATATAACATAATACCTCCCGCTTTGGAAACAGAAGTGCAAAAGCTGATTCCTTCCACTCCAGAGGCGCACTAGAATCAAGCAAGGCCCCATCCATGGACTGGTACTATCAAGATTTATCTGAACACACGATAGCCATCGGTGACACACAAGGACCAGCATGTACAACCATCAATTATACGTAACCTAAGCAGCTTTCCTCTTCCCACACTCAATTGCAGCACAAAAGTCTTGAAAAGGAATTGCACCACGAAACATTTTGGCCTAAATTGCAGCACGAAACACGAACAACCGAAAAGCAGCTAACAAATGACTAATAAAGAAAGCCCTCTTCTAGCTCCAAGTAATCGGAAGCCATTTACTCCCTCCCGTACGGCTCCAAACCCCCAAGCATAAAGGCAGGCTAGGCAGCTCCTTTCCTTCTGCAGACGCCAATTCACGTCCCAAGAAGCCAAGAACAACGGGAGGGAGGGGAACTCAGCGAAGGGGCCAAGAGCTCACCCTATGTCGGCGTCCGTTCTCTCGATGACCGCGTTCGTCGGCTCCGAGCGGAACCGCGGCGGCCTGACCAGCAGCTTCCCGGGCGACGGCGCAGCGACGACCTCCGTCGAGCGCCCCTCATCCCCTCCGCCTCTGCCCGGAAGCGCGAGGGGCGGCTGCGGGGGCGGGAGGAGAACGGGGGGCGGGGCCGCGGCGCCGTCGTCGAAGCGGACCCCGGGGACGGCGAGCCCCGCGAGGAGAACGAGCGGGAGGAGGGCCCGGCGGAGCGACCTCGTCGCCATCGTCACTGGCGGCGGCGAAGCCGAGAGGGCATGTAGTGGGATTAGGGTTTGGGGGGTTCGTGGGGAGAGTTTTGGGCGGGGCTTGGTTTGGGATCTGGGCGTTGCTTGGCGAGGAAGGAGACGAGGCCTCTCGAACCGATATACGTAGGAGGAGGAAGAAGAGGGGAAGCGACGCCGCCGAGACTGACCGGACCGGACCGGGATTTGCTGCGGGTGCATCACAGTTAATTTACGCTGTAAAGTTTGCGCAGCTCTTGTCTAAAAACTTTTTACAGCTCTCAAAAGATAAAGCATAATTTACGCTGTAATCTTTGCGTAGCTCTCATCTAAAAACTTTTTACAGCTCTCAAGGGATAAAACATAATTTACGCTGTAATCTTTGCGCAGCTCTCGTCTAAAAACGTTTTACAGCTCTCAAGGGATAAAGCATAATTTATGCTGTAATCTTTGCGCAGCTCTCGTCTAAAACCTTTTTACAGCTCTCAAGGTATAAAGCATAGAAACATCTTCCGAATAACACTAGCTAACCACAAAAAAAAGAGCAAATTGTAACGCCTCAATTTTTAAAAACAGGGATATTGCATAACCCGCAACAACCCAGGAGATTAGTTATGGATAGAAGGAGTATCATGCCTACTAACGAATAATAAAAAAACGCTAATTTGATTAAAATAAGATCTAACGGTCAACTTTAGCAACAATATGGGCGTCTAAACCCAAAATTTAACTTACATTCAGAAGAACCGAAGAAAACTCCACAGGAACGCTTGAGTGCGGTCGTAACCCTAACACGAAAACTTGCAACATCCTCTTTTCTTTCTGCTATCTAGTGTGGTGAAAATATTGCAAGACTGAGTACAATCAACCGTACTCAGCAAATCACATAGAGAAATACTATATATCTACTTGTCAGGATTCTTAAGTGATGAGAATATAGTGGTTCTGTTATGATATGTGGATGTAGTTTTATTTGAAAACATTCTTAAACACAAAAGAATAGTGACTATTTAAGGAATTGGAGTTTCAAAGCTTGATTAACAGATCTTAACATTTTTCGACTCATTTTCAAATCTACTTATGCCTCGCTGTTAGAATCACCCATGAACATAGCTTCTCTTACCAGAAGCACGTTGTATTCGAGATACCATTGTGATTACTCCGTAGAGTTGCATTGCATGCATGAGCAGAGGAGTGAGAAATCCTTAAATAGCCGCTCCTTCATATAAAGGGATCAGATATGGGACTATATTTTGCTTTGTTTCTTCTTGGTGACTGACGGCATCTATGGAGAATTTAGGATTTTATTGCTAATCAAGATAGTTCAGTCTTTTTGCTGGAAATTGAAAGCACAATAAGACTTCGCTTGATGGTCATAAAACCTAGCGCGTGTGTTCTTATAAATTAAAGAGTGTTCGTTCTTACATTAACAACGGAGTATCATTACGATTCGAGAGGCTACACGTAAATATCTCGATTTTACGTCGAGAAGATTGGATGTATCATGTTGCATGATCTCAATAGAATAAGAATGAACGTCCAAACCCATAAGTAAAGAACTGAAGATCTGCCAAGATCATAAATGCAGAATCTACATTCTTATAATATATGATATAATCAAAACAAGTGTGGTATAGTAACTTTTGCAAAAAAAAATTATTTGAATATATGTAAATTACACAGATCTATGGGCCTGTTCTTTTCCTTCGAAGTCGACGGCTTTTGATTTTTGATACAGTACCTAACTTTTAAACGGAGTATTTTCTCAAGATAGAGTCTACAGGTTAAATGATCTACACGTTAAAAGCCCAACATTTGTACCTGCCAAAATCGCAAATGAGTATCTGTCTCTCCGTAATCTGTACCGTAAACAGCCAAAATTCAAAAATTTCAGCCAAAAGCCATAAGCCGCAGCCGAAAAGAACAGGCCCTATAATTACACAACAATCTGAGTGTTGTACTAGTAGGGTTAGTTATACAACAATTTGTATGTTTGATTATTCCAGCTAGTGATATTTGATCCAGGTGTGTTCAGCAATGAAGTCAAGCAATTTGTCCACAGATCCTCCATTTGGGTCTTTATGTTCTGTTTGCAATGCGTAAATGAACAAGCTTATGCTGGTTGATCCTCGATATTCTTATCTTATTGTCAATATACCTGCAAGGAAAATGCATAAATATCAGAACAAGCATTAATTCTCCGCTACGTTAGAGTCACCAATGACCAACAATTTCTTAGTATATAACTCACATATTTCGGTTATGGAAAATGGGAATCCAGACTTACAGGATTTCCATGACAAATTCTCCTCGAGTTTCCAAGGGAAACTGTAAACCACCAACTTGGACAGCTCCTTCATTCATGGACACGCTAAAGGTATTGCTATTCCCTTTTTTGCTGCAAGTGCAGCACAAATTACTAAGGCAGCATTGAACAAAACAGCACATGCAAAGTAGAAGTGCACTTCCTGTAGTAGTATTGAGAGGTATATAAATCAAGATCACAAAGGGAACTCCAAGAGTGGAACAGGAAGGAGAACTCTGTGCGACTTGAATTTTGATATGTACAGAATACATAGTAACAAATTGTTTTATAAACCTTGTGCCAACAGAACATTGATGTATGAAAGGCAAAATAAATGGGGAAAGAACAAAAATGATAAATGGATATAATATGTAATTGTTATGATCTAATACTCAGGAAAGTATTGTAGCACGTGTGTATTAGGCATGATTTGTTATTTAGGAATATATCGTTTGGTATTATCTATTAGTTAGAAAAGTTATTATTAGATTAGATTATTAGAGATAATTTTCTTTATAGATTATTTATTAGAAGTTAAGTCAGGTTGTCCCTATAAAAGGGATAGCATACATCCATTATCAATGAAGAAAATAAATAAACAAAATTAGTCCCTAACCGGTTGGCTAAAGATCAGAGTCTTCATGTTCATCGGGAAGAGTCCCGGCCAACCTTGGAGGGCAATCCCTCGCCTCCCTGGCTAATCAGACCTCAGAACCTTGCTATCTCGATAGGGAAGAGCCCTGCTGGCAGTTAGACGAGGGCGAGTGCCCTATCCTCGGTTCTTGGACCCGTACCCAACCAACGACCACAATAGTAACCAAAATGGTCACTAGCAGGTTAAGTTTGTAGTAGAGCAAAGCAAAACATAAACCATGATCATGTAATTGTTGATTACGCATCGTATAAAGGACTAGGAGGACAGGCATATGCCACTTTTAAGCTAAGTGACATCATTACCTCAATAAAATCAATGCCAAACAAATCAATTCCAATAGGTAAAAAATAGAAAAAGATTATTAATTCCAGTTAGGTAATAATGACGCAAAACACCAGAAAAATAACCAGTACTATAGGAATTCTTTATTTTTTGAGATGCAAGTTTGCAGCTACTCCCAACTTAAATTAGACTCCCCTTGCATGCTAGATAAACCAATCTTCCTTTTCATTCTACATAAACTATATTCATGCTAGATAAACTATAGTAACAAAGCGAGTCAATTTGTCTCGTGATATTTGTTGTGGTCGGTGGTTTGGTATAGGTCCAAAGATCGGGGATAGGACATCCGCCCTCATCTAACCGCCAACAGGGCTCTTCCCTGATGAGGTAGAGAGGCTCTAAGGCTTATTTAGAGAACCTTTGTGGTCGGTGGTTAGGTGTGGCTCCTCTCTTTATATAGATGGGGTTAACCCCTAACAATATAAAAACTAACACAGTCTAATGTAACCAATCAACTAAAGATGATATCATATCTATACTATCTAAATATTAAGATATATATTCCTAATAAAAATGATATATATATGTATATTCCTAATATGAAGATATGCATCTAATTATTCTTAATACGAAGATATGCATCCAACCATTCCTAATATGACCGTAACAGTGCACGTTGTATTGTTCACGTGCTACAGTATATATGGCACTGTTCACGTGCTACGGTCTTGTGGTCTTGTTTGTCCGCTGCTACGATTGCTCACGGATCATAGACCATAACATTACACCTTTCGCAGCAAGACAGCTCGTCCTCGAGCCGTCAGATGGCGGCCATGGTTGAAGTCTTTCATAACCCCATGTCGACGAAAGGGCATAATGATGACGTCGTGCGGTGCAGAAGATGAACAGTGAAGCCCCAATGCACAACAGCGAAGATACCAACTTTCTAGCGTTGGCTGGCGTTGCAGGAGTCACTAGCGGTAAGGGCAAACGCTATAGGGCAGCAGCATCCTTCTTGCCTCGGGATGCAACGGTTGTAGGAGAGATGCGACGACATCACTGACCCTCACATGACAGCCGTTGTGCTTCACATCTTCGAATGCATGGTGTCCGCTGACCGCGTGGAAAAGACCGTCACTTGACGGCGACAACCTTCCTCCTTGGAGAAGGTACCAGAGGTGCAGCCAAGGACAGCGCTGCCCGCTAAAGCGTTGGTGGCGACGACAGGAGTGGCATCGGTGGTGACGTTGGTTCTGGCGGTGATGGCGACTCAGAAACCACAACAACATGGTGTATCTTCTCCTCCGCCATGGTCTTCACCTCGTACTCCAATAGGATCCTCTTGATGTTCACAAGTGCCTCATGGATGACAGCGTAGTCAACCCTCATGGCCTTGATCTCGCTGATAGAAGCTATGGCGAGTGACTCTGATACCAAATGTTGTGGTTGGTGGTTGGATACGAGTCTGAAGACCGGAGATGGGGCACTCGTCCTCATCTAACTGTTAGCAGGGTTCTTCCATGATGAGGTAGAGAGGCTCCGAGGCTTTATTTGGAGAATCTTTGTTTATTCATTGTTTGATTATGAATGGTGCAGCTCCTCTCTTTATATAGATGAGATTGACCTCTAACAATATGGAAACTACAATCTAATGCAACCAATCAACTAAAAATACTATTATACATATTATCTAAATATTAAGATATCTATTTCTAATATAAAGATATGTATGTCTATTCCTAATATGAAGATATGTATCTAATTATTACTAATACGAAGATATGCATCCAACCATTGCTAATACGACCGCAACAGTGCACATTGTACTCTTCATGTGCTACAGTACATGCGGCACTGTTCATGTGCTACAGTGCGCACGATACTGTTTGTCCGCCTGCTACAGTGCCTCGCCGGATCATAAGCCATAACATATTCTACAAATTTGCAATTCCTTAGGGAGTGTAGCAAAATAGTGTTTCATTCATTTCTGAGAACATATTGTTTTAATAGTTTTATATCACACATACTGAAGGAGCAAAGATATTCAAACTATGTTAGCTTCACTAGTTTGCTCTTGGACAACTAGAAACTATCCCAGACAGGAAATACACGTGACATTCATGCAGCTCTTCAGACTTACCATATGTTGCCTCTTGCATTGAAGCTGACACCTGGAAAGGGGTTCACCAAATTATTCAGCTGTCCATCTGCTTTTATCATCTGAATGAAAAAGTCCATTTCACTGTTAGTCATGTCAAGTGCCAAAAAAGTGGAAAACAAACTAGAGTAGCATTTCATTTCTTTGCTTGTCCTTTGAAGTGGTTCTGAAACTAACCTGGAAATCTTTGAGACCAGCAGATGCAACAGATGACCAGCTTTCACCTCCAGTCTGTACATACAAATGGATATATGAAATATATAGTTCAGGATCCCAAAATTATGTGAATAAGAGAAATAGGAGTCTATTTGAGTAGCCATCCAAGATTCAAGTCATATGTATTCATCAAGAATAACTATCGCTTGTTTAGAATGCGCATCAGCTCTTATGTCATTTCACAAACCAGAAAACTGCCAGGTATCCTAACTCCCCTCCCATAGAGAAAGACTTGTCTCCATCTGATGTTCTTATAATATTTTAATTTTTTTTATAACAACGGTAGGGAAGAACCCTACTGTAAATAATATTTATATAGAAATATAGAAAACTGTACTAAATAAATTATAGGAAAAAGAAAGGAAAAACATTCATGGCCAACAATAAATATAACTACACAGCCAAAAGATGTGTAGAAATATCTGAAATCTTGTTTGCAATCGCTTGTGTAAAGATTAACCTGTGAAGCCCATAATAGTTGCCATTCTCCCACTAGAGTGTTCAGATAAGCTTCAACCCCTTTTTTGCTTGAAGTAAGATCATCTATAACCTGTCTAGCAAACAAATATATTGTACCACTTTCTCAATTACTGCCATAATGGACAATCCAAGCTATAGTAACGCACCTCTTTTACACCTGTCCCTGCAGAAATAGCTGACAACAGCATTTGTCTTGGGTCTGCACTTTTCTGGAGAACAAATGTGGTTCCCTGCACTACAGGTTGTTTTGAAAAGCTAATGAAATACATGCAGGTCTGGACAAAACCAAAGCTTTTATAAAGAAGAGTAATAAATTTACTCCACAGCAGATTCAAACTAAATTGAGCGACCAATTACACAATTCAAAACCTTAAATTCATGCTCACAAGGCTACAGTTGTCAAGACCTTACTGTTGGCAAGGCAGTAAAATAACATCGAGACTATGTAATATGTACCTTGTTTCCCCTTGAAATACGTATGTTCCCAGTATGAGATAAGTATGTAGTGTCAAGCCAACCCTTTGCTTCATCTCCAAGAAGCCTAAATGGCACTGGGTATGGAACCTTAAACGGCAAAAACTTGAAGGTGAATGCTGCTCGGTCAAAACGAAAAAGAATGCGCTTTCCATCTTTGATAGTTGCTTCTGCCTGATATTTTTTTTTAAGAAACCTCATTGTAAAGTCACGTAGAATGTTGTAAAGCACTGTAGATGTAGCACTTAGCAGTAACTGAGGTTAGTTGAACAGTAGAAACAGATATATCCGCCTAGACATAGAATCAACACCATTCTGTCTAACTAACTCCCTTAAAGGGAGCAGAAGGCTTCTCTTTCCAACCTCCTCTATGTTTTACTATGGCAATAGATCGATTAAACACTTGGTGAATCTTCAACAGTCTCTTTAATGATAAAAAATACGTGGTTAATTGGGAGGTTACTACCTATTCCACCAAGTCTTAAAAAAGAATCTCAGTAAGAAGGAAATGCCAATGAAGTTCATGTCTTTCGCAGTAACAATATCTATGTGCTATATATTGTTCCCCAATATAATGATAAGAAGGTAAGGTGCTGCCCTCCAGTTTATGCTAAAAATAGTCTTAAATAAATGGTCAAGTGAATTCCTGTTTCTTAACAATGTGTTGTTACCACACTATTGATCCATTCCATGTATTGCAATCTTTCTTCATACATGCACTTCCCTTGAGCATCACACTGTAACCTTACTGTACTATAAGCGTGTATAATCCATTGAAGCTCTATATAGAACCTAGATAGATAATGTTAAGGGTATTAGAGGTAGAATAGGAATTGTATTATTCTTTTCCTTATATGCCTCACTTTCCTTATCCGCATATGGCATATTCCTCTGTAATATCCTATTGTACTATATACATATATATATATATATATATATATATATATATATATATATATATATATATATATATATATATATATATATTGGGCTTCTTCAATACACACACAATATTCATAACATGGTATCGAGCTTAGGTTAAAACCCTAACCCGATCTACTTCCATTTCTGACCCTCGAGGATCGATCTCCTCTCACGGGCGGCCATCTCAGGACCACCGTCTTGACTAACCCAAGGAGGCCATCTCCTCGCCGCTGAGCTCATCGCCACCGGATCCATCTTGTCGCGCTATCTCCCGCCGCCGCCGCCCTGCGCCACGGCTCGCTTCAGTCGCCCCACAGCTCGTGCGGGTCGCCTCCCACTGGATTAGGCTCATCGGCGCGGATCGGGCTCCGGCCGTCATTGTTGGTGTGCGCGCCCTCCGCCGACGCCACCGCGCCTGGCCCGTCGTCGGATTCGATCATCTTGACCGCCACACCGGATCCGAGCACCGACGCCGCCTCGCCCGGCCACCGCCGCCTCCCGGCTGCCGTGCCCGCACTTCCGCGCCCGCACCGCCGCCGGACGCCGCCGCCCGGCCGGCCGCGTCTCGCGTCTCGCTCGCCGCGCCGCCTCCTCCTCCTCCGGTGAGAGGCGGTGGAGAAGCGGAGGGCAAGATGAGGAGGGCGTGAAGAGAGAGGGTTTTGAGGGAGTGGGACTTTTTTCTACTACTGATCTCTTTTGAGTCAGTTTTTGAGTTATTTTTTTTTATTTGAGTCTTCTGTTGTGTCTATCCAAATCCGTAGTTTCTAATTTTTAGTTCGTTTAAGCCGTGCGAGTCAACAAATTTATTGTCAGTCATAAAAGTATAGGAGTTTTCTTTTGCATGGCAACAGCCGCCGCTCTACTCCCTGAGCCGCGTGCAGATCGTAGAAGTCATTATGATGCCACCGCTTCTCTAGCCGCCGTCCTGAGCTTCTAAGACCGCCGCACGTCTTCTCCACCTTGTGCATTGCGCTGCCGCCGTCTTGGGCTTCGATCTGCGCCGTCATGCTTCTATCTATTCCTCTTCGACTTGATTTGACAGTTTATTCAAAAGCTGCCCGCAACGACAACATTATCAAGACTCGGACTTCGGATTTTCCTTGTTTTAGTGTTAACCATTTTTCAAATGCAGTGCTATTGCATACGCCTTGCATTTGAAGAGAGGTGTTAAGGGTATTAGAGATAGAATAGGAATTGTATTATTCCTTTTCTTATATGTCTCGTTTTCCTTATCTGTATATGGCATATTCCCCTGTAACATCCTCATGTACTCTCTATATATATTGCCTATTGGGCTTCTTCAATACACACATAATATTCATAACAGATAACTCATTCAGCAAACCAAACTCCGAGAGACATAATTAGACAACTGGATCTTTTCAAGATAATTGCATGGCCTTTCATAGGTGATGGAAAATCAGTTTTATTATGGGATGACTTATGGCTAAACTCGGTTTTAGACCATGATTTTCCTCAGCTTCACTCTTTCACTAAGAGGTCCTCAACTTTGGTTGCAAACTTTCCAGCTGCAGAGGATATCTCCACAAATTTCTATAGACCTCTTTCAGAAATAGCTACTCAACAGCTAGAAGAATTAGAAAACATTCTGGATCAAGTGCAATTGAATAGCAATGCTGATTGTTGGTCTTACATTGGGGCTCAAATGATTTTAGCACTTCAAAGGCTAACAACATTTTTACATGAAACACTCAATCATCACCTATATAAAGTTGGGTTTGGGAAAATAAATGCATGTTGAAGCATAAAATTTTCTTTTGGGTTCTAATGCAAAGGAAATTAAATACTAGAGCAATGCTAAGGAAAAAGCAGTTTTTTTGTTGAATCGGATTTGTGTGCTCTTTGTGATCAGAATTGCCAGGAAGATTGGTGTCACCTGTTTTTCACTTGTAGCTTCAACAAGGATTGTTGGGCTTTGATCAACATTGTTTGGGATGCATCTTTGGGCCTCATAATTACGTGGCAGCAAGCAAAATTATTAGAAGAGAGAAGAAGCTTTTTCAACGAATTAATCACTCTCAGATGCTGGCATATTTGGATGCAGAGAAATAGATGTATCTTTGATGGGGTGCCCCTTATAAGTTTAGATGGAAGAGGTCCATTCTTATTGATATAGATTTGCTGAGAGATAGAGTTTCCAAGAAAGTTAGTTTTGATATCTCCCAGTGGCTGGGATAGTTTTTTCCTCTCTTTTGTAGCTTCCTATACATTATTATCCTATTTTAATATATTTAGTAGTAGGGCTCTCCCCTATTGTTTTTCCTCAAAAAACATAATTAGACACTGAAGATAGCTATTAATGAGATAGCAGAATTGGGGACAAAAATATCACAAGCAGATGTAGGGTTGAATAGGAAAATTCCAAATCTATAAAGCTCTCGGAACAGTTGAAGCTCAGGTGTCATTGACAAAGCAATTACCTCTACTTTCAGTTCACCAACTGATTCTGAAAACTTCACAACATTTACCACCCTTGGATCATCTGTTCTAAGGTAAACTTCCTGAAAGATCCTGAAAGAGTCAACTCCAACAAATGTCCTCTGCAAGCAATGCGAATTGAGAATAAATTCAGTCATCTGTCCAGAGTGTGGACAATCCTAAAGTAGAAAAAAATATAGAGATAATTAGGAAGTGGAACAAATATTTTCCAGGAGGATGTTGGTTTTATTTTACCTGAATGGGGGATGCTGTCCCTGGTCGTGTAGTGAAGATGAGCTGCCAGCTACCTTCGATTAAACTTGAATTGGTCTGCATAGGAACCATGAATGCTAAGGAAACTTTTATTTTTCTAGGAATTTTTCAGCTTTGTCGAGTACATGCATATTAATGGGAGCATTTGCTATTTTCTATTTTCTAAGAGTCATTTATGTTGAATTTTGAGAAGCAATGCAAAACTTTACCATATTTAGAGCTTTGCAGTTCCATCAGACATTTACAAATACCTCAGTCAAATTGTACCAAACCTCTTCTACCAAAATCAACAACAATTCCATTCAGTGTAATTTGTTAACAATTGTTACCCTAAAAACAATACAAGGTCGATGATGCAGAGATTGAGCACAAGTTTGTAGCCCATTGTTGTGCGCATAGTCTTACGTTCAAGTTCCTTCAACAAATAGTTGGGGTCAGGCGTTCTTGTACAAGCTAGCTCATTTTCACAACTCAATGTTTTTGAGTTTTGGCACTAGGAAATATATAAATCACAACACCAAATGCTCCAAACATCAAACAAATTGAACAATTTTTGCAAATTAGCAAATTGTAGGATATGAAAGGTCAAATAAGATGTTATGTGGAATATTAAATATTGAAATACGCTACGACTTTTTTTTGTAAAAATCTTGACATCTTCTAATGTAAATCGAAGTGTCACCTACTCACTTTTTGAGTAACATATCACTGCCAATGTGCATGTTACAAAGCAATTCAGTAATTCTCACCAGAAAAGTCTATATATTATCAGTTGGTTCCTTCAGACTTCAGATTATATCTCAATTAAGCTCCTTGTTTCAGTTGACCATTAAATTCACCAACCTTCTTTTGCATCAAAATTAGCTTATATATTAGTAAAAGTAACCTTCTCTCATTAGCAAATTTATGGAGTTTCTAATCTGAAGTCCAAGATGCTAATTAATTCATTCGGTAGAAAACTACTTTATACTACGCTCTAAAGAATTACCCCAGTAGGAAGCTTCATTTGCAGCTAATTATCTCTACAAGCCACCTAAAGATCTAAACCTTTTTCATTTAAACCACACCAGAAGTTCTCCGTTCGGCCTCAACTTATTTGAGTAGCAAGCTCAAACTTATGTTGCACTAAATAAGATTTAAGTTAGCTCATTTGCCAAAATTGACGTCTAAGGCTTGACTGTACGAGTTCATTAGTTAATCCTATCAATTACCGCAAGCTAATTAATTATAATGCAGAGCATACTCCCCCCCCCCCCCCCCCAAAAAAAAAAAGTACAGTGCACCCACCGGATCGGGCACACCTTGCAGTGCCTCGAGAGCCTGCACAGCGCTCTCCACCTCCTGCACACGCGGACCACGGCAAAGCATCAGTAACATGGCACGCGCATTTCAACAGGCATATGGTGCGCGCGCGCGGACGCGGCAAAGGCCGCGCACGGCGCGAGTGCGCTCAAGTCAAGTGGGTCGGTTCCTTGCCTGGAGCTGGCGCGGCGCGACGGCGCGGCCGCGGCCCTGGACGCCGACGAGGGCCTCGAGGAGATCCGCCTCGGGCTCCGTGTACATCTCCTTCGCCGCCGCCGCCGACAACGCCGCGAGCAGCGGGGCCCGCCCGCCACGGGGCCGAAGCTGGCTCCGCGAGTGGTGCCCGTGGGAGGGACCGAAGCGAGGCGAGGAGGACGGCGGAGGCAGGTGAGAAGCCCGGAGCTGGAGGAGGCCTACGGCTGCTGCTGCGGCGGCGGCGGCCATGGCACGCGGTGGCCGGTGGGATGGGCGCGGCGGCTTTTGTGGCTTGCGTTCGCGCCTCGTGAGTGGTGTAGCGCGGCTGCTGGACTGGGGATCGATTCGTGGGACCAGTGAATGAGTGCCACGTGGAGAGTGGTGGGCGACCGTTATATCCTCTGTTTCACGCGCGCTACGGAATTACAACCACTTCCACCGTCCTCACGAAAAATATATTTATGTCTCACCTATTTCGGTTTAAACTTCTAATTTCTAATTTATTTTTTATTATTTCTAAATTTTATCTTTTTCTGATTTTTTAGTTTTGTAAACTTTTTTGTTGGTTCTTTTTTTCTATATTTCTTTGTATGTCCGTGATTGGCTAGCTTATTTTTTTGTACTTTTTAATTTTAATTACGTCAAATAAATCATCATTAACTATAGTGTAATTTTAATCAGTTACAGTGTAATTTTAACTATAAGCCACTTTCTTCAGCCGAAATGAACGGGCTGTTAGTTTTGGGCTCAGGAATCATTTGAAAAATCCACTTCAAAAATCCGTATCATATATTTTAATTTTTAGAGAAACCAAAAGCTAAAAGGCTAAAGGAACAGAGCATGTGCATTTTGTATGGTGGTTAAAACAAAGAAAATGCAGTTCCGTACACGGCTGCATCTGCATGCAGAATCTATACTATTGTATTTTTTTTTGCTTGTATAAGCTTTTAGTAATAGAAGTACTGGTGTATTTAGTGTTGATGTTTGACATCTTTGGCCCATTGACAGGAGTGTACTGGCCTCAAATTTGAATTTCAAATTTTGAAAAGGCACCAGCGATGCATCCGCATACACGTACAAATACCATGTGTACAACACACAGACATAATCATGCACACAAAAAATGATTTAGCGAAGTCGTTGCACACAGATCCTGTGTATTATACAACAGAGATACAGAGATTAACATACACATACCGACTATTGTACAGAATTTCATCAGAGCTTTGATCAAAATTCAAAAGATGTTAATTTTTTGTAGGATTTTTTAATTACAGGGTGATGGTAATCTTTCGGTCTTGTTGAACTTGATTGTCTGTATTTATACTAGTATCCAATATGTATTTTTGTATAGATAAATACCACTCCAATCATCTCATACTAGTATAAATACCATTATAATCAATAAAAACTCATTTTATATCAATAAAACATCTGATAGTATTGAGCATAATGATATTTCTAAGAGTATTTCATGATTGGAGTGATATTTTTCGAAGAAACACGATTACAATGGTATTTTTCAGACAGAATATGATTATAGTCGTATATAGTCAATTATCCTAGTAAATAAGGAAGAGCAACTGGTGTGTAAGTAAAATTTGTACTTATGGTACTGCCAGGGCTCGGCTAAAGTGGACAATAAAATATGTAGAGATGCCTATGGATAGCCTGCACATTTGTGGTTGGTTTGATGCAATTAAAGATTGAAGATGCGGGCCTGCACGTTTGTGCATAGCGTGGTAAACGGGTGGTATACTTGTATGTAGAGCTGAGAGTTGGGTCGTGTTTTTTTGGGTCAGCCTAAAGCACGGTCGTCACGGTCCAAATACGGTCCGGCTTAACACGTGGCGGGCCGTGCTTGCACGGCACGAGCGGTGGGCGGGCCGGGCCTCAAAACTCGATGCGGTGGGCGGCACGGCACGACGGATCGCACTGCGTGCTTGAGCCAAGACGCAAGACGGCGGCATGGCGGGCACGCAACGACGACGGCATGGCGGGCACGGACGGGTCGGCGTCGAGTTTGGAGAAGATGAAGGCGCAGAAGATGACACAATCACACAAGCAATTAAGCAAGCATACTGCATACACACTAACACACATGCAAACATACACACTAACACACATGACGCCGGTCGCAACACCGTAACGCGTCGAGCTCGGGATCTTGCTGTGCCACCGGCCGCAACGCCGTCGCTCGGGGAGGAGGGAGGCGTTGGGTGAGGAGGGAGGCGGCCGAGCCGCCGGGGGTGGTCGGGAAGGCCGAAGGAGCCGGGGCGGGGCGCGACTGTGTGGGAAGGAGGCCGGGAGGGGTGGTGGGAGAGCCGGGAGGGGCGGTGGGAGGCCGGGCGCGGTGGGGAGGCCGGCTCGTCGTTTCTCTTTCCTTACTCGAAATCCCACTCTTCGCGTATAGTAATTTTGGGCTGGGCTTGGGCTGGCACGGCACGAACGCTGGCACGATGGGCTTTGGACCGTGCTTGGGCTGGCCGAGAGGCAGCGGGCGGGCAGACAAGACGGCGACGATGAGATGATCACGCCGAGCCAAGACGGCACAAAGAGGCACGGCACGATGGAGTGCGGGCGGCTTGCGACGCAGCACTACCATGTCCTAGCTCTACTCGTATGTTCCATATATCACATTCAATATTGTACGCATTTGCGAAAGAAAAAAATGATGCATGGAGTGTGCTAAGAAAACAATAGCATCCTTGGCAACTTCAAACTTGGAAAGGAAATTCAATCCGGGGAGAGGTTTTTCGAAATACTAGGGTAGAATTTTTCGTGAACTAGATGATTGATGTGGTAGATTAATTTACAGAAATTGAATTTAAAACATTTGTTCCATACAACTAGTTTTCCCCTTGTTTTATATGTATGAGACTATGTGGAGATCAAATCATGGTTGTGATGAGTAATTAACTTTTGGTTTAGAGAGTTTGCAAAGTTTAAGTTTGGTTTTTGAGGGTTTTCAATTTTTCAGTTGCATTTTGTTGCCAACGGTCTGATCGGCATTGGGGTCATGATGAAACTAGCCAAGAGCGGTCGACCTACTGTGGTGGCGGATCGATCACCAAAGAACAGAGGATCGATTAGCGACCAACAAAGAACCGATTGGTGGAGCTAGTGGTCTAATCGGCCAGATGGGTCAGCTTGGCTGGAAATTGGCAACTTGGGAATTCCGATCTTGGTTAGATTTGGTTTGACCTATGTCATTGCATACACTACTACAAAAGAGGCTATACTGGACGGGTACATCACAAACGGTTCAAACGGAACCGTCTGTGCTTAAACTATCACAGACGATTTATAATAGCAACCGTCTGTGATATTTTCATAGACAGTTCTTAATACGAACCATCTGTGATAATCGAGACAACACAGACGGTTCGTGTTAATAACCGTCTATGAAATTTCAGAGACGGTTCTTAATACGAACCGTCTGTGGTAATCAAGACAACACAGACGGTTCGTGTTAATAACCGTTTGTGGTAATCAATCGATCACCTTTGTCGTATGAACTACAGAAGCTATACTGAGATGAAACAAACTGTCTGTGTACATTTTCGTTAATCCATGAATAGAATCTAGGTATGTAGACAACACGAGAATTGTTATAAAAGCGTTTCATTTGCTCCTCTTTCATGGAAGTTTCAAATTCAAGGCAAATTTATTACAAAAGTCCAAAAAAAGATATTTCCAGATTTTAATCTTCTAGGCTTTATATGCTTCTTTTTCGACTTCTGGAGTTGGAGGATCAGCTGCTTAGTTCTCGTATGCTATGAAGATTGTACTTGCCCTCTCCACTTCCTCCTCTAGCTTGGGCAAATCATTAGCATGTCCCATAATCTCAATGAGGATGCCATGATAAGGTTCCTCAGAATTGGCCGATTCTGCTTGATCGGCAAGGTTATCCATGTGTCTCTCCAATACCGTAAGAGCTTCTTCCGCTTTGTGCACATTGTAGAGAAGAACGAGGCTGAGGGCGGTTTCCCTTTCCTGAGCGGCAACGGGACACCGACGTCGACGGCGGAGGATGCGGTCCAGTTGATAGATAGAAGCGAGTCGAGGAAGGAGAGCAGGGCGTGAGCAGAGGAGCTGCTCCAGATGTAAATTGTTGGCTGCCTGTGTAAGGTTGCGGCCGAACAACTCATGATGGATAGATGAGAGGAAGGAGATCAAAAGAATTTCAAATACCATTATTCAGAAACGTGGTGAAGAAGATGAGGAAGATGACAATTTAGATGAGATTTGATCAGTTTGTGGTATCAGTTTGTTGCATATAAAACCAGAATGGTGTGAAATTTTAAGGGTCGTTTGCATCGGAATATTAACAGGCGGGAGTAGGGCGTGAACATTTAAGTGTAATCATAGACGGTTCGTATTCCAAACCGTCTCTGCTATTAATATCACAGACGATTCGTATTACGAACCGTCTCTGATATTAATATCACAGACGATTCTTATTACGAACCGTCTCTGATATGAGACTTATCACAGACGGTTCTAAACTAGAACCGTTTGTAATAAGCATCCCTATATATACCGTCAAGCTAGGGTTTTACGCGTACGCTGCAGTTATAGATCTACATATCGTCTCGCCGCTCGCCCGATCTAGCCCGTCGATGTCTCTTTCTCGGATCTTCCTCCTCGCGTCCACGCCGTCATCGCCGCCTCCTTGGAACCCTTCTCATACCATCTCTATCCATATTCAAGGAGTGGTGAGAACTCTACCTTATAAATCGGTCTTCCTTATATTATCTTAGCAATATAGTACTAAATCATGCATACTTTAAAATTAAGAAAATAGACCATGGCCCAATTTCTAAGCCTTGACACTTGGTCGCCACTGCCAAGGGCAGTGTGTGGGGATGTATCGTAGCCACCCGGCCATGGACGGCACGGGGACATGTCAGATGGACGTGGCGACATGTGTGTTGGACGGAGAGAGAAGCAAAGGCATATATATATTGGTATCTCCATGAGAGAGGAGAGAGACAGAAAAAGAATAGATGTAGAGAGGATTGGGAAGCTAAGGGTCTCAGGGAGATATATATCCTATTTCTCACGTTTGCTATGACACTATAGCAATTAGCACTTTTGTAGTGAAAGATGCAATTATTTTATTTACTTTTGGCACGTCGTATCAATCCCCGAAATCTCCTCATCGTGTTGCAATTAACACAAAGCCACCTCTCGCTAGCCCACTACAACAAAGTTCGCTAGCTAGGCATCGTTCTCCTTTCACGGGTGCGGCTCAGGTGCTGAGGGCATAACACTTAGCGTATGCGGAGGTAGCACTTAGCGCGTGCGGAGGTGTCCCCAGCACCCGCCACGTGTCTCACAAGATCCAAAAAAATTCTGAAAAATTCAAAAAAAATACTTACAAAATCTAAAAATTTGTAAAAAGTACTTCAAAATAATACTTTTTAATAAAAGTATAAATCAAAAAAATTAAGTACTTACAAAAAATATTTTTTAGATCTTATAAGACATGTGACAGATGCTAGAGACATCCCCGCACGCGCTAAGTGATGTGCCCTCAGCACCTGAGCCGCACCCTCCTTTCACCTAGCCCACTACAACAAAACATACAGAGATGCATGCACGTGGACGCCGTTGAATGGAAAGTTATCATACGAGTATAATTTTCACGTTGAGTACACATCTGACTGTAATCTGCAACCTATCATCTCAATTTCAAAAAGTTATGTTTTTTTTAAAAATGAATTCTTATTGGTAGAAGAGCGCACATCTGACGGCAATTCGCCACCTATCATCCCAATGCTGTTTTCATGTCTTTATGCACACGTGAACATGGGTCAACGAATTCGCTCGCGGAAACACACCGGATACCCCCCAACCCCAAACTGCCCCGCTTAAAATCTCGGCATGAGCATCGCCGGCGCCGGCTCCGAGGCCGAGCCTGCTCAGTCGGCGGCGGGCGGCCGCGCCGACCGCGTCTTTCGGGCGCTGGCGCTCGCCTCCCTCTACATCCTCCTCCGCCGGTGGCGCGCCGGCGGGTCGGCCTCAGCGAGCCGCCGGCGCCGGCGGAGATCGCGGCCGCCATGGCGCTCTGCGCCTCGCTGGCGTGGCTCTACGCGCTCCCTGCCCTCGGGCTCGGGCACAGCAGCGGCAGCTCCCGCCGGCGATGGCGCCAACACCAAGATTAGTTGACGAGGTTACTGCCTTGCTGGTAACCACTTCCCTTCCCGCCGCTTGACTTTAATCCTTGATGGGTTTGGTTCATTTGAGCATATAATTAGACGAATGATTGTAATCGCTGATCAGAGGAGGTGAATTGATTAAAGAATTGTTTCCCTTGCTCCAAAGTTTAATGGCGTTTGCTCAAATGCGTGATGTCTCACTGACATGCGGGTCCAGGGCCCACATGTCAGTGAGACATCATGGGGTATTTAAGCAAACGCCATTAAACTTTGGGGCACATGAGCAAATCCCCCATAAAAAAAAGGCACCGGGGCATCTGAGCCTGGGAATCATGTTGAGTTAGTCACTTCTATTAGTGAGTCAAGAATAACATGGACAACAGAGAGATTTTCTTGTGAGATGTCTGTCCAGCTTACAATAGAAAAGACTGAAGCAAACTCATTTTCACATCATCGGACTGAAACAATTTTCCTCGTCAGTGGCTTACTGAATTCGAAGCCATCCCCTATAACAGAGTTTCTTTGCAACAAGTCAAAGCAAAGTCGTGTCCCTTGAACTGGATGTTTCTCCAGCTCTCAACTATATTCTACCCCAGCTACCTTTTATGCACCTGCATTTCTCGGTGCCACCCATTCCCAAGGACTTTCACCTTGCACTGTAAGAACATGGAAAAGATAAATCTCACTCACATTAGGTCTTTTCTAGCAGTGTATGGAAGGAACTTTTGGAGAGCAGCAAAAGTTGGAGAGCTGTACAAAATGAAAATCTGAAGAGATATGCTAAATAGAACTATAGAAGTGACGAGATTTCGCTTGTGTTTCTTCCTCTCCCTCTCTTGCTGTAGCTTGGATTTGAACTTGCAATGATGAGTAATGTTGGGACTAGCATAATCATATACTTGATCCATCCCCCTAGAAACTAGAAAATCGAAGCTTTGGTTCCAGTTCTTCTTCTTCTTCTTCTTCTTCTCATCATTTTGCGCTAGATGGATGGTTGTGCATTTTGTAGCCGAATTAAGAAATTGTTGCGTGCTGAAACCCGTAGGCCGGATCGTCTGAACCTCAGAACCTTGTTCGTCCGAACCTAGCATTTTCTGTTGTTTCATGTTGTTTTCAACAAGAAGTTTAGCCTGCTCCTCGTTCTCCTCTGGCGAGCTTTGTTAGCGTATGCCCCAAGAACGATGTTTCTGGAATTTGCAAACGAGATATGGGAGGGACAAGGATAATTGCATACATGTACTTGCCAATAGAGTCAATGATTTTAATCCATCGAGCTATATCCTTACATGAGGTGTGTGCGCATTGGAAGGAGGGAATCTTTCGCGACATATTGCCAGTCGTGGACAGTAGAACGCCAACAATAAGAAGAATAGTGTATATAAATACAAGAGTCGTAGATATATTGTACTGCTTGTCAGTGATCAAAGGTTTATTTGGAAGTAAAGTACTAGTGCTTGGCTACGATGGACAGAAAGATGTACATGTGCATGTGGAGGGATTTCTATGCACTAGATGTCTGATCTGGATTGTGTGTTGGCCGTATTCGGATGGTGGTTCTTCTTCTTCTTCTTCTTCTTCTTCTTCTTCTTCTTCTTCTTGCCAAGAACTAGTACTATCTCAGTAAACAAAAGGGCAAAGAAGTAGAGCAAAGTAGAAGTGTGACAGACGGGCTATCGTATCGACGTTCTTCCGACCAGAACACACACACACACACACAAAAAAAATCGCTCGAAATTTATACCGTACCTCTGCAAAGCAAGAACCAAATACAAATTCGAAAACGCAAGCCTGCCCTTCATTACAGTGAGTTCAGAATGATGGCACTGGACTGGACTGGACTGCATCCCAATCAAGTACATCTCTCCCTGGTCGACCCGACTCACCAGCTAGGCGTCAGCAAACCATGAAGCTAGATTCAAGAACAGCTGAGCAGAACAACAACACCAACACCGGGCACAAGCCACGGCACTAACGAACAGCTAAGCTGGCTGCACTACTATGTACAACAACAAGGAGCACCTGATCGACGCACGCGCGATCATCGGGTGGGGACTAGGGCGGCGGCGGGGACGCGAAGGGGAGGCTGCGGAGGACGCGGAAACGCACGCGCCGCGGGAAGATGCGCGGCGCCGCCGACAGCAGCCGCTCCATGGCGCGCGCCACCGCCGCCGTGTACTCCTCCAGCAGCTCCGCCATGACCGCCACCAGGATCATCTCTGCCTCACTCTCCGACTCTTCTCCTCCGGTTTTTTGTGCGTGCGTACGTATGTGTAGGGGGGGATTCGATCGCGGTGCTGGGTTCTGCCTTCTGCTGACGTTTTCGGCTCATTGGATCTCATCGCGGTTTAAATGGGATGGTGCCTACGCGCGATGGATGATGGTTATACATCTTCGTATCATCTAATTTGGATTATAATAACTTACATAAGGAGTTATGGTAAGACTGTCTATAATAATTTTATATAATTAATAAGTTACCAATATAATGATATACTAGTAGAAAGTTGTCTAGAAAATAATTATTTAAATAATAGATATCATCTTTCTCTTCTTTTCTCTCTTCTGTATGTCACATGAAACTCTATATAGTATAGATTTAGGTCCTGCTCAAGAGAGTTTTTTTTGTGGATTATAATTGAAAAAATAATATAGTTAACGAAGACTTATTTAGCATAATTTAATTTTAAAAATAGAAAAAATATATTAGCCCATTATGTATAATGCAAACAAATATGAGAAAAAAGAACTGATAAAAAAGCTCAAAAAAGTCAAAAGTATAAAAAAATAAAATTTATAAATAATATAAAATAAATTAGAAACCAGAAGCTCAAACCAAAATAATCAGGACCTTATAAACAACTGATGCATATCATTAGCAAAGGGACCTTTTCCATGCTGTGGGGCCACGCTAGTCTACTGCAGTTCTTTACTTGTGGAAAAACTACTAGGTGTACTCTGGTGGTAGGTAGATCATTAGGATATTACATTGCATAGATAGATCCTTGGGATATTGGTAAGAGGTGGAAGTTGCACCATGTTTTTTTGGGTCAGTCCGAAGTACGATCGGCCTGGTACGATCTAAGCAGACCGGCCTGGCACGTGACGGGCCGTGCAAGACACGTTATGAACGGTGGGCTAGGTCGGATCTGAAAAATCGGCCCGCCTCAGTCTCTACCTCGCCTCCCCAGTGGCCCAGTCTCCCCTCCCGTCGACATGCCATCCCCAGATTTCCCACAACCACCAATCAACCATCACAGAGCATCACAGAGCAGAGACCAGAGAGAGGGACGAGTGGACGACGGCCGCATCGCCGCAAGAGGAGCGGTGTTGCCAGAGCCGAGGGCGGTATCCCGCGTGAAGACGCCCAGCGACGGCTCGTCGACGCCCCAGTTGCCGCCTGGCCATCCGCCGCTGGTGGCTCGCTCCCGTAGTCGAGGTCGCCATCGCTCGGAGCAAGTTGCCAGTGGAGGAGGGGGCGCTGGGAGATCGGGAGAGGAGGCGGCGACGGGAGATGTGGGGAGGAGGCGGGGGGGGGGAGGAGGCGGCGGGGGGGGGAGGAGGCGGCGGGGGGTGGGGAGGCGGCGGTGGCGGGGAGGTGAGGCGGAGGCAACGGCGACGGGCAGTGGGGAGGAGGAGGCGGCGGGGAGGTGGGGGCGGGGGTGGGGAAGGAGGGGCGGTGGCGGGCGTGGGAGGTGGGGAGGAGGAGGCGCCGTGGTGTGGGCCGTGGGGCAGTGGGAGGAGGAGGAATCGAGGAAGTCGTCCTCGCCTGTGGGATTTGTGGGGTGGGAGCACGGATGCGGGCGGCGTGGGCGGCGGCCACATGGACGCGAGCGTCACGCATGGCCGCGTGCGTCTAGCAATCGGATCAGAAGACAAATGCTGAGATCAATTTGGTACTATATCAAAAGACATAGGGCGTGTTTATATTAGCTACGGCTAATGGTTTTTGGTTGCGTGTGATGATTTTTATCTGAAAATAAATGGTGGTGGCTGAAAGAAGTGGCTTTTAGAAGAATTAGCGAGCGGTGGGGAAAATAAGGGAAAGATATGTGCGTGAGATGGGAGCGCGAGGAGTGAGGTGCATGATGCACCCATAATCCCCTGCCTTGTCCTCAGAGTGAGACGGGAGCGAGAGAAGTAAGAAAGCTGCTTCGAAAAGCCAAGTTTTCATATTGGCTTCTGGCTCAGAAGGTAATATGAGCAGGTCATAGCTATGGTACTATAGCGCATACTGTAGCATGCAACCTAGGCTGCTCATTTTGCATCCGAGGCCCAAGGTTAGAGCAAAGCCATAGTTACTATAGCTAGCATTTTGGTCGAAAATCCTTAGGCATGTTTGGACTTCAACATCTCTCCTTTTTTCTCCAACCAAGTGCATGTTCACACAGTCAGGTTTTGCTTTCTTTTTTCTTTGTTAGTGCATAGTATCATTCAGGTTTAGGCCCTGTTTAACCTCTAGCCTATTTTAGTTTTTGGTTTATTTAAGTCAGAAATCACTTAGAACGTGTTAATTTTTAATTTTGATTTATTTTAGTTTTTAGATTTTTTGGTGTGTTATCTTATTCCTTTGTATTATCGATGACGATATTACGATTTTTTTTATTTTTTTTAGAGAAAACTAGCGTTAATTCGGTATGGACTCACCACATGTTTACTTAAGATAAAAGAACGCAAAGGATGTGTGTTACTTGGAACACGACAAGACAAAAATAGGAGCAGCACGAGCTAGCTCACTAAGCATTAGCCTAGTGCCTACGCCCGCCGGTAGAGGACACACCTTGAGTTGCGTGCTTATCACGAACCCGCACACTATCCTTGTCCCGCTAGCGCTGTCGTGACCAATGTTCTAAGACAGAATTAATAAAAAAAATTATATTAAATTTAGCTATATCGATCAAAATCACATATAATTATTTTTTTCTGTGTATTGTTTCTCGTGAATAGACAGAATTTAAAAATTTAAGCTATATGCTATAAGCTACAGTTCAAAAAAATCCACTCCAAAACTTTAGTCCATGGTGAGATCCAAAAACATTTTAATGCGACTGACGATACTTAGAGCATGTTCTTTTTAACCTTGGTTGATAGCTTATTACCACTGTTGATTTTTGCTCTTATAGCGAACGTTTGTATGAACGAATTAATTATTGATAAACCGTTTTAGAAAGATTGTTCTGATAAATTACTTTAAAAAAATGAAAAGTCGTTCTTTTTATTTATTTAAAAAAAATTAAGTTATAAATTATAAACCGAAAAGAATTTGACCGGTGTTTACTAGGTAAAGACAGCCACGGAGGAAGCTTTATTCTTTTACTTCATAAAAATTGTGACAACTGGTTAATCGATCTAGTACGCAGTGTGCAAAAAAGACGTGCTGCCCAACTACTCACCATTTGTTGTATACGGTAGGCGTCCGACAACGATTGCCACCAGGAGAGAGCAAACCATCTACAATAGTAAACTACATCATAAGAGGCTGACTTACCAGTAGAGTAGAGTACTAGTAATTCTTTCCTCGACGTATTTTGTTACTACTTAATCTTCATTCCTTCCTTCTAAGAGGACCTGTGAGTAGTGACTCCTCGTAAGATTCTTCGAAGGATATTTTCGCGGATGAACGGATGATATGTCGCTGCCTGTCGTTTCCTGCGTAATTAAAAAAAGACAGTGATGGGAGCTAAAGCAACAAGGCTTCCAAATATCTTCAGGAGCCATCATGTCTGTACTTCATCTGATCCATGGAAGCAGCCAAGCTAGCAGAGAGAGAGAGAGAGAGAGAGAGAGAGATCGAGGGGGAGCAGATCATAAAGTGAAAGACGGGAGAACGATAATGTGGAACGGAATGATTCATTCACTTCTTTTTCGCTCATGTTTTCAAGCGCGTACTCCTTGGATGGTGACATCTTACCGAGTGCGCCATGTGTTCTTTCTACAGGACAAACCCTGGAAGCTTTTCGGCTTTGTACAAAAGTACAGGAATTTGATTCAGGATTAGCACAGACAAAGGTAGAGCACTAGATTTCTTCTACCTTTTTGGTTGGATCGTTTTTAGCCTTCCTGAGTTGGCACAACAAAAAAAAAGCATATCCTGACAGTGCTCTTCAGCTTAAGAATTTCTAGTTTTGTTTGAAGAAAACAGCAGAAAAACTTCCAGGCACTGCTATATGCATGAATGGAAACTTTCAGATGCTTATTCATTTTTGGGTTAATTTGCAGTTGATCAAAATACAAAGAACCAACCGAATTTCATCTGGAGTGGAACTGAAATATACCATAGTTATACATTAGGATAGGTACAGGTTCAGCTCAGCAAAGTTTTGCTCGACTTAAGCCAAGAGGAAGAGAGAAGAAACCTAGAGGCACCCGTCTCAGATGCTACTGCTTCCTCTTGATTTTAATGGTTGCTCATAGATGCAGCTCTACCCTCTGCTTACAGAAAGCATCTTGTATATGCTGCTTAATTAGCTGCTGCTCCCGGTGATTTCGTCGTAGGTGCTCTTAATTTTACTGATCAGAGCTTCCCTGCAAAAACATCAATGAGCCGGACGTGATAAGAATCTGACAACATAGTTAGTTTGTTGAATTAAGCTAGTTGTTGTTTTAGTAGCTTTGGTAGGTATTGTTAGATATGGTAAGAGATAACCATAGCATAATTATAGGCCTAACAGATTATGATCTGATTGTAATCTTTAGTTGCCTAATTGTAGTCTTTTGATGCCAATAAAAGGAGAAGAAAATAGAAAAGTTGCAAAAGTTGTGCAGCACAAAAACATCTTCTCGCTTGCTATTCTCCCTTCCGTGCCCGCTATGTTTCAGATTTAATATAAGACTTCGTGTGTGTGTGCGCGCGCGTCCACAGAGAAGTGTGTGTGATCTGGGTCTGATTGCCAACACTTGATATCAGAGCATAGGTGTTCTTTGTGTGTGAAGATCATGGCGAGAGCAGTGGCGGACCCACCAAGGGTTAGGTGGGGCTAGCACCCCTACCGCCGGCCACTACCCAACCCCTAGAGGCGTATTAAACGGTATAGACCAAGTTGGGCCTGTTCTTTTCGGCTACGGCTTATGGTTTTTGGCTGAAATTTTTGAATTTTAGCTGTTTACAGTACAGATTATGGAGAGACAGATACTTACTTACGATTTTGGTTGGTACATATGTTGGGCTTTTAACGTGTAGATCATTTAACTTGCAGACTCTATCTTGAAAAAATACTCCGTTTGAAAGTTAGGTACTGTAGCAGAAGCTAAAAGCTGATTTCAAAAGGCCAAAAGAACAGGCCCTAAATACATTTCCAGGCCTGCATGCAAGAATGCAAGCACAGTTTCCACCTTGACACTTCCAAATTTTCACCGGCCAATCACAGTTTCCACCTTGACACTTGTAAATTTTCACCGGCCCATCATTTTCAAATTCCATCCCATTTCAAATCCATAAAGACACTAGATTTTGACATTGACTCAAACGTCAAACGAACCAACTGAGCATGAAGCCACAAACTATAGCCCACGTTGTCAAACATTGCCGTCATGCCGACCCAACAACGGCTCGCCATGAGGTGCACATCCAAAACAAGGCCAAGCAAAGAAAAATCAAGGAACGAACCCGCAAAACACCAATCATAAACAATAACAACGGTCAACTGAAAGGATTACAATAAACTCGTAAGAATCTTGAAGGAAAAAAATATGAGTAAGATAGTTTAGATCAACTAAAGGATCAACAGGATTTTCTGTAGCTTTCTTTGATCCATACAGCTAGTATACAAAAAGAATTGGCATTGTAATCCACAACCTTTCTATGGGAAAAAACACGGATTTCTGTACAGAAATCAGACATTTTAGTCTACAAGTGAATTGGCCCCTATGGCATAATTAGAATACACTACTGGTGTAAATCAGATGCAATTAGACCACTGCACTGGAACGAGTAGGGAATTCAAGGCCATGAAGTGCAGGAATGTTGCGCAGATCATCAGTAGAGTACAAGGGAAGCAACCAGAGCAACTTTTTGGTGCCGAAAACCTGCAGTAAACAATATTACATATGGGAGGGATGAAATAAAGGAGACCAGACAAATGAAAATGCTGTAAAGAAAACCTGCTCCAAGTTTTTTCTCCATCCTAGATCATACTTCCATGATACTGATTTCCTTCGCTCATGGACCTGGAATAAGTTTGATCCAACACACAATCGTATCATTTGGGCATGCCAAGGAAACATGTTATTACTCAACTTGGATCTAGCCCCGAAACTGATCAGGTGAGGAGCAGGAAAGGAAATCAAGCCAGAATCTAGACTGTTCTTGTACTACTGTACTGGTGATTTTAATTGAATAACAACTCAAGGTCATGAAAGAAAAGGGCAACTGGGTATCTATTTAAACGAGCTCAACATAGAAGGGGACCTTCTGTGGAATATGTTGTATAGCTAATGTGAGATCAACATTAAGGAAAATAAATTGATTAATGAATTATTTACAGTCATTGATACTTGGAACTTCCCCAAGTAACATGAAGTACACAACTACATATTAAATCTATACATCTACTTAAAAAGGAGTAGTCTGGACTTTCTTTAACCTAGTAATCTCGATGTTTTTTTAACCTAAATCACCTTACAACAAACTATCCAACTGAAAAGACCATGCCTTTCAGAAAATAAAAACAATCGAAAAGATTGGTCGAAGATCTGTCCTTTAAGTTTTGCATATTCCTAGCAATGGCGAGTTTGTTCCGATCTTAAAGAAAAAAGAGAGGAAATGTCAGGATGGAGGCCTTGGGCCCAAGGCCTAGTCGGGTTATTATTAGGAATTAGAGATTGGTTTCTATTTGAGTTAGAGATATAATTAGAGATATGATATTAGTTACTATATCTGTTAGAGATAGAATTGGAATTAGACTCTATCTGTTAGGGGGAGCCCATCTATATAATGAGGGCTACCGCATGCTATTGGAATCAATGAGAAATATATCAAAGTCTTCCTCGTCTAGCCTCTCTCTCTCCCTCTACCCCGGTTCATGACAACTTGGTATCAGAGCAATCGATCCCTTCCCACGACTTCGCTACCATGGTTTCTACAACTCGTCCCATCACGAGTCGTTGACCATAATAAAGGTTAACGCCGACAAGATGGCGGCACGACAAAAAGATAGCGGACATCATCCTCAACATACATGCCATCCTCGAAAAGATGGTCGCAGATCGGGAAAAGACACAACAACGCATTTACGCAGTACTCATTCCAACAATCGCTATGGAGCCACTGGACCCGGCCGTCATTGTCTCCGTCCAAAGACTTCAACGGCCATCGTGGTCGCCGCAACGTCTTCTCCGGCGTCCCCGTCCGTCGCCACCTGCACCGCCGCCGCCCACGCGCCCCGCGCGTCTGCGAAAGCGAGCCTCATGCCGCCGTCCCCGCCATCGGCCGCAGTCTCCACCGCCGCGCAGCCGCCTCACCGCGGCGCCGACCGCACTGCTCTTGTTTCGCCGAGATCGACGCCGCCGCTGATCGATCCGGCCACCGCCGCCGCCGCGATCTCTTCGACCGCTTTGCCGCCGAGCGACCGGTGGACCAGCCGCCGCTCGCCGCGTCCGTCTGCGCCGCCACCGCTCAGTTAGCCGTGCCGTCCGCGCTCGGCCGGCCGCCGCTGCTCGGACCGCCGCCGCCCGCAGCCGCCACCGCCGGTCGCCTTTACCCGCCGCCGCCGCCGCTTTTGTCGCCACCGCGAGGTCCCCGAGCGCCGGCGCCCGCCATTGCCGCCGCCGTGGGCATCTCCTCCCGCCGCCAGCCCGCTGGGCCGTCTCCGTCTGCGCCACCGCCCGCACCTCCGCCACCGGATCCGGCGTTATGCCCCCGCCGCATTGCCGCCATGGCCGCTCGCCGCCGCTTGTCGTCGCCGCCGCCAAGCCGCCGCCCGCCCGGAGCCGCCGTCGCCGCCGATCCGCACCGATCGCCGCTTCTTCAGCCGCCAGGCCGTCGCCGCTCAGAGCCGCTTTTTGTTGGTTTTGTGTGGTTCGGTCGTATTGTGGAGAAGTCTGTTTGTAAACGGGTGATCGACCGAATAAGTTAAGGCAAAAAATCAAAAAATCAAAAAATCAAAAAAAAAAAAAAAAAAAAAAAAAAAACTTTTTTTTGCAGGTATCGTATAGCTGAAAGAGCTACACTTCGTCGACGTAGACCTGCAACCATGGCCGCCGCTCAGCAGCTCGAGGACGAGCTGCATGTCCGAGAGGGGTGTAATGTCAGGGATGGAGGCCTTGGGCCCAAGGCCTAGTCGGGTTATTATTAGGAATTAGAGATTGGTTTCTATTTGAGTTAGAGATATAATTAGAGATATGATATTAGTTACTATATCTGTTAGAGATAGAATTGGAATTAGACTCTATCTGTTAGGGGGAGCCCATCTATATAATGAGGGCTACCGCATGCTATTGGAATCAATGAGAAATATATCAAAGTCTTCCTCGTCTAGCCTCTCTCTCTCCCTCTACCCCGGTTCATGACAGGAAACAATGGTGTTTTTGGACCATCGTCACCCAACACTGCAGCATTGCTTAGCACCTTGATGCACGACAAGAGCTTGGCTAGCATGGCCTCCTCAGCTCATCATTTCACAACCAGGTAGGCCCACGCAATTACGGCTTTGCAATTCGAGAATTACATGCATATACTATTTTGTACTTCAGAGAATGGTACTCTCTTAATATCTTGTACCACGGAGTACTAAAAGTCCTAATTAATCTGCTCCTTTGGATCGAAACAATTGAACAGTCAGGAAACATTTATATGTGCTATAAATATTCTATTCATTAGTATTGCATTCTGAATCTGGTAGTACTTGGTGGCCACATTCAGTTCAGTTGCTTGATTAACTGGTAATCTGGGATAAACGAGAACATGAAGTTTAAATGTTTAATCAACGCGTTTCTTTAATTTACCAATTGTACCAAACATTAAGACAAGAAGAATAGTTTACAGCATTACCTCAATAGAAGTCGTATTACTTGTAACAAGAGACATGTGCATGCCAATGAAACAGAGGAGGCTCAGCGCAAATGCTAAATTAAGAACTGCAATAAAGGCCTACTGGTAAGTAACTTGCACAACTATAAGGTAAGTTTGATGCTTCCAAGGCAAAAGTTTACCAAAAGCAAGAAATAGAATAGCAATATCGCCAGGTGAGCTGGAACGCCTGCTTTCATCTTGAAAGAACTCGATAAAGTTTGGAAGTAGTACCAAAATATCCAGCACTGTCTCAATGAAAGTATACACCTATGAGACAAAGAAAATGCACTTAAACAGAAATAAATAGCAAGAATTAAGGAAGCTAAACAGCCAAATGGAGCACCATTTTGAGAAAACATAATCATCAGTGCCCTATTTATTGTAAGTCTATGATCTTGTGACTTGTGAGGGTTATTTTGCTTATGGATTATAAATTATCTAGTAGCAAAAGCCACAGCTCACACACCAGCAGGCATACATTGGTTGTTAGTTGCTAGTAAATAAACATGCCAACTAGGAAACAAAAGTATTGGCAAGTAATATTTATTAAATATTTGCAAGAATCACCTCAACAGTACAAAGGTAACCTTGGAGGGCAATGTTAAAGGCTTTGGTTAGACTTTACATGTTCCATAATTACAGGAAACTTAAATAACTTTCAGCATGCAAGAGATGATGAGATAACTTTATACGACTATTTCTGCAAGAAATTCACGTTCCATGTCATAACTCAGAACTAAGCAAGTTACCTACAAATTAATAAAAAGGAACATTCTAGAAATTAGCAAGCCTAATTTTCTTGAACATGTACAGCTATGGTGATAGTTTGTGCATGAATATATCTAATAATAGCACTACGACAATGGGAATCTATGTGGCCACAGAGGCATGAAAAATACAAATATATTTACAAGCCAATTCTTTGGTGACATAAATGTGTAATATAAGCATGAAAAGGCAAACTGAATAAAGTGTTTCAGTTGTACCAGGAAAAGGAGAAAATACTTGTAGTTCCTTGCCCCGACACAATTTACTACCCAAACACAATGATGGTCCATTTTAAGCACACATCTGTTACCTGCATAGTCAAAGACACAGTTAAAACAAGAATGGAGAAGGAAAGATGACTCAAACTTATTCCTAGTAAATTGTAAGGACAAAATAGAAATAAATCAATAAGGCACATAAGATGACAGATCAACAGTTGAGCTGTTCATACCAAATGAAAAATGCAAATAACTTCTTGACAGTGCATGTGGGTCTGGTAGATTTACTATGCTAGAAGAGCCAGTACTCTTTGCAACTGTAACTTTTGGGATTTTGGCAGCAACTTGACAGACTTTCCTTTCTTAAATAATTGCAAGGAACAGCAACAAGAGAAAATAAGATCCAGATCAGGGGTCAATAATCAGTGCAGTGCTACAACAATCAACAAGTTTAGGCAATTTACACCACAACCAACCAATCAATATGCAACTTTGGAGAGAAAAACAGATTCCCTAATATACAAAGGTTCGACTGGAACTTCCAAAACAGTGAGCAAAAGTTGAGAGATTAGATATCATCATCAGGAAAGCTGACTTACAGACAGAACAATGATGACAACGTGGAGGTTTGCCATTTTGACAGCGAGAGCAATATCTAGGAGCACTTCCTTGCTCCTCTAAAGTGGGTAATGAAGGATCCCCACTATCTGTTGAAACATTGTTTGATATGGTCCTAGAGTTGTTCACACCCATACCATCCTCTTCAGCAGCATGTCTCCAGTTTTCAGGTACAGCACCAGGATCAGTGAAAACAACCATCAAGTAGCACCATAGGATCATTGCAAGCTGCAGAAGAAACAAGATCCCTGAAGAAGTTTAAACAAAACAGAATCAAACAAAATCATAATCCGTTTTTCTCCTTTTTTAAAAAAATGGAATGTCCATGATAGCAACTATAAGTAATTTAAAGCCGTCATGCATAAAATGAAATGTTCTCAGTCTAGTTGGAAGAAAACAACATATTCTTTCCCATCTTCAATATCTAGGAATTGAAACTCGGTATTTATGCTAGCAACACTAAAAACAAAAAGGTGGTCAGTGAAAGACATAAGATTTCCAAAACATTAATTGAAATATCAGTGTCAGCCATATCATCGTATACAGTTTATCTCTCCGGTACTGACTTGTTTGATGAGAACATCTAACAAAAGCTAGCTTGGAGGGGAAAATCATTAACAAGTTCAATATAAATACATTTCAAAATGATTATATTAAGATACACTCGATTATTTCAATGCACAAACTGAACAGTATAAAAGGGCCCTCAATAATAATGATTTTATGAGAGCATCGTGGCCATTCTTGAGAATTGAGATATACTGGATTCAAATACAGCATATCAAACTGGGATTTAACTTCCCCAAATGTGTCAGCTCTACTTACAGAAATGTGTCTTCACCTAAATTAAGACCCAATGGCAAACTTTGTCCTACCTTGTTTCACAATTTTCACTTCTTTGGTTACCTAAACCCCTAACCGGAAAAGTTTTTCTTTCCGCATATCAGATGAGACTATCATTCTTTTAATGTCACCTACAGTTGACACCAATTAGTGACCCCACCCATCTAAAAAAACTGTCACTTATTTAGTTAATAGTTATATAGTCCAATTCCAACCTCCAACAACAGATATCACATCCAACATATACAGTGCTATATAGTTAGGTCGAAAATAATGCCTCAATCGAAGCGACCTGTTTCTTTCCATGGGTCAACCACGCATCATTGCCATTCAGATTCAGTTACACAACACTACAGGTCAGAAAAGTGAATAACACCTGCAATGTGTGCATGCATCAAAATTCTAATATACAATGACATGACTTAGATGCGCATTTGACAAGCATAGCTTGACTAACCCTAGAACCCCCAAAACTGTAAGCATAAAGCAGTTACAACGCAGGAATGCCCAATGCGATCTATGATGACAGAGAACAGAATCTCGAGAGAAATCGAATCCCTCTAATTCTAGAGACTTCTACGTAGCACCACATTGCAGATTTCTCACAGCATCATAGATATTAAGAGAGGTAGGGTGAGGGAGGGCGGGTGGCGCCGCTTACGAGTAGGTGGAAGGCGGCGAGTACGGCGGCCGCCGACGCCGCGGAGACGCCCCGCCGAGGAGCAGCGGGCCCCAAGCGTAGACAACGACGGCGTAGTAGGAGACGGCGACGATCGCGGCCACGAGCGCCACCATCAGGTACCCGAGCACCCGCAGCCCCGCGCACGCGCGGAACGCGTTCACGCGCCGGCAGCAGTCCATCCCGGCGCCCTGCCTCCTCCGGCAAGGTGGGGCACGCGAGGCGTCGGCGACGCGTCGGGGAGGGGGCTAGGGGAGGAGCCGAGGAGGAGGAGGTGTCGGTGGCGGCGCGCGTGCGAGGCGGGGTCTGGTCTCTGGTGCGTCTCTGCTCACCGGGGCCCAGTGGGGACAGCAGTTTGTTGCGGAAGAGTTGGTGGGCCCCACGTTTAGTGACTCGGCCTCGACGAGCCCGTGTGAAGGAAGACTCGTGACGGGCTGTCGGTGGGCCCCACGGGTTGCGACTCGGCACCGACCGCTTGGGCCGGCTGGGTCTCTGTTACACGCACCGGATGCTCGGATAGGTTCGCCAGGCTAAGAGCATGTGCAATATATACAAAAAAAATGTATTATACTATATAAAATTTTAGATGATATAAAGAAAAGAGAAAAATGATATCTACTATTTAACGAAAGATCTTATAAATAGTTTTCTACTATGTATATTATCTTATAAACAACTTTATAAACACTCTATTAATTATGTGAGACCATTACAAATAGTTAATCTATTGTATAAATTACTTTTAACTCTATTTATAGATGATATAGAAATGTATCGCAGAAAACTTTCACCTGTTTGCCTTTGCTTCCGTTCAGGGAAGGGAGATAGGGTTAGACGGTTAGGCCTTTGTTTTTCTCGGCATTTTTTTAAGACACCTTACTTAAGTGTTAAATACTTAAATAGCTAGCTAAGTAAACTAGGGGTCTAAAAACAAGGTGTCACAGCTGTATGCGAGTATACGGCAATTCTCTGCCAATTTGTCTTGTTTCTAAGACACACATGTGTTGGTCCGTGTTAAACTACGTAGATACATGCTCGGATTGTATATATGAAGTTTGCAAAGTTTCCGTGTGAATTTTATAGGAAACAACATACATTTTTTGGAATCCCTGTATGAGTGGAGCAGCAATTGAGCAGTTAAGAGTATTATCTTTGTGTAATTAGGCGCATCTACAAAACTTTGCTTGATTTGGATCACTCTGCCGGATTGAGTTTAGCAATCAAGCATATATGTCTGCTCGAATTTATTTAGTTGGTTTAGGTATCCTTACTGCATGGAACTCTGTCATGAGCCATCACTTTTTTTTTCTTTTCTTTCCATAGATATCCAAGAAGGCCCCTCAATTGCTTACCATGCAATTAGGCACCTCTACTCAACTTCGCTTGATTTGGATCACTCTGATTGATTGAGCAATCAAGCATTCTAAAGTTTGGCACCTTCGAGTTGGATAAACAATTTGGCAACTAATTGTGGAATCAACTAAATCTCATCCTGACCCAGATGAACAGTAGCAACTAATTGCGGAATCAACAGTTTGGCACCTTCGAGACTAGACCTATTCACGAGACGAGACATGCCTGAAAATGTCTGGCCTCGGAAATCTAGGCCTAAGCATGGCCCAACAAGAATGTAAGGCCTAGCTAGCACTGACCGACATCGGGCCGAACCCGAACCCAGAAAAATACGGCTGGCCAGGCTGTCCTTAAAGACCATATATTTTTTTCTCGAAAAAAAACCTAATTTAGACGGAACAGAGGTAATCACTATCTGCTAAACTAATAAACCGTAGTAGGAAATCATAAGTCGCGGTCAAAATAACAGCTATGTTCTTTTAGATTTAAAATTGATTTATGTTTTTACTGTCTACAGTAACTAACTTTTAAACGGTGTGTTTTATTAAGAGAGGGTCAATAGGGAAATTATAGTAAAACATGTACTAAATTCAACTGTATCGACCAAAATCACTTACAACTATTTCTCTCTACATACTACCTTTCACGAACCCTAATCCGGCGATCCGCCTCGCTCATTCTTCTTGCGTGTGCAAGCGCGTCCGTGGTCTACTTGCCGCCGCCCTACCCCTCGCTCTCGACACAGACGAAGGTCGCCGCCCTCCGCCCTTGTGGTGGTGGATCTGCGCCTTCGCCGCGGCTCTGCCCTTCGGCCTCCACCCTCACCCTCATCCTCGTCACGCAGGCCGCCGCCCCCCGCTCTTGTGGCGGTGGATCTATGCCTCCATCGCGACTCTGCCCTCCGATCTTCACCCTCGCCCTTGTCACGTAGCGACGCCGTGGCACCACCCTTGTGATCTTGTAGACCTGCGCGACTATGCCTACAACCTCCGGCCTCCGCCCTCGTCCAGTCACCCTTGTGGACCCGCAGGCCACACCACCACAGCCCGTAGCCGAGCACGGGGAGGCAGGGGGCTCTCACCCTCTCAAAGTCTCAGGCGCAGGCGAGGGCTCCAATCCTAAGGCCGTCACTTGATTCAAATTTAGATTGAAACGCGTTTCGATCCTAAGTCCGTCGCTGTCTGCATGCAGTACAGTAGCGACCACGAAGCTGGCGCGCGGGCTCCACTCGCCAACGCCCATGTCCTTGTCACGCCCCCACGCTTCCGCCGGAACGACGCGCACAAGCCACACCGGACGCGTGTTTCGTGGATCTCGCGACGGCCGCGACAACACATGGCACAGCCTGGTTGACCAGGGAATACCGCAATCGTGTCGTGCGCACACGGCCGCAGACGGGGAGAGAAACGTGACGTGTGTGGTGTTTTGAGTGCCGGCGCACGTCACAAAAAAAATGCGGTCTGGGTGGCAACACACGGATTAGGCAAACGGCACTCCTCAGACTCTTAGCTAGCTTAATTAGCTTCCCTTGCAGCCTTACATGCGTAGCCAGCGTTCAGATCCTATGGGTCAAACTTTACCAGGAAAAAAAATAGTTTATGATGTATTCACCTAAACATTCGTAATAGTATCAGTAGTAATTGTCTCAAATACATCACTTTCAACATAGATATTTATACAATTATATAAAAATTCATCGCCTAGGTAAGTTATTCTCACTTCACTGTAAACTTTGAACTTATATTGTGGAATTAGCTTTCTTAGTTGAGCTTAACTAGAATATAATCACGGATGGATCAATTATATCATATGTGGAAGTTGACATTACAATGCTAACCAAAGCAACTCCACTATAAGTCACTTCCTTTTTATTTACATGGAAATTTTGTGAGAAACCCGAAATGTTAGAGTTAGACACCCATAACTTGATATATCTATCTATTTCCCAAACTCTAGTCTTGAAAACATAGCTAGTCAACTAATTTGGAATACACAAAAAAACTAGATATGAATTAAACTTCATAAATAAAGTATTTCCTTACATGCTCTTTTAGTTTTTGGAGCTCAACAATGCTGTCCAAGAGATCACAAGACTTAAAAGGATGTGTTCTTTTAAGTTGTGGCTTATAGTTTTTGGCTTAAATTTTTTAATTATTGTTATTCGCAAGAAAGAAACACTCGTGCGTGATTTTAGCCGATATAGATGAATTCGGTACAATATTTACTACAATCGATTTGTAAACCCACCTTGAAAAGGCACACCGTTTGAAAGCTAGTTACTATAGTATAAACCAAAAGCCATAAGCACAAAATAACTAAGCCAAAAGAAATCCCAAGCAACATGAGCTACCCTGTTTCGTTATGGAATTTAGATATCCGAGGAGATAAAACATATAGAACATCAAGATTTAAGGCTCAAGTGATTGACCATAGTCTGTACAACATCAAGATTCAAAGGCTCTAGTCAAGAATTTCATATTACCATATAGAATATCAAGATTCAAAAATGGAAATTTGGGTTTAAAACAATAAGAAATAGACTAGGTTCGTCAGAAAGAACAATGTGCAAGAATGCCGCCGGTCGGGAGGTCACCAAGCAGCATGTCATCTGAACATGACTTGCCCCGAAGCCATGAAATACGAGCCTGAGTAAGGGTGCCACTATTTTTGCTATGACCTAGCACCTAGAGGAATGGAGAATTGACGAGAGATGTAACAGAGAGAAGCTGGCATGCTGCTGCTAGATGGTCCAAAAAAATAATAAAATGCTTCCACTAAGTGACTGATGATTGGAACCAGTGGGATTATTTGTTAGAATCTGTGTGATCAACAGTGATATATGTCACTGAGATTTCACAGGTGCTCAAAAACCTGTGGGGTCAAGCCCCACAGGTAACACATGTCTCTGGCTCTCTGCTACTGTTTACATGCAGTAGCAGTGCTTTAATTAGTATTTGCGTTGCTTGGCAATCATGCTCTCTCTCTCTCTCTCTCTCTCTCTCTCTCTCTCTCTATATATATATATATATATATATATATATATATATATATATATATATATATATATATGATCGATGGAACCGTGTAGGCCTGGCCAGCTGGCCGGGTACGATGGTACGTTGTTTGTACGCTACAGCCGCTATCATTATCTAATTCGCTATCGATCCAATGTAATGCTAGCTGATATTGCAAAATCAAGGAGAAAGTGCTCATTTGCTATTCACCCCAAGTGCTACATGTTGTCGCAGGTAAGATACACTGGCATATTGGCCCGCTACTGTACCAAAATCAACAGTGCAAGGCGCGATGCTGTAGCATTCAATGTACCGGCAGCCTAGCTGTAGCCCAAACTGGTCAGGCACCTGGATGCCCAGTTAAGTAGGATACCACAAGTTCCAAAAGCCTGCTGATTTTTTTCCCAAAAATCCAAATGGAAAAAGGATTTGCAAAAATATGCAGATTAGAAGCTAGTAGTATCTATGCGTACAAGTCATGTGTTAGAGGCGCATGTGTTAAGAGGACCTCGTGCAGCTGATGGCACCTCGTCTATGCGTACAAGTCTTTAAAAGATTGTTGCGATTGCGATAACCAGCTGATGGCACCTCTTCTAAGCGACGCATGCTGCGCTGCGTGCCCGCGCTATCAAGATTGACAAAATCAACACTTTGGATGGATCAAACATGGTAGAAAAAACTCTACCATTCGAATACACTTTGGGCGGAGCTACACGTACTAGAGCATAGGGCCGAGGTGCGGTTGCACCCCAATTTTTTTCTAAAATTGCAAAGAAGCCCCATTCGAATATATTTTGGGAACAAGTCTAAAAAATTGGGCAACCTCATAGTAATTGGCGTTCTTAATTAGCTTCTAAATGTTAAGAGCAAATCCTCTACTGTATTCAAGAGTACAGATTGTATTGTGATAATTCAAATATCTAAAGGAGAAAAACTATTATGATAGACTGTTTTTGCTCCTATCGACGGGATAGGTGGACGCCACCGGATCTAACTCCTGATGCACAAATCCCTGAGCTTGACCACGTCTAACACACGGGTTTATTCTTTTTGATCGAAGCTAGCGGGTTTTGATTTTTGATGTAGTATTCAACTTTTAAACGTGGTATTTTTTTAAGACGGGGTCTACAAGTTAATTATAGTACATATTAAAAACCCAATATCTGTATCAACCAAAATCGCAAGCGAGTATCTCTCTCCATAATCTATGTCGTAAACAGCTAAAATTCAATAATTTCAACCAAAAACCATAAGCCGAAGCCGTACCAAACATGCCCCTAGTTGAGAAGCTTCCGAAGTGGTAGCTTCTTCCCACGAATAACTAAAAATCCTCCAAATTCAAGAGCGCGTGCGCTCCTCCCCCCTCCCCATCTGAAGCCTCTTCGACAGCTAAGTGTAGTCACTCCCTATACTATATCTCGTACAACAGTAGATATATACGTATAGTATATGGATATATATAAGACTATCTAGATGGTATGTATACTTTTAAGGTGGTATGTACAGTTTTTTGAATATATTCCATTCTATGTATACATATAAATGTATTAGCAAAATATGGCAAAAACTATATGCTCTCTTACATTTTTTTCATATGGTTGGTATTAAAGTATCTTAGAATCAGTATATGAGTATATATAAAGTGATAAATGAGTATATTAAGTTCATTTAGGTGATATATCATAGGTGGAAGTAATTACACCCAGAAGTAGAGTGTACTATATGTATACATACATACATACATACATATACATACATACATACATACATACATATACATGTACATGTACATGTACATGTACATACATACATACATATATATACATGTACATACGGCCGCGCTAACAAGCGTGTGCGTGTCTGCTACGCGTGGGTCGCTGGCCGTGTACAACCTGGCTAGCTGGTGCAATTCGTGCAACTCGATTGGATAGTAACTTCATGAATTATAAATGATAACTTTTTATGCATGAGAAAGTAACTTTTTAAATTTAAATAACTTGATGAATTATAGATAATAAAATTTATATTCAGGAGATAGCAACTTTTTTTCATAACTAAAACACATGCATGCATGCAGTAGAAGAGACAAGAGAATAAGTGCAATTGACTTGTAATTTTTATCTTGTTTACAAGCTAAAAAATAAAAACAACTCTTTCACCAAAAATCCAGTCCACGATCTGTTTACATCATTGTGTTCGAAATTACGAGCTTAACAAAACAAGATACATGTTGAATATGTTTCGACGCCGAAAAATTACTACACATATGTCAGACCCGGATTTTTCAATCCGAAATCCTCTGTGATTTAATGCACTATTCCACGGATCGAGATAGTGCTCACGATTCTGAAAATGAATATCAAATACATACCATGCGGAAGCATAAATAAAATAGTAAACTTACACATGGGCCGATTAGGTAGAAATCGATAAGTGCGGCGGAAGAACGAAGCACACAGTGGGACCTTCAGACATGCCCACAGCGACCAACTAGAGGTTCGCGACCTAGCCCTTGACGTCTTCACCTTCTTTGCCTTCAAGACCCAAGTATTGCTGATGCGTAGTGATCTGATTCCTGATTCTGGATTTTGTTATGAGAGCGAGTGTGAGCACACTAACCACCGTGTTCATGAGCCAATACAGTAATGCAAATATATAGTATGCATGGCTTATCGAAGGAAAGGCTCGGGTTGTTTTATTTGCCAGAAAACGCTTTTGGTAGCATTGTTATTATTAAACCATAGTGTTATTATCGCTACCTAAAACTTCCCACGCGATTGCCAAATTGACTCACTCTCCCAAATGCCATAATTGACTTAATTCTCCAAAGACACAAATTTTTTTCTAAATGTCGTCTAAGACTCCAAACAATGAGTGACATCATTTAGCTAATCCACCGATCAAACCCTTTATATATATACATTCATTTTGAATCCACCAATGTCTTTACGTATTCCGAATTCATACTAGTCCAATCTTGTAATCAATATTTACCAACTCCCTACTTCTGGATTCCAATGATTCCCTAATAGGATTACTTTTTAATCCACCGACACCATTCATATCAGAACTTTCTAACAATTCAATCCTTTCTGCTACTGATCCAAAACCATAAATTGCTCTTTCCATAATCATCCATATTTTCATTATTTATCTCTAACTAATTCATCAATACTTCTGCACCAAGAATATCATTAATCTAGTTTATGCTTCAATTATCATATCTCCAAATTTCCTCAAATTCAAATCATCTATCTAGATCAATTCCTGTTAATCCCATTAAATCCAACAATTACCTTTACACTCTTCTAATTCTCCAAAATCATTGATCCGATTATACTCCTAATTATTATTATCCTCCGATATACCCAAAATTCAATTCATCCTTCCAGTATTTTAATCAAATCCTATCAATCTCATTATTACTAACATCTCTCAAGAATTTATATTAGTGTCGTAATCCAACAATTTCTTTTGCACACTCTAATCTTCCAAAAATCGTTTAAATCATCTTTCTAACCCATCCATTCATATAGACTCCACCGATTTATTTCTCCTAAACCCCTTTCTAATATTCTCTTTTTATAATCGACAGGAACCCACCAACATCGTTACGTGTTTACCACAACAATCATTTTCTGTTCTTATGATTCTTTTATTTCTCACTGTCTTCTTATTTTATGTGCACTATTATCATTATTTTGCTTTTGAAATATAGTACGTAAGAAATTTCCTGAGACTTAGCAGTTTGAACAAAAGCATACTATGTACGAGGATGCAATAATATTAGCGATTCAGATTCCATCCACCATTACATGGCATCTGCACCATATGCTTAATCTTTCAGCGTTATAGCCGCTTAACTTATCACTGGGACGACACCCAGGGCAACACAAATCAGGGCCTTGCACTGCCCTTCACTTTTCCATTCCCACCCACAAATCATTTTGAAACAGAACTATATCTGGTTAAGTTTCCCATGTCCGCCCATGACCGTGGGCACGGCTATTCGAATAGTTTTGACTCTGCAGAGTTTGTACACTTTCACCACAAGAGACAATCAACTCATTGCCCCACACGATTCCTTAGTCATGTGGTTGAGCAGACCATCACAGTGACTGTTCAAAGTATCTAGTTCCTTTTGTCATCTCACCCTATGGGCTTATCCCACGTGCGGTGGGTCCCATACGTTCTGCGGATGTTTTCCACATTACTAACGCAGGGCTCCACTTCCGCAACGCTTAGAACAGTGGAAAACTTCACCTCCCTTGGTGTCCCTTTAGGCCTCCCTTGCCCTTGCTTATCCACTTCAATCCACTACCGGTGAGATGAGTCCAGAGTTTCGATACAACTACTTAGCCAAGTTGTACTTCTGGACTTGTGGTTGCACTTTGCTTTTACGTGGGAGATCATGACAAGATTCAGTCCTTAATGGTATCTGGGCGATTCTACCACAACCCACTTTGTGCCTCCACTGCACCATTCACACACACCATCGAACCATTCGCCCAGATATTCAAGCAAGTAGAGTTTTGGGAACATAAAATAATCATATCGAACATATACCAGTCATTACTACCATGACTGCCCAACCAAATCTTCTCATGATTAAAGTGATGCTTGGCGTTTTCACGCCCATGAATATCTATGCAACACTACGCATGGCGTATAAATTACGGACTTATTTTCAAAAGGTTAATATCATAATTTCGCTAGGGCGACAAGGTTCATATATTCAAATATTCAACAAGGGGGTGTAATATTAATCAAGGCAAACAATGGGCGTATAACTAGAAGCTTGAATTAAGCATGCATTTGTACATAAAATAACAGCATGCAATTTGATAATTTAAACAAAAGTAATTTGCGAAAATGTAGGTTCAACATGATCAAAGTATTGACTCGCCTGGCGCGGTTTACCGCGGTCTTGAGCTCACACGAAGCTTTCTCTTGAGCTTTTGGTCTCTATCTTCTCTTCGAGCTCGACCTCGTTTGATCCTCTAAATCTTCACGACTTCCAATTTCTAATTACGCGCTAGATGACTGAATCCAAATAAAAGCAAATAACTCAAAAGATCCAAATAAATCCGAACAAACTCAATTTGGTTTTATTCTGGGTTAATGTGTGATTCGAGTGATTTGAGGCATAGCCGGGGTAGAATATGATGACTTGATCTTTTTATTAGTAATCTCTTTTATTATTTTACATTTATTTAGGAAGTTCCATGAGTTAGGTTAGACCTATGAGTTGGTGTATTTTCTTAAAAGCTAATGTTCAGGGCATGCGATATATACATATATATGTATATATATATATACATAAGTAATATTTGCAAATTTTAGCTTACCGAGCTAATCTCATAGTTTATGTTTTTAGCATTTTGTGGTATGATATTTTATGCACACTTAGTTATCACTAGACGTAATTTATTTTGGATTAGGATCGCTTGTTCGAGTCCTAACTTGCTATATTCGATTATGCCTATCATTATTACCAAATCTACATTAAAATTTAATTAATAGTACCGTTGATATTTTGTCTATACTTTAGCGATTATTAGGCTTGGCTCTATATAATTTAGATTTATTTACCTAGACGGAGATTTGGGTACAAGGTAATATTTCACTATTGCTAGGTTATAGGGTTAACATTTAGGTCTTAGCGATGTGGTGGCTAGTTATATCTATTTTACTAAAATACATGAGTGTATGATTGGTTCTTTAAAAGGTTTCCTTTTGCTAAATCAATATTCCATGAGAGCATAACCTAAACAGTATGTTACTCACTTTCTTAGTATGCCGTTGATTAATAGTTAAACTTTAAAACAAATATTCGAAATATATTAGTTACCAACATATATCGTTTGATTTAGGATTAAACATTTACTAAACTCATCTCTATCTTGATAAACTCTAGTATTATTCGCGATTAGGCCCGTATTTTTACTATTTGTCGCTTAACAGAATTACCCCAAGATTTATCCTGTAGGCTTTAAATAAAGAAGGAGAGCACAATTATTCATTTATGATAACTAATCCTCATTTAAGTATTAAATAATCTTGTTTTATATACCAATTAAATTTATTACACTCCCTAGATTATTCTCAAATTTTTCCATAATTTTTACTAACTTGAATGGAGTACAAAACTTGAAATAAAACAAATAAAAAAAAGAAACAAAAATGAGGTGGTCGGTGGGATCGAACCCAGGACCTACCACCTGGAATTTTTCACGCGAACTCGGCTAGCCAAATGGGCGCACCGCTGGGCTGTTTTACCGAGGAAGAAATAACTATTGAGTTGTCTTGGATGGGCTCAAAAGCAGGAAGCTCGGCGCATGGATCAAGGCGGCGGCGGCGGCCGAAGGAGGAGGAGCGGAATAGGGAAGCACGAGCATGAGTGAGTCGCCGGGAACTCACCCAGGTAGTCGACGGAGCCGGGGAAGGGTTGAGGCGGGCCGGCGGCGGAGGCCATGGCGGCGTGGGGGAGCTCCACCGTGGAGGAGGAGCTCGGGCGGGAGAGCCTCGATTGGCGGTGGGCGGGTTGAGGGCACTAAGAGGCGCCCCCATGAGGAATGGTGGGAGGTCCACCGGAGAGGTGTGGGGCGGTGGAGGCGAGACGCCGGCCCGGCGGAGATGGGGAAGAGCAGGGAAGGAAGGGATGGAGCGGGGGCAGGGGTTGGGCGGGGAGTGAGGGAGGCTCAGGGCCACTTGTAGCCGTGGAGGCGGGTGGCAATGGCACCGCCATGGGTCACGTCGAGGCAACGGGAGGACCGCCGGGCAAGACCAGCGCGGGGCTCGACGCGTGCAGCAGGTTTCACGGGGCTCGGCGCAGAGTAGAGGGTGGCGGGCGCAGGCTGAGCTCTGGCGACGCGGCAGGATTTTCGGTGGAGTCGAGTACGAGGGGACGATGGAGAAGACAGGGAGAAAGAAGAGAAGTCGGTGTGGCCAGCCAGTAGCCACGCAGAGGAGGCCGAAAGAGAAAGGGAAAAGGAGCCGGCCTGGGAAAGAAAGAGAGGAGGAGAGAAAAGAAGAAAAGAAAAGGTGGGGCCCACGTGGCATAGAGAGTGGGAAAGGGAGAAAAGTGAGAAAGGAAGGGCTAGGCATAATTTAAAATTTGGGTTTTGAATTTAAATCTTTAATTTACTGTTTAATTTATATACTTACATATATAATTGTATGAGTAATTTCTTTGCATAAATTTCTCTATATCCTATTTCATTCTTTACATATATAGGTATATATATATGTATTTATCCATTTAATTATTTGTTGATTATGTGTGTGTATATATATATCATCGTGTTTTATTTATTTTATTTTTATTGCCTTCTTACTATCTAAACTCAAACAAAATTCAGGGAAACACCATTAAAATCCAAATTCCAATAAAACATATTGCACAATAATTCAAGAGCTTCGTATTTTCAATTTAAAATTTTTTTCAGGATGTTACAACATACAGGCGATAGCAATTTCACGTATCATCTATATACTGTCTAAAAATGAGAGTTGGTGGTCATCGGTGCGTTCTCCCTCCTCTCTTCTCAACTGTTCAATCTAAACACAGGAATCTTAACCACCTATATCCCATCTCTCTCGCGCTAACTGTTTCTCCTCTCCACTTCCACCTTCGGTTATTTTGTTCTCTCATTATCTCCAGATCTCTCTCACACGCTCTCTCCCTCGCAGACCTGTCACCTCATCTCCCCTCTCCCACCTCGCCACCCATCAGGCATCTCCCCACCGCCACCACCCCATCTCCCCTCTCCCTCCTCCCTTCGACCATCGGGCCAGACTGGTGGGAACCGTGAGGCGGCACGACTCTTGGTGACAGTGGCCGGTGGATCCGAGAGAAGGGCGCTCGGCGATGGCGGCTAGTGGATTCGAGAGGCGTGCTCGGTGACAACAGCCGATGGATCTAGAAGGCAGCGATCGATGGCGGCCGATGGATCCGGGAGACGGGCGTCCGTAGACAGCGACCATTGGATCCGATGGCTGCCCCCTGCTCCCTCCTCGCCCCGCCTCCCGCGGCACTACGTTGCCACGGTTCTCCCCCTGTCGCACCCGCCGTTCTTCTTGGGCGAGGTTCACCTCCCCCGTTCTTCTTCTTGCTTTCGCAATCCAAAGCATAGTGCCCGTGCTTGTTACAGTTGAAACACTTTTAAATGACTGTGGCATCCTGACATGTAGTGCCTGTATTTGCCACATTTAAAGCATTTGACATGTGATTTATCACGAGATTTGTCACCACCGCCTTGCCCAGCCTTGTCTCCACAGCCACCTCTACCGCCTCGACCAATCTGGCCACCTCAACAACGCCATCTCCCGCGGTTGTTTGATGAGCCACGACCGTCTATCGGATCTCCCTTTACTAGCAACGCCTACTCGTTATAAGTTTGGGATCGCTGCTCGTTACGTTACTGAAACCCCTTGAGTAACTCGTCATGCATCTTGAGGTAGCTGGTGATCTCCTATATCTTGTTCTTGTCCAGATCGAAGGAGTACATAAGTGTGGTGATAACAGGTATGTACTTCTCTGAAAAGCACACGTAGATATTTCTTTACCGCCATAGATTCCTCCATCTTGTCGCCAAGAGAGTTAATATGATTGTACAACGAAGTCAGCTTGCCAACGAACTCGTCCATCGACTGGGTCTCTCCTATCTTGAGATTCTCAAACTAGCTCTACAAATTCCAAAGTCGCACCTTCTTAACACGATCAACTCCCTCGCGCATGTCTGAAGTGTTTCCCATGCTTCCCATGTCGTCTCCTTCCCGATGAGCTGATGCATCATCGAATATGGCACCGCTTGATAGATGATAGCAAAGCTGCTTGATCCACTTTATCGTCTACCTCCTTGTCCTCCCCCTTCAGATCGACTGCACCCCAGACTCCCTAGCGTGTGCATGTTCGCTTTCATATTCATTGCCCACATCGGGTAATTATCGGTCGTCAGGAGAGGGTATGAGAGAGAGATTAGTCCACCCTGAGCCTTTGCTTTATTGTCCATGATCTTCAGAAATAACCAAGATCAACAGGCACTAATACCAATTGTTATAATATTCCCCGGTCCTTACGCCGCTCCTCCGGAGACTTGTGCTCCTCATTTTGCGTAGGACCCGCTGCTCTCTCTAACGTGACCCGCCTGGTCCTCTTGCCGGACGTGATGGATGCACTCCCTCCTACTGTCGTGGGACCCGTCGGTCTTCTACACGTGAAGGAGCATTCCTTCTTGCATGCCTTGCTGCTGAACACAATACATATCTTGCTAGAGACTAAACACCGAACACAAACCAAGTCGCCGAGAGAGCACACAAGTTATTTTTTTCTAGAGCAAAGCACTTCGCTTTTCTATTCCTTCTCTCTTTATTTCTCTGTACCGCTTCCCAGCTATCTCACTTCTTGTTTTTTTCTTACATACTATGCATAGTCTTATAAAACCTAACTACAAGACTAACAGACGGACCCTTATTATATAAATATGACTCGGCTTCTGCTCCTAGTTATACTTGAACTCAGATCCAACTAGCAAATGAACTTAGACTTGGATACTAAATAAGATTAGCAGGCATGTTGTGCCGACTTCTTCGTGATAATCAGAGGCGAGTAGCGGCAGGTCTTACCACCCTCCTCTTTCTTTTTCACTTTTTCTGCGTGCGCCGGTGGAGCGAATCTACTTTTCGGCTCTACCCTCTCTCTCCATGGCAGGTCGCTGACACAGAGGCATCCGCTGTGTGTACCCGAAGAGCCTGGTAGGCAAGGAACGTACGAAACCTCCGAAGCACAACCCAACCAGGCACTGACAAAACGGGGACCACCTTAACCGGGTCCACATGTCATCCAGTTAGAACTACATTCCAGGAACACTGCCATTAGATAGGCGGTCGCTTTCGGCCGACCGCCCGAGCTCGACGCGAAGAGGAGAGGTTCGGCAGGGCCACTGTCACTGACAGGGTGGGGGCGGTCTTTGCCGCTAGACCTGTGGCCCACGTCCCGGCCTCCGTGTCGCTTTCGACGCGCCTAAAAACGGCCACGTTAGCAGTATTCCACCGGGTTTGTGGCTGATAATATTCCTTAGATTTCAGCTGCAAATTACGTGAAAGCCCCTTGCTTTTTGCTTTGTCGGTTTGTTCTCTCTCATTTGTCCCAGTTCACCCACTGTCATGGCATGTGAGTTCCATTCACTGCTTTCGTCATCGATAGATGGTGTACGTCGTAAAGATCAAAGAGTGCTAGATGATGTACGTCGTACAGATCAAAGACCGCTAGCAATAAGACAAAATTCTGTTTTACCATAGAAGATATGGAAGGTCTGAGCGGCTCATTCATTCTTAGAAAAAGAGGGGGAAGCAAGCCAATGTATCATGAATAGATACAATCAACGGTAGATAGACAACGCTTTATAGTGTATTTTTTTCGAAATGTTATAGCAAATTGTTTTTTATATTGTAATCGAGTTAATGATTTGTTGCACTTGATTATTTTTTTTGTTACGACCAGAGTTATATTTTTTTGTTGCAGTGTGTTTATGCCATGGGTTGGATTTTTGTTGCACGCTTCATTAATCAATTGCAGCGAGGAAACATGGACTAGGTATCGCCTGAGGCCATGGCGATAGTGTCTGAGATCTATGACACCATCGACCAACTCCTCTTGCTCCTCTATCTCTTTCTTCTCTAATGGACGCAAGGAGAGAGCATCATATAGGCGATGGTCGAAAAGGGGCACCAGATGAGCCTTACCTTGCTAGATTTGTCGCTTCCATCGACGCTGAGGCCTCGATATCAATAGCTGCTGCCTCCTACTTCAAGCTTGGGTTGTTGCCAGCAGGCACACTCAAATGCGGAGATGCAACATCTTTTTAGAAATATATTTGTTATTTTTGAAATTATTTACATATGGTGTAGGCATAGCCTAAGACCATAGCAGCAACATCGAGCTCCACGGTCACCATCAACTAGCTCCTCTTGCTGCTCTATTTATTCCTTATCCAGCGGCCACGAGGAGAGGGCATGGCGGCGGTAGTGGTCGGAAATGCACCAGGCCGTCTTGCCCTGCTGAATATGTCCCTCCTACCGACATGAAGACACTAGGGATTGGCTACTGCCGCTTCCTGCTTTGAGCTTATGAGTCGTGCTGTTGCCATTAACCACACAATAATGCCCCACAAGTGAGTGTGGGGAAGAAAGCTGGGGGTGGACGTGGTGTGTTTTTCCCGGAGGAGTCAAATGGTGCAAGTTACTTGTGAGCAAATCATACGGTAAAACGTAGCACATGGAGCCAGCGTTGGATCAGATGTCAGATGTCCGAGCGCTAGTCACTTCCATACATAAACACATGCAAATATGTAAGAAAAGGAAAACTGCCCACAATAGTGTGTTTGGCAGCTGAAAGTGCTCATTGCTCATCCTAGATGCTTAAGTACTTTAGGAGCTCATCAATCATCAGCATAGGAAAAAAAACCATATCCGAGCACAAATACAACAACACAAGGGCAAATGCGTCAATCCACAACTCTCCTCCTTTCTTTTCCCAATTTTCCCACCGGAGCCTCCATTAAAATACCAACACAAAAAAGTCTTCTTCTTTCTCTCCTTTCTCTCCCCGTGTCCGCTCCAATGCCGTTGCCTCTCACTTCCTCTTCCTCTTAAAATTTCTCCGGCCTCCCCGAACCAAACCCTAGCGCTCCCGAGGCATCCCGGAATCCGCCCAGCTCGAGCCGGATTCGCTCGGGTGCCGACCAATTCGGCGGTTTATTGGGCCAATAAATCCGGGGGTGCGTTCTTGGGGCATGGTCGCCTGATCGCGTCCGGCCGATGGGGATGACGGGGGCCGCCAATGGCGGCGCCGGGGGCGGGGGCGGGCGCGGCGAGTATGTGAGGATCCCGGAGGAGGTTGAGGTGGTCAAGGAGGCGGTGTGGGCGGAGTGCCCGAAGGTGCTGCGGTGGCGCGCGATCCGGTGGTGGGCGAAGGTCGCCGTGCTCGGGATCTTCCTCGCCGGCGCCGTCGCGGCCGCCGTCATGTTCTTGGGGCCTCTCGTCATTAAAAAGGTACGCCCTCTTCGTCCTCCTCCCCCTCTTGAGGGGTTTCTTGCGACGCGGATTACGCGGAAATTCGTCACGGATGCTAGATCTTTCGTTCTTTCTTGTTTCTTGCTCATGCTGTTTCTGTAGAATCGTTACCTACGACGCGATTTGCATTAGAAATTTTGCATATTTCCTATCTCATGTGTTTCCTATTGGTATTATCTCCTATTTGTTGATATTTTTGGTTCGTGCTGTTCAATCCTTTGAAATGTATAATTGGGTACAAATATTTTCCCTGGTTTATTGTCATGGCTCCCTTCTGTGTCTAGTTGAATAGGAATAAGTTAGATGCTTAATATATTTTTGCCATCATATAGACTTGAGGGAGATGTTATTGTGGTTGGTGTTTTTGATTGGCCCGTTAGTTCTATATATTATAGTGTGCTCCAGGATGCGAATTAATAGCAGAATATGGAATGTCGATAGATTTTCTAAAAAATTATGGAGATGGATGGATGAAATGGGGATGTCGCTGTTCAATGAGCGGATTAAGCATTGCTCGCATGTGCAATATTGGAAAAAGCTTTGCCAGTGAACGAAGGTCTTCAGCTAATACCAATTTGCCAGTGAACGAAGGTCTTCAGCTAATACTGCCTGTTCAACTTTAACATCTCTGGCTGAATCAACCTGAAAACTACCAATTTTCACACCGTTGCATATACTGATTGGCTCCTAGGTGCATCATGATCTTAAACAATTTTGTAGCCCTCTTGAATAGACTTGTTGCTTATGTTTCTACTGCTTTTGATGCGGAGATATCCTGAAAGTCTGCTCTTGTTTTCTTGCTGACCTTGTTTTGCATGTTGCTGTCATTGACAGGTGGTTGCGCCAATTATTTACTGGGAGTCAACAACTTTGAGCAGACCAGTTATTGCTCTAATATGTTTCGGCGCAATCGCTTTTTTCCCAAGTGTATTGCTGCCTTCTTCTCCCTTCATGTGGATCGCAGGGATGACCTTTGGATATTTCTATGGCTTTTTGATAATTACAGCAGCGATGAGTATAGGCATGTCATTGCCATTTTTTATAGGGTCTGTGTTTCATTGTAGGATACACGTGAGTCTTTTACTGCCATCTCTTCCTGCTCATGTTTCATCCAAATAGTAAATAAAACCAGTTAGCGAGTTTCTTGTTTTTTAAGCTTGTGATTGATGGTTGTCCTGCAGAGATGGTTGGAAAAGTGGCCGAAGAAAGCAGCTTTTGTCAGACTGGCTGGTGAAGGAGATTGGTTCCATCAATTTAGGGCTGTTGCTTTACTTAGGGTTTCTCCGTTTCCATACATAGTTTTTAACTATGCTTCTGTGGCTACAAATGTCAAATATGGTCCATATATAGCTGGCTCAATGGCTGGAACCGTACATGAAACCTTCCTTGCTATATACAGGTTTGTATCTCTTGCATGGCTCCTTTTTTCCTCTCTTTTGATGCTATGAATCATCAATAATTCTCATACTGTCTTATCCAGTTATTCCTGCTTTTGCATCGAGCATGCCTGGTAACCATTCAGGTGTAGTGGCGTGGTTAGAGCATACAACTTGAATATATTGCAAACAATTTATAGCATGCAAACCAAGATATTGGCAATATTGCTTTTTTACATAATAACATTTTTCATGCAGTCATTTATTTGATTTTTATGCCATTATCAGTAACTGTTAAGTGAGATGGGACATCTTTGGTTTGACAATTTGCTGCATGTTATATCACTGGAATGCCCTTGTTTAGGACATATTTCTGAACATTAAGAATATTTTATTTGAAGCTTAGATGCAGTGGCATGCATGAAACTGGAATCATGATACACGAGTTATTCCTTTCCGTTTCAAATCTAAGTATAAACTCAGTAGTTTAGACATCATGTATGAGCTTGTGTTAAGACAAAATCTGCTTTGGGAGTTTTGCCCACCTTTGTTAAGAAGAGCATGGAAACTTGGCCTGCACCCAGCAGCAGTACGGCAAATGATCTTTCATCTAGTTCTAATCTTTCAGGCAAGCCATCTATTTCTAGTCTTTAAGGCAGCACAATCCATTGTTTGAGCCTGCGGAGCCCGATTTTCCACCTGGATTCTGGGTTTTCTGGTCTTGATGGGGAAATTAGATTTGTATTTGAAGCATTATATGTGAAAGCAAAGTAGTTGTGCTAATGATTTTTAGCAGCTCCAGAATCTATATATCATGTTCTGTACATTTAGACCTGCCCTCTACTCATTATCCAGTGTCATAGGGAGGAATAAACTTTATCAATTTTGTGATAACAGTGGGAAACTTCTTCAAAGCTTGGCTGTAGCAACTAGCCAAGGGTCTTTCTTGTCAGTGGAGCAGATAATCTACAATGGAATTGGCTTTTCAGTGGCTGCAGTTTCTACTGCTGCAATAACTATTTATGCTAAGAAAGCGCTTCAAAAACTCCAAGCAGAGGATGAGCTGTGTTGAGCACAGTAGATCCGTGCTCCGGATCAACTCTTGATGCTAGTTTCCCTTCAGGTGTAATACATACGGTGGCTACTAATCTGGTTTCTAGTGTCTACTACCTGACTACATTCATCTGAGGGTGCTGTACCAACTGTAAAGAAAATAGAGAACCAGAAACACTTCTTTTTTTCCCCTCTTTTTTCTCCTTTTGTATTCTGTAGAGAGAGAACTGCCAACTACAACTTTATCAATGTATTGAAGGAAGGTATGTGCAATGTAAATTCGTAAGATGCTACTTCTCAAGTGCAAACATTCTGTTTGTTTTCATGAAGGTGTTTCTAAGTAGAACAAATGTGCATTGCTGGATGACGGTAGAATCAATATCCATAGCTAGGCCAGTAACCGAGCTCGAGTGAGCCTGCCTACCTAAGCTCAAGCCCAGTATAAGCTCGAGCCGAACTTGGGTTGGAGTAAGAGGTGAATGCAACTTTCACATGCATAAGTTTTCAACAGTGAGAACGAAAAAAATATCATAAGTTCACAAATCACAATCACAAATCTTTTTCAAAGCCGACAGCAAGAAACATTTCACTTATGCACAAGATTCAATATCTGTGAGTAATACCATGTGAAATGAATCAACAGCTAGCTAAGAACAGCCTAATTAACAATGCAAAATCCACCAATTTTCAGTTGTTCACATAAACAAAAGAAGAGGAGAGGTGAGATGAATAGTTCATACTCAGTTCTGGGAGTTAGCGGTGGAGGAGAAGGGTGTCGGTGGCTCAGCATGAGGAAGAGAAGGCTGTTAGCGCGCGACGGTGAAGGAGAAGCGTCATCGTCGCTGCTTGGCAGTGGATAAGGAGAGGCGTCGGCGGCAGCTCGGCCTGTCGTTGTCCTGCCTTAGGGCAGGGCCGAAGGATGGAGCACCCGACATGGTAGGTGGAAACTACAGGGGTGGCGGGGAGAGCACCAGGATGGGAGGAAAGGCCTCAGCGATTGTGGGTGCCTTGACTGGGGTTAGGGAATGAGGGATGGGAAGGTGAGGCAGGCAGTGTGGTTGGGACTCAGGAGGTACAGCGTGTGGCAAGGGTTGGGAATAGTGGGAGGAGTTAGGAATTTAGGATTTGTGGTGGTGGGTGGGCTTGGTCACGGGTCACGGGCTGAGGACGAGGGAAATTTAGGTGGAGTGATGCTCTGGTAGGATCAATATATGGGATGTGAGAAATTAACAAGCCAAGTCGAGCTATTCGAGCTCGACTCGTCAGAGCTCGCAAGCCTAAGGTCAGACTCAAGATCGGCTCGTTTAGCATTTTAAGTCGAGCTCAAATCGAGGCTAGAATGAACCGAGCTTGAGTAGCTTGTTGAGCTCAAGCTTTTCTTCCATCCCTATCCATAGCATCTCCTGGTTCGCTTTACAATTTGGGCGGTTATACTGTTATGTCAACTAGGCACCGATAGTATATTCAGTTTGAATTTTTTTGTGTACCTCTATTTGTTTTTTATGAAAATGAGGAGCCAAGATTATTGCAATAGTAGCTTTTCTCGTTCCTACACTAAAATTTGACATAGATAATAGTCTCAAAAGAGCTTTTTTTTGGATGGTTTATGGCTAAAAAGTACTATAGCTGGCTAAAAAACATTGTAGCTGGCGGAATTCATCTCATCCAGCGCCCACGGATCTCTCCCCCGCCCCTCCCCCCGTAGCTTGAACGACGAAGGGCCAGCTGCGTCACTCGTCATCCATGAGTGGCAACGGTGTTTCTCATCGTACGAGTATTCCAGAAGCTCCGATAAAGCCATACCTACCAATACATAGGACAGACCAAATATTAGTATGAAGATTAATAATGACAGTAAAACTTATTTTATAATACAAACTATATTAATTATGACTAACTAAATAACAGTAATTATGACTACGACTACAGGAATAACATCGAAAGATGCTATAAAAAATTATCTGTCTTTCGAGAGAAGTAATCAGCACTGCCGCGTCCTTAATGACTTATGCACTACCTTCTCCAAATAATTAGCTACGCAATATTAATTTTGTGAGTACCTTGCAACAAATAGGACATACAAAATATTAGTGCGAAGATTGATAATGACAGCAACATACTATAAGTCAGTGATTACATGCATGTAACAACATACGAATATTTCATTACTTACCGATAATGTGATTACTCATCCGAAAAAATGATGAGCCTTCATTACCGTTGTCCTTAGCACTAACGCATTACTTACTCCTAACAAATTGCCACTACAGTAATTACGACTACTTAATTACATATTTCCATTCAATAACAAATTATGGGTACCGTATATACACATAAATAATACAAACTATGTCTAAATTACTATGACCTACTTACTTCGTAATACAAACTATATTAATCACGACTAACTAAATAATACTTATTGACTAGGATTACGGAAATAACATCGAAAGCATAAGATAAAAAATTACCTACCTCTCGAGAGAAGAAATCAGCACTGCCAATTTTGAGCTACGCACTGGCTTCTCCATGTAATGAGCTATGCACTCCTAATTTTGAGCGACGACCGCGACAATGACCTTCTGCGATGAGCGACTGAGATGAGCAACGACGAACTACGAGAAGTTTATATTTATGGCCAAGCGAAAGGTGAACCCGGTGCGCTCACCCTGTACATTGAAGACCCATTATCACGAGCAACGCTTCGGGTGAGGGGGACGGCATCGTAACACTGTCAAATGTGAAAATGAGGGAGTGAGTGAGGGGGACGACACAGACATAATGACATTAGCGCGAACGAGAGAGCGCGCGAGGGGGCACATACACATAAAGTAACAATTGTGTGAACCAAATAGCAGGAAATAAAGTATAGCATGATTGGCCGACACATGGCACTTTAAAAGATGCTTGAGGATTTTTAAATTCATAACTAAGTTGCCCTGAATAAACGTGGCAAATTTGGATTACATAAAATTACCAAAAAATTGCACAATAACTATGACTATGTCAGAAGGTTTCACATAAAATTTCATAATTTTTGGAGCTTGTTTGCTATATGTAAAGATTCATAAAAATATCAACATTTTATGATTTTTTGAGCAACATTGGCAATGAATAAAATTACCCAAAAATTACACTGTGAGGAACGTTGTGTCAAAAGACTGTACATAAATTTTTATAATTTTTTAGCTCATTTGGTATATTTAAAAATTCAAACAAATACTAAATAAAATAATTAGGATAGATAATTAAACCGGCTAAGTAATTAAGCCGGCTAATTAGCCGGTTTAATTACCTGTCGTCCCCTCACCAGACGGCAAGCAAGCCTGCCATGCCCCCACCGGGTGGCAGGCTGTCTGCCGTCTAGTGAGGGGGCGGAAGGTGCCTGTCGCTGGCGTCCTCGTCGCATGTCACCTCGTTGGCGTTGCCGCCCGCTTACGGACAGCAGAAGTAACATTTTTGCAAATACTGTACACATAAGACTACTTTTGTAAATATGATACGTAACATTGTCAAATCTAGCTTTAACTCGCATGGCGTGCCGGTACCAAAGATATAGGTACTAGTCATGGATTGCAACATTAAAACCAATGATGGTTGTATCTCAAGCAAGGCTGGAACCCAAACTTACATGTTTCAGACATTACTGGTGTCAGTGTTGGAAGTTTGGGTGACAACAACTCGGAGGCCCGTGTTTCTAACATCCTAATCTACGAGGCATACACCTCTATGGCATTACTTCGTATTGGTTTCGGATTTTTATTTAGAGAAACTAAAAACTAACATAAAAACCCAACTTCTTGAAGCGCTTTCTTCGGTTCTCACTGTAGGAATAAAACATGAGGTCACCGACGCATTATGTACCTTACACTTCTCGCTTCCGTCTCGTATATACATATCTCTCTCACTTTTTTCACCACTCACGTTCTCCTTCTTAAAGTCACTTCTTTTAGCCACTATTTATTTTTAGTCAAAAATTATCAGTCGTAGCCCGTACGAACATCTCCTATGAATGGTGCCCTCATTTTGGTCATGGCAAGAGGGAAGTTGAAACGTGAGGGATATCCAATTTGAGAATATGATCATGGAGAATATTAAAAATCTCAACGTTATTGATCAGAATTGTTGCACTATGGCTGATCCCTTAGAAGCAAGAAGCGTTCGGCCGTAGAAGAAGGGTACTGCAAGCGTACTTGACGTAGGGCATGGGCTATCAGCAGAGAGTCTAAACAACGGGCGTGGTATTCAAAATGATGAACATGGCGTCCAAAACCAGTGGCTGTGCTCATGCAGCCTGGAGGTGGAAGAAGGGTACTGCAAGTGTCAGCTAAGTATGGGGATCAGGAATCAGGAACGAACGCAGCACTGACGCTCTTTATTTTGTAGGGAGCAGAGTAACCAAGCCCAAGGAATTATCCTATCAGTTCTGATAAGCCAAGCCCTAGGCAATAAAGGAAATGAATCTAAACGTAAGGCCTTTCTTTGCCTTCTGAGAAGTTATATACCTTTTCTCCTAGCGTGGCAATTATCCTCTGGCGACACTCGACAGTGAGAGAGAGAAAGGGTGAGGAGATCTGAGAGGTTTAAGCACAAGCTAGACACATTAGATGAACTCGAAAGATTATGAAAATCTTTGCGAATGCTCCTTGTTGGAATTAATCTAGACTTGATTGGCAAACATCGAGTGCAGAGTACGAGTTGGTTCAATCCAATTGTGGAATCGAACCAGGAGTTCAAGTTATTTTTAGTTTCGGAGTCCAATTTCAGTAAGAAATTGAGTCCGAGTCCAATTGTAATCGGTGATATTTTAACGTCTTTAACTTGTAAACTTGAGCATAAATAGAGGGGAGTTCACCCCAGAAAAGGTGCGACGATTGAAGTGCCACCAAAAGATGTTGTTTTATTCTATTGCTATGTTATTATCGGGTTGTCGTCGTCGTACTCGAAGAACAAACAAGTCCTGAGAACTCGGAAGGCTTCGAGTTTGACTAACAGAGCTGGGTGGACGGTCGAAGTTTGACTTTGAGCGAGAATTCGAAGAGTCTCAGACGGTGTTCGAGAAGCAGAGGAGAATCAGACAACATTCAAGAGGTATTGCGAAGGATTAGAGAGAAGCAGTCGGAGATTCCGAGCGCAAGAGCAATCGGTCGGAGATCCCGGGGCACGTAGCGGTCGGAGACTGCGGTGGCCGAAACTAACACTCCTTATATAGTGCAGATGATCGTGTAAATTTTTAGTGTGTTAAATTCTCTAATTTTTTCAAAAAAATCTCGAGAAAACTTCTTGTCGAATTTAATTATACTTATCTGATTTAGATAGTTTCAGAACTTACTTCGATATTTATTTTTAGTGCCACAATTTATACTTGTGGCCTTCTTAAGATAGTTTCCACCATGAGTTTTCTCATGCCAAATTTTAATCATCTTTTCAATTTTTATAACTTGATCTAAATTTTTGATTTACATTACATACACTTTTGAAATTCAAACTTTTCAAAGAAACTCAGATAAAAAGCCAAGGAAACAAAAATGCATTTAAAAAATTTAAAATTTTTCTTATTTTTGCATGCCTTAGAATTTAGGATGTTACACTATGTGACTGCCATGAGGGTTCCATTGCCATTAAGGAAGTGCATCGAAATCAATTCAAGAAGGAATATCAAAAGTTTGGGATGAGATGTGGAGAATCTTTGGATGAGTTCTTCTCTCGTTTTCACAAGATTCTTAGCAACTTGCGTTCTGTCTGTGTGATATTTTTCGACTCTGACAATGCATGGCAAGTGTTGGAGCCTTGGACATGTTAATTTGGAACATGAAGGTCATATTCATCAATGACACCGCTGTCATGAGTGAGCTAACCTTAGATAAGATTTATTCAAGTCTTAAGACTCATGAGAGAACAAGTCATAGTTGATAGTGCTTGTGACTGATCTTAGTCAGGGTCTTTCTTCTGGCTCAGCTGAGTCTGCTTCTGTTGGATTCCCTTTGTTTGATTTGCATGCCTTGAGTGATGACCAGCTTGCATAATTTCCCGAGGATGAGACGTAAAGTTCCACTAAGGGGGTTGTACATAAGGAGAGACGTGCGGCTTTTGTACGTATGACACAACACCCACCAAAACCCTTTCTGCCACCTCTCCAAAGGCCTTACCGTGCGTGCTGGGGCTAACACACCGGCGCATAGTGTTCACTGCTGGACATGTGGATGTTGTAGAGGCACTAATGCAGTTGTTGTTGCTTTGAACAATCCGCGACACTGAGGAATGTGGGGGATGCTAGAGGAGACTATTGGCGGCCAAGAACGTTAGACGATCGACTAGTTCCACCGCATCGACACGCGCTTCACTGGACCGGACTACTCTAACTCTTTTTCCGCTGCACTGTGTGTTTAATGGTAATGATCTATGATATCTCACTTGTATAGATTTCTAGTTTACGCAGTAGAAAATTTTTATTTTTCGCTAGCATAGTTTACCCGTATCCCATCAAATTGTTTGTTCCAACCCCTGTGATCAACACAATGTGTCTTCTTTAATTAGCGTACATATATATATGTACGTTTAGGGGAAGGCGCATACCCATGCTTTGTGATATCCTTAAGCCACCGCAAATTTCACAGCGTATGTAATGGATGCACATATTTATATATACCTGTGGGGGTATGCATGTGTGTACTCCTTATACTTTAAAAGACTGTCGCCCTCGACCGCTGCGTGGCGTGCCGGTACCAAAGATATAGGTACAAGTCATGGATTGCAACATTAAAACCAGTGATGGTTGTATCTCAAGCAAGGCTGGAACCCAAACTTACATGTTCCAGACATTGCTGGTGTCAGTGTTGGAAGCTTAGGTGACGACAACTTGGAGGCCCGTGTTTCTAACATCGTAATCTACGAGACATACACCTGTATGGCATTACTTCGTATTGGTTTCGGATTTTTATTAAGAGAAACTAAAAAATTTCTCGAAGCGCTTTCTTCGGTTCTCATTCTAGGATAAAACATGAGGCTATCAACATATCATGTATCTTATTTCTCTCACTCCCATCTCGTATATACATATTTCTCTCATTTTTCCCACCGCTCACATCTTTCTTCTTAAAGTCTTTTTGTTTAGCTATTATTTATTTTTAGTAAAAAATCATTTGCCGTAGTCAATACGGGCGTCTCCTACGAATGGTGCCCTCATTTTGGTCGTGGCAAGAGGGAAGTCGAAACGCGAGGCTTATCCAATTTGAGAATATGATCATGGAGAATATTAAAAATCTCAACGTTATTGATCAGAATTGTTGCAATATGGCTGATCCCTTAGAGGCAAGAAGCGTTCGGCCGTAGAAGGGAGCTATGTGCGATTCAAACCGTATATATGCATGAGGTCACCACCTGCGGTTTAATTTGAATCCCCAAGCTCAACGTTAGAAGGTACAATTCCCAATGTAATAGTAAATTAATTTCGTAATCAGGCATCATTATCTGAAGAAAACAAGCACCAGGTACAGAGATAAATCTCCATCGCTTCCACTTCCATTAATTCTATATATCACCTCCAAAACAAAGCAGATTTAGATGTTTCACTTTCACAATCACAGAGGTCAAAAGGATGATGTCCAAAGGATTCAACCCCGCAAACTCAACGTTAGAAGGTATAATTCACCCAATGTAATGGTCAATTAATTTCGTAATCAGGCATCATTATCTGAAGAAAACAAGCACCAGGTACAGAGATAAATCTCCATCGCTTCCACTTCCATTAATTCTATATATCACCTCCAAAACAAAGCAGATTTAGATGTTTCACTTTCACAATCACAGAGGTCAAAAGGATGATGTCCAAAGGATTCAACCCCGCAAACTATTGAAGCATGCACATTACACTGAAAGCATCCAATCCAACCTGAAATCTCTAATAGAAATATACATCTCCACATTCAGAGAGTATAATCAGTGCACACCATCAAACCTCAGAAGCATTCAATCTGTTTAACATTACACCCCAGATTGTTATGTGTTACTATAAACAACAACATAATTAATCTCAAGACATTCCGGTAGGTAATTGAATCTCCATAGTGGATAAAATTATGGATCTTCCATTTGTTATGCTACTGACAAATCACACAATTGTGCAGGCCATAAAAAATACACATCAAATAGCTTAGTATCTAGTCTCCAGATTCTTCCATTGGCTTCTCGAGTCACAATGCGATATTGTCAGTCAGGGAGGATTTATCCAATCATGGTGCATCACCGGAAGGCACGGCAAAGCTAAATCAAACTATACACCTAAACTGAAAATTTCAGTGACAGCTAAACGAAAGTTATTGTGGCTTCTTTCCACAGATTTTTCTTGCTTAATAAGGTTATAGCTAGACCAGACTAGTCTTTCGAGGATTACAATAAGAAGCGAACTCTAATTGCCAGCACAGTTATGCTCTTTTTGCAGCCCCTAAATGCTGCATCAATCATGTAGACTCCACAGCAGCTGGTGCTGCCACTGCAAGCTTCTTGCTACTTGAGCTTTTGTCATCAGTCTTATTGCCACCTTCGGTGGCCTTGCCAGATGCAGATTTTGACCCTGATGCAGAATCAGGCTCATCATCCTCAATAACAAGCTGTACGGGACGCTTGCGACCGCGGTGCATATGGCGTTCACAGTATTTCTCATTTGGGATAGCATTTCTCCAGCACCGCCACTTTTTGCCATCTGTTCGACGGCACCTCCCTGGTTCCGGTTCTGGGTTCTTACCAAAGTCCAAGCAGAGTGTTGCCAATCCCATCACTGCTCAGTCCAGCATTACAAACAAGTTAGAATGCCTCGAATAGCTACAAACAATACACATGGAAGAATTTCCAACTTTTATACATTTAACATGATGTTGCAGAAGTTTGGTGCAATGAGGTTTTTTCATCATCCATTAATTTTTACTAGATGCATCAAATTGCATTTTGTCAGAAATTCTGCTTTGCTATAAAACTATGAACTTTAAGATAACATTAAAGAATTAATTGTACTGCCCTACATAATGCAAACAACAAACATGAAATATATATTTTTGAAATGCTTGGCGAAATCTACAAAAAGGTGCAACATATTTTCACATGAGCAACATATAGGTGATGGCACAGGTTAGAAGGGCATACAAGTAGGGTACTTCTGGGCGCCTTCAGAGGATGCACCAGTAACACACTTCCAGATGGGGAAGACAAGATGCGTAGGCACAGGAACACGGGCAGCCATATACTGGTAGACCCGAGACTGCTGCTCTAGCTCCTGCAGCTGCATGGCAGTGAATGCTGCCCCTGCACCAACAGGGACTGATGCCACAAGCGCTTTCATTTCTTCCTGAAATGCTGCTGTTGCTGCGGCTGCCAACAAAACAAATACAAACTTTTCAATGGCGCTCAGCTAAGAACTATGTTTATGGAAAAATAAATATAAGCCCTGAAATTCATAGATGCACACATGAGTACTTAGGTCTAAGTCTACTGAACAGCAAGAACAGCTTGACCTTGTAAATACTGACAAAACAAAGACAGCAAAGCAGCAATACACCCCAAATCTCATGTTTATTGCATTGTCAGTAAGCATTAAGGAAACTAGCATAACAACAAAGGGGAAAGGGGGGAAAAGGAAGAAACCCCTACGGTTTTTTCAGGATTACAAGTCAAACAGACCTAGTAAAGGGGTAAGAACAAAACAAACAAAACACTTGCTTGAACCTTTTAATGACTATAAAAAAACAGATTTGCACAGGAGTCTTTTCAATCTTTGTGCCTTGCATGCCTTCTTAGCAACAGAACAAAACCATTCATACAACCAGAAAAAAAGGTGTACCTAAAATCCCCTTATAACTAGCAAGAAAAGAAACGCTCTTAAATATGTAGCACACGAACCACACACATAGTGTGGAGAAACTGAACAAATAATTTCCGTCTTGAACAACGAAACAAAGCATTGTCACAATTAATTGGTAAGTACAAGTTAGCAACAACCGAAACCTGCTATTTTGTTTGTCCTGCAACTATTCCTAGGCAAAGACGTTATATAACTACTACAATATTCATGCATCTCACAGCTGAACACTACCAACAATAACAGCATAGAAACCTTTCTTGCATGATTACCCATGGACAGAATACACCTAGGTTCTTGCGTGAGATCAAGAATCTGAAAGAGAAGGAAGTACCTTCCTCTGGATCCTCGACCAGGACCAGATCTTTACAGGCGTTCTCTTCCTCCTCCTCCTCCTCCTCCTTACCCGCGTCGCCGTCCTTCCCCTCTCGATCTGCCTCCTCCCCCTCCGACTCTTGGCCGGCTTCTTGCCCTCCGGCCTCCTGCATCGCTTCCTCCGCCGCCTCCGGGGGCTTCTCGCCGCCGCCCGACGGGTTCGTATCCTTCTTGGCCTCCCCCTCCGCCGCCATGCTTGGGGAAAGATGGCGCGAGAAAAAGGTATCTTTGGGATTGGATCGGAGGGGAAGGGAAAGGCCAGTGACGCGGAGCTCTCGCTTTGACGGGGGCCGGGGAAGAAGGAGGAGGAGAGGGGCGTGCAGTCTGGGAAGGAAGAAGAAGATGGCTGAGTGGTGCGAGCTCAAATTGTTATGCGCACCCTTGGCCGGGTGTGAGTGTAGGCTTTTGATGAAGGCCTCGTCATGGGAACGGGTAGGATTTTGAAGAAACAAAGTTTCTACTTTTGGAGGTAGTAGGAGAATATTCGTAGGTTGAGATTTTTATTAGCACACCAATTTTGCATTAGGCAGTGTAAAAAAATAGTGAGATCGAAACGGTCTTGTTTCCTCTTAGATATACAAATGCTTGCTTACATGAAATAGAGGAGAAAAGATGGTGGTGCTTACACAATAGGTATAGGTATAGTGAGAAATTTATCGGAATAGTCAAAAGCTGTAATAGACATAGCTAAAAAATTTTAAGGTTTAATTTTTTTTCTAAAATAAACTTGTATACGTTCCAAGAGTTATCACTAGCAACTTAAAATACTTTTCTAAAATACTATGTTGAGGAATTCAAAAGTTATTTTTGGAGACAATTTAAAATACTTTTTTCCTTGTAAGATTATGTTGAGGAATTGTGCATGGTTTCTTACCAGCAACTTAAAAATTTTTACTATCTCTTGAAACTAATATAATGTTTAGTCATATTTGTTTTTTTTCATTGTATGTTTATTAATTTCCATACTCATAGGTACAAAAGTCATAGACCCTAAAATCGATATAATATAGAACCTAGAAGGTGAACCTATATAGTAAGGATCTTTTTTTTAGTAGGGCAAATTTTGTCGTGGACTCAACTTCTATGATAAAAACTTTCATGATTTACTTGTATCCTCCCTGCATAATTTTTATAACAGTAATACTAACATTGCTTGGCCCCTTGGCAAAGATTAAAGCAATGTTGTGCCACATGTAGCCCCATGCAGTGGCGCTTGAACATGGGCAACATGTGGAGCATGCAATTTACATAGTTATCTGGAGACTTAGGGCAAACTGATTATGTTGTTTTGTCATGACCTCAAACTTTTTTTTAAATTAGTTAGGGACCTGTGCGTTACAATAAAATTATAAAAATAATAAGGCGAAACTTATTACCTAGCCAACTTCACACATCAAACATTGGAGAGCAAGCGACAGAGAGAAGGGTGGCCAGAATGCGCGAGGAGATAGGAAAAGTGGAGGGGTGTGTGGTTGTATCCTGAGAGAGAGGAGGAGGAGGAGAGATGAATGGTCCAGATCAAATCGGATGGCTGAGAAGAGAGGAATGAGGACGGACCAACCACCAACTCAATCTTTTATAATAGTAAAAATGCTTTGGAATAGTTGTCCAATGGTTTGGACGGTGCACCACTGTTTTTCTCATGTTTCGCGAGGGAATGATATTGATGAAATTAGATGGAATTGCCCACTTAACTGGTATTTGAAGGTGGCTGAACCATCCAATGTTTAGGTAACATTACAATAATATCTGTATTACACATCATTATGGGAAACATGTGGCACATGCAATGATGTCATAATTGGAAGACTATTGACTAAATAAATCGGTTGCTTTGTCGCAACCTCAAACTTTTTTGAAATGCTTTGGGCTAGTTGTTTGATGGTTCGGATGGTGCAGTATTGTTTTTTTTCTCACGTTTCGTGTGGGACTGCCATTGATTAAACTAGCAGCATAAGCGCGGCAGCACGCCGCGCTAGCTACCGTACGGACCGAAGTAAAAGAAACGATAATTTGCGAGGAGTTTCTTAAAAAAATCGAGGACACGTGCTTAATTTCAGAAAAACCCAAGGTGTTTTTCACAAAAAACTGAGGACCTGTAAGGACCTATGCATAACTAAATGAGGACCCATACATAATTTTGGAAAACCGCGGGATGCTATCCACAAAGAATACATAATTTCGGTGAAGTGGAGGGGGTTTTTGGGAAAAAAATCTGACAGTGACCTTTTTGCAGGAACCGAGAACCTTTATGCTATTTCAAAAAATACAGAGATTATTTTGCAAAAACGCTGATGTTGTGTACCTCAGGAGCCGGGAACTCCCCGGCTTTAGTATACTGATGATTACACAGAACCCACGTGACTGGTATTTGAAGGTAGTCAAACCATCCTATTTGTAGTAGCGTTGCAACAATGTCCGCCGTTTAGTTATTATATAAAACTTTTTGTCTAAATGCTTTTTCTGTATCCGCTAATGCTTCCTTTCCGAAGTCACATAAAACTTTCTTTACACAATCTGGTAAATTCCTATAGATAATATATAACTTCAAACACAACAGGTATAAATAGCACTAACTAAACTAGAGAAAATCAAAACTTCTCACAGGTACATTCACAGATAAGTATCATTGTTAGAGTTAAGGATGTGTTAGTTCTTTTGGGGCAGCGGTTTTATGTTTAGCTGAAAGATATTTAAAATTCTCTCTTTTTGGCAAGTCATCTTTAAATTTATCTTCACAAAACTTTTAAGTGGGCATATTTCGTTGGAACTCAAAACTTTCATAACTCCACTTTTAAGTGTGCGTATGTATGAAGCCTTTTCCATACTCTCGAGAGTATATACTCCAACTTCTAATATACTATTTAAATAAATATTTTGTATTTCTTTATCACTTTCGATATACTTAAATACTAATTCTAAGATACTCCAATACGATTTAGTTGAAAAATTTTATCTGAACCTTTTATTTTTACTATATATCCGTCTCCAAACATAAAAGGAATATATACATAAATTATGTTATAATCCTTATTATAGTATCCTCAAATATATAAAGAGGTATAATAATATCATTTAAATAGTATATGAGAAGTGTGAGTACGTACTCCCAAAAGTATGGAATCATATATATATCGCACACGATGTATACCTATTTTAGACTATGATGCCTGGGCACCAAGGAGCACTCGTTATTTTTAGTTAAAAACCGTCTGTAATATTTATATATCGCAGACGGTTTTTTACTTACAAACCGTCTGTGATATTTACACCACAGACGGTTCGAAAACCGTCTGTGATAACCTTCTATTATCACTGACCTATAAATTCAGATGGTTTAGAAAACCGTCTGTGATGACGTTTTTGAACCGTCTGTAATACTGATTTCTGTAGTAGTGAGAGAGAGGTGATGGAGGAGATTATGTAAAGCATGGTAGAAGTTTATCAATCTCTCTATTCACAATATAAGTCTATATATATATATTTCAAGTTTGTTTAGGTGGTATATTAGAGACGGGTGTAACTACACCGGTGTAGAAGGTATTTTCCTATATATATATATATATATATATATATATATATATATATATATATATATATATATATATATATATATATATATTCTTGCAAAGTGTTGTTTAACAATATAAATTCATTTCCTAAAAAAATTTAAGTCCATTGAAGAAATCATGTGCAATATTCTCATTATATGCCCTTGTTTATGCTGTAAAAGAGGTTAAATAATGGTCCAATATCTTAGATTTCCTTGATCTCGGTCGTCGGTGACACAGTGAGTTTGGACTAATGATGTGAAACAGAGTCGTTTGAGGGGAAGGGGGTGCTGAAGTAGTTAATGAAAGTGGCAGCTGCCAAGGATGTCATATTGCGATCCCATAGTCAATACAACCGTCCATGACCTAGATCTTACAATTATAATCAATATTACCATACAAAATAGGCCATGACCTAGATCTTATAATTTTAAGAATCACGATACACGTGGTATGGTTTTTATCTTATGATTCTGATTATGATAACCTTGCTATCTGCGAACACTAGGAAGTATAATAACTACTTGAAAATATTGTATAATATTTATTTGGAACTATCCACCGGTGGACACGCATCCTGTGATAACGGTTTATGTGTCATTGCTTGCACCCTCGCCGTCGGATGCAGATCCGAACAGTCTATATCCGGCTGACCAATAAATTATGAATTTATTATGATATATTAGGAGGCTTCAATTTCCCTTCTGTTGCGATACAACCGTCCGATTTTAGTCCAGCGGTTCCCATCCACCCGCAATACACTAATTGCCAATATTTATGACAGTTGTTACGAATCAGAGGCGTAGCCACCGGGGCAGCTTAGTGAGGCTTGAGCCTCACCTCTTCCGGTGGTAACTTTATACATAGTAAAAATAGAGAGAGAAAGAAAGAGATTAACAAACTCAAATAGAAGCTAGCTCTCCTTGATGACCCAAACGTCAATGAGTACCAGATGTCGCGGCACCTCGATGCGTACTTGTTGTGGCTATTCGGCTGTATACTATTTACCAGCAGCCACGGTGATTCCATCAATGCACGCCTTGTGCGGTATGCGAGGGCTATCACTGATGGGAACAAGGTGCACTATAGCTAGGGATCAGTCGTACGTGCCACGATGTACCGCAGCATGTGCGGCGCTTGTCGCAGGACAAGGACAGCCCTATCCTCGTAGGCTACCCCCTCCTATTGCAGCTGTGGTCATTCGAGCACTTCCCCTTACGACGGCCGATGTTGCTCGACAGCAGTCCGTACCGTGCAAACATGTACCACGGGGCGCCATGGACTGGCCTACCGTCGGGTCTCTTTGGTACCATAGACGAGTATGTACTCTCTTGAATCTTTACTATACGTGTATTACGGGTCATCCTTTGTAACCACTGTTCTGACTCACAGGCACAGTTTGTACACCTACAGGTCACCCATGTGTATGACAACTTCGTCGAGCACATCGACTACCTAACTGCTGACGACGTGCACTGGGAGCTATACTCTAGTCTGGAGATGGCGGATTGCACCCCCGCTAGGCTCTCGTCGTTGTGTTTGCGCGACCAGGTGTACTGACTCACGCGGAAGAAGCTCATCTTTGGTGTGTTTGTCGAGTGCTATGTGTACCATGTCTTCGCAGTGCAACAGAAGCATGGCCCCCCACGAGGATCTCCCGGTGGATGTGAGCGATTTCCTCGTAGACGACCCATCGGAGATCCTTTTCGGGTCGTAGCTCAGCAGTGTACCAGTTCCCACGCAGCCACAGGTATAGTCCACCCCTGAGGCATTGGGAGCACGAGTCAGCATGACTGCTGACCACCTCAGCCTGTCGAGGCGCCGACACCCCGCACTGAGGAAGGCCAAGCGGGGCCACATGGGCGGGCACTAACCGAGGGTAGGATGTGGCGACGACGGAGGAGGTGCTGTGGGTGGTATAGCTGGTGGCGAGTAGCGGGTCTTCCTCCTATGTACTTTTTTGTTGTTTACGTATATTTCTTTGTCTTCCTCCGTGTACGAATTCTCTATTGCATCGCAATATCACTTATCTTTATACTTACAAATCGTTGTTACCTCAATCGTCCTCACAAAATTCTTCAGAAAATTTATTACACTACAACAACATACGACGATCATAAAATATTGTTGAGTCTAACAGATTTCGTATCATTCAAAATCTACCAAAGTCGCAAACGGATTGACCAACATTGTCTCCCCTTTTATTTAAAAAAAATACAATTTACAAATAAGATTTGCTAAATATATTACCTACAACAATTGATATTTACCCCCATAATTATTTTCATCAGATTAATAAAATAATTATATTATTTTTTAAATCACCCAACGGTTGGGCGACTAGCCCAAGTCGTTCAACAGTGGAGCGACATATGGTCAAAACTGCAAAAAAAAATAAATAAAAGGCAGGTATAATATTGTAATTCAAAATTAAAAATTAATTATTTAAAAAATTCCTTCATGGTCCTTTGGAATGCATTATTTTTACAACTATTACTGATCTTGATTTGTTACTTTGTCACAAGGTGCTGGAGATCAGGCACATTTCCACTGTGCGATGGAAGCCATGTGAAGCACAACAAAGCCATTGGGCCCTTGCTTGTTAAGAAGTAGAATGAAACTTTTTCATGGCTTTATGTTGAGTCGAACACTATTTGTATGTCCTAATTCATATAACTTTTTTTTTGTCAAATGTAATAATATTATAATGATACCATGTTACAGCAACCTTGTTGATCCTTAGACCATAATGAAGCGAGAAATGTTCGTGTTACGAAAATCAGTTTCAGATCTCTAGGTATCAAATAGATATCTGTACTTCTGTCGGAGCATGCACTAAAAAAGAAATTGGAATTGCTATATATCATTCGAATGATAATTTTTGTGTAGATCATTCGAATTTCTGATCTTACGATTTGCTTAGAGATTTGTGCTCCGGCCGGTAAAATCATCTTCTCCTGTGAACTCGTCGTCCTCTTCCACACTGACGTTGTCGTCTCCCGCCGCAGCGGGTTAGGGTTAGTGTTCGGGGTTTACCAAAGCCCCTGAACTTAGAGGGTGGCTAGGGAAGGGGGAGAACCAGCAATGGGTAGCGTTGGCGACGAGGCGGCTGTGGCGCCGCTAGACATGGGTCGGAGGAGGGCGGTGGGTAATGGAGGTGATGGGGGTGACGAGAGCGATGAGCAATTAGGAGGCAGCAGGGGAGATGGAGCCAGCTGGCAGCAGTTGGGGGAGAGAAGGAGCTGGGCGGCGGAGGCTTGCGGGGGAGGAGACACGGTGGGAAGCGACAAAAGCTCACAGGCGAGGTGGTGGGGGTGCTGGCACGTTGGTGGCGGTGAAGATGGCATAGGTAGAAGGCAGCGGGGTGGAGTCGGAAGGGAGGAGATGTGATGGAGTTCGGGGGGTTATAGGAACGGGGGAGGTGCTAGGTCCATTGGATTACGATCCCAAGGGTGGAAAATTGATTTTTACTCCCAAATCATTCGAACGATATTTAGACAAACCCGAAAGAAATTATGCTGAACTTTGTTAGTCATATTAGTAGTCTAGTAGAGAACTCCTAGGAGATGAGACTTGCTGGACTCTTACCAGATTTTTTTTGTAGCAAGTTTACGAATGACACAATAAAGCAGTGACTATGAAGTTATGATTTGTTTGTCTGGGAAACTAATGGTAGGAGCTCTACTAAGCTATGAAGTTATGATTTATTGTTGTCCTTTTGGATCAATCAAATGCTTCTGTCAATAATGGCTGAGTTCGTTAGTGCTTACAGCTTACGGCTTATGTACGAATGAATAGTAACGTACCGTTAAATTGTGTATTTTTTCAAGACTGGGTCTACAGGTAAATTATAATACAAACTGTACCGAGTTCAGCTGTACTGACCAAAATCATATGCGACTACTTCTCTCTACGTATTGTCTCTCATAAATAGATCAGAACTCAAAAACCACAACCATAAGTCATAAGTCCCAGCCTAAAAGAATCCACCCAATACCTATGATCAAATGAGTACGTACCTCAAACATACATGGGTACAAGCTGTCGATGATTGCATTATGATTCCTAGTATGTAAGGAACAGACACTTTAATTCAGCGTAATCTCGTTTAATGTATGAGGATCTTCCGTTTAAAATTAGAATTTTAGAGTAATGACAAATGTACTGTTGGTTCCTGATTATAATGCAATCAAAAGGTACAAAAAGTACATCCCCTGTTCACGGTTAATTCGCGCTGCATATGGACGGTGGTGATTGTCCTCAAATGAATTTGCTGCAGCAACCCTATAGTAACACCCATGAAAGTATGTATCCCTTCTCTCCTCTATATAGAATTTTACTTATTTAATATAAGTAAAAAACAGTCAAGATAACACTATTAAAGATGTGTATATTGAGGTAGCACCTCTCTCCTACGTGCATGGCCCGATGATGGAGCATTAGAAATGCCCCTTAAATTTACATCTTATAGATCGTACTAGTTTTCAAATATAACATATATTTGTGAACAGACTTTATGGGCAGGGGCAGAGCTGGGCCTCGAGCTGGGTGGGCTATAGCCTGAGGCCCAGCAAACTACCTAACACTACTATACCCCTGAAGGCTAAAAACCTGAAATCCTAATCCTCAAAATCCCCAATCCCACCAGCACCGCAACACGGCCCGCCTGCCGCCTTTCGCTGCCTCTTTGTCTTGCACACTGCAGCCGCCGCCCTCGCCTCATGCGATCGCGCCCAGCCCAACCGCCGCCTCGCTTCCTCCTCCACGTAATTATTAGTGGTCATCACAGACGATTCTATTTTTAGTTATATTTTTTGTTGCCGTGTAATTATTTGTTTGTTTGTTCTACCAAGTTCGGTCTGTGGTTGATATCCAATTTATTGTCTAATTAGTGGGAAACTAGAGGCATCCATAAAGAAGAGCGATTTGTTGTCATTAGTTCTGCCGAGCTCTATGCATTTCCTAGCCCCAGTGGTACACCAATCTAGTTGCAGTTGGATCGCCGTGGTCGAAGTGCCGTGGTCAAAGTACCGTGGTCGAAGCGTCGTGGTCGATGCCGTAGTCGAAGTGTCGTGGTTGAAGCGTCATGGTCGAACCGTGGTCGAAGTTCCATGATGGAATTTCTCTACCACAGGGGGACTTCTTTCCTTTAGCTCCTGCACACACCAAATCACTTCCCAAGTCACTACTACACGCCCTAACCAAAAAACCATGACACTGACACAACAGCGAAAACACACACAACAATTTGATTTCGATACCTTCCAAAGCGATTTGTCGGCAGAGCGTGCTTGCTCGACACCCTGCGGTGCCAGCCCAAACTTCGGCTTCATGCCGTTCTCCTACTAGCACCCGAAAGGTCGCATCAATCAAAACTCTGAATTAGATTTGCAATTCTTGGGACAGGAAAATTAAACAAAGATAGCTACTTGGGATGGACGGATTCATATCAGGGAGGAGACGATGAGGCTGCGCTTGTTGGGGACTCTGCGGCCATGGTGGAGGATCAGGTACTATCTATTGTGTTGATTCTCAGAGTGAAAATGGAGGAAAAGGGTAGGGGATTAATAAGAGGCGAGAGGTGGGAGGAGACCTGATGCCTACCATTTGATGCGGAGAGAATAGGCGGGTGGGATCGGGATCCTAGGGGAGATGTTGCGGATCGATGATGTGGCAAGGCATTATCACAAATGGTTCGGATTAAAAATCGTTTGTGATATGCAGGCATCATAGACTGTTCTTGTTAATAACCGTCTGTGATAATTGCTGACATCACACGCGGTTTTTTAATCCGAACCATCTGTGATAATTTATAGACGGTTCTTAACAAGAACCGTCTGTGATAATTATGTATAACAGATGGTTCTAGCCATCACTAGTAACATAGATGGTTACGCTTATGAAACTGTCTATAGTAATCACAACGCAGACAGTTCTGCTGAACTGTCTAAGATTATGCGTCGAGTATAGCCTTTTTTTATAGTAGTAGCAAGTGCTGAAATCGTTGATACATGTAATATAGATAAGGAAAACCAAAGTAAATAGCATCAACATGTGTGTGCGGAAAAAGTAGGTGAATTATAGGGTTTATGGATTTTCCCGTAGTTCATGTGTGTCTTTTTGTTTTGCCTCATTTGGGCTTTTTTGATAACTTGCTTATTTTACACTGTAACTGTTGTTTGATTTTTTGGCATAATTAAATTTAAAAAATAAAATAAAATAACAGATTAACCCATCATAGACAATACAAATGAATATGGGAAAAAAGAAAAACCAAAAAACCAGAAAGATTAAAAACAAAAAAATATAAAATTAAGAAATAGCAAACTAGAATCTAAAAGGCAGAAGCTGAAGCTGAGATGAACGCGACCAATGGGACGAACATAGAGCGATTTTTTCACTTACCTATATAAGGCCTCCCAAAAAAGCAAGCACACGCGTAGAATCAGCTTTTAGTCCGTAGCCCATTTTGTATTAAAATTGTACGAGGAATCATAAATCCACACCGACACCGTCACTTAATTATACCAGTACTAGTGCACTACTGCCTGCCATTCCAGGCCTGTGCAGCCGGCAAATTCGCAGGGCAATTGCTGCATGATTTGCTGGTTCGTACTTCAATTGCTGCATGATTTGCCGGTTCTTATTTTTTTACGTTTTCTTTCTCTAAATTTAGGACCGGCACATCACGGGACCGCTGAGAATTACTCCCTCCCTTCATAAATTATATTTTGGAAAGTGCACAATAAAACTTATTTAATTTTGACTTACTAATATATAAAAAACTACTTAGATGGGTAACGTGAAAATAGTATAATTAGATTATGCATAAAAATATTTTTATATTATAATAATTTTATACTTTTATAAATATATTTATATAAAAATTGGTTAAAGTCTGTGTCGATATCCAAAACAGAACTGAGAGAGTATGTGAGACAAAATAGTAGCCCTGTTCTTTTAGAGATGACGAGCTTAAGGGCTTGTTTGGGTAACAAGGGAAATTTTCCCGGGGCAGGGGAAGCCCGGACGGGATTTTTGAGCAAGTAGAATCTACGTGGAACATTATCAAGTAGGATCCACTTGGAAGAGACAAGGACAAATATCCCTCCCACTTAGAAATGAAAAGCAAATTTCAGAAATTCAGATAAAAAAGAAGGGTGTGTCTATGTATTATCCGGATGTTTTTTTCCTAACAATCATCCAAATTTGAGACCGTTGGATTAGAGAGCCAACGACCCCTTTTTTTAGAGGAGGGGGAGATTTTTTTTAGGGGGTGGGGGAGAATTTATGGTCGTTGGATCTCTAATCTAATGGTCACAAATTTGAATGATAGTTAGGAAGAAAACATCCGGGTGATGTTTATCAACACCCAAAAAAGAACGTATGAACTCAAATCAATGAAAATTAGCGAGGTGGGATGGCGGCAGCGCCCATGGCCAGGCACGGCAAGGGTGGCGATGCTCGCAGACGCACTGAGGAGACGTTGCAGTGTTCGCGTCTGCATCGTCGACACCATCCCTCCTTCTTCCTATGCTTCAGCTACCATAGCATCCAATTTGCTGTGCTCTCGACCTTCTTCTTCCTTACCGGCCATCGTCTCCTACTACATCGACGACCTTCAGTAAACACCATGGCCACCACCTATTGGAGGCGGCCCACCATCGAGTTCCCCACCTCTCATCAAAATGTCCGTCTAGATTAAGCTGGCTGAAATTTCCTTGGAAAATTGTAGGGATCCCGGTGGGGATTTGGGCTCCAAACAAGCCCTGATATTTACACTCATAATTAACCGTGATTATAGTCAGAATGTAAAAAAGACATAATGGTAGGGTATAAAGCGATGTGCGTCCCCTACCAACGAAACAAAAAACTTGGAACGACACTAGGGCAGAGGATGCCAGGATGGTGCTCCATCTTCCAACCGGTTGCTCAACAATCTGCACGTACGGTTTCTGATTTGTTTCCGTCTACCCGGTCATCCATGTGACGATCATCCATATTGTAGTCACCTATGCTTAGGGAGAGTTGACGAGGATCGTTGTGAGCATGTCCTACCCAGAAGAACTAGGGGGCTATGGGGGCATGCTTGCTTGCGCCTTGGCCCCCCTGTTGGCTTCTTCTTGCTGTACATATTGAGAGAATGAGCGATAGAGAGCTAGAGAGAGCAGGGAAATTGTTGCTTGAATTGTGTGCCGAAGAAATGAGGAGAGGAGGGGAGTTTATAGCCATAGAGAGGAAGCATGTTGCCTCTCTCCCACTCACTCTCACCGTCTCACGTCCTCACCCTTCCTCTCTCCCTCTCCCTCTCCAGTCGGTGGCGGCCATGGCTCGGCTAGCCAGATTTGAGCGACAACGTCGACAATCTGAGGTGGATGGCGGCGTGCTGGTTCTGTGCAGCTGTGCCCTTCCCCTCTTGGCCTATCCCTCCCCCACCGACGGCGTCTCGGGCCCATAGCGGCAGAGCCCTAGATTTGCATATGCGCCGACACGCAGCTGAGTGTGGGTCGATTTGGGGAGGTGAGCGCCATCCGCTGATACAGTGGAATCAGAGAGGGGGACGATTGGAGGCAGAGGCCAACAATGTTGCCCACAGCAACAGTCTCCCTCCCCTCTCCACAGCAACCATGGCGAAGTGTCGTGTCGACCCTGGCGGTCTTCCGATGTGCTGCGTGCCGTCGGGCTGTTCCTGGCTTTTCGAACCATGTCGTCCTGACCACGGCCTAGTAGAGCGGGCCATGTCATGCCGCCCGACGTGCACACTCCTTAGGCTCGATCTAGCCTAAGCGTTTGTGCCATGCCGATCTGGCCCGCACTGTTTCGTGAAATGCCTTGGCGGGAAAGCCTGGCCCAACCAACTCACAGGACTAATCACTAGTCTTTTTTAGAGGAATTTATCAATTTACTACTCTAGACAGTCGTGCCATGGAAGTTCAGTACACCAGTACCGCTCCATTAAATTAAGGGGAAGTAATAGTAACATATCTGTATGGGCCACATACAGGCTGATCTTGGATTTGGGCCCAATCAAGCAAGACTTGTCTCAACAAAGCAATCCACTTAATTCAGGCCTAGAGGGCCAACGATAGCTGGCGATTCCACGGGCCTACGCCTACCTCAGCCGGACATCACATGGTGCAACGTACTCACAGATTACATATCGATCTGTTGGGAGAGCTTCCAATGGGATAGGAATGGCCAACCCAAGACGCCTCCGTCGTGCTAGCTTGCGCGCTGGCGCGCTGCTCGTGCGCCGGGGCGATGCGTTAGCTCGAGCCCGCCGCCGCAAGGCCATGCACACGCTCGCTGCCGTCACAGGGACCGAATCGAGGTGGCTTGGTGTTGAATCTACCACCACAGGCGACGAATCAGCCGTTGGCGCTGGACGTGGATAGAGCAGGAAGAAGGGATCGGGATTGGGGGAGAGGATCGGAGGAGCTTCACGAAGAGTCTCATTGGGACTCAGGAATGAGGAAGGAACGAGATAAGGTGCAAGTGAAGGGAGATCAGGTGCATTCAAGAATTCGGATCGGATGGCCGCGAGGTATCCCGCCGAGATAGGATCCGACGGTATACCATCGCATAACCTGAATGATGTTTATCAATACCCTTTCAATTTAGGTGTGTCTAGGTATCACCTAGATGTTTTCTTCGTAACAATCATCTAAATTTCGGATTGTTGGATTAGAGATCCACACAGAAAACATCTGAATGATGTTTATCAATACCCTTTTAATTTTATTTCATTGGCCATGCACGGCACATACATGAGCGTCCTATGTTATTCAGTGGCCGCAGTTCTTGTTACAGTAGCAAGTCTTGACGCTGGGGAAGTCGCCGCAGTGTCCGTTGTCGAAGCCTTCGGCGATGCACGGTTTGTTGCAGGTGCCGTGCTTCATGCACAGCCCGCCGCCCCACGTCTTGCTCTGCACGTCGCAAAAAACATCGTCTTCTGCACGCACGCACGCACGCACAACATATTTATATATATATGCAATATTGTTCCTTTGAAATGAACAGAAATATATTGTTCCAACGAGGGAATTAATGTGAATGGAAACAGGTATAGTATATTACCAGGAGGGCGTTTAGCGGAAGCCATGACAGTAAGCAGCATCAACAAGTACGAAAGGCATACTAGGCTCTTCGTTGTTCCCATCAACGAGTAGTTTGGTCAGAAGCTTTTGCCGGATGCTACGTACACTGCCGTACGTCCTCTAGGTGATGCGTTGCTCAAGTATCTATTGTACATGTTTCATTGTTATATATATAGTTGGCCTATGTATGAGAGACGGTGCACAAGTGAACTTACTCAACATTTACTCAAACTTGCAGATCTTGGGTTACACCTTCGAGATATATATTTTGTTCCTTATAGCTACAACATTTACTCAAACTTGCAGATCTTGGGTTACACCTTCGAGATATATATTTTGTTCCTTATAGCTACAACATTTACTCAAACTTCCAGATCTTATCTTATAGATATATATTTCGTTTCCTTGTAGCTGCACGTTTGGAAGATAGTCGTAGTCAAACTTCCATATATCTTGTCTTATATGTTTCAGTGAATTTTTGTGAGGTATACAGCATTAATTTGGAAGATTTGGGTGGCCTCCTTGATCATACAGTATACACTGCACTCCTTAGTCTTTTTCGGAAATATGGATGATCCAGGCTCTCTCAAATTCAAATTCATTAACTAGTTCGGATACCAAATCCTCACAATTGATTTAGAAGGTTTTAATTACTGGTGATCTAACTTAGTGTCCTCCATCATCATCATCATATATATATACCCCACTCAAGCATATCGATCACATGGCGATTTAGTTCTCAGAAATTAATGATTCTAACTTGAAATCTTTGATCATCCGTCAATTTTCCTTTTTTTTTTTGCAGAAACCATATAGAGAGTACGAATTTTTTAAAATAATTATTTTTATTTGGAATTACAAAAATACATTTGCGTTTTTTTTTCACTTTTGGCCTCATGTCGCTCAAGTGGACGATTTTGGCAAGTCGCCCAACCATTAGACAACACATGGCCAAAGTCGTCCAACTGTTGGACGACTAGTCCATGTTGCCCAACGGTCGGGCGACCAGCCCGCGTGTCATCCAACCATTGAACGACTTGCCTCTAGCCGCCCAACGGTTGGTCGATTTTAAATAATAATGTGATAATTATACTATTTCGATGGAAATAATTGTGGGGGAGTAAAGGAGAATTTTTGTAGGCAATACATTTAAGAAATCATGTTTGTAGTTTTTTAAATAAAAGGATAGACAATGTTGTTTGATGTATTTGTGATTTTCGTACATTGTGAATGGCCTGAAACATGTTAGAGTCACAATAACATTTTTCGACCATCGTACGTTATTGTAGTATAAAAAATTTCTGAAGAATTTTATGAAAACGATTGAGATAGCAACGATTCGTAAGTAGGAAGCTAAGTGATATTACGATGCAATAGATAATTCGTACTTGGAGGAACACAAAGCAAAATACGTACACAGCCAAAAAAAATACACAAAGCAAGAGAAAGATCCACTACTCGCCACCAGCTACACCACCCGCAGCACCTCCTCCATCATCACCACGTCCCACCCCTATTTGTGGCTGCCCGTATGGCCCCGTTTGGGATTCCTCAGCGCGGGGTGTTAGGGTTTGGGGCCCAACAGGGTGAAGCGGTCAGGAGGCCTGCTGACCTGTGCTCCCAGCGCCTCAGAGGTTGACTGCACTTGTGGCTACGTGCAGTAAGGACCTCCGCCCGGTCCTCCGTAAAGAACTCGCTCACGTCCCCCGGGAGATCCTCGTGGGGGGATAGGTAAACTCCTGACCAGAGCATCGTTTCTGCAGGACATATATTGTTTATTCGTACAATATATTAAAACGAAAAAAGCTTAAGAGACAAAACATACCTTCCAAGTGGGTCATGGCTTCTAGCTAACTGGCGTGCCCGCCGAACCCTCCCTGGCCGTACAACGTGGGCTGCCCTGTCGATGCCAGGTAGGGGTCCACAGACAACGACGACGGTAGTGTATAGGCACGTGCCCACCCTGACCCTTCGGCCTAACCCGACGGTGACGGTGTCAGTGCCTGGGGTAGGCATGTGGCCACCTCGACCCTCCAGCTTGGTCAGGCTCCAGCGAGGCCCATGCACATGGCCCTCCAGAGCCTCCTACCTGAGCTGCAGGAAGTGGTGGCCTCGTTGTGCGCGTTGACGTGGCCACCTTCGGGAGCGTCCTACACGACGCGAGGGTGAGGACACGCCTTGCCCTCTCGTAGACCCGATGGGCAAGGACCAGCAGCTCATCGCGCGTCACCTCCAACCGTGGGCGATCCTATCAACGACCGACCCGGTGTCCTCTACAATGTTGGCGGTGATATCCGTATGTAAGAAGTACATAAAAGCATCAAAAGAGTAATTGTGGTAATCGTACTTTGAAACTTTCAAACACGAGAGTATGTATCGTGAGCGCCAAGTTCTGCGCTAAGTGTACGGGGTACGTGTCGGTCGGTGCTGGTACTTGAGCGGGGAGAGGGTCAACGTGCATGTCTACAGACTGTAATAGCGTAGGTACTCAGCGTACGAGCTGAGGTCGTACGCGGTGTCCTCATGCACGGAGTCCTGGATTGCCTCCCCCAACTCGTCCACCCACTACACCATCTTCGTGGCCAAGACCACCCATCCTATTGTGCTTGCGAAACGTACAACTGCAATTAGAAGGCATCGTAACATAACTGAGAAAAATTATAGGGACATGTGTTGTGTGTAACTCGCGCATGGACCAACTCAGGCACCCGACGCCCGACAGGGACTAGAATATCCTGGCGAAGGCCGAACTGGCGCATCACCCTATGCACCACGTAATCCTTGATGAACACGCCGAAGACGAGCTTCTTCCGCGTGAGCCAGTACGCCTGGTTGCGCAAACACAGTGACGAGAGGCCGTCGGGGGCGTGGTCCGCCATCTCCTGAGCAGAGTATGGCTCCCAGAGCACGTCCTCAGCGGTCAGGCGGTTGAGGTGCTCGACGAAGTGGTCATACACACGGGTGACCTACAGGTGTGCAAACCGTGCCTTCAAGCTGGAACAATGGTTACAGAGGATGACCTGTAATGTATGTATAGTAAAGACTCAGAAGAGCAGGTACCCATCTACGACACCAAAGGGATCCTGTGGTAGGCCAGTCCACAGGGCCCCCGTGGTACATATCCACATGGTACGGACCTATGTTAAGTAGCATCGCCGTCTAAAGGGGAAGCGCTCGAACGACCATAGCTGCAGTAGGAGGGGCAGCCTATCAAGACAGGGGTCGTCCTCGTTCTGCAGGAAGGGTCGCAAAGGCCATGGTACGTCACGACAAGTATGGTTGATCCGTAGCAATAGTGCACCTCGTCTCCGTCGGCAATGGCCCTCGCATGCCGCATGAGGCGGGCATCGATGGAGTCACTGTGGTTGCTGGTAAACAGTACCCAGCCAAACAGCTACAACAAGTACGTCTCGAGGTGCCGCGACCTGGTACTCGTTGGAGTTTGGGTCCATCTGCTCAACTTGTGCACAAACGAAAAAATAGTAAGTTCGTCATATATCAAAGATAGTGCATCACTAAATAGAAAAAATAGACAACATACGTACCCGGAACTGCGAAAGCTGCCGCATGGGGGAGCCATGCTTCTATTGCACAGCAAAGACGTAGTACGCTACCGTGGCCTTGGCCAGAAGAACCCCGTGAAACATGTCCAGCAGATCGTCGGGCCAATTGGCAGCCGCATCCTCCGGGGAGATAGCCTCTCTCGTGATAGGCAGGCCAAGTAGCATCGCGACATCCTGTAGAGTGAGGGGCATCTCCTCGAATGATAGGCGGAAGGTGTGCATCTCAAGCTGCTGCCAGTCCAGTAGAGCTGTCAGCACTGGCCGATCGAATGGGAACTGTCGTGATCGCTCCTAGAGCTTCCAAACCTCCTCAACTGGAGTGACGTCCTCGTCGGTGGCTTCCACCATGTACACAAGAGGTAGAAGGCCAATAACGCTGAACCTACAAAGCACTAAGAAGTTAGTACATAGCATAAATATCACAAAAATATGTGCCATAATTTATACACAAACCTGTCTCTCCAATGCAGGTATAGTCTCCAAGCCTATTGGGGTATTCGCGTACGAACCACCCCTAACTCGGTCTCCCCGTCCCTGCCCTCGGGATGCATGACACGACATCTCGTGTTGTGCTACGCGTCGATGTGCTAGTCCAGCAACCCGAAAACCAGTCCGAACCACCAACATCGCGAGCCATATCTACAAATCGATTTTAAGCAAACAATTATGACATAATTACTTACAGATATAACATAAAGTAAATATTAAATATAATAATTAAATAAATTATACTAAATTTTATGGGGTTTCTACAATTTATAAGTAACTGACAAAATTTTATTTTAGTCATTTGTGAATTTTTATAACTCAAATGCTATTTAAACCGTTGCGTACTGTTTTAAATCGGTGCGTCCTATTCTAATCATCACGAATAGTTTTAAATATTTCGATGCCTATTAAGAATACTAACTACAGGGCTTGTACAATTTATAAGTGACTGACAAAATTTTATTTTAGTCATTTGTAAATTTTTACAACTCAAATGCTATTTAAATCTACAGTTTTAGTCGCTACGTGTAATCTTAAATCGTTGCGTACTATTTTAAATCAGCGTGTTCTATTTTAATCATCATGAACAGTTTTAAATTTTTCAATGCCTATTAAGAATACTAATTACAGGGTTTGTACAATTTATAAGCGATTGACAAAATTTTATTTTAGTCATTTGTGAGTTTTTACAACTCAAATGCTATTTAAATCGTTGTGTACTATTGTAAATCGGTGCGTCCTATTCTAATCGTCATGAGCAGTTTTAAATCTTTCGATACCTATTAAGAATACTAATTATGGGGTTTCTACAATTTATAAACTACTGACAAAATTAACTGTGCCTTTAAATGCACAGCAGAGCGATCTAAATGGTAATGCAATTATTATTAACTAAATTACCATTAGTTTCTAAACTAAAAATTCAATGATTTCTGTTATTATCCTACCATGTTTAAAAAATAATTATGCAAAATATATAGAAAACTCAGCATCGTCGATGCGCAGATTCCTCATCCTCATCTCTTCCCCTCCGTCTCCTCTTCCCCCTCTCCTCCTCCCCTCCTCTTCCTCCTCCACTCCTCTTTCTTTTCTTTCCTCTCCTCTCCTCCCCTCTCTTTCTCTTCTCCCTTTCTCCCCCTTCTGTCTTCTTTCTTGCTCTCAGCCGAATAGGGGAGGCGCAGGCCATGTGGGGGTAAATACCCCTTAGTCGCCCAGGGGCAAAGTCGTCTAACCATTGGGTAACATGGATTAGTCGCCCAATTGTTGGGCCACTTGGCCACGTGTCACCCAACTGTTATGCGACTTAGCCATATATCGCCCAATGGTTGGCGACTAGATGAAATCACCCAACAGTTGGACGACATGAGGCAAAAAGTGCAAAAAAAATAATCGCACGTATATTTTATAATTCCGAATAAAAAATTATTATTTAAAAAATTTCAAGAGATTACTACCCCAATTCAGAGGTGAAACATGCGTGCATGTATAAGCTCATTAGGTTTTTTTTGCATTATGCAATACAGGAATTCTATTAATTTCATCTACCATGCATGCCGCATATACTAGCAGTAAAAATAGTTTTTTTCCAAGAGGAAGGTAGGGACATTATTATTATATTATCAGGGGTATATTTAAAGCAGTGAAATTAGTTTTTTTAGAAAATATTCTTGTTTACATTAATAACTCAATGAAGGTGCACAAGTACCCGACTTTTATATTGAAGATTGTAGATGAACAACATATTACCATCAAGTCCTTGAGTCGATAAACATCACTGAACTTCTTTAGCTTCCTCGCCATCGACTCCGTATCATGCAACGGTGTCTTGATTACCGATAAACATAGCAGTGGGAAGTAGATTGTGAATGATCTCTATTGATGTATAGGACATATGTCTCGATAGCGGTGTTGTTCGTCGGAAGAAAATCAGAGATGATTTATTTGCACCCTTCTTAACCTTGTGTTGATTTCCAATGTAAGCGTTATCATCGTCATCTAGATGAGTCTCCGATGAAATCTATTATAGATAAATAAAATCTGGTTAAGAACTTGCTGGAGATAAAACTAGAAAATTTAATCTAGAAAGACAAACAGAAAAAATTAAAAAATCTGTAGTTACTTTTAATAATTCAAAGGGTCCTCTGCCTACTCAACGCTAACGAGAACACTAGAGACAATGGCCGTGCTCAATATAGCTTATGACTTAAAGCTTAAGCTTATTTTTGTACTATTCATAATTTCGTTTTTTTCTGAATTTTTGACTTTTTTTTGATTTTTTTTTTGTCAGTTCTTTTTTTTCTCGTATTCATTTACGTTGTCTGTGATGGGCTAACATATTTTTTATATTTTTCAATTTTTTTAAATTTAATTATGTTAAATAAGCCTCTCTCCATTCTGGTGTTTTTTTCACCACCACAAATGTTTTCAGATAAGCTTTCACCAAAGTAGAACCGATCACCACCAATATCAGCCCGTCTGTGGGCCATACAGATCGTTATCTTGTTCAATTTAATGGAGGGAGCAGTAAGTACTGCCAGCCTGCTGAGCTTCCACGGCACGGAAGCTTCGAGAGTCCAAATTCCAGTCCTATTCACATTTGCCGAGGATCCTGCTGACATGCACGTTGACTTTGGTCTGCAGTACACTCCAAAACAGTTTGTACTTCCACATGGCACCGCCAGCTCCACCTTTTTTCTGCCGTCCGCATCAGGTTCGAGTCTAGCCTCCACCGACATCGGTACCCTCCCCCGATTCACCCCTCATCTCCAGCGGCCTTGGCCCTCGACAGCTCGGCTGCCTGCCTGCCTTGGCCGTTAGGCGAGCTACAGAAAAAGAGAAAGAAAAGAAGGCTAAGGGCATCATAGTGTATAAAAACAGAGGGTCTTAAGTCACCTTAAGGTCGACCTTATACATTATATGGCTGACCTTAAGCAGGCCATAAGCAAAAAAACCTTAAGACCAGTCCTCAAGCTAAAGACCTGGTCATAAGCATTAAAATACATTTTTTCTTTATCTGATAAGTGGGACCATCTTAAAGCCTAGTGAGTTATATACATTACAGCATTGGCCTTAAGGTTTAGATGGGACAATTAGGGAGCTGGCTCGTGAGCCTTTGCCAACGCTCACAAGGCCCACTTGTAGCCTCATTCACATCTACCCTATCTCACCACACGTTCCTCTACCGGCCTACGTCACTCGGGCATCAGGCCATCCCTAATACTCAGTTAATTCAAAGAATAGAGTGCACCTGAGGTTGAGGAAGAACCACTGAAGAAACCCTAGGTAGCGATGGCCGACAGCCGCAGCTGGCGCTTGGCGACCAACAGCGGTGTAGTGCGTCCCGGTGTGGAGCAGAGGAGGGTTAGCGGCGAGGCAACGTCGAGCCAGGGAGGGGACATCATGTTGGGACCTGGGCGGTGGGGCTAAGCAGAGAAGGCGGGGGCGCCCGTCAGCCATCGCCTGGAGGTGTCCGCGCCTAGGGGTGTGCATTTGGTATGTTCGGTGAAATCGTTTTGGTTCGTTCGGTATGTACGGTAAATACGGTATTAGTTGTTCGGTAGTATACGGTACTTTAGAGATACGATTCGGTTTAAGTAAATCCCAATCAATTTCGATGTGGTATCGGTTAACACCATATTTACCAAAGTTGACACGAATTACAAACGATATAGCGAGATGACAATATATCGGTGATAGAATTAGAACTTAGAAGCTAGAACTAGAAGCACTCCAATAGAATTAGAACTCAACCACAGCAAGCCAGTCTCATAGCACACTATCACAGTCAGTCAATAGAAGTTATATCGTGAAGTAGAACTAGAACAAGAAGCACTACAGATTGGACTCAACTCAGTCAGACAGTCTCACAGACAAACTGACAGAACACAACGGTTTAGTAGAAGTAGAATTAGAACAATATACTGGCAATAGAATTTAGAACTAGAAGCACTCCAGATTGGACTCAACTCAGCTAGACACTCTCACAGATAGACATAACACAACACATTAGTACATTACATTTACACTATACAACTAACACAAGTGCACATTCAGTCATTTACAAATCACAACACAGGACACATGGCACAAAGCAGTCAGCCACTGAGCCGCCACACATGTGGTCTGTCAATTGTCATGTGTGGACTCGTCAATTCATCAATCCTCATGGACTATTGGTCAATAGTCTACCCTAGCAACTAGCAATAGCATTATGCCATTATACAAGACTAATAAGTAACAATGCAAACAAGTGAACTTGTTGAAGACTTAAAGTTCTCAGGCAAACAGTGACAATTCTGTGCATATTTGGTCATGTATAGCAATGTAGCATCCATACATCCACAATTCTACACATTAGCATTTGGGAATGAACATAGAGACTATAAATTATATTCACAATGAACTACCAATTAGCATTTGGGAATGAACACAAAGACTACAAATTACATTCACAATGAACTACCAATTAGCATTTGGGAATGAACACAGAGACTACAAATTACATTCACAATGAACTACCAATTAGCATTTGGGAATGAACACAGAGACTATAAATTACATTACATTACATTGCAGTGATAGTGATAGGGAATGAGCACAGTGACTATATATTGCAATTTCATCTGTGGCTAAAGAATCTTTTCCTGACAAATTCATTTTGCAACCCCCCCCGACGGCCCGACCCCCTGGCAGCCTGGCTACTAAAGAATATTTTCTTGACAAATTCATTTTACAACCCTCCCCCCGCCCCCCGACCCCGATGGCCCTATCCTCTAAAGTGGATGATAACTTATATCTTTTCAAGACTGCACCTATCCTCTAGAGAGAGATCAAGTGTGGTTTGCCGTTCTTTAGAATGTCTTTGAATAAATAGGTCGAGAGGACAACCTTGTGAATAGGAGGCAATACGATGGGCTGTGCCAACCCGACGGTCAAGTTGTCGCTCGCCTGAATCACCTTCATCGTATTGCAGCCTCAAAGGAGGATGTGTAGAGACTCCTTGAGTTCATCCACATTATGAGAAGAGTATGTTTTTGTCCTTTTAAGTTATCATCGATAGTTTTTAGATATGATTAGTAGATCTGATAAATAATATCGACCGATAAAAGTTGAAGCTAAATATTGGCTGAAAAGCAAAAAAAAAAAGGCCTTAATTTGAGAAACACGAGGGAAACGGCGGACCTCACACAACCCAAACCCGTCGCCGCTGCATTCTTCTCTCTTGACGCAACCCTCTCTTCTTCTATTCTCTGTGGCTCCTCCCAAGGAGTGTCGTATGGTCATGTGGACTTTGGAGTTTGGACTCGAGTAGTCAGCCGATCGAGCGCGTCTCCCATCCCCATCCCCCATCCTCGCTCGCTCTGTCGCTCACATCATTGCTGCTTCGAACAATCGAACGACTCCACTCCACTCCACAGTTTCACTCCCAAGTCTGCACTCCACTATCAAGCACAGAGAGGAGGCACACAGACAGCAACAAGAGAAGAGAGTAGAGAAGGAGAGCTTAGCCTACCTTCTTTCCCCTCGCCGCCTTGCCAGTTTCTTGCTGTCTTCCTGCAATTGCGTATCGGTTGTGTACACCGAAGCTGAATCCATGGCGAAATGCTCGCTCTTGCCGTTCCTGCTCCCCTTCTTGGCGCTCTCTGCTTTAATGCCCTCGCCGGCTCAGGGTGCAGCGTGCCACCCGGACGACCTGCTGGCTCTCCGGGCTTTCGCCGGGAATCTCACTGCTCCCGTCCTCCGCGCCGCGTGGTCTGGCGACTCCTGCTGCGCCTGGGACGGCGTGCGCTGCGACGCCGCCGGCCGCGTCATGGCGCTGCGCCTCCCCGGCCGCGGCCTCGCGGGGCCCATCCCGGCCTCCCTCGCCGGCCTCGCGCGGCTGGAGTACCTCGACCTCAGCCACAACGCGCTCTCCGGCGGCGTCTCCCCCGTCGCCGGCGCCGCCGGCCTCCGCGCGGTGAACCTGTCCTCGAATCTGCTCAACGGCTCGCTCTTCGACCTCGCCGCGCTGCCGGACCTGGTCGCCTTCAACGCCAGCAACAACTCGCTCTCCGGCGCGCTCGCGCCCGACCTCTGCGCCGGCGCGCCGACCCTGCGGGTGCTCGACCTCTCCACCAACCGCCTTGCCGGTGCGCTCCCCTCGTCCGCCCACCCGCCGCGCTGCGCCGCCACGCTCCAGGAGCTCTTCCTCGGCTCGAACTCCTTCAAGGGCGCCCTCCCCACCGCGCTTTTCGACATCACCGGCCTGCTGAAGCTCTCCCTCGCGTCCAATGGGCTCACCGGCCAGGTGAGCTCTCGCCTCTGCGAGCTCAAAAACCTCACCTTTCTGGATTTGTCCGTCAACCGGTTCTCCGGCCATCTCCCGGACGTGTTCGGCGACCTCTCATCGTTGGAGGATTTGGCCGCGCACTCCAATGGCTTCTCCGGATTGCTGCCGGCGTCGCTGTCGTTGCTGTCATCTCTCCGTGAACTTGACCTCCGGAACAACTCCCTGTCTGGTCCAATTGCTCGTGTCAACTTCTCCGGTATGCCATTTCTTGCTTCTGTTGACCTTGCCACAAACCAATTGAATGGATCACTCCCTATTAGCCTCGCGGATTGTGGTGAGCTCAAGTCGCTCAGCCTTGCCAAGAACAGCTTGACCGGGCAATTGCCAGAGGATTACAGCCGGCTCAGGTCGCTTTCCATGCTCTCGCTGTCAAACAACAGCTTGCACAACATCTCAGGGGCACTTAGCGTGCTCCGTGGCTGCAAGAACCTCACCACACTGATTCTCACCAAAAATTTCGGTGGCGAGGAGCTGCCGGACGATGGCATTGGTGGGTTTAAGACCCTGGAGGTGCTGGCACTTGGTGATTGTGCTCTCAGGGGAAGGGTTCCAGAATGGCTGGCTCAGTGCAAAAAATTGGAGGTGCTCGATTTGTCCTGGAACCAATTGGTTGGGGCCATCCCGTCGTGGATTGGTGAGTTTCAGTTATTGAGCTACTTGGATCTATCAAACAATTCCTTGGTTGGCGAGGTACCGAAGAGTTTGACGCAGCTGAAGAGCCTTGTCACTGCCCGGCGTTCACAGGGTATGGCTTTCACTAACATGCCATTGTACGTGAAGCATAACAGAAGCACAAGTGGCCGCCAATATAACCAGCTCTCCAACTTCCCGCCCTCGCTGTTCTTGAACGACAATGGTCTGAACGGGACTATCTGGGCAGAGTTTGGAAACTTGAAGGAGCTACATGTGCTGGATTTGAGCAACAATGACATATCTGGGAGCATTCCTGATGCACTCTCCAGGATGGAGAATTTGGAGGTTCTTGATCTGTCATTCAATAATCTCGGTGGATCGATTCCGTCATCCCTGACGGAGCTCACCTTCTTGTCAAAGTTCAGTGTGGCTCACAATCACTTGGTGGGGCCGATCCCAAATGGAGGGCAGTTCTTCACCTTCACAAACTCAAGTTTTGAGGGCAACCCTGGTTTGTGCAGGTCAAGTTCTTGCAACCTAAATCAGTCTGAGGATACTCCTATTAACAATGAGGAGATACAGCCTGCAATAAGCATCAGGAACAGGAAAAACAAAATACTTGGAATAGCAATCTGTGTTGGGTTGGCCCTTGCTGTATTTTTAGCTGTTATTTTGGTTAACATTTCAAAGAGGGAGGTCAACAGTATTGATGATAAAGATATTGAGGGCTCCTGTCATGACACATATGATTCTTACTTGAAGCCAGTGCTATTCTTTCAGGATTCTGCCAAGGAACTAACTGTCAGTGACCTTATCAGGTCAACAAACAACTTCAATCAGGCCAACATAATAGGATGTGGTGGGTTTGGTCTGGTGTACAAGGCCTACCTTCCTGACGGAACGAAGGTGGCAGTGAAGAGGCTCTCTGGTGATTGTGGACAGATGGAGAGGGAGTTCCGTGCTGAGGTGGAAGCACTGTCGCAGGCTCAACACAGAAATCTTGTTTCACTCAGAGGGTACTGCCGCTATGGAAACGATAGGTTGCTTATCTACACATACATGGAGAATGATAGCCTGGACTACTGGCTGCACGTGAGGGCAGATGGTGGTTACATGCTGAAATGGGAGTCAAGGATCAAAATTGCTCAGGGTTCAGCCAGGGGGTTGGCTTACTTGCACAAGGATTGTGAACCCAACATCATCCACCGTGATGTGAAGTCAAGCAACATTCTTCTGAATGAAAATTTTGAAGCGCACCTGGCTGATTTTGGACTAGCAAGGCTAATACAGCCCTATGACACTCATGTGACTACTGATCTAGTTGGTACCATAGGGTACATACCACCGGAATACAGTCAATCACTGATCGCCACTCCGAAAGGGGACGTCTATAGCTTCGGTGTCGTCCTGCTGGAACTTCTCACTGGTAGACGGCCTGTGGATGTGTCCAAAGCCAAGGGATCCAGGGATTTGGTCTCCTGGGTTCTTCAGATGAAATCTGAGAAGAAGGAAGAGCAGATTTTCGACAACATGATATGGAGCAAAGCACATGAGAAACAACTGCTGTCGGTCCTCGAGACGGCCTGCAGGTGCATCAACACTGACCCTCGGCAGCGTCCATCGATAGAACAAGTTGTCGTATGGCTTGACAGTGTATGATCATTATGTCGTGTTGATTGCCCAGTTCTTCATTTCCAATCAAAGTCTAGCTCTTGACATGAGAAATAAACATAGTAGATAAGCAATCAGAGTACTAATAATTTAGATGGTGCAGTCTATCCATCTGTTCTATATAGCCGTAGTGCTCTTTCAGTATATGGCGAACCAAAAAATAACTTTTGAGTCTTGTTTCTGTTTTCTGGGATTCAGTGTTGCAGTATCATAACACATTAACACCAAAACTTTCATCGCTATGTTCTTGCAGTCTAATCTGACTAGTATGGGATGTAGTATTTCTCAATTTGTGTGCCTCCTGGTGTCTCTGTGAAAACTGGCCTTCGGGACAATCATGTTTTTGTTTTTACAAATACAAATTTCTCTGGCAACTTGTATGTTACTGCACTTTTTTTTTTCAGAAATAAAACTGTGTGCTACCTCTCCGTTCTTCATTTTCGAACAAAGTCTAGGTCTTGACATGAGCGGTAAATACAGGGGGAAACAATCTCAGTTCTAATAATTTAGATGATGCACTCTATCCATTTGTTGGATATAGACGTAGCGCCCATTCAGTGTATGGCGAACCAAAAAATTATCTTGGGTCCTGTCTTTCTGTTTTCTGAAACTCAGCGTTCCAGTAAAATATCATTGAAATATTCATTTCATGCTGTTGCATTCCAATCTACTTGTTAACTGATCAGTAGTATGCAATGCAATGTATTTTGTCAACTCATGTACCTTGTGGTTTGATCTCCCGGGGAAGCTGAAGTTTGAGGACATTTGTGTTTTTTTTACCGGTACAAATATCATTGGAATTTCAGCGCCCATGGTTGTGGTTGATTTGAAATCGTGCATCGCTAACCGTTAGTAGCACTCCGAGATTAACCAAGTCTAGGACCTATTATTTTGGACTGTATCTCATTAATCTAATAAATAATGGTTGACGAGAGGAGCTAAAAGTCGTTGAAAAAAGACAAAAATAACAGCACGGACGAATTATCGTGGCGATGGGGGAGGAATCATGCATGATCATGGGATGTATCCAAGAATAGAAGATGATATATTGTTTTCTTGATCGGCCGGGCGGTCCAAATTTCACAATTTTTAGTTATTTGCCACACACGGGCAAAGCATGCAGACATGGCAGCGATAAGATGTAACGCGAGAGGAGAATATGCAAAACGGGGAGTTGCATATTTGCCGCAGTCGCACACAAACAACCAGCAAAAAGAGGTGAAGCGGAATCCTATCCAAAGTTGGAGGCACACACACACGCACGCACAAAAGGGGAAGAGAACAGAGGCGACGCGCAGAGAGAGAGAGAGAGAGAGAGAGAGAGAGAGAGAGAGCGGAATCCAACACCAACCTCCTCCTCTTCTTCCTCCGGGTAATCATCAGCTCCTTCCTGCCTTGCCCCTCTCTTCCCTCCTCTTTTCTCTGCTGTCTTCTTCCAGGTGCCGCCTGATGAAGAGCAAAACCGCGAAGAAGGCCGCCGAAGAGGTAACCGCAACACCCTCCCGGTCTGTCTCCGTTTCTTGAAATTTCGATTAGCCTAGGGATCAGGGTACAGTCCTTGAGATTTGCTGGATCCCAGATTTCCGGTTCTTGTTTAGGATCTTGTTGTCCTTTAGGATGCCAATTGTTGTTTCTTGGACTGAAACTTGACGACGCCATGCCAATTCCTTAAATTTTAGACTGAAAATTAGGACGTTGCCAATTCTTGAACTGCTCTCTTCGGGAAACCCTACTAACTGAAGCTTCTTTGTAGGATGAGACCAAGTCCAAGAAGATCCGATCCTCACGGGGTAAGCGCCGGCGTGGCCGCCGCAGCCGCAGTCGCTCCCTCTCCGACTCTGATTCTCCTGCCCGCAAGCGCTCCAAGAAGAAGATTGCCGACAAGAAGAGCAAGAAGAACAAGGGTAGCAGCCGCCGCCGCCGCCACCGTAGTCTTAGTCCAAACCGTAGTAGCCCTTCCTCGGTGTCCAGGAGCTACTCCCACCGCAGCTGCTCGACGTGCCATAGCAGCAGCAGTGCCTCGGAGAGGTCAGTGAGCCCACCTCCCAGGAGCCGCTCCAGAGATACTATGAAGGGGAAAGGGAGGGGGAGGGACAGAGAGAAGGATCGGAAGAGGAGAAGGACGCGGATATCAGGGAGCTACTTGAGCAATGCAGCAGGTACTGGCAGTAGCCGGAGCAAGAGTAAGAGCAGAAAGCGGAGGGTCGCTGGCACGAGTGATGATGCAAGTAGGGATAAGATTGCGCAAGACTACGACAATCGCCGTGCTTCCTGTACTGAGAAGAACTCGATTGATGATGTTGATAGGGATGAGGAGGCGGTTGTTGTTTCCAAGAAGGGGAAGAATGATATTGATGGGTACGAGAAGAATGTGGGCTTGGAGAAGATGAATATCCCACCTTCCAACGATGCTAATGAAACAGAAGAGATCTTACCTGCTGGTAGTGGAAGCCCAGAAGCTGAGGATCTGGAGCTGATTCTCAGGCAGAAAGCTCTCGAGAACTTCAGAAAGTTCAGGGGAGCAGCAGCCATGGCAGGCAAGACAGATAACAATGGTACAGACAAGGAAGTGGTAACAGGTAGTCCCCAGAATACTGTCACGGAAATTGCTGAAGCAAGGTCTGCTGTTACCCCTTTTCAGAGGCAGGGAATCAGTCTTGGAGTGAGCCATTCTGCTGGATCACCTAGATTAAATGATTCTGGGAATGGTATGAGTCCTTTGAAGCCAGAAAGCAGTCCTGGGATGAGTCGTGGGGCTGGATCACCTGGAATACTTGAGGCTGGTGATACTAGCACTCCAATTGAACAGCAGGGAAGCAGTCTAGAAGTGACTCTTTCAACTTCTGAAATTAGGTCACAGGATGGTAAGAATAGCGGTAGTGTAATGCAAAGGCTGGGAAGTGTTCCGGGGAGTTCTGCTCCTGTAAAGCAAAGGTTAGGAAGCAGTGCAGGGGTGAGTCATGTGGATGGAACTCCCAAAGTTAGATCAGTTGTGAGCATACCCTCTAGGGAAGGGCTTGATGGTAGCACATTTGTCACGCCCCTTACGGCTAGCGAGAATTCTGCCCCTGTTGCAAGCGGTAGTGAAGTCAGGCACCTTCCTATTGAGAACAAAAAAGCTGAAGGAACTAATGGAGATGATAGAAAGACAAGTGAAGCTTCAACTCCTAATGGTTCTATTCTGTCTACTGCTGAGGGCAATAGCCAGGCTGGGATTGAGGGCAAGGATGGTTCTCAATTTGAGAAAAAGACTCTCTCTAGAATGCATGATGGAGAGACGGTGCAGGTGAGCAATAAACCTTCCACTGTTGCTTCAAGTGCTTGAATTGTCATGCTTCAACTATTATTCATTGTATCTAATTGGCTTTCTTGCATTTGTTAGGTCAGCTACAAAGTCTACATACCAAAGAAAAGCCCGGCCCTTGCAAGGAGGAGGCTGCAGCGCTGAAGGTGTCAAGATTATCATCTAGTTCTCATTAATTTTACTGTCTGCTGTTTAGTTATTTAGCTGGATACTTATTTTGTTCTACAATGAATCAACGATACATGTCTTTTGGAAATCTTGCCCACATCAAGATTGCTCCATATTGCAGTTTTACTGCTTGATAACTCAGACAGAAGCCCTGGTAGTTAAAAGATGATATAATTGTTGTTCAACTGCAACAAATGGTGGTGCTTTGCCGAATCGACGTATTGATCAGCAAGCAATCTCTATAGCGAAGCTATTAATTTCTTGTGTTGGATTCTTGTAATCGGCAAACTTGGCCTTGAATTCTGACATAGTGTGTTGGTTGCTTCCATTGTTGTTGCCTAGTGTTTCCATTGCAAGGAATCATTAGACAGATATTTGCATGTGCCATTTGTACTTTGAAATGATGACCGACTTTGGACTGAATGCTGGTTTCCAGAATGATGTTATACTTTGGAATGATATTATTACCTTTTGTGTCTGTTGTGTCTTGAGCTCACTTATTTGTATTCAAAATAGATGGGGTTTTCATGATTTTATTACCTTTTGTGTCTGTTGTGTCTTGAGCTTATTTATTTGTATTCAAAATAGATGTGGTTTTCATGATTTTATTCTCTTTATCTGGTTGCCTGTCCTCAAATATTGGTGAGCAAACAGGACAAAATAAGTTGGACAAGAAAGCAATGTAACGAGGGAGAATGCCGTATGATATACATTTTACAAATACAGTAATCAAAATTTGGGTTTTCGGTGCCTGGCCTGACCTCCCAGTTATCTTTGCAAGTTTCTTTGAGATGCGGCCGGTTTCAATTGCGATCATGTACTTCCAAATAACCAGCTTGTTCCCAGCAGGACTGGAGAAATAATTTCCTACTTTCTGAGAAGTGTTTATTTGTTGTCTATCTATCTAAGTAGGTGCTTTGGCCTTGATGATTGATGCTATTTGTCTTTGCACACTCGTGGGTGCCGGATATATACTCTTTTTTCTCTACAAGTCAAAATATTTGTTCTCCTTTGGGATTAGCTGCTGATGTGCTAAAGAGAATTTTTTAACTACCGGAGGTCCCAGCACAAGCGGGTCACACAAACCGGGGCCTCGACGGGCCGCCTCATGAGGTACGACCCGCGGACGGGGCGGGTCAGCGTGCTCCGTGCTGCAGTCCGGCCTGACGTACCCTACGGCGTCGCCATCAGCGACGGCCGGACGCACCTGGTGGTGGCGCTGACTAGTGGTAGCCAATGGGCCGGCACGGCCCGTTTAGGCCCGTCAAATAAACAGGTCGCCGTGGACCGAGCCTAGGCTGTGCTGATATGATTGGCCCGTTAAACTAAAAAAAGAAAAATTCAAAAAAAAAGATAGAAAATTTAAAAAATATAGAAAATTACCTAAAAGTTATAGAAAATTATAAACATTATTAATCATTATGTATGACATGCTTCAAGTCGTGTCCCGCCACCAGGGAGCATGGAGGAGGCGGCTGAGTTGGGGGTGGTCCCTATACATACACCTCGAGTGGCCTGGAGGCTAGACCTATCTTTGGATGACCGGTTTGCACTCACAGCAGCGTTGTATGCCGTCGTGGGTTGCGTCTCGACCTTTTTGCTTTGCAGGTTGAGCGATGTCGGGCTACTCCCTCTCACCCATACTCTACAGGATGTCTCCCAGTTGTTCGGCCTTCCTATCGCGGGAGCTGCTGCCTTCCTACTGGAGGCCCCGACCAGCTGGCGTGTGGACCTGCTGGACAGGTTCCAGGGAGTCCTTCCGTCTGGGGCTGCGAAGGAGTACTGCGTCTTCCCGCCAGGTCAGACGCATAGCCCATTGTTGCGGTGGCTCTTGCAGTTCTGGGTACATGTCTGACGTCCTTTCTGTTCAACCGTCTGAGCTCTCCTTTCTGTTGTACGATCTTAATAACTTTTTGCTTGTACTTAGGTGGAGCGGATGTTCCCGGCCGCAAACGAGTAGCAGGTCTCACGACACCCGGCGCTGAGGAAGACGACCAAGCGGGGCCGTACGGGAGGTCATGGACGCGGAGACGGAGGAGGCCAGGGTGGCGACGGAGGGGGGCTGGGATGCTGTTGGAGGGGTGTACTGCTGGTTGTGCATTTGTTGTTCCTATACTACTTACATTTCTTATTTACTAAGTGATGTTTGCAATACTGTTGCGATCTTAGTTGTACTTCTATTTACGATGTTCGTTTGTTCAATCCATGTCAACGTTCGTACCACTCAATTAATGGCAACCGCACCGATGCCCTCACCACTCGAACAATGCACTCAATTAATGGCAACCGCATCGACACGTAAACCATTCGATTATATGCTTGACGACATTGAACAATACCGCAAACAACATGGGAGACTACTATTGTACAACCTTATCCGTGCATGCCTACAGGTAGAATGAGCCTTGAGCTACCCACATGGAATGTTACAGAGGGGGCCGTCTTAGATGTGGCTGGCTGTCGTTGTAGTGGTAAATACATATGCAGCTAGGGTTCACACAGTAGCATGATGACCCCCTCGTTACCCCTCTTGCGCGGGGAAGGAAATGGCTGGGGAGGGGAGGCAGCACGCAGGGGAGGAAGCACTGGGAAGGGAGGCGCCAGGGAGAGAGCTGGAGGTGACGACATACCTGGCGGGGAGGCGTCGGGAAGGAGCTTAAGCGCGTATTTTATGGAGTCGGGAGAGTCGGGAGAAAAGCATCAAAGACGAAGCATCAAAGACGATTGAACTCTGTCGTCTCAGAGTTCTCAACCGGCATTGATGGAGCGCTGCACGGAAGAAGATCCTCTCTGGGAGCCGATGTACAGGTATGAGATCTGCTCAAACAGCGATAACCATGTTGTTTCTCTTAGTACGGGACAGCACACCATAGTGTACAATATGCTATTTTAGTACGTACTGTGATGCAATGTATGCTGATGTTTTCTTATAAATGAATATTTTTGTGGCAATCTGACGCCATGAATATTCACCAGTTAGTGAGGAATATACATGCTTTCTGACTCCCTTTGTACCTTCGTATTAGAAAGCCCTGTGCAGCTGTGCTTCAAAGAGATCGATACACTTCTCCAGATTTTCCATCAAACAAAACTGCTGCAACATTTATTTAACTGCTCCTAGCTGCTACCTGCCACGCCCAGGCAATACTTAGGATGAATTTGCTACATATATAGTAGTGTAGTGCCTGTCTATAGTTACGGTAAGATGACACATCAGACACCAGACTAATCTGGTTAATTCTCAAACCTATAGTTGGATGTTCAAGTCAACCACCACGCAAGCAAAACTACATGATACGAGACCACCAAGCTTTCTCATTTCTCAGCAGACAAAACCGTCCTCTTTGCCGTCCATCGTCAGGTTCAATCTTTCCCACTTGGTTCGGAGGGTGATGGACAGGAGAACGGCGTTCTGGCAAAGGAGACCGCATATCTGACCCATCCACAGTCCCTGAAGCAGGCGATGATACGTGGTCAGTGAGGAAAACAGCAGTTCAAATCAGCATCGATTCGCGTCAAACAAACACTAGATAGGTGCAAATTTTCAGAAAGGGCAGCCTGCCTGTACCTTAGTATGAAAGCCAAGCTTAAATCCAAGGAGGACAGACAGTGGCAAGCCTACTATGTAGAAAGCCACCAAGTTGGTCCATGCTGCCAAGTGCTGCCAACCACAGCCTCTTGAAACCCCTGGAGTTTTGCATACAGGTTACTGCAAACTAGCCTTCACTTGAACAACAAGGTCGAAACATTTCGGAGGGATCCCCTGAACTAACCTGACAGGACTCCCTGTGTGGAGTCCAGCACCACTGACCCAATGAGCAATGGAGTCATGGAAGCAAATGCGCTAATCACCGCCTCGCTGTTGCTGAACAACCCTGCCCACAAATCATGGCCAAGGCCTAGGAGCAGAAGAAATGTCACTCCCAGTAGTATGGAGAGTGCGAGTGTCACCGTGAGCGCCTTCTTCGCCTTGTCGATGTTACCGGCTCCCAGTTCATTTGACACCCTTGTGCTGTTTGAAACATCACTTGAGTCAGCTGAAGCCTCGAGGATGGATAGATGGCATGGCTGTGGTCAATTGTCATAGTATATTACCTGATAGCGGCAGCAAAACCATAGGTGATCATGTATGATATTGCTTCAGTGTTTTCACTGTCAAGTAGGCATTGCACTGGGGTTAGAATTGTAAAGAGATCAAAGAGAGAGAGAGAGAGAAGAGGAAACTGAATTCTCGAAGATGAAGAAAGAAAAAGATAATTACCACAATGCAATGATAGAGGTGCTCATATGAGAATTTGGCATCAGCCCAGCTAGTAACACCAATACCTCGAACGCCCAGTACTCGAAGCTGTCATTTATGTTCCGCAAAATATCAGTAATGCATTCCATTCAGTGTTAACCATAATGTGAACAACATTAAACAGCAGGCAATCGAATTCAATCAATGCATTTGGATCATCATGTGTACTACTAACCACACCATCACTGCAGAGGGAATAGCCAGCTTCAGGCCAGGCAGAACGTGCCGAAACGCCTCTGACGAAAAGCCCTCCCAGGTGTGCTTGAACCTCTCCGAGAGCATCACATAGGCGGCAAGCATGAGGAAGGACAGCCACAGCGACACCGACGCCGACATGGCGGCGCCGGCGAAGCCGAGCCCCAGGTAGTGCACGAAAGCATGGGTGATCCCGACATGGAACACCAGAGGCAGGAGCGAGAACACCACCAGCGGCATGACCACGGACTGCGTCTGCAGGAACCTGAGGGTGCACTGGATGAAGCCGTAGGCGAACTGCGCCGGGATTGAGTACCGCAGGAACAGTGCCGCCATTCTTGAGACCTCGGGGTCTTGGCGCAGGAAGACGAGGAGTGGCTCCGAGTAGAGCCACAGGAGGGAGACGAGGACGGAGAAGAGGCCCGACGTGATGACGGATGCTTGGAGGTACACGCCCAGCATGCGGTACACCTTTGCGCCATAGCCTTGCCCGCACTGCGTCTCCAGAGACCCGCTTAGCCCAGTCTGCATCGGAACAAGGTGCATCAGTCCAGTTGATCAGCAGAGCTGTATAGGAAGGAAACACTGTTCCCCTCGGTTCCTGTACTCAAAGTTCTACTGTAAAACTAATTGGAAACATCAAACTCTTGCAAAGTTGCGATGTCTTGCGGTCAACAATCAAGCCCATCTACTGTCGTAATCTGAAACCTGGGCATATCAAATTTGACTAATGCCAAAGTAAACATTGATCATTATGAAGCTTCCTATCGAAATCTTGTCGGCTAACATGTCCCATACCCCTGTCTGCCAGTTTCCTTGATCTTTGCTTATGTACCTTTGATTTTTTTTCAAAATAGGGTTTACTAGTTAATTGTAGTACATACTATATTGACTTCATTTATATCAGCAAAAACTGTGCGTGAGTTTCAATTACTCTGTAATCTCATACACGAACAACCCATAAACCACAAGCCACAATCAAAAAATACAAGCCACAGTAAAAAAGAAAATGCCATACTACTAGCTTCCATACCCCCCGTCGGCTGTTACGAAGATGTACCCCTCCCAAGCTCCCATTTCCAGCCTCTAGGACACTCAAAACATCGACTAATGGACCATATCATGGACAGAAGCTCATTGAGATCAGGGCTGAAGGAAATAGAGCAACACACTACCGTATACTAGTATATCGATCAGAGGTCACAATTCACTTGGTTTATAAGATCCCATAGCTGTGAACAAGGGTGTTGAGTTGGTCTTAAACTGTGTCCAAGTGCCGCGTTTTACTCTGAAGTCTGACCCATGCTTAATTCCTGGGATACCCGGACTGATATGCATGTGAAGGACCATGTGAGGAGGTCCAGGATAATGTTGTGATGAACCATTGCATTGTTTTTAGAGTGGTTAAGTATTTTTACAAAGATCGCTTTTTGCTTGGACTGTTTCCTTCGACCGCAGAAGGTAGTCGAAGGCGTGGACTACGATCGGTAGTTAGTTCTCCGATCGGCCTTGGAATAGGCAGTCCGAATGCCCCTATATTGGTCGGTCCAAACGGTCGTGTGTTGAGCAGTCCAATCGGTAGGTCGAGCACGGCAGAACGACCAAGGATGGTCGCGGCTTCAGTACCTGGTTGTTGCTCAGTGATCGATAGTCGTAGACTTTACGATCGATAGTCGTAGACTTTGCGTTTGGTAGTCAAAGGTTTTGCGATCAGTAGTCATAGACTTTGCCATCGGTGGTCGTAGGCTTCGCGATTGGTAGTCGTAGGCTTCGCGATCGGTAGTCGTAGTCGTGGGTTTTGCATTCGGTTGCCGAATGCCTCACGGTCGGTACTCGTAGGCTTCAAGTGCTTTAATTCTTGTACCCTTCGAAGTATCTCGAGTACTCGTGTCTGGCTAGTTGGGATCAGTGGTCAGATCACCCGAGGGCTAGTAGTCTGTCCAGCTGTGGATCGACCAGATAGTGCGTTTTCGACTAGCGTCTAATCTTTGATGTTTTTGAGTCGTGAGTCGTGTTTGATGGATCTAGTCTGTTGCATCTGTGCACATGGGTTATTATTTGGTCCTAAACTTAGGATCAGTGATTTGGTTGTATACTTTTTGCATGGTGATGACTTTGTGTATTATGCAGTACTACGTGATAGTTTGCTTATTTATGTCGGTTGCAGGATTTCAGAGCTTGGTCGTGGCGAGGTGTTGGAGGACCGGGACTAGGCATAGGGTGATGCTGAGGTCTAGAACGGTCAAGGAGACGCCGAAGATGACCGAGGCTATGCGGAGTGGTTGCAAGCCTGGACGACGAGTAACTGGAGCAAAGCTGTCGGTGGTGGACATGACGGGCAACGACAAGGTGGACCAGGACTAGGCTCAAGAAGGAGCCGAGATCCTGTGCGATCAAAGAAATCGAGTGCTCGTCATACACAAAGGAAGCTTCATGGAAAACGGTAGAGAGACATTTTGGTAAATTGCTCAATACCAGAAAAGTAGCGGTGTGTGAAACCATAATGCTGGCCTAAGTGGTTTAGGTCATGTATATGAGAAAGTAAAGCCTCGTGTTCTGTGGGGTTGACGGTTTTCTTCCATTGTGACAATGGATTGGATGCACTAAGGGTTAGGTGGCTAGTTGCTCACCTATAAAAAGAGTTGGTATGGAGACAAGAAGTAATCCCCATCCAACCCATCGCCCTTGTGCTTTCTTGTTAGATTTACAGGTTTGAGAGTAAGTACCTTGAGCACTCTTTGTTTTTCAAGGTGGAGTGGCTGTAAACATACCTTCTCAAGTAAGCAATATATCAATCTTTGTGCAACTCTTGAGTCCTTCTTGTTCTTGATTGATGTGCTTAACTTTTGGTTGGTTTTGACCCCTCTTTTTTCCTTGTGATCTTTTTGTGCTAAGGACGTGTAAGAAATAGAGATAATCCTTGTGAATATATCTCCACCCATTGAGACACTTTGATAGCAAGATTTACAAGAAAACCTGGTTTTTGCCTGTTCTTGATCTCATCGAGTGATTTCTGTCTCAAGGGGTTTTGAATTATTTTCTTTGGTGTTTTTAGCCTGCCATGACATGTGGGAATATTTCTAGAGCCATCTTGGCCATCACCTACCCACGATCAGGTTGTATTCACCGATCTTGCGGGCGCGTTGAATACTTCCTGTTCCTTCTTACTTTAGTGTAGAAGCGGTAGTACCGCTAGTTTCATAGCGGTAGTACCACAGCTACTAGCCATCGACCACTTTGGTTTTCGACCACTAACTGGTTGTTGATCACACCGATTGGGTTTTAACTTGTTTCAAATACTCGGGTTTGAGACAACACTCTTTTTAGCGACCATGTCGGTTTTAGACCACCTATTGGTTTTCGACCATATTGGTTTTTTGACAACTCCTTCGTCATTGACCACATTGATTTTCGACCACTCTCTGGTTGTCGACCACGTTAGTTTTCGACCACGCCTTGGTCATCGACCACGTTAGTTTTCGTCCACTCACTGGTCTTCGACCACATTAACTTTTGACCACTCTGTTGACTTACTTTGACTATACTGATTTTCGACCATTCATTGGTCATCGACTATATAAGTCGTGGTTCGATCACTTAGATTTTTGACTCTCACTGGTCGTCGATCACCCGAGTCTTTTAGATACTTAGAGGCGAATTTTTAAGATACCATTCACTCTTCTATGTTGTCTGTCTGGTCCTACAACATATCAAGAGGATTCAGGGTATATGTGCACATCTGTCTACATGGGCAAAGATAACAAGCATGATAATCTTAAACAATGGCCTCAACAGACTTCTGCATATTCTAATCTTAACAAAACATTGTAAAGCTGTCTTGATACGTTACGGCCAATTTTGCCTTTGCAACCAACCATGACTCTAGCCTAGGAGTTGACTACACACAATCTTATCCTAACTAACAAAATCAATGCTATCTTTTCATAGCTGTTGTACTGGTTGACTTGAAATCAGAAATAGCACAGCGTGGCATTGCTTTCGTCTGCAAAGAAAAAAGTTCTCAAATGTATACATTTTTGTTTGAGTTTTGATACTTTTTATGTTATTATTATTTATCTCATATACCCTACATTGCAAAAGATTTTTTTGCGTGTCAATTGCAGGATGCATGATGATTACCAACTTCTTTCGAGAATTTTTTTGCATGTTATACTTTTTGCGACGCCATGGGGAAAAAAAACCCAATTTCGATCCAATTTCCTTCCATCCATTTAACAGTAGCAAGTAGGTTAAGCTGTCGTCAGACAGGCCTAAGGACTAAAGCGACAGTTTGTAGGTGCCAACATAGAAGGGGATTTATAATTTGTCTGGTCTAAGTCTTCTTTGAATTTTCGTCAAAAAATTAAATCAAGTCTACTCACTGAAACATTCTTCCCCAAAAAATAATGTTGGAACTTCCTATCTCCCTTTCACTGTAAAATAACCTTGACAATTTGAAGATTATCAAGTTTTCAGCTGTATGTAAACATTGTCGATTGTATTCATGGTGAAAATTTTATGTTCGCTTTGACAAAAAAAAAATGATTCAGAACTGCTCGAAAGTTTTATTAAGACTAAACGTTTTCCCAGCACCTTTGTGCTATTAGCGCACCACCAAAGGTCATTTATCACCTCTTCATTCTTATACGATGCATGAGAGATATGCAATTCTTTTTTTTGTTACAATTAATACGGATGTGTGTACGGCAGTCAAGCTGAAAAAAAAACATTGGAAAATACTACTAACCCAAGTGCATAGGGATGTGTGTAACTAATGCATTTCGTGTTAAGAAAGCCTAAATGAAAATGCAGCGTTCGACGGACTTAGATCATTATTATTTATTGGCGTCATGTAAATTTCTGAGAGAAGTACCATTTTGGTCATTTAACTCTGTGGTATGCCTATCGTTGTTATGTCATTGACGCCATACTTGGAGCCTGTTCTTTTTGGCTGCAGCTTATAACTTTTGACTAAAATTTTTGAATTTTGGCTGTTTACAGTACAGATTACGGAGAGACCGATACTCACTTACGATTTTGGCTGGTACAGATATTGGGCTTTTAACGTGTACTACGTTTAACTTGCAGACCTCGTCTTGAGAAAATATTTCGTTTAAATGTTAGGTACTGTAGTAAAAGCTAAAAATTGATCAGCTTTTGATTTGCCAAACAGCCCCTTGGTGTATCAAGCAAGTTTAGAGAACTACTCCTAGAAGCAAAATTTAAGTTAAGGACCAAACATATTATATTTAATCGTTTCGATGCATACAAGAAGATGCATGGTCGGTGGTGAGCCCGTTTGCGTTGTGCTGCACGACAAACGAGGACAGTAACAAGCATCGCTGGAAACAGGACAGCGCATGCACGCACCAGCACACTGCGTGCTTGCTACGGTGGGTGGAGCAAGTAGTTACAAATTTATTGTTTGTTTTGTAGTAAAAGAATCGGTCTAGGTAGGACATGCTTCGTGACTGCTACCATAGCATCCGGCCAATTAAGCAAGCATCTCCGCCGGAGATGGATCGGAGAAGATGCTTAAATATTTCATGTTTGCTAGCTAGCCCAATAAAACTCAGCGCAGGAATTTCACTTAGAATAAATTTTAGATCTTTTTTTTTCGGTTTCTAAAAACTATTTTTCGATTTTTCTATCATAATTAGTTCCTAAACAGAATAATTTATGAAAGAACAGCTCAACAATCATAAACCGCAACAATAGCCCGTAAGCCGAAGTTGCCTTTAGCAACCGTCTGATTCTCGCAGAAATCGGGAGGAATTACTGTGTTCCCAACATGGCCTAAGATTTATGGAAGGGAAGAAAAAAAGGACGGAATGAGATGATGAGCAGATGGATCGTACCATGAGGGCTATTCCGGTGACGGTGCCCCAGGAGTTGCCGAGCGTGGCGCCGGCGAGCTGGAGCTCGCCGAGTCGGCCGGCGTACATGACGGAGACGAGCGGGATGGCGTAGTAGGCCATGCTGGTGACCACCATGGGCGCCGAGAAGGCCACCTGCACCGCCGCCTCATCCGCGTCCCACCACCTCCACCAATTCCCACCTCCCTGCAGCAGGAGCTCCTCCTCCTCCTCCTCCTCCTCTCGTTTGCCTCCATTGATCCTCCTCTCATCATACAGCAACGGAGCAGCCGCCCCCTCCTCACCAGCCATTCTCTCTCTCCCCCGCTATCTCTGCAGTCTGCAGCTGCAGGCGTGGTGTCGTGGACACGTTGTCGTGTAGTATTTATAAAGGCAGCCGATGGAAATGGAAGAGGGACACGTCCCCACTACACCTGTCTGTTTACTGTTTGTCCGTGAGTTTTTCTCTAGGAGGAAGAAGACGACGACGTTGGGTTGCGCTTGCGCTTGCGCTCGATCGATTTGTTCATGTGCAAATTTTGACATGTCCAGCAGAGAAATAAGTCTGGTCAAAAGTCAGTCTGGTCTGGAGGCATATACTGTTGTTTATTCATTTATATGGTCAAATTTTCCTGGCGAGTGAGCTCATTTCAATCATGTACATATGGCGGTCATCTCGGGGTGTGGACTGCATCTTGGGCATTCTTAATTGCCTTGATATTCTTCTGACTGATCGAATATAGGTCTGACTTATTTCGGTTTGAGTTTCTGATCTTTAGGTTATTTTTTATTATTTATAAATTTCATTATTTTCTAATTTTTTAGCTTTTTAGAACTATTTTGTTGGTTCTTTTTTTCTATATTCGTTTGTATTGTCCGTAATGGACTAGTCTTTTTTCTAATTTTTTAAATTTAGTTACATCAAATAGATCACTATCAGTTACAGTGTAATTTCAGTCAGCTACAATACAATTTTAGTTATAAGTTAGCTTATTTCAATCCAACCGAGCGGCATATGATTGATTGACCAAACAAGCTGCTTATACCTACAAATTAAGGACCGATGAAATAATGCAATGACTACATATGTAATGCCGCGATGCCCGGATGTACTCCATGTTAAATCCCTTAAACAAACTAGCCTGTCTTAAACAATTATTAGTACTAGCTGCCATTTGTTAAGAAAAGAGGATTGGTGTTAGCAGCCAGGCATATGTAATGTAATGTACTACTCGCTGGACTTTCTTGAGTTGAAGATCGGATGGGGATGGGAGGAGGTTGACAGACATAGGCATACGGAAGCAAGCAGGCAGGCCGGCGGCAGAGTCAGAAGTAGGAATTTTATTTGCTTTGCAGCAAATTGATTGATTTATATTAAATACTTACTATGAGCCTCGCTTGTTGAGCTTCAACCACGAGTGCAGAACTGATCTGAATGATGGTACGTGCTACGCTACTGGCTGAAGCAGAGATCAGACTTGCTTACGAGTTACGAGCAGAGTCTCGTGTATATGCAATGCATACTCCGATCTGACGAGAGAGGAATGGCAGGCGCATACGGACGGAGGAGCAAGCATGCATGCAGTTAATTAAGCCGCTCCCATGAGTCCTCGTCTTCCGCGACGTCGCGGCAACACTGATCACCGGAGGAGGATCGAGGAGCTTTAGCCGGCATGCATCTGCCCTCCGAATGTCACGCCCCGTCCGTCCTAGTTTGGACGACGTTTGAAACAAAGCCAAAATTTCAAAAAGATCTAAAATTACTTTCGAGTTTTGATTTCAACTGGTTTTTGTTTTTTCTTAAATCACCACCGTTCAAACCTCTCCCCCCTCCTTTGCATATGCCCCTTTTCCATCTGTATGCAGTACGACGAGTAGGCATTGTTCATCACCCAAAAAAAAAACGTTGTTGACCTGACCGCTGTCCCGATCTTTTGCTACCGCGCCTTCCTGCTCGTTCTTCCCGCTGCCACGCCATTGCAGCTGGTCAGAAACCGTACACCCTCTCATTAATGCAGTAACCTTCACCTGGTCAAGCGCCGTAACCACCTCTCCCCACCGCCGTCGTCCTCACGCTCTCTCGGGTCTCTCATAGCCGACCTGACACACCACAACACCTTTTGAGCACCGCAATGCCGTTCTGAGGAAGTGCCAAATATCTGCACCGCCAGCCGCGTCACGCTCACCTGCGCCTTCCCAACCCCTGCCACGCGCCATCGCCACCTTAGCCCAGCCCTTGTGCCGAACTACCATACTCGCCCTATTTAAAACCCCGACCCCTCCATTTAGAACCACCAGTGCCCAAGGTGAGCCACTCACTCCCAATTGCTTTGACAACCTCTACGCCATCAATGATCAACTGGAGACCCCAAAGTAATCCATATTCAAATCCCATTAATTAGTCGATTATATTCTAATTGCATTCGCCTGCAGCATCCTTATACTCTCAAAAACTCCACCAAAACCTTACCATAGCTCCCCGAGCTCCCTTCTCCTCTGTCACTGAAGCTCGCCTCCCGACCATGAGACCTCACCATTGATAGCCCAACACAGCGAACCTTGACTCAAGCCGTCACTCTCCTGAGCCTCCTCCAACCCCAGAGATGCTCCAAACCCTAATGCTATTGTTCTCTTAGCATATCATTACCCCCTGTGCCATTCAAAAGTCTCGAGAAAGGAAAACCTCACCGTTGGTGCTCGCCTAACTTCCAGCCGCTCCCGAGCCCAAATATGAAATCCTCGTAGCACAAGGAACTCACCCATGGTCGCCAATTGTTGTTTTCGACCACGGATCCTCCAACTGTTGCTTGCCCTGGAACCTACAACCGCTCCTCCGCTTGAAATCTCTGACCGCTTTGTAATCGAAAGAGACTTCGGTCGTACCATTTCAAGTCCTGAGCAACATAGCTCGAACGTCGTCCGATGCTCCCAAACTGCTCGAACATCGTCCGATGCTCTTAAGCCGCTCGATCACCATCCGATGCTCTTAATCCGCTCGATCACCGTCCGATCTCCGTAGCTACTCGATCGCTGTCTGATATCCGTAGCTACTTAGACTCCATTTGATTTCCCTCGACTTCGCGCTCGAAGTCGAATCTCGACCGTCAGCCCGACTTCGTAGCTGTACCCAAAACCACCCAAATACTCGAGACTCCTCTGTTCTCTGAGTACGGCGGCGACAACCCGATAATGACTAAAGCCGCTGTGAACAGCAAAACCCGCAATAAATAGTACCTAAACCTGTTACTATTCACAAAACCCTAAAACACTTATACACTTCCTTTTCGATCGTTTCGAGTTTGTCTACCCATTTCTTAGCTCCGTTTTTCCATGCCAGACCTGTATAAACCCTAAACCTATTTTATTTGATTGTTTTGGATTTTATTTCTTTCTTATTCATAGCTCAATCCTTCAAACACAGAATTAAATTGTTTCTTTTGCTCTGCACGTCGCAGAACAACACATCCAAGAAGGAGATTTTCAAGGACAAGCACAAGACTCTGAAGAATACGAATTGGTAGAATATTTTGAATAGCAAGGCAAGTCACATGTCTTTGATCATGTTGAACCTACATTCCTCTAATTATTTATTTACCAGTATTTTCATTATGTTATTTACGCACTATTATTTCTTGTACAATAAACATTTAGAATGATATGATACCAGTTATGTCTTACCATAGAAAAAGCCATGTTTAATTTGATGGCCATATTCACCTTGACAAGACTTAGTAACACTAAATATATTACTTAAATAATCATGGTAGACTAGGAACTCATTGTTTTATACTGCTCAGAGACTTGGTATTTTGCCGGTAGAGTTTTAAAAGTGCTTCGGTGAAAAGTAAGGACTACAACCTTATGCTAAAGTAAAGAACATAGTAATCGCTCAACCACAAGCGTTGACTTGTTAAATCTGGTCTAGTAGCTGCTTAAATCGATTGAATATCTACTATATGGATATAATATACTATTCCAGAAAAGGGAACAGCTAGCGAAATACGTGGTATGAAAATGTAAAACCATACTTTCATAACGGTAGGCTCCGCTTTGTCCGGCCGCTGAATTCCATGATAGGGGTACCTAGTCTATCGGGTAGATGCTATATAAAGAGATGAGTGATAAAACCCATATATCCTCATCTCTTGAAAATCCTAGCAAGTAGTTAATTATCATTTTTCCTCATATGACTTGTTGAGTATGGTTGATTATACTCATACTTGCTAAAATCATAAACAGAAGGTGCTTGCCAAGAAAATGAAGAAATCTACGAAGATGACGCTGAGGGATACTACGACGTAGACAATGTCTGGTGTTAAGGTTTATTCTACACTCAGTCACGCCTGCAGAGTTCTTTTGTATTGTAATATAACTTTAGGCCACAAATCTCGTTATGTAAAACCTGACTGATAAACCTAAATTTTATAATAAAGTCCGGCTTTTATGTATAAAGTTGTGATGGCAATGATGTACACTCGTCTATAGTATTTATAGCTTAATAATTTTAAATAATTACAAGGAAAATCTAACGAACATTGGCATGCATCTGGATTCTGGCGACTTGGTTGCTCTTCCATCTTCCCTAGCTCTTCCACTGAAGTGATTGCCTGCCCGTCTACTAGTAATCCGTCGACGTATTGCTTGACCATGCCGGCTCGGCTATTGCATCATCACAGTTACATAGATGTAACCTTCCCAGAATCAATTCCATGCATATATGCAGCAACTCTTTGCTCGGGCCTACTCTTTCGGGCTGTGATTTTAGTTTTTGGTTAAAAATTTTGAATTTTGGTTATTCATGACAGAGATTATTAAAAGAGAGATACCCATATACGATTTTGGCAGGTACATGTAATGAGCTTCTAACGTGTACTATAATTAACTTGTAGATCCCATCTTAAAAAAAATATTATGTTTAAAAATTAGGTACCGTAACAAAAATCAAAAGCCACCCACAAAAACTGAAAAAAAAAACAGGACCTGTAAAAAGCTTCCTTCCTTACCACTACTATACTATGTACTACTACTAACAAGTTTGTACTACATCTCAACAATAAGATGGCGTTTTCTAACTGCCAAAGGAAATCTATGTTAGTGGAGTGTGGTTGTGATTTATGGTTTTTGACTATATTTTTTGAATTTTAGCTGTTTGCGATAGAGATTATAGAGAGAGATACTTGCTTGCGATTTTATTTGATACAGATGTTGAGCTTTTAACGTATAATACAATTAACTTGTAGACCTCGTCTTGAGAAAATACTCTGTTTAAAAGTTAAGTACTGTAACAAAAATCAAAAATCATTTTTAGAAGCCATTAAAGAACAGCCCATAACCAATTGAAGGGGTTAACTAATGGACCCAGTATATCTTCAAGAGTTACAATGTGATAATGATGATGGTGTTGTAAATGGATTGAATATTCCCGCAGAATTCCCCTATGCATATCAAAGACAGCAGCAACTTTGATTTTCTTCAAGAGAGTTGCACCTTACTGCTAATTAACTTTAATCAATATGGTCTTTAGGATTACTCGACCAAGCATGGTGAAACTAGCGCGCTGGCCATGCTGTTTCTTTTCACATCCTGGAGTAGCCCCCGCCGCCATAGTACTCGTATTGCTCCATGAATGAGTCGTTGAACTTCTTGAAGCTCGACATAATGGCCGGCATGTCTTCCTCCGCAGGCAGGATGGTCGTCCTCAGGTGGAACACCCTGCATATGTATGCCCACAAATCCACAGGATCCATCAGTTTACTTACAGGTAAGCAGGTCAAGCCAGATGTTTCAAAAACTATCAATAAGTAAATAGACAAGTTTTTTTAAAAAAATAAATAAAGAGGGGTAAATAGACAAGATCTGGATTCTAGTACCACATATATCAGAAAAAGGAGGAATGGCCTTGCTCTTTTTGGCTTCTCAACGGCTTTTACCTTCTCTTAGTAATCACTATTCATTAGACTAATAAGCTGCAACCCAAAAGAATGCCTACTAGTACAAGTGTATAATAGAAATGAAACATATATATAAAATAATTCACACAAAAAAATTTATTGCACATTCAGTTTGCGGCACAAATAATAAGATGTTATGCCATGCTACAGATGAGGACAGCAATTAATTTCCTACAATGATTCATGTGAACATGCCAGCCCCTATGATATTGCACATTTGCACATTATTCACAGTGTATTGCTGTTCAGTTTTCAGGCTTCATGTTCCCTGGTAGTTATAGTTTTTTTTTAAATTCCCTGCTAGATCATGCTTCATGTTTAGTTGGCATCTCTTACATTTATAGAACTTTAAAAAATCACAGGCAAGTAGCACTTACCCTTCTTTTTGACCAAAACCTGAGCCTGGAACAGTAGATATTCCTGTTGCTTCCAGAAGCTTGAGACAGTAGAAAACATCGGGTGCTTTGCCAGCCCTTTTGGCCGCATCAATAGCTCTTTGCGGTAGGCGTATTTGGGGAAATGAGTACATAGCTCCTGCAACAACATAATTGCGGGAGTATTAGAGAAGCTGCTTTGTCCTCCTATTGCCGAAAAAAAGACACACGTTTTAAATCCTTATGTCACCTTCTGTGAAATTGCAGACAACATATCGGCAACTATTGAAACCATCTGTCATTAGGCGTGCTCTCCTCCTCAAAGACTCGAGTATAGCCTTGCTGAAACATCGTTTGGAAGCATGTTATACATGGAAGTTAATAAAGTATGATATCCCGTTTAGGTTTTTTCCCATGGAAATGCAGACAGAGTAAAAAATTGTTAAGGGCAGTATGTTTAACCTTTCGGCAGCATACTTCAGGTACGAGATATCTCCAGGTTTAGGAGGATTAACCATTAGTCCCATCTTGTAAATGACAAGACAGACTCAGAACCATTGTATAACTTAGTAAAACAAAGCAATAACTTCAAACAAGTTAGTATAACTGGAACTGAATTAATTTCAACTACCAATCCCTATGTTGAACGAAGTAAAAACACTATTTGCATGTGTGCTTCCTTTCAAGGAATATAACCAATGTCGACATGCCTAGCTTTTCAGAGTTTAGCATTGTAGGTTAACATTAACCAGTCTGCGCTCATCACAACACAATGATGACATAGAAAACGAGGGAAAATTAAGATGTTTTGATTTATTACTAACTCTGTTAGGCTGGACGAACAAGTAGTGCCTAGGAAGAACATGTTTCGTTATTTAGGATCGATACTACAGCGGGACGATGAGGTTGGTGAAGACATGAGCCACAAGATAAGAGCGGGTGAGTGAAGTGACGCTAAGCACCTGGTGTCCTGTGTGACAAAAAAGCCTCTTAAAAGTTAAAAGGTAAGTTCTATAGGACGACGATCAGACCCGCGATGCTATATGGAGTAGAATGTTGGACGACTAATATACAAAATATACAGAAGATGAGTATAGCAGAGATGAGGATGCTGTGGTGGATCTAAGGTCACACAAGGCGGGATCGCATCCACAATGATGATATACGTGATAGCGTGTGGGTAGCACCAATTGAAGAGAAATTTGTCCAACACCGTTTAAGATGGTTTAGACATCTCCAACAGAGACCTTCTGAGGCACCAGTATGTAGTGAAATTTTAATACATACTAAAAACATAAGAAGAGGTAGATGTTGACTAAGACTGACGTGGAAGGAAGCAGATAAAAGAGATTTGAAATATTTGAATGAATCTAAAGAATTAGTTTTTGATAGGAGCGTATGAAAGTTAGCGATCCACATACCGGAACCGTAAGAAAATTTAGGAGCAGTGTTTTAGGCTCTCGGCTCAGATAACATGATTTACAGCTTAAGGCTTTAATATTATAGATTTTAAGACTCTCATCTCTTTAACTTAAAGGAGATTCCATTCCTAGTCTATCTCAACTTATTTGGAGCAAAATGCTTTGTTGTTGTTTTTATTATTGATTTATTACTAACTCTAATCGTTGTTGCACAAAAATTCTGGACATGTTATAGACTAAATGGGGTCTCGAGTCATCGAGAATTTGAACAATGCTCCATGGATTAAATCAAGGATAACATATTTCCAGTTTGATAATTGCTAGTCTGGCCACTGGAGGGATGCAAATCTATGTCATGCCAGAATGGAGAACCCAATACAAGTTTAAATAAGTACAGAAAAAATTAACAAAGCAATGAACATGGTTTCACTTACAAAGATCTGCCCAGGAACATTTGGACTCAGTGCGATTGATGCAACCTTGTAGATCTCCTCTACTGTCTGTCACATCAAATCAGAAGAGCAATTAGATCATGAGCAAAATATTTATTTAGAAAAATGGAAGATGTGCTTCTGTCCAAACTTCAGAGTAAATTCTTGTATTGTAGATTATAGAATATAGCAAGTGCCTGATCTTATTTAAATGGTTAATTTGCAACTGGCAAAGCTTTTCAGAATCTGTTAAAACATTATTCTACAGTTGAGATTGGACAAAGCTAGCAGCTGTAAATGAACGTCATGGTGACATACATATAACTCCCAACATATGTTATTCATCACTCTACATTTCTGAGAGATCGATAAAGACTACTCCAGTAAAAGGAATATCTTAGTGCAACAAATGTAATTATGACAACCTAGTTAGTAGGATGGGCTACCGGGCTATATTGCATAATGCAACATATATACAACTGAACTGTCAACTAAACGAAGTCAAAAGACAGCAGCAAGGCCAAGCAATTCTGTTGCAGATTTTCTTGATGTTTTTGAAGCAGCCAGCAGTTCATGAAGAATGTAACATCTTTCCTATGTCTGCATTTATTTATTTTTTGTATAGTTGCATTCCTTAACTTTACGTAGTAAAGGAACTTGTTCACAATCTTTTGAGACAAATCACAAATTCTATAGTGACATGTTACCTTGGGAGGAAGATTTGTCATTTCAAAGTATCCACCACGTTGTCCACACTCCCCCCAATATCCTTTGGACACAGTGTGGAAAGAAACCAGCTGAACTTCCCTGCTTATTGGAGGACCCATGTCGAACAAAACCTGGAATAAGTTGAGAAAGGACATGTCAGTCCAGTTGCTATTTGAGGAAAGTTCTCGAGAATCTTCCAGTGTAGTACAGTAGGGGAATAATCTCGTGTATTAGTTCTTCACAAGTGAAGAAGCTCTCAATTACTTGTTTATATGTGGTACTTAAGGCTAGCTCAACTTACTGTGTTCATAACGGGGTAAACATCCATCGGAGTGAGTTTGGACAACGACGACTTGAGGTAGAACGAGGCTAGACGAAAGAGGGCACCAATTGAGTGAAGAATAGATCTAGAATAGATGGTCAAGGAAACGACCGTAGTTGGATTTTAGGGACTAGGGATTTGTTTATTCATCTTTACTTAGCTCATAATAGATACATGATATCTCTTTTATAGGGATGACCCGACTTAACTCCTAAGAAATGATCTATAAGGAAACTTATTTCTAATAATCCAATCTAATAATAATTTGCCTAACTAATAGGTAATACCAAACACCTAATACATAGATTCCTAAATAACAAACCATGCCTAATATACATGATGCTACAGAATTCTCGCGTGAATAGTGCGCGCGCTACAGAAACCAGTGCTATAGTGCACCGCGGTGAATAGTGCCGTGTGCTACAGTATGCGCGCTACAGTACTTTCTTGAATATCAGAACATAACATTACACCTCTCGCGGTAAGGCGGCTAGTCCTCGAGCTGCTGTGGTGGTCTGGTCACGGTTGAAGAACCTCTACTCTTCGTTGTTAGTCTTCCATTTTTCTAAGAGAGATGGTGTGGCACTAGAAACCATGGTGAGTAACTCTGATACTAATTACCAATCTAATCGCTAATAAAGGAAACTAATCGTGGTTGCTACAGTAGCCAAGTGAATAGTGCACATCGCGGTTGCTACAGTAACCACATGAACAGTGTGCGCCGCGGCTGCTGCAGTATCCATATGACGCATGTGCTACAGTACAGCGCATGTAACATGTCACATGAAAACTATAAGCTTGGGTGAGATGGTAAACTGGTAATCATGAGAAAGCATCATTGATCAGAAATCAAAAGTACCCTTTTTGCACTTATAAATGGGCGTTCATCTTGATAAATGTTCTGTTGATAAACTTCATCTGCAAGCAGAACTAAGTTTTCCTGGTAGCAGAAGTTCAGAAGTTCCCTTATATTTGCTTCACTAAGGCATTGGCCAGTAGGATTTCCTGGATTTATAATCACCATTGCTCGAACCTAAGTTGGAAAAAAATATATCATCAGGGCTGAATACACAGAGCATACATGCCACATTTTTTAAATAAGCAGCACAGCTACAATGATCTAAAAGAAGAAAAGAAGAAGAAATATGGACTATGAGAAGCTGAAACAAAGTATACTGATCAACAATAAATCATCAAGGGACACATTTTCATTATGCTAGGTGATGCGTAGCAAAGTGTTCCTTCAAGCCCACTTTTAGTGTTTGTCCAAGAGTTAGCAGAGGTTTTAGGTGAGCCAATAAAGAAATAGAGAGAATCTGAGTATAGGGAGACAAAGTTAGCTTTGTACCTGGTTCAAAAACAATATGTACCCCCGAACTGTTTATCCTTATTCTAATGAGTATGTTCACTCTCCAAGGGGGCATATGGTCACTCTCCAAGGGGGCATGTTTTCAAGCCCATGGGGGCAATGCACACTTCTCTAGAATTTGTTGATCAATGCTTTTCTATTTTGATGAGTTTTTGTGGAGTATTCTGATGAGTTGTTGAACCAAAGCAATGCTGGAAATGACTGAACAATACTATTCATCAATACTACGTTGTTATTGTCATTTTATACTATGTTATTGTCATTTTACTTGGTATTGTTTTCTGTATGTATGTGTATGTCTGTATGGATAGGCACAGACTAATCAAGTCATACACGAATTGTGGGGAATTACTTAGTGAGATAAATGTGAACCAAATGATGAGATAAGCACGGTGACTCCTAAATTATCGTAAAACACTTACAGTGATTCCCTTTGACCGTGCTGATGCCACTGATTGCCGGATATTGACAAAGTCAAGTCCCCAGTTAGCCTCTTCTTCTAAGTAATATGGGACAAGAGAACCACCAAAGAGGGAAATGGCAGCAGAATAAAGTGGGTATTGTGGAACAGGGACCAAAATCTGCCAAGAAAAATACATGTCTCAACCAAATATTACACAGGGGAAAATTAGTCTTAGTAGAGCTAGCATGAAATCTGGAAGAAAGAGTCGTCTTTTCAAGAATAACCATACCCCATCCCTCTCATTTCTGATGATGGTATTCAGCATTTGCATCACACCTTTGCTGGCACCATCTGTCAGGTAAATAAGCTCTGGATCACTGCAATAGATAGAACAAAAAAGTGTGAGGATCACCAGAAAAACCATGATGTATATCTCAATGCAAACTTTTTATCAGTACTGTTATTCAATCTGACCTTGGATACCCATCACGCCTCTGAATGAACTCGGCAACTTCCTTCCTAACTCCAGGGATACCTCGGGAATCACTGTAAGCACCTGGTTAGATAAAACTTGTGTCAAAACACTGATATGGCTATTATTAGCCTATAACATCATATATATAAGTTGATACCTTGTGTTTGTTATCTACTAAAATTCACTTGAAACATAGAAAAGAAGCAATTTTTAAACATAGAAAAGAAGCAATTTTTGATAAGAATACAACAAATTACCTAAACCACCAGGTGCCATGGAGAGGTAGTGCTTCGCCCGTGCGATGGCATCAGCAGGGAAAATAAGGCTGATGTTGGGATCATCGAGCAGAAATGGAGCCTGGCATAGTGCTACCACCTGTACAAGGGGAACAATTACAGTATGAATTGTTATTGATATGCTCTAGAGACAATAATAAAGATGATTGTATCATTTCTATGTTCACGATCTTTTCAATAATATGTTACTTTGTCCGTTAAATAATTATCTTTCGTATTGATCAACAAATATGTGACTCGTTCGTGAAACTCTTTATTCATATTTTGATTTTATTTTAAATTATTCCTGATCTTATATTATTATGTAAGACAATTATGATGTATAGATTAGCTGTGATGAATCTTAGTTCATCGGGTAAACATCGCCGGGAGGAAGACCGAACAATGTCGGTTTAGTGGAACGAGAGATTTGACTACAGACTAGGATGATAGAACTTAAGAAAGAGACTAGATTAATTCATCTTCATTGTTTGATTGATAAAAGATACATACTAACCCTTTTATAGGGATAACTCGACCTGACCTTAAAGAAATAATCTCTATCTATAAGAAAATCTATCTCTAATAAATGAAATATATCTATAAAGTAATAAACCCATCTAATAAGGAAACCGATTATTTTTATCTCTATCCTAACTAATCCAATTCTACCATACGCGGTTGCTACAGTATAGTGGATATTGTTTATGAACATAAACAGTGCATGTGAGTAGTAATTCTAGCACGTGACATCAGTACATATATTAATTAATGATCATGTTTCACGGATTGCTAGAGAACATGGTGTTGGATTGACTTACCATGATACACTGTGAGAATTACTATATTCTTAAGTGTCATCAGTTGGTCTTATACATAATGTATGTAGGATTCTTAGGTCTAAGATCGTTATAGTTTTCTACATGTATATTAGTTTACTTAGGGGTTGCCAAACATTACTTTGTAACTAGGTGATCATAAAGGTAGCTTTCGAGTTTACTATAAAACATGCGGAAGAATGTGAGCGATTAAAATGAAATTTGCCCCTCCTATATAATGAAAGAGATATCTCTGAGTCTCTTTATGTGGTTGGATTAAGGAAGTATATAATCATGCCGAATGTGGTTGAACAGGATGGCACACTTCTCGCATTGTGTTCGATCTGGTATTGTGAGACAAAGAAATCGGTATATGAGCACTATATATATTCATCCGATATGATCTTTATGTATATTTGGAAGTCGCTATGTCTTGCTAGGGGCTACTACCGACTTGTAGACTGGAAAGAAGTTTTTGGGCCATGGCCGAATATACATGTATAAGGTCACACTCTTAATGGGTTAAAACATATTAGTTCGGATTGGATCGGTTACTAACAGGCCAAGTGAGTTTCGCACCTTGTTAAGCCCCTAATGTAGGATTCCACCAAGGGGCTATATTAAGAGAGGCATCCCGTACATACCCACCAAAACCTAGCCGCCACCTCTCACAGGCTCTACCATGCGCAATAGCGCTAGCACACGGCATTCCTCCATGGACGTGCAGACTTCTGTAGAGACGATGTTGCGCCTGCGGTACTAATCGGAACGACCATGAGGAGGAGATGGTTGGCTCATGGAGATCGACTACTTACACTTCATCGATGCACGCTACGTTAAACCAGATTGCTTGAACTATTCTTTTGCTGCACTAGGCATTTAGTGGTAACGATCTATGATCTTTTACTCCCATATCTTTCTAATGTATACGATAAAATTTTTAATTTGTACTTAGTGTAGTTTATCCATATCCCACCAATTGAATCAATCCTGCCATGGCAGAGTAGACAGAATAGACATCGGATCATTGGAGAGTGTTGGGATGACCTGGCGGGGGAAGGTGAGCGGCTTCTGGCCGAGGGCGTGGGGGTTGCCGACGTTGGTGAAGATGATCTTCTTGCCCTCCTTCTGGAGCTCGGAGGCGCGGAGGTAGAGCTCGCCGCGCACGGCGTACTGCACCTTCTTGACGTTCTCGTTCAGCTCCTCGTAGTCGAGCGGCTTCCTCCCGCCGCCGCCCATCATCATGCCGTTAGTCCTATCCCTCCGCCGCCGCCACTACGGTCGGTCGTCGCTGCGGGAGGACTCGATCGATCGATCGCTCTTCGCGGCAGAGGAGAGAGGGGGGACGTGTGAAGAAGGGGGAACCAACCAAGAAACAGGGGGGGCAGGTGGGGATTTGTACTGTAATGGTGTGGGTGTTTGGAATATCGGATTGTCGTGTTGCGCCCGTGCGCAGATTAATCAACCGCGGATAATGTGGAAACGAGACGGCATCCTCTCGTTTCGTTTCCCCGCGGATTTCCTTCCTTTACTATCGATTTATTTCTTCTTCTTTCTCGGCGCGGAGGAATTCGGAATTCGGGAGGATAAGAGGAGACGCGAATCAATGGCCACTGGTTGGGTTATCACCACGCCTGCGCAGCAGCTCTTCGCCTCTCTCGGCGACCCAGGTCTTGCCTCTTGGCAGCGTGAGGGGGAGCGAGGGCACAATAATGCACAGCAAAACAACACGTCTTCTCTGTCTCCATATGTCTTCAGAATTCAGACAGAAACAACTGCTCTGGTCTCCATAGCCCATACAAATGCAGACCGTTGCTACTTCTAGAACAAGGCAATATTTCACTTTTACAACCATGAGGTTGAGCTTGTCTATGCTCATTGTATTCTACTGCTAATCAGCTATTTATTATGAAGTGTATCTATATCTGCACTCTCGTTTAATTCAGTTACTAAGTATGTAAGTATTATCTTGGTAGAGCAATTTTTCATTGATAACTTCAAGATTCATAGTTTCATAGATGAATGCTGCATTTCTACATGATTTTACTGAAGCATCATATTATCTTATTCTGCATTTCAAGCTTGTGATATCACCTCAGGTTATACAAATTCTGATTACACCTTCTCATGTATCATGCATCTTATATCTTGAATTTTAGAAAGCAGCAGCAACAGCAAGCATCAAGGGTGATTGCATTAGTGCGAATGAGCAGCAAAGGTTAGCTCTACGAGAGGTTTTGAAGAACTCAACTTCTAGGATGTCTCTCAAATTGGGCTATTTAAACTGAAATCCGTTTGACCTCATGTCTGGTATGCTCATAGGGATTCTTGGCCCAGTTTCTTTCTTCAGAAAAAAAAATTGTGGCATCGTAGTCTCAGCTAGGCGTTTAGTTATTGATTTCTATCCTGACATGAATCCATTTTCAGGGCTCGACTGAAGGTTTTATATGAAGATGCCATCAAGAAACAACTTTGGCTTGTCAAAGGACTTGAAGACTGAACTTCCATTACTTTTTTTCTAGTGGCGGACTGGCACGGCAAGGCTCGCGGAATTCTGCATGTCAGTATTTATCTCTTCATTTGTGGGATCATCTGTCAGATTCTACACATCTCCTGTCCTTCAGCAACAACACATGCAAGAAGCCATCCAGATGTAGTTGACACTCAACAATGTGTGAGCAATGGAATTTTGCTAATCCAATGTTCAGATCGTAGCAGGGAAGGGCGCTTTGGTTGTACTCTTTACAGTAATTTGTTAACTATGTTGAGGTTATCTTGTTATAAAACTGAAAATTTAAAGTCTGGGGAAAGATATTTCATCCCCTCAGCAGTTATCAGGCTAAGATTTATTGGAAGTGTATCATTTGCCACTCGATAAAATCCCCTCAGCGGGGTGGGTGCGGGCTGTCTGCGGCCTGCTCCACTTGCAACGCTAGATGCGGCGGCAGCTCTCCATAGCCAAGCGCTTGGCTCTAGCGTATTATTGATTGCTGACGCAAAACTCTAATGCATTAACATTCAAGATCGACTAGTGTTAGTTTCCGCTTTAATCGAAAAAAAAAATCAGCTGGACTAGTTGTTGCAAACAAGACTTGCATTTCGAATTCTCAGTATCGCCATAGGAATCACATATATCAATACATGTTAGAATACGGCCACAGATCAACACGCCCAAATTAAACGGAAGTTCTCTGTTGTCTTGTTGTCTAACAAAGAACAAAGAAAACAGAAACAAGAACGAAGAAAGTTTCAGAACTTGAGAGGGAGAGTGTTCGGGGCAATTTTTTTATCAATTTTCAGCTGCAACTTACATTATCGACTATATTACAGACTCCATTTCTTTCTACAAAACACTAGACCGACCGAGATCCGGTTTCTCCTGCCTCAATTACCATACCGCTTACCGACACCGTGCAGTACGCTGATAACTCCTACAGTGCTCGCCGACTGCTACATGAACCCCGCCACGATTGCTACGATTCGCCGATCGCTACAGAACCTCACGACGATTGCTATAGGGACCTCCGGCTGCTGCAGAATCCAACGACTGCTACAGTGGCTGGTTGTGTGCGACCACACAAAGACTAATTGAAATAACCACAAAGACACCGGTCGCAACGACCACACACAAATTGGTCGTAACAGCGACATCGAGACCAGTAGTAACGACCACACGGACACCAGTCGTAACATCCACATAGAGACCGATCGTTACGACCACGTAGACACCGGTCGTAACGACCACACACAGATTGGTCAACCAGTCAGGTTTATTCGACCGCACTCACCCCCTAAACCTAACTCAGGCTGTGTGGTTTCTAACTCCGATCAATTCATGCATTTCGCTAAATTTGATCCTGGGAAGCGCCTTGGTAAGGATGTCGGCTCACTGCTCCTTTGTGCTGATATGCTCCATATTTATTTGTCCCTATTCTACACATTCTCTAATGAAATGGAAATATGTATCAATGTGCTTACTTCTTTCATGGAACACCAGGTTCTTCGTGAGTGCGATTATCGAGTTGTTATCCACGTACATGGTCACTGGTTCATGCTTCTTCCCGGTGATTTCACTCAGCAGACTTCTAAGCCAAATCACTTGACAAGCTGCGCCTGTTGCCGCCATGAACTCAGCTTCGCATGAGGAGAGTGCAACGGTCTTCTATTTCTATGACCTCCATGCTATCAGGCTTTCGGAGTGGTAAAATGCGAAACCACTCGTGTATTTCCTGTCTTCCATATCCCCAGCGAGATCACTATAGTTGTAGCCTGTCAAGAGTCCATCACCTCCTTTCTTATACTCCAAACCAGAGTTGATGGTGCCCTTTATACACCTCAGGATCTGTTTGACTGCCTGAAGGTGCGACTCTTTGGGTGTTTGCATGAACCTGCTCAACATGCCACTGAATAACCCAAATTCGGTCGTGTGTATGTGAGATACCTCAGCTCCCAATTATGCAACGGAAATTAGTGGTATCTACTGGTACTCCTTCCTCATCCTTGCTCAAATGCAGTCTTGGTTCCAAGGAATTTTTGCCAAATTGCACTCCCACATACCAGCCACTTGCAATACTTTCTTGGCATACTCTGATTGCTTCAAGGTGATAGCTCCTTTCTTCTATTCCACCTCGATTCCCAGGTAGTATGAGAGAAGTCCAAGATCACTCATCTCATATTCTTTCATCATTTGTTGCTTGAACAAATGTATCTGGTCTTTGCTTCTGTCGTCCAGTTTCTTCAAA